>JAPQVY010000155.1:71978184-73201934 GCA_028535165.1 Quercus tomentella | reverse complement strand
GGTCCATGCCATGAACAATGGGGGTCTTGAAGTAGATATCGAAGATACTGAGCATGTAAACAGCGTGAAGAATGACACCCAGAACCACAAGCCATGTCTCTCGCCTCTTCAGCCATTTTCTTCTTCTTGTGCTGGTGCTGGCTATAGTTGCTTTGCTTCAAACTTAAGGCATTATTAAGATCCGACCTTGACTTTGAGAGGGAGTATTAACGAAGTTATGGTTTATGACTTAATGTGGATTTGGATTCCATGTAACAGTAGCACGGTGCAATGCACCTTTAATATGAGAGGAAAGTTGAAAAGCTAAAAGTTCAAAGGTTTAAAAAATTGATCCAAATACAAACACACAAGGGGAGAGGAAATGAGATTCTAAAACAAGCATATCACAGACTCCACTTAAAAGTCAAGATAACTTTTAAAAGATAGGATAAAGCAAATTATACTATAGATTTAAAGTTGGGTTGAGCTTAGTTTGTTTAATAAATAAACAACATAATAGACTTTTTCTTAAGCAAAGCTCTATTTGTTCATAAATGGCTTGATTCATTATAGTGCTAATAAGATATTTCTTAGACATACACCTAATTGAGAAATCTCTCTTATTGGAGGGGGCAAACAAGTAGAAGGAAGAAAATAGCGTTAACCAGCTCACAAGGCTTGTTGTCATGCTAATTTGACTTTTGTAAAATTCAACATTTTGTTATTTTTACTCCTATTTTTTTAATAGATATAATAAAATTTTAATCTATGACATCTATTTTATGATAATTATCCTTTATTATTAGGTCAAGATACCAGTTTTTTTTTGTATAAGTGGGGTTCGGATTCCAAATTCTTATGCAATGATAAAAAACTTCAATAATTCAACTATCTATAACTTACTTTATTTTACCATTTAATAAAAAGAAATTCAACTATCTCTCTTATTGGAGCGGTTATTCAACTCAAGACATTTTCTCTTTCCCTTTCACTTTTTCTTGTATCCCCATAACCAAAACCTTGTAACGAAAATATAATTTTTCCTATTTTTTCTACATCCTCCCCTGACCTAACTATATTACAAATTGCATTATATAAACCCTACCATTAATGTATCAATTGAACCGCTCCTTTCACTCTCAAAATCCTATTTTTGACTTTTGTTGGAAAATGTAGAAATATTAGCAAATCATGAAGGGTCTTGTTGGGGAGAATTATGCTCACTATTTCAATGGTATAGTGTGGCCTTTCCTTGCTGAGAGGGAAGAATAAACAAAGCCAAAAAAATTATTCATTTGATAATGATGACTAAAACTGTTTTCATCTACTCACATCCAAGTATCAAACCTCAAAAATAGCAAAAGAAAGACATGAAAATTTTATTATACAAAAATTTAAAAAGTTGAAAAGATGATGTCCTTAATTTACAATTTATTGGGTAATAACTTCAAAATACCACACATGTTTGAAGGGAAGTGCACACATAGATATTGAAATATGCATATCTCTATCATACAAAGTTTAAAAGACCAGGGAGCCTTTAGCATAAGCCTCATAATTGTTGTCATTCTCGAGTAAGTTAGTGAGACTAGAACTATAAGAAGTTCTCGTAATCTCTCTATACTTTCGCCACCATTTCATGAAGCTGCTCCCAGGCAAGAAAATCTCAGATGATACTGCATAATTTTTCATTAAATCCAATACATACTTTTCAAACTCAATCAGTTCTTTCTTTGCGGTGTCCTTCTCCTCAACACTTGATCCTTCGTTAGTCAGCAAGTTGCATGAAATGAGAGCCTCCTCAACATGAGCCCAAAAGCAGGAATCCTCTGTCAGACTTGACGCCACATTCTGTTTCTTCATTTCATTTGGAACACTTGAACGTTTCTCTGTTTCTTTTAGCAATTGCTCCAATTTTATGTAATGTTTAGGCCTTCCTTGATTTATGTAGCCTTGTTTGCCTGCCTTGTAGTAATCAGCTATGTCCAGTGGCTCAATCATCCTTCGGTAATTTGTTCCCCCGAAGAGCGAACGAGTACGAAAGGAGGTACCTACTGTCTGAGGCCTTTTCTCTGCTTGATCAACCATTTCTTCCCAATAACATGTGAGGATTTTCTTATGCTTTACCAGGTCAATATTACTCGTATCGATTACATTTTTGTATCTATCATAGTATCCAACTCTGTCATCTTTAGACACCTTCTTATACTGTTCTAGATAAGCCATATATACTTTTATTTCATTCAACCCTTTGGTGGGATCAAAAGCCTGTTTGTTTAAAATTGCCATAATTTTTTCCCGTCTTTCTGTCTTTTCAATGACATTGTTGATGTCAACATTTTGCGGTTGCTGCAATAACTTGTAAAAATGAGTTGGGCCATAATAAGGGGAGTCTTGAAAGATCACAAGGACAAAGACAAAGACTTCAAATTGTAGTAATTTTAATCTATGTAAGAAACATTAGAGGCTTTGATTAGTTGTTATTAATACTTAATCGGTAAGCATCTCATTCGTTATTCATAAATGACATCGGTGTAACATTATTCTATTTCCTATATTGTCTAGGTGTAACATATATGTTCCATACAAATGACATAGCTCAAATAAGCATTCTAATTATATACAATCCAAAAAGAATTGTGACTGAGTTACCTGTGATCGCACCAGTCCAATTGCTGCTAGTTGTGTAATAATGCCTGCCCGTAATGTTGGTGTAGTCCAATCAATTAACGACTCATGATCTATAATATCTTTGCAAAGTACCTTATGGTTGAGATGTTCCACAAATGTTCCATAGGACTCAAAGACCTTATTAGGATCTTGATTTTCAAGACTCCCTGAATAGGCTACCACCAACAACTCCAAAATGGTTTCGGGATCCTCAAAACAAGAACAACCCAGCTCCGAATACAAGAGAAATGTGCCAAAAGGCTTGTAACCATTATTTAAGACTCTAGGAACTGGATCCTGGTCAGAAACTACATGCAAAAAGCAAGAGTTCCATGCTGAGTAGTTTGATATGGCTGATTGCAGGCCTTCGTCACCAATTAGGGGTGAACCAAAAGTGATGCAAAGTGGGCGTTTGGTGTTTGTAAAATTGAATTTTTCTAGTAGTGATAAGGTGAAGAGAGTGGCAACAGATCCTCCCAGAGAGTTTCCAGTGATAATTAATGGTTTGGAATTATCAATCTGCATTATGATATTGTACACATTGCTAAATATTATTATGCCAACTATGAATATTAAACACTAACCCCTACGGGAAATATAAAAATACATTTATGACAAAATTAATAAATATAACTTCCTAATGAATTCAAAATCTATGAAGTTTAAAAATTTATAACTTCAGCTCAATTATACATTATCTAAAACTAATATTATTATTGAATTTAGTTTTGCATAGATCAATATTAACATCTTCATACTAAAAAGAAGTGCAACTTTTGAAATTAATCCTCCAATAGCAAGTGGAGAGTGCTCTTGGATTTGAGCATAAACTACTTAGTTCCTCAAGAGTGAATGCTCCAAAATTATTTGTAATTGGTTCTAACAGGTGGGATAAGTTGTTTGAAAGTTTTATTGGCTAAAAGAGAGTCCAAAAACTGAAAAAAGGACTCTTTTTTATAAAGATTACCTACCATATTGCTGGAAAACTTACAATCTGACCAACACGTGAAAATAAGAAAATAAGCTTATGTTCTAATTTAATTATTTAGAGACATATGTCTTTTAGGGTTTTTCCTTATTTGATTTGTTCCATTTTCCCTAGTCTAATAAAAGACTCAACTGAATATGAAATTTAAAAATAAAATAAAATAAAAACTCTCCAACTAAACCAATTGGGACATGTAAAATTGTATAAATGCTTGAAAATTTTCTAGAAAATTAAAGATCACTAGCTATGTCATCAATAAATTATTTAAATTGCAAGTCTTATTTATAGTTTAAAATTATGTATAAAATATAAGCTTGTAGATCATATAGTAAATAATATCTTATTGACACAAAATTTGACATTTATATTAAGAACCTAGACAACATACAATTCAACGGTTAGATTTTCAAAATATGCTGTAATGTTTATTTTATTGAGTTAAGTTGTAGTCTTAAGTTACAACCAATTTTGTAACTAAACTTTGTCCATTAAATAAAAAGATAAGTTTCTAAAATTATATTCTTTAATTTATATTTATAAAAAAATAAAAATAAAAGGTCAAAAAGTTATTTTTTTGGAACAGGACAATGCTAGACACAATGTTTTTTGAGAATAAATTTCATAATGTATAAATGTTAAGTTGTCAATTTATTATTGATTCTTATCAAGATCACCACTGATACAATCTTTTGTCTACTTTTTACAACTTGTTGTCTCAATAATTATGAAAAAAAGATTGTGACAATAAGGCAATAGTGCTAGGGACATAACCTTTTTTTTTTTTTTTCACAATAAATTTTATAATTGTTAAGTTAGTCTCAGTGATAAAGAAAAAAGTGATGAGTTCATGCATGAATGTGAGTTGTCTCTACTATTCCCAATGGACCCACTAAACAATTATGAAATTTGTTGGGGAAAAAAAAAAAAAAAAAAAAAGTGAGTCTAGACACATTGATTGGAGCATCTTGCGATGTCTTGGTGCGGATATAAAAGTGATATCCATATCTTTAAAATTGGGCTAAGAATACGAACAGAAATATGTCAAAGATTGCAAAATGATTTGTTTATTTATTTGTTTATTTTTTTTAAAACTGAAATATATTAGGTTTATGGATCAATACATCGGAAGATATCAGAAAATTTAAATAAATTAATCAAATATCAATCATCACGATTTTTTTTTTTAATATAATAATATCTCAAATATGCACTAGTTATTATTTTGTTAAACCAATTCAACCAGATATAATTTCAAGGATAGATTTTTAATTTAAAACCTTGATAGTAATTAATAATAATGAGGGAGCTTCTGCTAGACTTCTATACAAATTCAGGGAAAAGGAAACTAGATCAGAGTTTATATATATAGGTACCTTTGATTTCAAGAAAGGGAGCACACCAAAAATGGAGCTAAAAAGCTGAAATGCAGGTTTGTTAATGGAGAAACTTGGGTTGGTTTTGGTGCACAAGAAATTGAAGAGACGAAAAGAATCCTTGAGAGTTGATGATGTAACAAAATCTCCTCCTCCATTTCCCTGAACATAGTCTTTGCTATTAGCAGGCCAAGTGAAAAAAGCAATGATGGTACAATTTGGTAGCTCAAAAACTTTGAATTTCACTAAGGAAGATGGTTCTTCAGTTTGACTGGTTTCTTTGCATAGCTCCGTAATTGCAGTCCATGCATATTGTAGGATATCAAGGTTCACCACAAACTTTGCCAACTCTAACCCACTGCTAAAGCTGCCATCATGAATTAATCATAGGAAAAATTAGCAAAGAATGATGATGCATTACTCTTTAGTATTGAATTTCTTGGTCAAGAAACAAACTTGAAAGGAAGAGAGAAAAAGTGAAGAAAAACAAACACAAACAACTAGGGAAATAATGAAAAAGAAATGATTTTTTTTTTTTAATTTACACTTACAACTGAGTTTGGGTCATCCTCTCTAGCTTTAGATTTGCTTAGTAATGTTGAGCAAACTTCAGTCTTACATATATAAGAATAAAGCATCAGGTACAGAAATTTCCCAGGAAATTTCACAAGACGACAAGTCAATGACCGTGGATGTTTACTTGACTTGCTTTTTTTTTTTTGAGAAAAGTTTACTTGACTTGCTTTACTTTGACCCAAAGTCATTTTCTACATTATCTTTTAAATAAATGAGCTACCAAATAAGTACTATAAGCATCGAGCTGGACCAATTTCACTATTTTGAAAGAAACATTCTTTTGTTTCACACCATCACTCACGGTGAGCTGCGATTCACTCTTTTTAAATCCTCCACAAAGACAAGACAAAAGAAGGACGGTGCCTAGTCCTTTCCTACCTAAAAATATTCCATCATGCTCTTCCCGTCTAAAGAAAAAATATATATAAATTACATTATAAACACGAAAAATTTCACAACACAGAGTGTTCTTGGGTGTAGCAAGCATCTACCAACTCTTTTAAAAGGTGTATGGGTAATGATGGGGGACACATAATTTCTCACAAATTTTGTGCCACGATTCGCCACATGACGAGTTATGACACAAAATTGTGACAAATTATGTGTCTTTAGCATTACTCATTGTGTGTTATTGTGTGTACGTGCCGACATTTTTTTTTATTACAAATTTTAAGTTGATTAATTTTAATTGGATTTTATTTATATTTATCATTGACATTTTTTTTTTTTTTTTTATAAACTTGACATTTTTTACATATTATTAACAACTTGTGGATTTGACTGCTGTGAAATTTTTCATTCCTCACTTATAGTTAACAAAAAGAAGTTTATGAGATACTGAAATTTTCTCATTCTCTCTCTCTATCTTTGTATTGAGTGGATTCAGATGAGTAGAATTATGAGTGTGAAATTTTCTATGGTACTTGATGGTGCATGTAGAGAGGCTTGGAAGCTAATGACCATTTCTTCTAAGGTTGACGTCTGGAGGAAATTAATGGCTCTGCTGACAAGCTAGCTCCTCGACTGGACACAACATCATTCCCAAACTTGTTGAATTCTCAACTTGCTAAAATGGTACTATTTAGCTATGATTGATGGATAATGAGTAATTAATATACCTTCATTTTTATTATCTTTGCCTATCATTTACATCTCATTACTCTTCGTGGAAAAAGTTATGTAGGACTTCTCTTTTCTTTTGCTGAAATGGGTTTTTTTTTTTTTTTTTTTTTTTTTGAGTAAACCATGATATAATATTAAACTAAAAATTAACAAGTCTATTACAAAGCATGCTAGCTTTATCACAAGCTAACAAATTTTCCACCATAGGCGGTGGGTTACAAAAAACCACAAAATGAGAGCCGGACTGTGCTCCAAGCTTGGCCAAAGCATTCGCACATTGATTAGCTTCACGGTAGACATGAAGCGTGCACTTGTTTGGGATTTGCTTCAAGAAGCTCCTGCAATCAGAGAGTAAAGGTTCCATCATGATATTTTCGGCTTCATTGTTCATAAGCAAAACAATGCTCAACGCGTCTAGCTCTATGATAAGGTTGCTCACACCCATCTCCCTAGCTATATTTAATCCATCCCTTAACGCCCACAGTTCAGCCATGAAGCTGTTGGTGTGCCCAATCCCTCTAACATATCCCTTCACCCAATTACCTTCATGATCACGAAATAAGCCTCCTTCACCTGCCTTGCTGGGATTATTTATAGCTGAACCATCAGAGTTCAGCTTCAGCCAACCCCACGGTGGCTTCTCCCATCCCACAAGAATGATAGTTTTGGCTGGCTTACTCCTAGCTTCTAGCCCAATAGCAAAAATTCAGTGCTATACCTCAAACATTTTTTCCAACACTGATTATCTACAATTCCTGTTGTAAAAACAAAATTATTTCCATGCAGCCACAGCTGCCAAAGGCCCAAAGGAAAGATAATCCTCCAAGGTATGCCTTTCACAGACGCATTCATAAGGTCCCTGCAATTAGTTTCCAACCATTCTTTAAATGGGAGGCCAAATGAGTTCCAAGTGCAAATAGGAGCTTGTAGTTGCTGCCAAAAATTGTGGGCAAAGTCACAGCCCTTGAAAAGGTGCTCAATAGATTCATTCTCCCTGTTACAAATCTTACACATCGGATCAAGAATTAAACCTCTTGAACCTAAAACTTCAGCCATGGGTAGACTACCATGTAGACAAAGCCACAGGAAGAACTGAACCTTAGGAGGAGTTTCAGTCTTCCAAACCCAATTGAATGACATAGTATTCAGGTTCAAGGGGTTTAATCCCCTAGCAATGAGATAGGCTAATTTGAGGGGAAAAAAGCCATTCTTTGAGAATGCCCACATGAGCTCATCAATTGAGTGGGGGTCAAAAGAGAAGGGAGTGGCCAGAATAGTATTGAGAATACTTTCAGGAAGATCAAATGAGATGCTAGATGGAATCCAAGTATTGTTCTTGTCAAAACATTGCTTAACTGTAAGTTTAGCCTCCCCCCTAGAAAGAGGTCCTTCAATGAGCTCTCTTAACCTCCCTTTAGGAAGCCAAAAGTCCATCCACATATTAACTAGTTCACCATTCTTCACTGTCCATCTCAAACCTTTCACATAAATTGGTCCCCCCTTTTTGCAAGCTGCCCAAATCCGAGAGCAAGTCAGTCATCCTGTTAGGACACAAATATTTAGCTTGTAGCATTCTTGCCCATGGCATCCCTTCCTCATGAGCAAGCCTCCAACATAACTTAGATAGCATAGCTTGATTTCTATACTTTATAGAACATAACCCCAATCCACCAAGCTTTTTAGGCAAAGTAATGGTATTCCAGTTAACCATGTGCATGCTCCTCTTCTCCTCAGTTGATCCCCAAATGAAGTCCCTTGTCATCTTATCAATAGAATCACAAACTTTAATAGGAATGCTATGGCATTGCATGTAATAATCTGCAATAGGAGCCACCGCAGATTTAACAAGCACAAGTTTACCTGCTCTTGACAAAAGCTCAGTTTTCCAACCAGCAAGCTTGCTTTGGACTTTATCCAAAATAAAATTGAAAGCACTACCCACTCTGCCTTTGTGAATAATGGGGAAACCCAAATATCTTCCAAGATTATTGGTAGCCATAATTCTCAGCCTTCTACATACACCTCTTTTCCTTCTAGCAGTGACATCTGGTGAGAAAAACACTCTAGAATTCTCATAGTTAATCTTCTGCCCAGCCATACTGCAAAAGCTATCAAAAACTTCAAGAATGGCTTCACAATTCTTCGCATTAGCTTTAGCAAACAGCATTATATCATCTGCAAAGAAAACATGGGAAAAGCTAGGCCCCCTCCTAGAAGCTTTTATCATGTCCCATCTTTCTTCCTCACACATCTTTGTTATCTGAGCCCCAAGAAATTCTATGCATAGAATGAACAAATAAGGTGATATGGGATCACCTTGTCTGATCCCTCTTGAAGGGTAGAAGGCAAGGAGTTTGCTTCCATTGAAAAGAAGAGATGTTGAGGTAGATGAGACACAGTTGAGGATAAGTTGAATAATATTATCCGGGAATCCAAAGTGTGTAAGCACCAACCTAATGAAACTCCACTCTAGCCGGTCATATGCTTTCTCCAAGTCTATCTTTATTACCATATACCCCTCTTTGCCTTTACTCTTCCCAATTGAATGAACCAATTTTTGGGCAATGATCAGATTATCTGACCCTCTTCTTCCTTCAAGAAAAGCAGCTTGCATGGGAGAGATAAGGTTGGGAAGCAAGGGTCTAATTCTCTGAACAAGAATTTTTGAGACAATTTTATAAACTGTGTTACATTTCAGCAAAACATAAGCTTATTTTGTTGAAATGTTATGTTGGACCTTGGTGCACCTTTTTTTTTTTTTTGGTATTTTTTTTTATTAACTGTGATATACATGACCACCACTGGTATACAAATTCTAGTTTAATGAAATAAACTTTCTATTAATAATTAAAAAAAAAAAGCTTCTATATAGATAATTAAAAAGGTCAGTTTCAGTCAATTAACTTGATTTATTTGTCTCAAAGAATCTTTTATTGTTATACTTGTTGGGGTCTGTTAAGCATCTTTGACTCCATTTATCATAAGTCTTGTAATCATTACCTCACTAGGTTGGTGGAATTTTCGTTATCCAATGTAATATTTTTTACAATACTTAACCAATGCTCTTAAAAACTATTTTTAAAAATATTTTATTGGAAGAATAATAAAATAATAAATGTTGTTGACATCTTTTTTTTAATTTCTAATGAAAGTGATGTCAAAAATTTTCTATTATTATTTATTAACCATTATCCTAAATGCATTCACTAACATAACTCTATTTTAATTAATGCATTTCATACTAGGCCTAGGGTGGAGGAAACATAGAAGATAGGGTACAATTTTTCAATTTTTAATAGTAGTAGAAAAGAAGAAAGGATGAACCTTTTTTCTTTTTCTTTTTTAGAGCCCTTCATCTTTCATTCTACCATTAATAAAACTTCATAAGGGAAAAATTATAGAGAAAATTATATGTACAAGTAAACTTGACATTTTTACTCTTACAATTTATCATATAAAATATCAAATAATAATATATTAAGAATTTGACAAATTTTTTTTTTGCTTCCTCTCACTCTTCTTTCCCCTTTTTCTTTTACCAAAACTTCAAATGGAAAATTAAAAAAATTTATCTCTCTTTTTCAAGAAATTGTAATTTGGACAGAAATCTTTCAAACTTCTTTTATATTTTTTAATTGAAATTTGAAGTTTCAAAATTTAACCATTGGATTGTATTTTCTTTATGTTCTTCACACACATGTAAAATTTCGTTCAAATCGGATTTTATCTATTATTCAATCAATAAATTTATTTTTTATGCATAATTTTAGGTCACAAAAACTTAAAATTTAAGTATTTGATTGATGATATAGTTATTGATCTTTGATCTTCTTAAAATTTTGTAAGCATGGAGGATATAATAAGAATATGTATTTCAATGATTAGATTTTCTTAAATTCATTTTCAATGAAAAGATATAAGAGAAGTTTGAAGGGTTTCTCTTCAAAATAGTTTAGAGAGAAACATTGTCCTCTTTTTCACATCTTCGCTAGACCCTACCTTTGACCTAGTAGTACAAGAGTTCGTTGTCTTGCCAATGTTAGAACATTCACTTCAGTTTATATAAAAATTTATGTCTATTTTAGGATAAGAACTTACTTTTTCTATTTTACATATTCACTTTTCAAAATATATCACATCAGATTATTTATTTCACACTACATTTCATTAAAGATTAATCACCATGTTTAATTGTTTATATTTTAGTATAGCTATTTTTTTAATTGTTTATACTTTGTTATAGCTCTTTTTTAAAAATTAAAAAAAAAAAAAAATCCCAGTAACGCAAGTTTATAGGTTCATTCTCCAACATTTCAAGATAATTAGGTGTAACTAAAGATGCTCTTCGGCACTTCTCAAAAAAAAAAAAAAAAAGATGCTCTTCGGCAAACATATGCATCGTGCAAGACATCAAGGCTCTCCACGAAATTTGCCAACTCTAACCCACTGCTAACCCTGCCATCAAGAATAATTAATCACAGGAAACAAACACAAACAACTAAGGAAAGAAAAAGAAATGATTTGATTTTTTATTTTACTTACAACTGAGTTTGTGTCATCCTCTCTATCTGGCTTTAAATTAATTTGCTTAGGAACGTTGAGCAATCTGTGCAGTACATATGTAAGCATAAAGCATCGCATGGTTCTACTTTTCTACTCATAAGGGGAGAAATTTCCCAGGAAATTCAGGCGCATCACAAGACGACAAGTCTCAATGACCGTGTAGGTTTAGTTGATGACTTGCTTTAATCCAGAGTCATTTTCTATTATCTTTGAATAAATGAGCTACCAGAATATGAAAATATACTATAATAAGCATCCAATTCCCACTATTTTTAAAGAAACATTCTTTCTTTTCACCCCATCACTCATTCTTTTGAATCCTCCCCAAAGAGTCAAAGACACGAGATAAGAAGGATGGTGCCTGGACTTTTCCTACTATATATAAGAAATTCCATTATATGCTGTCCACACCTAAAGAGAAAATTTAAAAGGAAATTACTCATAGACACACAAAAATTTCACGACATATACAGTATTTCTGGGTAACAAGAAACAAGTAACAACTATCAACTTTTTTTTTTTTTTTTCAATTATTAAGTTGATAAATTTTTACTTAATTTTATTCAAAAATTTATTATTAACATCATTTTACTTATTATTACTAACTTGTGGATTCAACTGGTGTTAAATTTTTCGTTCCTCACTTTTGTTATCAATTATGACTAACAAAAGAAAGTCTATGATATACTGAAATTTTCACATTCTCTCTATTTTTGTATTGAGTGGACCCAGATGAGTTGAATTGTAATTTGCAAGAGAATGTGAAATTTTCTATGGTACTTGTTAGTGCAATCGTAGAGAGGCTCCGAAGCTAATAACCATTTCTTCTAAGGTTGGTGTCTAGAGGAAATTAATGGCTCTGCGGATAAGCTAGCTACTCGACTCAACATCATTCCCAAACTTGTTGAATTCTCAACTAACTAAAATGGTATTACTTATGATTGATGGATAATAATTGCCTTCATTTTTATTATCTTTGTCAGTTGTCTATCATTAATTTACGTCTTATTACTTCATCCGTTCGTGAAAAAAGTTATGTTAGACATTGGTGCACTTTTTTTTTTTTTTAGTATTTTCTTTTTATAACTGTGATACACTTTGGCCATCCCTCGTTACAAATTCTAGTTTAATGAAATAAAGCATGAGAAAAGAGACCTCACATGAAAAAGTATAAATTTCTGTCAAATGACATATTTTTTGCAAAGAGAATTAAAATAATCTTAAGTGACACAAGAAAAAAATTAAATGTTAATTTTTTTATTTCATTTGGTTCAATGTTTTAATATTTTTCTAATTAAAAAATAAATATTCTTTGTATTATTTGGTTCAACATTTATTAACTTTCTTTATTGAATGACTTTTCTTCTCTTTCCTCTTTCTTTATATTATTTTATAATGTAATTATATTATTTTAATGTGTTGGATGTTAAAATTAAAATTAAAATGTGAGGTGTATTGTAAAATGAGATGGTACAAATCCAGACGTGTATGCTCAAGTGGGTAAAGTCTCTTTCTTATAAAAAAAAAAAAAAAAAAAAAAAGTGACTAAAGTCTAGTAAGCTCGCTAGGTTCATGGAATTTTTCTTATCCACGGTGGAAGAAACATAAAAGATGGTTTATAATTTTCAAATTTTAAAAAGAAGAAAGGATGATTTTTTTTTTAGAGCCCTTCATTCATTCTGCCATTAATGAAACTTGGATGGAAAAAATAGAGAGGAAATTATATGTATATGTAAACTTGACATTTTTACTCCTATAATTTATTTAATAAAAATTCAGATAAGAATATATTAAGAATTTGACACAAATATTTTCTCTTCCTCTCACTTCTTTCCCCCTCTTTCTCTTACCAAAAACTTCAAATGGAAAATAAAACATTTGTCTCTTTTTCACATCTTTCCTGGACCTTACCTCTGCATTTGCTAGGACGAGAGTTAGCTGTACTGTCAGTGTCATTGTCTAGAAATGTAAACTTATTAAACTAGCAATTGGGTCTTGAAGTAGTAGACTAGTAGTGACTTTATATATGTATATATATATATATATATATTTTTTTTTTTTTTTGAGAAACTATATATATATACACACATTATTATTAAAGTGGTGAGTATAGTGACTTTGATTACCCTCGACTAGGGCAGAAAAAGCTCTTTGACAACCATAGTCATATGACAAAATAATTACATCACAGATTAATTAATCCAGAATTGTCGGTAGTTGTGTTAGAAAGCAGGACTTGTAAGTCATAAAATAAAACAACTTGACCAAGACCCCAGCGGAAACGCACTAGTTACAAATTTATATAAAAATCTACCCAATTAAATTATATGTATATATAATAATAGATACCTGCTCTACATTTTGTTGTGTCGTGACTTTTCTGAAATAAAAGTATATTTAAAACTCAAAATTCTTTGCTTTCACACCTTTCCCCTTTCTCACGGCAATTCAAGGAAAATTTACTATTCAGGAAAATAAAAAGTAAAAGTCTGAAACCCTTTAAAAAAATCTAAAACACATGATAAAAAGATAATTTTGCTACAAATCTTTTGTAAGGTAGATTGTGTGACTGATTGTATATTTTTTTTTCATACAAACTCACAACTTTTTCTTTATTACTCACAATCTAACTATGATATAAACAGTTTGTGGTTTATTAGGTGCTCTTAGAATTTTTGCTATTAACCTTTTCTCTTTCATCTCATGACTTAAAAAGTAACTAGTGTTTAACTACATACTTAAAAATGTGTTTACAGAGCTATACTATTCTTTGCTTTCACATCTTTTCCCCTTTCTCACGGGCACGGCAATTCAAGGAAAATTTGCAATTCATGAAAATAAAAAGTAAAAATCTGAAATGCCCCTTTAAAAAAAAAAAATCTAAAACATAATAAAAAGACAATTTTTGCCACAACTATTTTACATTGCAGATTGTGATTAGTTGCACATCTTTTTCATATAAGCCCACTATTTTTTCTAGATCACTCACAATTTGTCACGTGAATTATAATTAGTTGCATATCTTTTTCACAAGAACTCACTATTTTTCTCTACTACTCACAATCTACCATATAAATTGTGGTTTATTAGGGGGCCTTAGAATATTTGCGATTAACCTTTTCTCTTTCATCTCATGACTTAAAAAAGTAACTAATGTTTAACTACATACTTAAAAAATGTGTTTTCAGAGCTATAGTATAGCTCTTTGAAAAAAGAGCATCCGAGTAACCATATTTTTTAAGGGTTCACTCTCTAAAATTTGAAGAAATTTAGGTTTAAGGAGTCTATTAGAGAGATGCTCTTAGTAAATAGCATTGTATTTGAGGTTTTACATTTTTAGGCACATGCCTGCTTCATTTCAACTGGGTCTTAATAGGCATTTTATGTGCTGAGGCAGCATTTCTATGGGCTTGGACCTGAGGGCCTCAGTTTCTTTCTGCTTCAATATATTTATCTTGATAATTGTAGCTCAATATAGTTAATCAATGCATTTGTAGATATGTGGTACCAATTCATACCATGTTAACTGTAAAGTAATACGATTATAACTGATCATTGAATTGTGGATATGATAACTCGAAGATAACATTTAACTATGGTCACAATTGCAAAATGAAGGGGAACATTTGGAAAATCCCATTAGTATGAAGTCCTAACACAGGCAATAAGCACTTGTTGGAAGAAATGACAGAGATGCGGAATGAGAAACAGCTCTTAAATCCCGAAAAAGTCGCTGTAAGAATGGAAAAGCTCACCTTTAAGGAAAGTAGGAAGCTCATTTTGATGCCAAATGTCTGATGAGACTTCACATTGCTTTGTGAGAAGTAATGAGCACTGAATATCTTTTGTGTATACATTTCTTTTCATATATATATATATATATATATATATATATATATATAGATGAGTTCAAGTTACACCTGGTGTAACTTAACAAAAGTTACACGTTTTATACACCATAGATTTATGAGAAATCTAATGGTTAGAAAGAGTCAACTACCATATCATTTAACTTAATTTAAGAGTATTTGTTTTCCCTTTTTTCATTTAATACTATATGTTCAAACGTTTAATCAAGAGAGAGGTATTTAACATTGTAAAAACTTCTTGGGATACTATTGTTATACGGTAAGGCTAAACATTAAGATGAATTTGAATTACAAACAAATTCTATTCTGATCAGATTTGGATAGTTTCTATCTCATCATCTATACAATCTGATAAAAAGACTTGGTTACTATCTTCGTCCATTTTTCCCTTCAGATGTTCTTATTTCTTCTTATTTTTGCATTTTCCTCAACCTCTATCCCTTTTCAGTTCTAATCATCACTAATTAACTCCTACAGATAACTAGATAAGTATAACAAGTACAAATCTATTTGCAAGAAATTCAAATGGTACTAGATAATTCAAGAGACATAACAAGTACAAATGTATTTACAAGAAATTTAAATGGTCTAATCACGGGCATCCCTGAACTTGAAATTTTTTTTTTTTTTTTTTTTTTTTTTTTTTTTGTTTTGAAAAATTGTTAGGAATTCAAATACTATTGTACTTGCTCCTTTAAATTTTTATTTCATTCTTTTCATTAATTTGCTTTATCCAAACGAACATTCTTGTCCTTATTTTTGGAAGCTCAGTTAACAACTAACCACTACTCTAAACAGATAATAAACAAGACCTCATAATAGCCACACCACTTTAAACAAGTAAATCCATAACAACTAAGCCACTTCTAATGTTAACTTGTTGGAGAAAATTGTAAAGTTGTAATTTACAACTATTTTGTGTTGGCTTTAATTTTGTGCCAAATTTGATTGTAATTTTGTTCAATTTTATGTACCTTGTATTTTATGTGGGATTTCTTGTAAGGGTTGTGTGAGAGAGAGAGAGTGTGAAGACTCAAGGCAAAGTGAAAAGCAAGAAGTTTTCGTGGGTAGCTCACGAGAAGCTTTCCCGTGAAGTGAAGCATATGCCCAACACATGATTGGAATGCGAAGAGTCAGAACAGGATGGTGACAGCTGGTTTTCGTGAGTGTCTCACGGGTAAGGCCTTTTCGTGAGATACCCGCGAAATATTCTGTTTTGCCAATTTGTCATATCTGATACACACTATCTCTACCCACACTATATATACCCACATTACCCACAGATGTTAAGGAGTGCTTCTGAAAGAAAACCTTAGCTACAACCCTTGAGAGTTAGAGATTGTTATACCTACAATTCTCTACACAATCCATTGTGGTTTTTCCTTAACTCCTACCTTTCCATTTCCATATCCTTGAGACGTTGATAGCCCAAACACTTACCACACTCATTCTGAGTGTCAAGTGAGGTTTTGGTGCTACTGGGAAGCATTGGAAGAAACCAAGCTTTGGTGGATGCAATCGGGCATATTGCAGGATCCAAAGAGCTAGACAAGACACGGTCCTGAGAAGCCTTGTTGGAGTAGGAGCTTGGAGGGCTTAGGTGCATTGGGTAGATTAGGCTTGGAGGGTCTCTTGCTATTCATGTATCCCAACTGATTGTCTAGTGGATCGATTTACCGCTTGGAGGGCGGCAGAGAGGTTTTATGCTGAGTACATCGGTTTCCTCTTTGATAACACATTGGCGTGTTAACTTGTGTTTGCATTCTTATTCCTTACTCTTTTAGCTTTCATTTTACTGCTGTGTTTTGTTGAATATGGTTTAGAGTAGTTTTATTGTGTGTTCACTCGCATTTACTCTATTCCGCGCTTAGTTTAAGTAAGAGTAAAATCAATTGAGCTGTAATTTTTATTTTGGGGGTCTAAACAGCTCTTGTGTTTTTAACACATTTTCGAGCTTTCAATTGGTATCAAAGCGGGTACACTTGCTATGGTTTCATTACCTAAGTTTGATCCTAGACCCTCTTTGAGATGGATCGATCTCAATCACTCAATGCTCCACCATTCTTTGATGGGAGCAACTATGTGTTTTGGAAAGTCCGTATGATGTCATTCCTCTGTGCTATAGATGAGTCGGTATGGGATTCTATCAAGAATGGGTATGTTAGACCCACTACACCCAAGTCTGAATAGGACAACGTAGCTCTTGCTTTGGCAAATGCAAATAGTAAAGCAATTAACGCTATTTTTTCTGGTGTGTCTACTGATGAATTTCACAGGATATCGCATGTGGATACTGCCAAGGAAGCTTGGACGATTCTTGAGACTACCTGTGAGGGTACCAAGAAAGTTAAGGACACAAAGCTCCAAATGCTTACCACCCGATTTAAAGAGCTCAAGATGGGTGATGATGAGTCATTTGATTCGTTCTATAGGAAGCTCAATGAAATCATAATTGCCAAGTTCAATCTTAGAGAGAAGATTGAGGATGCTAAGGTGGTGAGAAAGATTTTTTGAGGTCCTTATCGGAGAAGGTCACATCTATAGAAGAAAGTAAAAATTTGGATGAGATCAAGATCCAAGAACTCATTGGATCTCTCCAAACGTATGAGCTTGGACTGCCTTCCTACAAGTCGAGCAAATCACTTGCTCTCAAAACCATCACCGAGAGAATGGATGACTCCTTCGAAGAAGATGTTGTGGAGAAGAAGGTAGCATTCTTTGCAAAGAACTTTCGAAAATTTCTGAAGATGAAAAATAGTGGGAAGCCGTTCAGCAAAGCCGTTCAGCAAAGGAAAGTTTTCATCCTCCAAAGGTAATAGGAAGGAGTTCAAGAAGAAAGAAGGGAAGGATTTTCAATCCCTTTAAGGAATTGCGTGTTATGAATGCAATGGTCATGGACATCTCAAGAAGGAGTGTCCCAACTATTTGAGAGGAAAGGATAAAGTGTTTACCACTACCCTTAGTGACTCTGAAAGCTCAAATTTAGACATGGAAGAAGAATGTGACAGTGAAGGAAACTACAAAGCCTTCATGGCAATCACCTCCGGTGATTCAAAGGATGAGTTGAGCAATTTGGTTGATGAACTTGGTGATCTTTTCGAGGATGAGGAAGTTGAAGAATCGGAAGATGAAGACGTATGCCAAAATGAAGGCGAGAACAACCTTCAAGAAGCATATGATTCTCTGCTGGAAGATTGTGGTAAATACGCCAAAGTTGCGAACCTTGCTGTGAAAAAGATGAAAAAGTTGAAACAGAGCATAGGTGTATACTTGTGCAACTCAAGGAAGCAAAGTGTGAAGTAGAAGGACTCAAGGGAGAGTTGGTTGAAGCTTATTCTAAGATCAAGTTTCTTGAACTTAAAATTATTCAAGCTAATATCAAGGTTGAGCACATCTCCACCAAGAAACTTGACAATATGCTGTCCTCTCAAAAATCTTCACATGATAAGACCGATTTGGGCTATACCGGAAAATGAAGTTCTAGCAGCAAACCCAAGAAGGAAGTAAGGTTCGTATCAGCCAAGAATGACGAGAAACTCAAAGAAGTGAAGCCTGAGATTGAGACCCCTGCTGCTGTAAAAAGAACCATTGGTGCAAAGCCAAAGGAAAAAGGGAAGTCATTACCCAAAAATCAAAGGGGCCCTCAAGTAAAACACATGTGTCATCATTGTGGTGTACAAAGGCACACAAGGCTGAATTGTTTCAAGCTCCATGCACTCAAGAAGGTTGACTCTATGCGTGACCAGGAAAGTTCAAAGAGAAGACCAAAGGGAGCACAAGCTAAGGGAGATAGTGAGGGACATCTCATTGGAGATGTCATGGAAATGTTGAAGAACATATCACTATGCCTTGCTAGCTTCACTCCGAGGTTTGAAAGTTATGTTGGCCGTACCCCTCCATCTAAGGCTCTCACCTAAAACACCCGTAAAGTGTGGGTGAAAAAGGGTACTTATGCATGATCACTTCCTATGTCCATGCATTAATTCTTCCGATGTTTAGAGTCATAGGTTCATTCATCATAACATACATAATCCTCTTGTGTCATTGCTTTCAGTTTATAGCATGTTTCTTTTTCAAGTTTTGCTTTGTACTTGTTGTTTGTTTGTTGATCTTACTTTACATGTTCTGTTTTTGAGTGTGTTGAAAAATTCAAAAACCCATAAAAATTGAATAATCTTCAAAAAGTTTGATCACTTGTGTTGTGTATATCACATATGAGTTTGGCCTAGTACTTTCGTACTTATGGCATAGTGCATTTATGAGCTTAGCTTGTTATATATGCACATATATCTTTGTGGGAAAAATCTTGAAATCTATTTGTGACTGTTGTAAATCGATCTTCAAGCTTGTCATGAATGATTGGTCAATAGTTTTGTTGGTTTTGATACATGCATAGACTTGTGCCTATATATCTTCCCACACTTTTTTATGTTTTTTGCTCAAAGAGCTCAACAAATGTAAATCTCAAAATGAAAAGAGATAGTGAGCTGCAAAAGCCGTCATATGAAATGTAAATCTCAAAGGCTTATTCTCAATATTGAAATATCAAAAATTTCAAGCACCGAACTCAAAATGAGATGTATTGTTAAAAAATAATTAAATGTTATGATTTGTAAAGAAGCCGAAATGAAAAGCTTCTAAGATGTATAATCATTTTATTGTGGGAGGTTATGTATGTTCATTTCTATAATTAAGATAGACCACTTGACTTAGTACCAGTTGTGTATGACTTGATTGAATTGATCATTGAAGCTTCACTCTAAGGACTATTCCACATTTGATAATCATACACAACACACAAGACTTTTGTTCAACAAATGCTTATTTCATTTGTGTGATTGTACATGATCAAATGTGATGTGTATGCTCAATTGCTTGCCGATCAAACCTAAAAACATTTTTGAGTATTTTATATGTTTTTTGAAAGTGTTTTTATACTTTCGTATTTTAAGTTTTTGTTCAAAATGCATTTTTTTATGTTGTTCTTCAAAAACTTCTTCAGAGGCATTTTCGCGAGAAGCTCGCGACTAAGCTCTTCCTGTGAAAAGAGGTTAAGGCAAAAACTTGAAAACACAAACTTCAGACAGAGACTTTTGCGACTGTCTCGCGACAATTTTGCTACTAAAGGCTTCCCACAAAAAGTTTTGTGCTTCAAATGTGGTTTTCGTGAGTAACTTCATGAGTATGTAACTTGCGAAAAACGCGTGTTTTTAGTTTTAAAGGGCTGATGTGACAGACTTTCAAACACAACCTTATTCCCTCGTTTTGTCTTCCTCGTGCCTCTCTCAAACCCAAAACAATTTTCTCTCAAAACCCCATCAATTTCAAGTTCAAACTCTGCAAAATCATTATTAAGGTATGTTTTCCAACAATCTTTTTACTCTTTCACTTAGATTATGCAGAAAATTTTCTAGGTTTCATTAATTTGGGGATTTTTGAAAAAGGGGTTGGGAAAGTTGGTTTTTGTCAAAATTTGTTCAATTTTTTGACTGGGCTTTGTCCCATTTGTCTTGTTTGTATCTGTGTTGGCCCCATGTGGCAATTCTAACTTGTATTTAGGCAGAATTTCACATGATCATGCATTGCCCACATGCTAAGTAAAGTGTTGCATATCATGTGTTTGATAAAATGCTCAAGTGGCATTTTTGAGTAGTTTTGGACTCCAATGAGTATCAAATTTTGGGATTACTCATGATTGTACTTGCATAACATGTTTTAATCATTGGGTGTGTGTTTTACACACTTTGACCCATTTGTGCCCATACATGCCTTGCCATGCATCACCTTATGCACACACATGCACAGTTGTCATTTTTTTTGCATTTTAATGATTTCATTTGACACTGTTGTGTTTTGTTTTAAGTGTTATGCTTCTGTTATGGACTAACTTGACACTAATCAAGTTTGTGTTTTTGTTTTGTGTTTTTGCACTTATTCTTTTTCTGTTGTGTTTATGTGTGCAGATGTCTCCAATCAAGAAGTCAGTTGTGAAAGGAGGCAACAACAAAGGAAAAGAGCCTGTGATTGATGTTGATAACCTCTCTCCAAGGCCAAAGAGGACTTGATCATCGACAGAAGTTTTGATCCTAACAAGTTCAGATCCTATGCTGCATTTTAGAATTATGAGAACTATTTTAGAGAAGCTCCATTGTTGGTTGAAAGGGTTGTTGAGCAGGCATCTCTTCTTGAAACAAAAATCCCTAAATGGTTTGCCACCAAGGATTGGAACTACCTACTTTCCAACCTTGATAATGCATACGAGAACATGGTGAAAGAGTTCTATGCTAATGCTATTTTAGAAGAGGATGAGCTCAAATGCTAGGTTAGCGGAAAGAGTTTCTCAGTAACACCGGTTTATCTGGCAGAGATCCTACACATCAACCGGCCATTGTTTACTAAACCACCGATATATGATGATCTAAATCCAGATGAAGAGGTTCTTCGAGAAGCCTTAGGAGATAACTTGGAGTTCTTATCCAATGGGAAATCAATAAGTGTGGCATCCTTATCTCTTGAATTAAGGCTTCTCATGACGATCATGTTTCACAACCTACATCCTTTGTCAAGCACCGGGTACATGAATCTCAGTCGAGTGTTATTCCTGCATGATCTGATCATAGACAAGGAGATTGATGTATGCTCTCACATTTTCCACATCTTGGCAAAAACAGTTGAACGAACTGCTTCAAGGAACTGCCTTCCCTTTTGCCGCCTTATCTCAAAGATTTTGAAGCTCAAAGGCATGCATCATTCAGAAAGATGAGTACCCATACCCACAACCAAGTCCAATAAACATCCGCACTCTCCATGCCAGTATAAGTCACACCAAAAAGAGCACCAAGCAAGAGAGCCATGCTACTCTGGGAAGTTCAAGCTCTACCTCCCGTGCTTATGATGAAAAGCTAGACAACATCATGGCCACTCTCCAAGAGATTAATACCAAAATATCTGGACTAGCTACCATCATGCACTCCCAACACATTCGCTTTGACACAAAGTTCACATCTCTCTAGACTCAGTTGGACCAAATTCAGAGGAAGCTAGAAGAACATGGAGACTAGCTATTCCACGACAAAAAGGGGGAGGTGGTCATTGATAGGGGGAGTGTAGTGATAGGGGGAGAAGAAGCTAGAACTGCTGTTTGTTTATAGTTTATTGCTTTCCTTTAAAGCTTAAGTACATTGGTTTTTATTTTCAATTTAATATTTAGTACTTATGTTTATTTCATTGCTTTGTAGAATTTTTTAGTACTTTTAGATGTTGCTAAACTATCTTGAGTACTACACACTTGTACCCTTGTAGGATCTTGTATCCTTGATGCAAATACTTTGTGTATTTTGCATTGGTTGTGTGTTGGACACGGAATTGATCCTCAGATTGGTCTTAATTGCACTGCGTGTCTGGATGATCATTTGCTTGCTAAATGATCATTGTAGTCGTTCTTTAATGACTGACCTTGTTTGATCAAGATATGCTTAACTGTCTATATAGTGTTTATTAACTTGATCGCACTTTACTTGCTCATATGCGTATCATATATTTAACTTGTCATAAGCTTATTAAACTAGCAATTGGGTCTTGAAGTAGTAGTGACTTTATATATATATATATATATAGTCTTGAAGTGGTAGAGACTTTATATATATATATATATATATATATATATATATATATATATATATATATATATATATATATATATAGTCTTGAAGTAGTAGTGACTTTATATATTATTAAAGTAGTGAGTATAGTGACTTTATTTACCCTCATCTAGGACTCTAGGACGGAAAAAGCTGTTTGACAACCATAGTCATATGACAAAATAATTACATCAAAGATAAATTAATCCAGAATTGTCGGTAGTTGTGTTAGAAAGCAGGACTTGTAAATCGTAAAATAAAACAACTTGACCAAGACCCCAGCGGAAACACACTCGTTACAAATACATATAATAATATACCCAATTAAATTATATATATAATAATAGGTACCTGCTCTGTCGTGTCTTTTCTGAAATAAAAGTATCTTTAAAACTCGAAATGCTTTGCTGTCACATCTTTTCCCCTTTCTCACGGCAATAAAATTTACGATTCAGGAAAATAAAAGGTAAAAATCTGAAACCCTTCAAAAAAATCTAAAACACAGGATAAAAAGATAATTTTTGCTCCAATTATTTTACATGATAAATTGTGATTAATTATACATTTTTTTCATATAAATTCACTATTTTTTTTTACCATTCATAATCTAACTGTCATATAAACCACAATTCATGATAATTTTTGCTACTAACATTTTCTCTTTCATCTCATGACTTAAAAAGTAACCAGTTTTTTTTTTTTTTTTTTTTTTTTTTTTTTTTTTTTTTTTTTTTTTTTTAAACTAAAAAGTAACCAGTGTTTAACTACATACTTAAAAATGTGTTTACAGAGTTATACTATTAATTGCTTTCACATCTTTTCCCCTTTCTCATGGGCACCGCAATTCAAGGAAAATTTGCGATTCATGAAAATAAAAAGTAAAAATTTGAAAGGCCCCTTTAAAAAAAATCTAAAACACTAGAAAAAAAGATAATTTTTGCCACAACTATTCTATATAGCAGATTGTGATTAGTTGCATATCTTTTTCATACGAGCTCACTATTTTTTCTCTATCACTTATAGTCTGTCATATGAATTGTGATTAGTTACATATTTTTTTCACATGAACCCATCATTTTTTTTCTCTACCACTCACAATCTGTTACATAAATTATGGTTTATTAGGGGGCCTTAGAGCATCACTATCAGGTCTTCTATAAAAAATGTCATTTTGACAAATCAAAAGTCTACTTTATTATTTTAACACACCATTTTACAATTCACCATTTATCAGATGTTCTATTCTACAATTCAATACATTAAAATAATATATACAATAAATTAAAATAATATTAACACAATACTAGTCCAAACAACCACCAACCAAACACCATTGCCACAACCAGTTACCACCAACCAAACACCACTACCACGACCAGTTACCACCACCCAAAACTACCAAAATAAAACCCCAAAATCAAGCCCCCACCACACATAGCCTACTAGCAACACCACCACCATCACCACCCACAGCCCACCTGCAACCACGACTACCCAAAACTTCCAAATTAAAGCCTTAAATCAACCCACCACCACACACAGCCTGCCAGCAACACCACCACCCACAGCCCACCTGCATGATCGGCCACTGTTGACGAGATCAGCCTTGGGGCTAGGGGGTGGCAGCTTGGTGAAGTCTGCTACTCAATGAGATCGATGGTAGATGAGGACGGCGATGTGCTCTAGAGAAAGGAAGAGAGGAGAAGCTAAGAGTGAGAATGAATGAGGAAGAGAGACTTAGCGCAGATGGGAGAGAGAAAAGACAGGTGACAGAGGAGAGAGAAAAGTAAGAATAAAAAAATATTAAAAATTTATACCATTTTCATCCGTACCGTGCAAAACATAAGAGGGTACAGTAGCATGTCTTAAAATTTTGACACATTTAACACACATGATGATGCTCTATTTTTGGTGTTTGATGTGCCAAATGCCAAATATTATAGCATTTAACACATTTAACACACCTGAAGGTGATGCTCTTAGAATTTTTGTGATTAACCTTTTCTCTTTCATCTCATGACTTAAAAAGTAATTAATGTTTAACTACATACTTAAAAATGTGTTTACAAAGCTACAGTATAGCTCTTTGAAAAAAGAACATCCCAATAACCCAATTTTTTAAGGGTTCACTCTCCAAAATTTGAAGAAATTTAGTTTTAAGGAGACTATTAGAGAGATACACTTAGAAAATAGCATTGTATTTGGGGTTTTACTTTTTAGGCGCATGCCTGCTTCATTTCAACTAGGTCTTAATAGGCATTTTATGTGCTGAGGCAGCATTTCTTATGGGGTTGGACCTGAGGGCCTCAGTTTCTTTCTGCTTCAATATTTATCTTGATAATTGTAGTTCAATATAGTTAACCAATGCATTTGTAGATATATGTGGTACCAATTCATACCACGTTAACTGTAAAGAAATACGACTATAACTAATTTCTAATTATTGAACTGTGAATATGATAACTCGAAGATAACATTTAACTATGGTCACAATTGCAAAATGAATGGGAACATCTAGAAAATCCCATTAGTATGAAGTCCTAACACAAAGGCAATATGCACTTGTAGGAATAAATGACGAAGATGTCGAGTGAGAAACAGCTCTTAAATCCTGAAAAAGTCATTGTAAGAATGAAAAAGCTCACCTTTAAGGAAAGCAGGAAGTTCATTTTGATGCCAAATGTCTGATGAGACTTCACATTGCTTTGTGAGAAGTAACGAGCATTGAATATCTTTTGTGTATACATACATACATATATATATAGCCGGACCTATACATATCAACTGGTAAAAAAACAAACAAAATATTGATGAACAAAGTCATAAAAGCTTATTAAGCTAAAAAGCTGAAAATTTTAGGAAAAATTACACTTTACTACCTTAAACTATATATCATGTTACGTTTTGCGCCTTAAACTATAACTTTTGCTACACTTTGGATCCCAACATTAAAAGTATGTTTGGTAATTGTTTTTTCCCCTTATTTTCTCTTTCCAAAAACAATTTTCTATTTTTGAAACTAAAAAACTTATTTGACAACCCAAAATGGACAAAAAACAAAAACTGTTCTCAAAACTCACTTTATGAAGGAAATTGAAAACATGCAAAAGGTTATTTTGAGTTTCTAATTTTTAAAAGTCAATGAAAATACACATTTAATTTAATGAATTTGTCTCATTTAAATTTTTTTTTTTTTTGAGAAACTATTTGTCTCATTTAATGAGTTAGCATTAGAGTTCAAAATCCTAGAAACAACATATTTTAGTATTTTCTATTTTTTTCTTCAAAAAACTATCTTTTTAATTTCAACTAACCAAACATGTTTTTGATTTCAAAAATATAAGAAAATTGCTTTTTCTTTATATTCCCAAAAACAAGTTTTAAAAAAAATAGAAAACAAAAACTGTTTCCAAACATAACCTAAGTTTTTTGTTAACTTAGATGGAAGCTCAAAGTTTAGGTTGCAAAGTGTAATCAAGAGATAGTTTAGGGTGGTAAAGTGTAATATTTCTTTTGTTTTTAAAGGATTGAGAAGATGGACAATTAGGTCTTTTCATGTGCTATCATATTTTTCCATCCAAGTTAATAGCAAACTTAACGTCAGGGTGTAAAATGTAACAATGGTTATAAATTTCGGGTGCAAAACATGTGCATTCAAAGAAATTTAGGGTACAAAGTATAATTGGAGGTATAATTTAGGGTGGTAAAGTATAATTTCTCCAAAATTTTAGTAAGCCAAATGAATGGAATTAGGTAGCTTTCGGTTTGTTAGGTTTAAAAATGCATGATTGACTTGACACTAGTCACACTACACATGATAAATTACCCTTACCAAAAAGCTTAAACTATATATAGATGGAATCTTATTTATTTTAGGAAACAATCTTCTTTTTGCAAATAGAAGTGTTATCCATAATTGGGACCAACAATTCAAAAATATATATATATATATATATATGATGGAAAATTATTAGGTACTCCCGGAGTACCATAAATGCGTACTCACTCCTTTCACATAAATGGTGGGTCCCATTAAGTGGGACCTACCATTAATGTGAGAGGAGGGAGTACGCATTTATAGTACTCTAGGAGTACACAATAATTTCCCAAAATGATTAGATAAGTGACATATTTTAGCTTTTGTAATAAGATTTTCATTATTTTTCTTTTATGATTGATTTATATAGCAGCTTGATTATGAGGCTTTGCTGTTTTTCTTTTTTTCTTTTTTGAGTGGACAAATTTACAATTGTGTGTGTGTGTGGGGGGGGGGGGGGGGGGGGGGAAGTTTTTTCTATAGGTTATCAATATAAAGTTATTTTCTTAATGGGTCCAACTAATCATTGTTGAGTAACAATTGCTCATATGACATTTTGTGTCTTGTTTGCAAAACGTATGGATATATTTGATTCGGTAGATATTTACAGATGTATCAAGAAGAGCAATAATTTAGTAGGAAAGATTATGATGATTCTTTTGTATGCTTTAAAAGAGAGAGAACTATGATTATGGATGACAACGAATAGTGGTTTAAGATTAAAGACAACATCAAATAGAGGTATGCAAGTGAAAGTTTTTTAATTGATGAGAAAACTCTACTTTTTTTCTTACCTTCCCAATCATCACTATATATATCATATCAAAAATGGATTGGCTCATAATAGGAGTAGATAAAAATTTTAAACAAAAATTAAAGTAAAAATATAGTTTTTTATTTATGGAGAATATAAAATTTTTATTAGTTGACAGAGTAAACAATATGGCGTCATTTATTTTAGTTTGAAAAATAAAAAAATAAACCCTCCTTTTGCACTTGGTTGCTTTTGTAAAGGGCAAGATAAAAATAGCTTTTTGTAAATGAATATTTTAAATAATATTATTATGAGTAGAAATCCTTTGTTATGGCTAACCCTACTATATGATCTTGAAGTTCTTAGAAAATAGGTTACACATATATTCCATTACAAAGTAATTCGCATATTCTCAAGCTTTGTGCAGATCCATGATTAGTAATAATAATGATTGAAAAGATGATGTCCTCAATTTACAATTTAGTGGGGAATAAATTTTGAATGCCAGACAAGTTTGAAATATATAATTTTACATCTCAGGAATCACTAGGGTGCCCTTAGTATACTCCTTGTAATTCTCGACATTCTTAATTAAGTTAGTGAGAGGTGAACTATAAGAAGTTCCCATAATTTCTCTATACTCTCCCCACCATTTCATGAAGCTGCTCTTGGGTAAGAAAATCTCAGATGATACTGCATAATTTTTCATCAAACCGTGTACATAGTTTTCAAACTCAACCAGTTTTTTCTTTGATGATTCTTCGTCCATGGCACTTGCTTTTCGTTTCTTCTTTGATGATTCTTTGTTCATAACACTTGATTCTCTACCAGTCAACGATTCGCATAAAATGAGAGCCTCCTCAACATGTGCCCAAAAGCAGGAATCCTCCGTTAGACTTGACTTCACATTCTGTTTTTTCAAATCATTTGGACCACTTGAACTTGAAGGTTTCTCAGTTTCTTTCAGCCATTGCTCCAATTTTTCGTAATGTTCAGACCTTCCATTATTTATGTAGTCGCTTAAGCCCTTGTTGTAGTAATTAGCTATATCCAGTGGTTCAATCATCCTTCGGTAATTTGTTCCCCCAAATAGCGAGCGGGTACGAAGGAAGGCACCTACTGTTTGGGGCCTTTTCTTTGCTTGATCAACCATATCTTTCCAATAAATTGTGAGGGACTTTTTATACTTTTCCAGATCCATATCAGTTGTAGTCATTCCATTACGGCTTTCATTCTTATATCTGTCATAGTATCCAATTCCGTTGTCGTTAGACAACTTCTTATACCGTTCTAGGTAGGCCATGTTCACTTTAATGTCATTCAACCCCGTGGTGGGATCAAAAGCCTCCCTTTTTGGCGTCAATTTTTCCCGTTTTTCTGTCTCTGTAATGATAATGTTGACGTCAACATTTTGTCGTTGTTGTTGCTGCAATAACTTGTAAAAATGAGTTGGGCAAGAAGTGGAGTTTTAAAAGATCACAAGGACAAAGACAGACTTCAAATTGTAGTAGTTTTTATCCATGTAAGAAACATTAGAGGCTTTGGAATTAGTTGTTAATCGGTGAGCATTTCATTCATTACACTATTCTATTTAGTGTATTGTCTAGCTAGGTGTAACATAGAAGTACCATACAATGATATAGTTCAAGTAAGCATTTTAATTATATACTATCCAAAAAGAATTGTAACTGAGTTACCTCTGGTTGCATCAGTCCAGTTGCTACTATTTGTGTAATAATGCATGCCCGTAATGGTTGTGTAGTCCTTTCAGGCAACATTGTAGTATCCTTACAAATTACCTTTCGGTTGATATCCTTCACAAATGTTCCATAGACGTCAAAGACTGGATTAGGATCTTCATTTCCTGGACTCCCTGAATAGGTTGCCTTCAACAACTCCAAAATGGTTCGAGGATCCTCAAAACAAGAACAACCCAACTTCGAACACAAGAGAAATGTGCCAAAAGGTTGGTAACCATTAATTAAGACTCTAGGAACTGGATCCTGGTCAGAAACTACATGCAAAAAGCAAGAGTTCCATGCTGCATATTTAGATATGGCTTCTTGCAGGTCCTCATCACCAATAAGGGGTGAACCAAAAGTGATGCAAAATGGGCATTTGGTGTTTGTAAAATTGATTTTTTCTAGCAGTGATAAGGTGAAGAGAGAGGCCACAGATCCTCCCAGAGAGTTTCCAGTGATAATTAATGGTTTGGAATTGGCCATCTGCATTACGATATGAATCGTACCATGTTAATATATAGGGAAACACTTGTTGCACAAAAACTGTTTTACACATAGCAAAAATCAACTAAAACCGTGAGTTGAAGTCACCATTTCTAACATGAAAATTGTGAGTTAAGTCATAGTTTTAGTTGTTTTTTTGGGCTGTATTAAAAAAAAAAAAAAAAAAAAAGAGTTTGTGTAATAAATACAACTCATGTATAACTGTTCATGTCACATTCTCAAAGTTCAATAAAAATAATAATAAAACTTATATAACATATTGTACACATTCTTAAATATTATTGTGCCATGGTATCTCTGAATATTAGTCACTAACCAATGTAACAAGAATATAAATATACAATTCTGTCAAAACCCAAAAAAAGAAAATTTCTTATAAGAAAATAATGAAATACAACTTCCTAATAAATTCAACATATATAACTTCAGCTCCATGATACCTTATCTAAAACTAATATTACTACTAATTAAGTTTGCACAAATTAAATCAACATTAATTTCTTCATATGAATAAGAAACACAACTTTTGAAATTAATCTTCCAATAGCAAGTGGGGAGCAGGCTTGGAATGGTAGAAACTTGTAGTTAACTTTTGAACCATATTGCACGAAAACTTACAATCTGGACAACATATGAAAATAAGCTTATGTTCTATTTTAAATTATTTGGAGACATGTCTTTTTTACCTTATTTGATTTGTTCCATTTTACCTAGCTAGTCCAACAAATTCTTCGACTAAACTAATTTGTATATGTAAAACTGTAAAATCAAATATATTTTTTCCAACATATCAATAAAACTTACACAATTAAATAAAATGATAGAATCTATTGGATGAAAGACAGAATAATACAAATATAAAAAAGAGATAATGAGCATCTTGCAATTAGAATAAATTTAAATATAAAATAAATTATAATCTCAAAAGTCATGAGTATGTAAAGTCAAAGAATATAATCAATTTCCATAATAAATAAATAAAAGAATATAATCAATTAATAATAATTAGTAATATGATTGCAAATAATAATAATAACTAGTCATCTTAATTAACAGTTAACACCACCAGCGTGAAAGGGAGAGATGAGTTGATTTACTATGTCAAAAGCCTTGAGTATACAGAGTCAAGAATATATAGTAATTAGTCATCATCAATTGATGACACCACGACAAGAGAGAGAGAGAGAGAGAGAGAGAGAGATAAATGAATGAAACATCAAACAACGAAAAATCAAAGTAATACTACTACTTAACCAAAAAACAAAAAATTCAAAAACTAAAAGATCATTTCAATCAAAATGAACAAAACTTACAATTTAAAAGCACCTGAGCACAAATATCATGATTTAATAATAATGAAAAAAATCATATTTATAAACATAAAACAATCTTGAAATCATACTAAACAAAAGGTCAAAAATTACTGTTTGGAACATACTATAAGATTAGGTAGTGGACAGACAACTTAATGAGGGGAATAGTTTAAAATATTGTATCATTATATCTCGTGATATCTTGGCATAGATAATGATTTTTTTTTTTTTTTTTTTGAGAAAGAATAGAAAAAATTGATATCGATTTTTTAAAATAATACATGGACAGCACATAACCATTCTCGTTAACTTTAACATGATCACAAGGTGTGTGACCACGTTACTAAAAAAAAAAAAAAAAGAGGTTAATTTTAAAATAATACATGGACAGTACATAACCATTCCTGTTAATTAATTACTAGTTAATAGAATTGAAATAGAATGGTCAATTTAGACATCATTTCAATTTTCTAGAATGTTTTAGGAAAGGTTTTGTTGTATACTTTTTTATTTTTTATTTTTTTTATACAAAATAGAAATTCTACTCTAGCTTAATCTAAGTATATATATGTGTGAAGCACCCTCCCGAAGACTTGAACCTCGACCTATCTCCACACTCTACAAGCACTTATACTTGTGGAGTGACCACTGCATCAAGGGTGCGTAGTGGTTTGTTGTATACTAATATGGAGTAATTGCTACATAATGAGTTATATGGTAATAAAAAAAAACAAACATATGTTCAAGGGTCATATGCACTAAATATAATCAGGTGAACCCATAGACATGTTGGTTTCTTTTTATTGCTACATAACTCATTATGCAACAATTATTGTATACTAATACGCAGCAAAACCTTTCCCAAAAAAATAGTACCCGGATAAATGAGGACTATCAAGTACCAACCACACGTTGGTCTCTTCTCTTCTTATCCCTATTCAAAGCTACTTGTGACCAAACATGTATATACTTATAGGAAAATTTTTAGGCAATGATATATTGGTCAGGCAATTTGTTATGACCTTTAGTTGAACTAGTCTTGAGTTTCTTGGCTGCTTAACTTTTGCCAAGTTTACAAGTGCTATGACCAAAATAAAAAATTAATGAAAAAAAAAAAAAAGAGGATTTTTCAGAGTATAGAAGGTACCACAGATTTCGGGAGCACATCAAAAATGGAGGTAAAAAGTTCCAACGCAGGTTTGTTAATGGAGAACTTTTGGTTGCTTTCGGTGCACAGGAAATTGAAGTGAGGAAAATACCCCTTAAGAGCTGATGACGTAACAAAATCCCCTCCTTCATTTCCCTGAACACAGTCTTTGCTATTAGCAGGCCAAGTGAAAAAAGCTATGATTGTACAGTTTAGTGGCTCATAAATTTTGAATTTCACTGAGGAAGATGGTTCTTCTTTTTGACTGGTTTCTTTATATAGTTCACTAATTGCAGTCCATGCTTGTTGTAGGATATCAGGGATCACCACGAAATTTGCCAACTCTAACCCACTGCTAAAACTGCCATCAAGGATTAATCATAGGAAAAAATTAGCTAAGAAATAATATATGATGCATCAACCTTTAATATTGAATTAATTGGTCAAGAAACAAACTTGAAAGGAAGAGAAAATTAAAGAGTGAAGAAAAACAAAGACAAACAACTAAGGAAAGAAAAAGAAATGACTTGGGTTATTTGTTACTTACTACTGAGTTTGGGTCATCTTCTCTGTGTTTTAGCTTTAGATCAGCTTAGCAAAGTTGAGCAACATAAGCACTACAACAACAACTATATAAGCTTATCATATGGTCCCAGAAACGAGGAGGGAAATTGCCTAGGAAATTAGATCGATGCATCACAAGACGACAAGTACGACTCTAAGTCATTTTTCTATATATTCTTCTTTTTAATGGGAATGTCTTCATTTATTTGGGGTGAGTTTAGTTTAGCTTTTTGATATTGTGCTTTTTTTTTTAATGGGAGTTTAAAAAAGTGCAGTATGAAACTGGACTTTTTATAAAAACTGAGTGTTTAGTAAAAGTTGTTAAAAAATGCTTTTTGAAAAAATTGAGTATTTGACTAACACTTATAAAAATAGCAGTTTGAGAGGTAAATTACCAAAAATGACAATGTCTATATAAAGAGAATTCTTTGTTTTAATTACCTCTCCTAATGCAAGTTATGGACACAATATTTTCAAAAATTTTTACAATAAAGTCTATATGACAAGTTGTTAATGGTAGGAAAAAAAAAAGTCACTAGTAGGTCCAGATGAGAACAAATAACAACTTACTATGTAAACTTTATTATGAAATTATTATAAAAATATTCTATCAATAGTACTATTTTTTTTTCTAAAGAAAAATAGTACTAATTTAAAAAGTTTAGAGATATAATAAAATGTCACAATATTTTCACAATACTAATTTAAAATTAATCTTTGTAAAATAAAATTTTATTAACACTTATCTTTTAAATGAGTTGTTCTAGGATTATATATGTATCCACAATTTTTTTTCTCCACCACATACTCTATAATATCACAGTTGTGAAAAAAAAATTGTGAAATAATCTGTGTTCCTACCCTCTATATTTTCTTCCATGTTGCTTTACCCAAACCCAAAAACCTTTTTTTTTTTCACTTTTTTCTCGTCCACTCGTTCACTTCGTCCTCATCTTCTTATCTTCCTTTTATTTTACTTTCCTCCACACAAACCCCCCCCCCCCCCCCCCCCCACACACACACACAAAAGTTTGAGCTCTCTCTCTCTCTCTCCCTCTCTCTACTCCATATGTTCCATTTATCAAAAACTCTATAGAATTCAAAAGGTTTTTTTTGAGATTAGATATGTAAGCCGTAAATTAAAAAAAAAAAAAAAATATATATATATATATATATATAGAGAGAGAGAGAGAGAGAGAGAGGGAAGAGAAGAGGAAGAAGCAGCACAGAAAAAGAAAAAGAAGATGATGATGAGATGAGATGCCGTAGCACAGCAGCATAGAGGAGTAGGAAAAAAAAAAAAAACTATGGGCAATTTAGGAAAAAGAGAAACCCACCAACAGTAATATTTTTGTTTTGAGAAAACGTGTTTGTGCATTTTGCAACTGCAACTCAAAGCTGCCGTGCCAAAACGTGGAAATCTTTTGAGTTGAAAAATGCACTTTTGTATAATGGCACTTTTGAAAAAATTTACCAAACATGTGTTTTGAGTTTTGGGCTAGAAAACGCGCATTTTGGCCCTCTTAAAGTTGACCCAAACAGGCACATAAAGCTTTCTATCAAAATAATAATAATAATAATTGTAGGTGTGATAGGTCCATTAGTATATATCTATATCTATGTTGGGCCGGGTGTTGAAGTGGGCCGTGTGTGGCTTGAATTGCCACAAGCCCACATCCTCATTGCCTAAGTCGGTCACTATTTGACCAACTCCTATTTGGAATAGTAACCCGCCACTTTAGCCGACTTTGACATATATATATATATATATATATATATATATATATATATATATATATATATATATATATATATATATTAGGTTTTGAGTAGTATTGTGCAGCCGTGAGAATATAGAGAGATTTCCAATTAACCTAGTGAGCAAGCCGCATGAGAGAAAATAGAGAAAAGAGAGGCAGTCAGCTTCTATTCTTATTTTTTCTGTGAGAGAGTGCTAGGGTGTAATTGGGATTTGGGTTTCTTGAGAGTGTTCTTGTGCACTATTGTATTTTCCCTGATAATAGTGAAATCCCTGCAACTCCGTGGATGTAGGCAAATTGCCGAACCACGTAAATATTGTCTTGTGCGTGTGATTATTTTTCTTTGACGCGTGTTTTCTCTATTTGTTTTGTTTCTCACAGGTTAGGAATTTTTTATTAAATTCCCTACAACTGGTATCAGAGCCAGGTTAGGTTTAAGTGGGAGCAATGGCAGAGGAAGCAGGAAAGGCGTCTGGAATAGAAAAATTTGATGGCACAGACTTCGCGTATTGGAGGATGCAGATTGAAGATTATCTCTATGGGAGGAAATTGCATCTGCCTCTTTTAGGGACAAAACCTGAGGCTATGAAGGCTGAGGAATGGGCTCTTCTTGACAGACAGGTACTAGGAGTTATCAGGTTAACTCTGTCTAGGTCTGTTGCACACAATGTTGTAAAAGAGAAAACCACAGCAGATCTAATGAAGGCTTTGTCCGGTATGTATGAAAAGCCGTCAGCAAACAATAAAGTACACTTGATGAAGAAACTGTTCAATCTGAAGATGGCAGAGAATGCATCAGTAGCACAACATCTGAATGAATTTAATACTATCACAAATCAATTGTCGTCTGTAGAAATTGATTTTGATGATGAGATTCGTGCTCTGATCGTCTTGGCTTCTTTGCCAAACAGTTGGGAGGCAATGAGGATGGCAGTAAGCAATTCTACAGGAAAGGAAAAACTCAAGTACAATGATATACGAGATTTAATTCTGGCTGAGGAGATTCGCAGAAGAGATGCAGGTGAATCCTCAGGATCTGGTTCTGCCCTAAACCTTGAGACAAGAGGCAGAGGTAATAACAGAAATTCAAATCGGGGCAGATCAAAATCCAGAAATTCTAATCGGAACAGAAGTAAATCTAGATCAGGCCAACAAGTACAATGCTGGAATTGTGGGAAAACAGGTCACTTTAGGAATCAATGCAAAAGTCCTAAGAAGAAGAATGAAGATGATTCTGCTAATGCTGTAACAGAAGAGGTACAGGATGCATTACTTCTTGCAGTAGACAGTCCACTTGATGATTGGGTTTTGGATTCAGGAGCTTCGTTTCATACCACTCCACACCGAGAAATCATACAGAATTATGTTGCAGGTGATTTTGGTAAGGTGTATTTGGCTGATGGTTCAGCCTTGGATGTTGTGGGTATGGGAGATGTTCGAATATTGTTGCCCAATGGGTCTGTTTGGTTACTGGAGAAGATTCGACATATTCCTGACCTAAGGAGGAATCTGATTTCTGTTGGACAACTTGATGATGAAGGACATGCAATACTATTTGTTGGTGGTACTTGGAAGGTTACAAAGGGAGCTAGGGTATTGGCTCGTGGAAAGAAAACTGGTACTCTGTACATGACCTCAAGTCCAAGAGACACAATTGCAGTTGCTGATGCAAGTACTGATACAAGCCTATGGCACCGAAGACTTGGTCACATGAGTGAGAAAGGGATGAAGATGTTGCTGTCAAAAGGAAAACTACCAGAATTGAAGTCCATTGATTTTGACATGTGTGAAAGTTGCATCTTAGGAAAGCAGAAAAAGGTGAGCTTCTTGAAAACTGGCAGGACACCGAAGGCTGAAAAATTGGAGTTAGTACACACTGATTTGTGGGGGCCTTCTCCGGTTGCATCCCTTGGAGGTTCAAGGTACTACATCACTTTCATTGATGACTCAAGCAGAAAGGTATGGGTTTATTTTCTGAAAAATAAATCAGATGTATTTGAAACCTTTAAGAAGTGGAAGGCCATGGTTGAGACAGAAACAGGTTTGAAAGTAAAATGTTTGAGGTCAGATAATGGAGGAGAGTACATAGATGGAGGGTTCAGTGAGTATTGTGCTGCACAGGGAATTAGGATGGAGAAGACCATTCCTGGGACACCACAGCAGAATGGTGTGGCTGAGCGCATGAACAGAACTCTCAATGAGCGTGCTAGGAGTATGAGGTTGCATGCTGGACTACCAAAAACTTTTTGGGCTGATGCTGTTAGCACTGCAGCTTACCTGATAAACCGAGGACCTTCAGTTCCCATGGAGTTCAGACTTCCTGAGGAGGTTTGGAGCGGTAAAGAGGTAAAGTTTTCACACTTAAAAGTTTTTGGTTGTGTTTCTTATGTTCATATTGATTCTGATGCTCGTAGTAAACTTGATGCAAAGTCTAAAATATGTTTTTTCATTGGCTATGGTGATGAGAAATTTGGCTATAGGTTTTGGGATGAACAAAACAGGAAAATCATCAGAAGTAGAAATGTGATATTTAATGAACAGGTTATGTACAAGGACAGGTCAACTGTAGTGCCAGATGTTACAGGGATAGATCAAAAGAAATCTGAGTTTGTCAACTTAGATGAATTGACTGAAGGTACTGTCCAGAAAAGGGGTGAAGAAGATAAGGAGAATGTAAATTCACAGGTAGATCTGAGTACACCTGTAGCTGAAGTTCGCAGATCTTCCAGGAACATTAGACCTCCACAGCGTTATTCACCCACTCTAAATTATCTCCTGTTGACTGATGGTGGTAAGCCAGAGTGTTATGATGAAGCCTTGCAAGATGAGAATTCAAGCAAGTGGGAGTTAGCCATGAAGGATGAGATGGATTCCTTGTTGGGGAATCAGACATGGGAACTGATTGAATTGCCAGTAGGAAAGAAGGCTTTGCACAACAAGTGGGTATACAGAATAAAGAATGAGCATGATGGTAGCAAACGTTACAAGGCCAGATTAGTTGTTAAAGGGTTCCAGCAGAAGGAAGGCATTGACTACACAGAGATATTTTCTCCAGTTGTGAAGATGTCAACAATCAGACTGGTACTGGGAATGGTGGCTGCAGAAAACTTACATCTTGAGCAGTTAGATGTGAAGACAGCATTCCTTCATGGTGACTTGGAGGAAGACCTTTACATGATTCAGCCAGAAGGGTTCATTGCTCAAGGACAAGAGAATCTAGTCTGCAAACTGAAAAAGAGCTTGTATGGCCTAAAACAAGCTCCTAGACAGTGGTACAAGAAATTTGACAGTTTTATGCATAGAATTGGGTTCAAGAGATGTGAACCTGATCACTGTTGCTATACTAAGTCTTTTGACAATTCTTACATCATATTATTGTTGTATGTGGATGATATGCTTATTGCAGGGTCTAGCATTGAGGAGATTAATAATCTAAAGAAGCAATTGTCCAAACAGTTTGCAATGAAGGATTTGGGAGCTGCAAAGCAAATCCTTGGTATGAGAATCATTAGAGACAAGGCTAATGGTACATTGAAGCTTTCACAGTCAGAGTATGTGAAGAAAGTTCTCAGCAGGTTCAACATGAATGAAGCTAAACCAGTGAGCACACCCTTGGGTAGTCATTTCAAATTAAGCAAAGAACAATCACCGAAGACAGAATAAGAAAGGGACCATATGAGCAAGGTGCCCTATGCCTCAGCTATTGGCAGCTTGATGTATGCTATGGTGTGTACAAGGCCAGACATTGCACATGCAGTGGGAGTTGTGAGCAGATTCATGAGTAGGCCTGGAAAGCAGCATTGGGAGGCAGTCAAGTGGATTCTGAGATATCTAAAGGGTTCATCAGATACATGTCTTTGTTTCACAGGTGCAAGTTTAAAACTGCAGGGTTATGTAGATGCTGATTTTGCTGGTGATATTGATAGTAGAAAGAGTACTACAGGGTTTGTTTTTACTCTGGGTGGTACAGCTATATCATGGGCTTCAAATCTACAGAAGATTGTTACTTTGTCTAGTACAGAAGCTGAGTATGTTGCAGCAACTGAAGCTGGAAAGGAGATGATTTGGCTACATGGTTTCTTAGATGAATTGGGTAAGAAGCAGGAGATGGGCATTCTACACAGTGACAGTCAGAGTGCAATCTTTCTTGCCAAAAATTCGGCTTTTCATTCAAAGTCGAAGCACATACAGACAAAATACCACTTTATCCGTTACCTTGTTGAAGATAAGCTGGTAATGCTTGAGAAGATTTGTGGATCTAAGAACCCGGCAGACATGTTGACTAAGGGTGTCACTATTGAAAAGTTGAAGCTGTGCGCAGCTTCAATTGGTCTTCTAGCTTGAGGACAAGAGGATGAGTTGCAGGGATGAGGGACTGGGTTATGGAGGATTGTGGCTAATGTTTGCAGCTTGTGAGCCCTTAAGGGCTAAGGTGGAGCTGATGGAGGAGTTTGCTCGTGTAGCTTGATCAATTCAAGCCAAGGTGGAGATTTGTTGAAGTGGGCCGTGTGTGGCTTGAATTGCCACAAGCCCACATCCTCATTGCCTAAGTCGGTCACTATTTGACCAACTCCTATTTGGAATAGTAACCCGCCACTTTAGCCGACTTTGACATATATATATATATATATATATATATTAGGTTTTGAGTAGTATTGTGCAGCCGTGAGAATATAGAGAGATTTCCAATTAACCTAGTGAGCAAGCCGCATGAGAGAAAATAGAGAAAAGAGAGGCAGTCAGCTTCTATTCTTATTTTTTCTGTGAGAGAGTGCTAGGGTGTAATTGGGATTTGGGTTTCTTGAGAGTGTTCTTGTGCACTATTGTATTTTCCCTGATAATAGTGAAATCCCTGCAACTCCGTGGATGTAGGCAAATTGCCGAACCACGTAAATATTGTCTTGTGCGTGTGATTATTTTTCTTTGACGCGTGTTTTCTCTATTTGTTTTGTTTCTCACAGGTTAGGAATTTTTTATTAAATTCCCTACACCGGGGGCCTAATCCAAGGACATCTAGTAGTTTGAGGACAGGTAAACGCTGTCATGAGAGTCCGCGTTAGTGAATGAAGGGGTAGGGTTTGGTCATAAGAGTTCAAGAAGGTGGTCCGAGGAGGACAGCCTCCTCGGCTGAACAAAGCAGAGGTTCGAAGGTGTGGTCTGCCATCCAGGACAACGTTCTGGGAGATTCTATTGATAAGGATACACATCATGAAAGCACAGGACAAAAGAGAACTATGAAATATCTAAGAGAAAGTTGCTACCACAACATTGATTGCTCTATAGCTAACTCTCTAACTGTATTAATGTGGAAGTGATATCTGAACAGTAATTTTCAGCCTTACAGCTACTCCCAGAGACTTCAGGAATGTGCTGATGGGACAGGAATCAACACCAGAAACCTGGTCTACACGTGGAGGGTGGAGATGAAAGAAGGAGGACAGTATAAAAGAGAAAGAATACCATGAGGAGGAGGGATCAGAGAATTAGGAGAAAAAGACTATAGAAACAAGAGCTGGACTTGTAACCAAATTCAAAAAAGATATATACAAGAACTGATCTCCTCGTATTGTGCCAATGACGATTTTTTTAGACAAAATTAGTTTATCTTTACTTTCTTATCATTTGGACCAACAGTAATTGTTGTCTAACTCATTAGAACCTAACTTTCTAACCCATTCTCTACAAATTTATTGTATTGAGCTCTTTGGAGCTAAATCCTTTAACCCTTTGGGCTCAGGGATCAAAATCGTGCTCTTACAACAACAACAATAATAATAATAATAAAGCATCTCTTTAGATAATTAAAAATGTCAGTTTCTATCAATTAACTTGATTAATTTACTTGTCTCAAAGTCTTGAATCTAACCTCACTAGGGTTCATCAAATTTTCTTTATCCAATCAATATACTTTTTTTTGGCAAACTTTAATGTTATAATGCATTTCGTACAGGATAAAGTGGAAGCATAGACCAGAATGGAAGAAACATAAATAATAGGTTATAATTTTTCAAATTTTGATAGTGTAGAAAAGAAGAAAGAATGAACCTTCTTTTGTTAGAAACTTACAGCCCTTCATTATTTTTTATCCTTATTTTTTAAAAAGAAACAAACACACACCCACATACAAGGAATATGAATTAAGGTTCTAATACATAGATACATCACAAATTTCATTCCCCCATTAATAAAACATGGTAGGAAAAAATAGAAAGAAAAGTATACGTATAAGTAAACTTGACATTTTAACTCCTATAATTTATCCAATAAAAATTCAGATAATATATTAAGAATTTGACACAAATATTTGTTGTTCCTATCACCTTTTTTTTTTTTCCCCTCTCTCTCTCTCTCTCTCTCTCTCTCTCTTACCAAAAACTTCAAATGGAAAATAAAAAGTCTGTCTCTTTTTCACATCTTTCCCGGACCCTTCCTCTGCCCTGGCCAGTACACGAGTTGTCTATCAATGTGGTTAGAAATATTTAAACTTTCATTGACTAGCAAGGTGAAATAGTGACTTCGTTTTGGGTAAGGCTCTAGAAAGTCTGATTGCTCATCTTTTTCTTTTTCTTTTTTTCATTTTTTTCGCCCTTTTTTATTTAGGGACTTCGTCTTGGGTAGAAAAGCTCTTTAAAAAGAAGTACTACATTTATAATATTTTAAAAATATTTTTATAATAGTAAATTATTATTGGTTATAATTTAAATTCACAAGTCTCCACTAAAATTAAGTTTTTGCTCACCAAATAATAACTAGTAACAACTTGTTACTTTAAATTCATTATAAAAGTGTTGTAAAAATGTTATAAACATATCATTTTTGACACCAACATCCATAGTCATATGATTAGACAAAATAATTACTCCAAAGAAAAATCCGAAATTAGCGGAAGTTGTGTAGAAAGTGGGGACTCGTGAGTCGTAAGAACTTGACCAAGACTCACGGAAGCACACTAGTTACAAAATTATGAATGTAATGTATGGTATTAGTTCACCAAAAAAAAAAAAAAAAAATGTATGGTATTCATTAAATAGTATTTTATTTGGAGAAAAAATTATTGAAGCTTGGAAAAATCTACCCAATTAAATTATATAATAATATATACCTCTACATTTTGTCGAAAGTATATATATGTGTCGGTTCCAATTCAAACTTATAATTCTTTGCTTTCACATCATTTCCCCTTTCTCACGGCAATTCAAGAAAAATTCATAATTCAGAGAGGAAAAAAAAAAATCTAAAACGCCCCTTCAAATTATTAAAAAAAAAAAAAAAAAAACACGAGATCCTCTATTAACCTTCACTTTCATCTAATAACTTTTTCACAGTTTCAAATTCGAAGTTCTCTACATACTCAAAAACTTTGTTTACAGAGCTACAGTATAGTTCTTTTTAAAAAAAAAAAAAAAATAGCATCCCAGTAACTCAATTTTATAGGTTCACTCTCCAAAATTTCAAGAAAATTAGGTATAACTAAAGATACTCTTAGGCAAACAGCATCGCATATGGGGTTGGACCTGCTTCATTTCAACTGGGACTTGTTATTAGGCATTTTATAAGGGTTGGACCTGAGGTCATCAGTTTCTTTCTTTCTGCTCCAATTTCAATCTTAATAATTGTAATTTTATATAGTTAATCAATGCATTTGTACAAATGTCGTTGTAATTTATACCACATTAACAGTATACAAATACAATTAATATTGAGAAATGATCTGCGGATATGATAACTTGAAGATACAATGAACTAAGCAAGCCCTGTTATAAACATGCTAAACTATTGCACAATGAATGGGAACATCTGGAAAATCCCATTACTATGAAGTCTTTACACAAAGACAATAAGAACTTATAGCAATGACGAAGATGCCAAATGAGAAACAGCTCTTAAATCCAAAAAAAGCTGCTTTAAGAATGAAAAAGCTCACCTTGAAGGAAAGCAGGAAGCTCACTTTGGTGCCTAATATCTTAATCTGATGTGACATTTTACATTGCTTTCTGAGAAGATTCGAGTGTTGAATTGCACTGGATATCTTTTGTGTATACATTTGTGAGGGCAAACAGCAACAGAACAAATACAACTTGGGCACTCACTATTCCAAAGTGACTGATGCTATTACCAATTTCCATCCAACTTCCAGTGTTCCGGACCTGATGATAACATATCACAATAATCAATAGGGTGCCTATTTTAATGTACAAAGTCTTAGCCTAAAACCCCAACAACCATTTCTCAATATAAGGTGATGATGATGATAATGGGAACTTAATTTTATATTTCAACTAGTAACCTGCCACTTTCTTTGCAAATATATACATATCAACTTGCAAACAAATATTGATCAACAAAGTCATAATAGCTTATTAAGCTAGAAAACTGGAAATTTTAGTGAGACAAATTAATGGAATTAGGTAGCTTTGGGTTTGTTAGGTTTAAAAATGCATGATTGACCTGACACCACACATTATAAATTACCACTTAGCCTAAACTATTAAGGAATAGTGAATTTAATCATTATTCTAATACTCCCCCTAAGTGTATGGACTTGGACTCCCACTTAGTAAGCAGGGTCCAATATGTGAGATTTTTCATCCTTTACTCTTTTAGTGGACATAACATTTAAGGAGGGTAAGTGCCATTTGTACTTACGAGAGAGAGAGAGAGAGAGAGAGAGAGAGAGAGATCCATTTGAGCTAACTCATTTAAAGGGAGGAAGTGACATTTTCCACCAAAGCTTAAATTATTAGGAAATAATAAATTTAATCTTTTTAACTATTATTCTAACAATATGCCACACACACACACACACATATATAAAGAGAGGAAGTGCCATTTGAGTTAGAACTCATTAGAACGTAGGCATATCTGCATAATCTAAAATTACAAGTAGGGCAAGTCTTGCCAGCCATTTCATTTACATAAACTAGGCTTAAGCAGTCGGTGCCATTCAATTTTACTACAAAACTTTATCAATACTCTTGATTAATTGATAGAAAGTTTTTCCTAAGCTAGATGATTGGAAATTTCCAGACCCACTAATTACATGGATTTGCAAGACAAAAACATGATAAGCTTAAATAACGATTACACAAGATACACTTTTCAAACTTGATTGCCAAAATTAGGTAATCTATCTAAATGAGTAACATGGTACCGAATTAATTTTATATGTAATGCATTTAGAAATAAGGACCAATGTAAGCAGAGCTTCATTTTGTAAAGAAAAAGTGTGAAATAAAGAAAACAGTTCTTACCAGGAAAAAGAAGTGAATGGTCATTACGTCTGAAAATGATATAACGAGAAAATAGCATCCCAAACGTGGAATTTGGTGTAGTTTAGTTATGGAACTGAAAGCACATCTGCATTTTGGCTCAAAACAAGCAACATAAGAATCTAACTTTTAAGAGATTGATTTGGAAGCGCAACTTCCTCAGAAAAAAAATAAATAAAAAAATAAATAAAATAAATAAAAAAAGAAGAAGAAAGAAAACTGCAAAGTAAAACCAGTATGATCAATAAGCTAAAGAAACCACTATCTAGATAGACAATCCATGAAATGGTTCTTGACGATTAAATAGACCATGTACAATGACTATTACTGTAAAGATAAAAAAATCCTCAATAATGCTAGTGAGGCATTGTCTTTATGTTTACATCCCATTGCGAACTGGAAATAAGTTACAAAATAGAAGAATTGGCGTGATCAAGTCTGTATTTTGCTAATATGGAAAAAGTTATAACTTTACTTACATGACAAGCAAGAATGGTATAAATAGCTTGAATACAAGTAGGGCTGCCATCAGAAATGGCTGCATTTTGAAAGCAAACCATATCAGCTCGGTAACAGATTTCTAACGAGAAAGTGATACATGTTGTAAGGAAATAAGTACAAGCTTTACTTACGCTGAAGACAGTAATGAACCGATAGACAGATGAAATCTCAAAACTAGCAATGCTTGCGAAATTTCCCGTTCCAAAGAAGGCAACATTGAATAAAACCATCTAAGAAAACACATAAGAGCCATTACCATTAGAGACACATGCATGAAAATATCTTGACCAATTAAATTAAGACACCGCTCCAAACTGTCAACTCCTTTACAATCAGGAGATTTGTACCATGAAAAAGAATAAAAGAACATGCATTGATATATTCAGCCCAAATATCAGCATGTGCTGAATTTTATGACAGGATAATAATTAAATTATCAGTCAAACAAATAAGCCAGCCAAGGGAACATAGGCACAGTTGCTAAGATTTCATCTCACTCTCTCTGCCTCTAGATTCTTTGTAAATAAACAAAGTTTTGATGTTTGAATGAGAGACACAAACCAAAAGAAAAATCTGACCCAAACCCAAATCCTCTTATTAGTTTAAAATCCCACATACACCAATCCCTGTGTATCCTATCACTAAAAGAAGTTTATAGAGCCAATTTCTGGAAAATTCTCCATCAAACTTCACAGTTACGAAAGGATGAATATTAAATAGCCACCTAAAGAAAATTCTAAAAGTAAAATCTGACAGTTGATATTCTTCCAAAATTATTTCTAGACCATTTATTAAATGGAAAGTAATAAATTAAAAAAAAAAATTTTAAAATTACATGTAAAAAATGGATACTTCATGCAACTATCTCTGTACCTATCCTAGAAAAGAAAAAAATGCTGAAAAAGCATCTACTCAACCCCATTACACCAAGTCTTAATCCTTACTAGATACATATGGTCAAAATTGATGAAGATTAAGAAAGGGAAATGTGATGAGTAAAAATGGGTGACTTACAAAGATTAAAGGAATCCTCACATCAGATAGCTGCAAGCATCTAGTATCATGATCAAGAGTAAGATGATCCTCCACAATTTTTATTGAAGATGATGGTTTTTTAACCTTACTTAGGTAAAGAACTGTGTTTTCAAATAGTATCCATGCCATTAGTACAAGAGCAAGAGCACCGTAGAAGACTGCTTCATATCTGCACAAATTTCACGAGAAGAAAAACATGAAAAGAGAAAAATGAATTTATGTTTTTCATATAGCTGTTAAATAAGGAGTACTATTGCAGTTACTTATAAATGAGATATACCCAATAGATAGAAGAAGGAACGGAGGTGCAAAACCTAGAAATATAGAAGTAAGCCGAGACAAGAGGCCATTTGCTGAAAATAATGGGAGAACCATCGAAAAACCTATGATAAAAAAAATTATTAAAAAGGAAAAAGAAACTAACAGGTGAATTTAGACAAAGACATGTAATGTGCAGCAGTATATGCCTCAAGCGGTGGAAACTCAGAAACAAGTAAATATGAAATAAAAAAGGGGTGCAAACATGCAGAAATGAGGAGCTTCGACCATCGAATAAGAGAACAAATTAGATTTTGTAATATACAATAACACAGTATTGATAATGAACAATGCAGAAATGTTTCAAGTATCCAAATTGGAAAGCTAATGGTATTGTGTTCTCTGGGTTGACCAAGATCATGCAGTGGCAGAACCATGAGCCTAATTGTTCTACGGACTGTCAACTGTAAATATGGATCATCAGTCAGATGTGACATCTCAAAGACAAACCATTTCAAGATATATGGATTAACATTACAAAGTTCATCTCCTATTACTGGATTTAACAAATTTTGTGCTGTTTCCAACAAGAACTCTCATATTACCTTTGATGTTGCCTACATTCTTAAACATCTGTAATGCGTGAGCTTCAACCATATACCTCACACAAAACTACATGCAAAGGATCTAGCACTAGCATTTTACTTATGGTAACAAAGAATCTATTGCCACAACCCTCCTCCTTTCTCTGTGCTTGAGACTTGCTTGTAAAAGTAATAGGTCATAAAGCATGAAATGAGCAGAGTTATATACAGGACAAGAGAACAATTGGGATTTGTAGAAGAACATCAGAACTTGAAAGGATAAGAGTTTAAAGTCAAAACTTTATGTTAGATTAGTTTGATGTTTTCTGCATGGAAAAGGCTCAGTAAAAGAAGTAAACATTAGCAAAGAAAGACGAGTCCAAGAGTATACCAGCTATAGACCAATTTATCAACTGGTGTAATGCAAGCAGTTCTTGCTTTTCTGTTCTGTGAGACGTTGATAAAGACACCATAACTGAAGATAACCCAACCAAAAGTGCCTAGTTTTCATTTATCAAAAGTATTCATCATTAAATCAGTACAGTTATATCAATCATTAAGCTTCTAGTCCAAATGGAAGGTATAGACATGCTATGCACCTGTAAATGAAAGAGCATGGGAAACTTGGGTTTCTTCACTCCATGATTAGAGATGCTCAGCCAGAATTTATTTCCTTCAGCATGCAGATCTAGCCACCTTGCAACTAATCCTATCAAGATAATCATAGCTCCACTTGCAATTCTGCATAAGTTATTGTTACCACACAAACATCATAATCATGATCACTCAGATATAGACAAAAAAAACTATTAACTCAGGTAGTTTATAGAGTATTAAGTACACCTTCTTAATTGAATATCTCTGTTAAGTTTGTAACACCCAAAAAAAAAACTGCAACCTACATTGTTACTTTCTGTTGGCCCTAACTCAAAAGTCTGATTTTAAGAGTGCAGAATCATCATTGTTTGCATTTGTAAGAAAGCATGTGGGTATATGATTTCAAAAAATCATCTCATAAATTTTTTTCTGCTTGAATTTTCTTTTCTATTCCTAATATCAGTGAAAAAAAGTACTGGCCGATTGACTTGGCTTCACGCTCCATACAATTAGCAATGCCATTTGGATTCATAACATTTTTCTTTTCCTTTGAAACGAAAACAGGAAAGGAATAGCTTTGTTAGCCCTTCCCTTTAGTTAAAATATAGATGTTATAAACTTAAAATAAATAAGGTGAAATTGCAGCTTTTTTTAATAAGTTATACGAAGTTTTATTAGAAAATAGAGAGAAGCTCTAAAAAGGAAGATTCACTAGAATGAACATACACAATTCAAAAAACACCATGAAATCAACTTAGATTTACAGGACACCACCCAATCATCATAACAGTACTGTGGGCTGAGACTCCTGATTGTATCATGTGGTTAATTTATTGGGAGCAGAGTGTCCGCACATTTGATGGAGTAGAGAGCTTTACATTGAAACTTAAGAAATTACTACTTTCTCTGCCCAGCTTATCCACATAAACCATTTAAGTTGATGAAATGCATTGTACTGACTCAGTTTGTGCTAACTATTCTTCAGTCCCGTTCCTATTATCATTATAGGTTAATTTTTCTTCTTCTTTTTTTAAGTAAAATTGAAAAGCCAGAGAAGCATTTTCATAAATTTAAAACAGTTTACAACAAACTTAAACACACAGTCATTCATTCCCACAAAGCCACACTATAAAAAGGACAAACTCAACGAAAGCGACTTACACTAATTGATTATTATCAGGAATTTGTGCTGGCATCAAAGTAAATATGGACAAAAACCAACATGCAATGCAGACAAATATTGGTATTCCAGATCTCCATGGAATTGACTTAAGAAGATAAAGAGAAGCTATGGCCCCCATGATCAGGAAGCACCAAGTGTAGAGCTTCCTGTCAGTGAAGCTATTCACCTGCACAAGGATATCATTGCTCAGAATGCTAGTTTAGTACTTTATCATTGCTAGAACAGGTCTATAAATAGTATGTTTGATATCCATACCAGAAGTTCTAGAATGAACAATGCCACAGCACTGGTGGTCACGAGTTTAATGATATAGTTGAATTTTCTTCCACGTAAGTATCTCCATAATGCTCTTATGGACCAATATTCATTAATTATTCTGGTCCACAAGAATACCGTCATTGTAGTATATGCATGGTAAAGGGGAGGAGAGTGCTCCAGAAAAAGTAGAATAGAAAGTGCTCCCATGAAAAGACATCCACATAGGTTTATCTGTCAAAACAATGAGATGTATGAGATATGTCTGCAAATGATGAGGTTTAATTTATACCCAGCTCCTTCGTTTCTTTTCCTACTCCTAATACTTTTTGTTTTCTCTTCGTTTTGGTTCTCATTTTGCTTCATTTTGAATGATCAAAATGCAGCTTACAAGAGGTTAAGCTCACAGAGACATTACCTTTCCAGTATAACTTCTCTGACGAGCTGCTTGCTCCTTTCTTGATATATTTCCTGGCAGTGAAGTATAAGATTGCAGCACATGGAGAAAAAGATATATCATCCAACCAATATACCCAAGAGTGATTATGGTCATAAGCATCAGCCAGTCATAAGTTTGAAAATAATGAAGTCCTTGAAGCGCCAAACTTCTGAGATTTTCGGATAGCTTCATAGCAGCTTCATAGTTTCTAAATGATATTAGACGCTCAATTTGATCCAGTACAGCAGAATAATTGGCCAGTTGCTTGAAAGGCTTGAAATAAAGTGAATTTGACTGCTTTATATCTAAGCTAGTCAAGAAAACTCATACAAAATTAGAAAGCTCATTCCCTACATCCTCCCTCTACATATCTCCATAAGAAAAGAAAAGACTAAATTATGAAGCAGATTTTAGAACTTTTTTTTTGAAGGAACAACAAGGTCAAAGTAGAACATAATAAATTAATCAAGGAAGAAATTTAGTAGGCACAAACCAAATCTCTTCAAGAAAAGATATTTTGTTTTTCAATTTAAAAATAATAATAATTTCAAAGAAACTGAAGAATTAATGTTAAAATCTTCAAGAAAGTGAAGCCCATTAAAGTCCATACTACTAAGATATAAAGTTAATATAAGAAGAGGATACGTGACTTGCGAAGAAACTGGTTGAGAACTTGCTTTGTATTTGATACCACAGCTTCAACTTCTTCTATCTGCACATAAGAATAAAAGAAAATCTCTATCAATTATCTACCAATTAAAACAAAAGTTTGGATTGATTCAAATCATCACTGAAATTAAAAAACAAAACTCCATTTGCTTGAACATTATAGTGGAATATAAAACACTATTTCTCCACCCATTTATAATGAGTGGGATCAATTCAATTAATAACATGATATATCCATTCTCAATAATATGAAGAGGCACTTGCCACTATTTATTCTTTTATAGGTAAATACACCACTCACACACTGCAGAGGGTTGAACCTATGACCTCGCCCTCCAGCAGAAAAACCTCAATCATGTTATGAGGGGATGCCGTTTGGTCCAGGGACCATTGGCACATTTGCCATTTTATATTACAATAAAATAAGTCATCTATCCATGAAAGCTAATGAACGTACCTCAATCATGTTTATGTAATCAAGGGGTAGACTTCCAACTGAATTAACAGGGCATGGCAAACCAACAAGAGTGGACTGCCAGAAAAGCCAATGAGGACATTAGACTAAGAAAACTGGACAGACCTGAGGATTCAGGCCTGGGACGGAAAAATTCAAGAAAAATGAAATGTACAACCATGAGTGGTGCAATGTCAGCTTGATTGACATCCACCCTTTCAATTTCATTAAGGCCCCATTCTACAGGTGTCGGTGTGTCATGCATATGTTCATCAACAAAACGAAAATTGCAATGAGAATGGTTGGTGCTTGATATTGGCTTGGGAATTTTAACACCAGCTCCCCAAGCAACAAGGGGAGTATCAGTATTTGAAGGATGCCCATCTCCATGGCTTCCTGTGAGTGAAACCTTAAATTTGTCAGAATCTCATTTCAATATATCTAGCAAATTGAAGTAGTAAGGGGAAAAAAGGGATTTAGGGACAGAAAATTAAAAGCCTGATTCAAGGCAAACAAAAAGAGAGAACATCTTAATCAAATGAACACTAAAACATCAGATGTCAAAGCAGATGCTGTTAATAGCATCCAAATTCAAGGCCAATTACTAGATGCTTTGAATTTTCTGGTCCAAACATTAATTCAAAAGAAATGCTCAGGTGGGGATGAAAATGGCATATTAATCCATTCTTGTGATATATTTCCAGCGTTACAGAAGTCAAACCAATTATGCATGTCTTTGAAGAAGTGTAAACCTAGAGCAAGTCATGGAAGATGCAAGTTGCTTAAATCTAGATTATAACCATTGAGTGCATGCAGTGAGGCAAAAAAAAAAAAATCCCATGAAAAGAAATGGAAGTTTCTAAAAGTTCCAACCTTTGTCACTCATTCCATGATCAGCTGTAAATATATATGCTGTACGGTTGTCCTTGAAATGATCTTCAACCATATGATAAACCCTTTCAGCTATAGAGTCAACAACCTTTACATTATTGAGATAGATGGAGGAAAAGGGCCTATGTGCATGACCATTTGAATCACAACCAAGTAGGTGCAGAAATATTACAAGATTATCTTGTAGAAGTAACTCCTTCAACTTTGAGTCTTCATTGGACCTATTTAAAAGGCTCTGAAATTGATCAAAAGACCACTCATCCAAAAAGGATGCATCTGCATAACCAATAGTGATTTGACAAAGCATTGAATGAAATTGAGGATGATAGCAATTATTGTTTAACAATATAAGCATAATTCTTCTGAACTTCTTTTCTCTTTGAGTGTTTACTTGTTAAGTTATAACATTTACTAATCAAAAAAAAAAAAAAATTTGTTCAAAGGATGTACCAGTTGCAAAGTCTTCATACTCATGAGGATAGGTATTCCATGTGCTGTGTGGCACAGCACCGCAGAATATTGGAACAATGTCAGGACTCCCAAAAGCAAATGTATGGCGGCTTTGATTAAATACTGAATCAAATTCGACTGGATTAGCTTTCCATCCTGTGTACAACATAGAATATTTTAGCGGACAGAATGTGACACCAGCCAGTCATATGATTTACATGCATTAATGTTTCAGTGTAAAAAAAAATACAAAGTGAAAGATGCACGGGAGTTAATTTGGCTCAAGAAGATAGACAGTCCACCTTTTGTAACTGCACTTGGATCCTCATAGAAACCAGCAATTAGAGCAACATGTCCAGGTCTCGACTCTGTTGGAGGGCGTGCATGAGATACTCCCCAGCGACCTTTCACTTTAATAATGCTTCTTAAAAATGGAGCTCTGTAATTTCCTTCAGAATCAGGCTCAAAGAACTTGTCGGCACGCAAACCATCAGCTGCAATTTTGTTTTCCCATTCATAAAAGTTCTATATTTTATGACATGTAGTACACTAACAGCATATCCAAATTTGCAATTAACTAAGCCTTAACAACCAGTGAATTATTACTAGTCCATTTTCAAAATCTAAGTCAAGCGCGCCAACTCTTGGACATACTAACCCTTCAGACTGCTCATATTAGATAAAACAACTCCAATACAGAAACTTTCGGATTTCAACCCTGTAATGATTAATAATTTATACAAAGGAACTCTCAAAATCCCAAAACTTAATACACAATATTGAACAACCTTAGTACAAAATATAGCATAAACTCAAATTATTCACCTACATTTCGTTCTATAAACAATCCTAACCCGGCCCATCTCATATTCAATGCCATTTCCTAATTGGGTAATCTAAAATCACTAAACAAAGCTAAAAAACCATAGCGACATTTCACTGAGACAATTCAACAAACACTTAGTGCGCAAAGTTCTAGTTGGGTTTGGGTACGTACCAACGAAAAGCACGAGGCGCTTGGCTGGGGCATTGAAGCGAGGAGTGACAGGGTCCATGCCATGAACAATGGGGGTCTTAAAGTAGATATCGAAGATACTGAGCATGTAAACAGCGTGAAGAATGACACCCAGAACCACAAGCCATGTCTCTCGCCTCTTCAGCCATTTTCTTCTTGTGCTAGTGCTGCCTATAGTTGCTTTGCTTCTTTCTATGTCCCTGTTGCCTAAGATCCCATCGCTACCTCCCATGTTTGATGCTTCTCGATTTGCACTATGTTTTCTATTTTTGCATTTTCTTTTTTTCTAAGTTTGTCAAAGGGCAATTAGGCCTCGATCTGAATCGGAGAAAAGTGGTTCCTAACTTCCAAAGTACATGAAGAATAACGAAAAAACGAATTCAATCTAGTCCGCCTTTTTTTTTGGGTGCGTGTTTTGGGTTTATGGTTTTCTTTCAAAGGCCCATTTGGTCCATAGTTATAAATGAAGCTTTTTAATTTCCTTTTTTTGGGGGGTATTTATAAATGAAGCTGGTTTGATACCATTTTAGATTTACAAAGAAATTTTTTTTTGAGTTTTAATTAATTTACTAATTGGATAACTCTTAGAAAAAATTACTTGGGTGTTGGACATTAGATTCTCCAATTAAATTCAAATATATTATTTCATTGACCAATAAAATATAAACAATATTATCTTTTTTAATGATAAGTAAATTCGATGTAATTGCATCTTTGAATTTAATTAGAGAACTTAATATATTACATTTAGAGAATTATACTTAAGTTTTACACTTTCTATATTGTATCTTGTAATGCAAAAGTTAACAATAACATTATCTAATAGTTTTAACTTTCATAATTAAAAACAAATTTATATACTGTATTAAGGTATTTAATAAATCTATAAGGTACGTATTTAATATAAAAAAATTGAAGTAAACTTATTTATCTTAAATATGATCTGTGAATATAAATTGAAATATAGGATAGTAAAAAAAAAGTGATATAATGATGACTTGTCGACAAAACATGTTTTTATTATTATATATATAAATACAATAGAATTTAAACTTAATTATGACATCCATGGCTATGATGATTATTCTTATCATCAGATTAATACATTAATTATTTTTTTGTGTACGTGAAATTTGAATTCTAGATCTTGATAACCAAACATGAGAGAGAGAGAGAGAGAGAGAGAGAGAGAGAGAGAGAGAGAGAGAGAGAGAGAGAGAGAGAGAGAGAGAGAGAGAGAGAGAGAGAGAGAGAGAGAGAGAGAGAGGGGCATGCCTGAGTGTTTTTTTGGGATCGGTTCCAAATGAAGTTCAATGGGTCATCAGATACCCATTCACAGCTATCTCACAGCATATGATTGACCTGATTAGGATATTTGTTGAAAACCAAATGAGTATATATATATAGAGCTTTTATTTTCCAAATTCACAATATTTCATCTTGGATTGTCCTGCACAAGGCATTCTAGACTTCTAGTACATGCACCAAGTTCCTTCTTAAAATGAATATTTGCTTAGAGCATAATCGTCTGTGTATATATATTGGACGATCAAGAGTGAAATTTTAATTTATATATAATAGTAACAGAAGTGAAAAAAATACAATTTTAAATCAAGTGCGATAAACATATATATTACAATAATACAGACATGAAATCAAACATAATATTATATTGATACAATCTTGTGACCTCAACAGTCAACACACCATCAAGGATATCTGAAGAGCGAGGACAGGAGGGGACCCTAAGCGATTTCTTTGAGGACAAAGAATGAAATGGCAACACCCACAAAGCCAGTCAGCATTGATGGAAAAGGTGCATTAGAGTTGTTAGGGCTAGGTGCAAGGCCAGGAGTACCTAGTACTGGTGCAAGGCCAGGAGTGCCTACATGCTGTGCAGAAACAGCCAATATGGAGCAAGCAAGCCATATGACAAAAGTAGAAGCAAGCCTTTGGATCGCCATGTTTTGTGATATTTTGTTGAAGTAGCTTTGATGTTTAGAGCTCATTGATTGTATTGCTTCTCTTTGGTCCGTTTATATAGGCAGAAAAACCTTAGCAGCAGTTTTCATCGACGAGATAGAAAATTATTTTAGCTATCCGGGGCTAAATGATCCATAAATCTTTTACTGTCCTTCGGGATATCTTCCAAGTGTTTGATTCAAATATTTGGGCATGTATATAGACCAAATGGCATGAGCTCTAAAGTCGTGATAACCATGCATCTATATAATATATAGTATTGCTGGCCCGATGATAATAACAAAGTTTGAATATTGGCACTTCTGTTGATGGTTTCTCACGGAATATATGTGGTGCTTGTTAATTATAAGTGTAAATGTATTGCAGGCTCAATTAGGATTAACGTAATATGTATTGCAGGCTTAATTAGGATTAACGTAATATTCTTAGTCACTCATGCAACCATTCTTAAGCCTTTATGGTCATTTTTCAACATTCATTTATTGTCATTATTCATTGCGATCACTAGCAATTTTCATGATTCTTTCTCCTCCGTTGTACCCAATCCAATTTCCATTCAATACAGTCATTTATGGTCATCGACCTTCAAAGCATTATTGAGGCATTTTCATGATCTTGTATTTCAAACTTAAGGCATTATTAAGATTCTACCTTGAGTTTGAGAGGGAGTATTAACAAAATTATGGTTTATGTGGATTTGGATTCAATGTAATATTAGCACGGTGCAATGCACCTTTAATACGAGGGAAAGTTGAAAAGCTAAAAAGTTGAAAGGTTTAAAAAATTGATCCAAATACAAACACACACACACAAGGGAGAGGAAATGAGATTCTAAAACAAGCACGTCACAAACTCCATTTAAAAGTCAAGGTAACTTTTAAGGGATAGGAAATAGCAAGTTATACTATACATAACATACTATTTTAAATAATGTCGAACAATTATCATTTTTTTAAGAAACATGTTGTAAAATAGCGGAAGCTCAAATTACCAAAATTGATTGTGAAAATATTTTAAGCTTGAGAAAGATCTCCAAACTAATAAATAGAAACGAAGAAAATTAATCCAAAAGAAAATGGACACAAAACACCAAAAATTACGTGGTTCAACAATAACCTACATCCACGAGCGACAACAAACAAATTTCACTATAACAAATTTGGGATAATACAAATTGGTGTAGAGACACTCTAATAAACCCAAATCCCAAATACACCAAAATAGCTCTCTCTCACAAATACAAAACCAAAGAATCAAAAGTTCACAAATACTAAATACCAATTGCGCACAAACCAAAGAGAGAGCAAATCTCCAAACTGCAAAACCGAAACCAAGCAGCAACAAACCTCTCTCACTATTCTAAATTGCAACCCACAAATATCAAAGAACCAAACAAAAGAGAGCCTCTTTTTCTCACACCCACACTCTAAATTTGCCACAATGGCACTCTACTTATATGGGAGACTTCAATCGGCTAGTATGTCCAAAATCAAGAAGGACTAGACTTTTTTCCACACAAAAGGAGAATCACTCCTATTCCAAAAGGAATTCCAAATCAAGTAGTAGGTAAAACTTCTAATAGAGCTTGATAACTTCAAACAACAGTAACTCAAAAGGAATAAGATTCTTTCTTATCCAAATTAATCCAACAAGGAGTTGAACTCTTAATTCAAGCCATATTCTACAAAACAAACATACACAATATTTAAGAACTTATATAATTATTGAAGTACTCACCTAATAACTTAATAATTCAACGGTTATCGAATTAATTCTCTCTCCTTATTCCCCAAATAAACATCACACCTATCACATGGTACCCAAAAACTTACCTAACGAATGTTTTGCAAAAACACTCTAGAAACAACACACCCGTCTCAAATACCATGTTTTAGGTATACATGTTTGAATGAGATCACAGAGTCATATACAACCTATAAAATTAGTGATTTCTTTTCTTATAGGTAGATGGTGTGGAGGGAGTGAGGGGGAACTATACTTGGACCACAACATATAGACTTAACTTTGGATGAAATGTTGTTGTATAGTCTTTCTCTCTCTCAGATCTTTGACTACCATTTGAACATCTGACTTACAAGCAAAAGGTCAATTTATTTGAATGCACCGATTTAAGGAACTGTGTGGTAAAAATTGAAATGTCTCCGGACTATAGGATATGTTAGCTAGGGGGGAGAATCCCAGTAGGGGTGACCCTTTCACGCTTCCACGGACATCATCACCCTGTTGACCTGTTGTTTGTTAACTCAAGGTGCTCTTTGGTAATGTGTTGGGCACTGATTTTCTTTTCCTATTTTAACTTTTTATTTAACTCTATTCCCCTGAGTCTCGTATTCTGGTACATCACAATTTCTTGCTAGCCATATATGGCGACTGGATAGCAACATTCGTGTTTCTCAACCAAAAAAAAAAGGGATAGCAACATACTTGTTTGATGAGCAGGATTACAAGTTTTATATTTCTTATAGAACCAGTAAATATTTGCATACTTGAAGTAGAAAGGACATTAAAAACCACTTAGAAATAATACTTTTTTTAATGTAATATCTGAAATATAGCAAAATGGGAAAATGTATTAAACACCACAAAACAATTCTTGGCCTAGCACTATATGCACAATTTATTGCTTCAGGAAGTAGCTAGCTAGTAAAAAGGACACTGCGTGGAAAACCAAATGTTTTCACCCTCTTCTCAATACTTATTACAGATCTAGGCAAAACAACCATCCAAGTGATATAGGCCATTCAAGGACACTTGTATTTGTTGCCGTGAGTGGTCATTTCGGTGTAGCACTTGCCACATTTTTCCCTGTTACCAAATGTTCCTGGTGGAACACACTTGCAGCGGTCACAGCATGTCATGCAGGCTCTCATGCACACTCTCTTCCGGTTATGTAATTGGCATCTCTGATCACATCTGGGGATACAATCTGTGCACAATACAATAGCACATTTACCACAAAACAAAGTTAAAAAAACAAGTATATCATGACTCATGAGGAAAAAGTAATTCAATAATGCTATAGACAACTTTTTTTTCCCCCACAACATGATAAACTGGAAAATTATCAACTTATCGTCTCGACATTTGTGATGTTCGGCAGACTTGTAGGTAAAACTGTGTTGAAATTTACCTTGTTTAGACTTCACTGGGGGCAGTGGTGGAGAAGTGGGTGGCTCAACTGGGGGCACAGGGGCAGGTGCCTTTGGTGGAGGAGATTGAGATGGTGGTGTGTTCACAGGTGGTGGTGGTGCATAAGCTGGCGCCTTTGGTGGAGGAGATTGAGATGGTGGCGTCTTCACAGGTGGAGGTGGTGAATAAACTGGGACCTTAGCAGGAGGTTGTGCTGGTTCTGGCTCTTTGACATAAGTGACCTATACCAAATCACAAAGTCCATTTTTTTTTTGTTAGTATTTAAAAAAAAAAAAAAAAAAAGAAAAAGAAAAAAAAGAATCAGCAAGTAGCCAAGTTAAGTATAGAACTCCTCTTGCTTAGAAAAATATTTAGTTAAGGTTACAACTTGATCCTCAATAAAAATAAAATAAATAAATAAATAAGGGGCTTAAGGTTACAACTTACAAAAAACTAGCAAGAATCTAAATCTAGGGTACCCAAATATAACAATATAGAAACCCATTAAAGGAAACAACTGAAGAGAGAGGAAAAAAAAATGTAAACATTTGTCTTATATAATAATACCTCCTTGAGTTCCTCATCTTTAGATGAAACCTACAAAAAAAGATAAGGATTTCTACAAATTAAGAAAACCAATCAAGGGAAGCAAATAGATTGATTCAAATGAAGTGTGTGTGTGAGAGAGAGAGAGAGAGAGAGAGAGAGCCATACTGTTGCAGTAAACACAAGAAAAGTGGTGAACAAAAAGAGCATAGCTTTCAAAGCCATCTTTAGAAAGACAAGGGAAGAAAATGTGAATGCTACTAGGCACTTGATATTGATTCAAGGCAGAACTATCTGTGGTATAAATAGTGCTCAAAAATGGAGAGAGAAATCTCTACAGCTGGCCTTTTATTCAATCAAACAGTGCATGCCAGCTTGAGCTTCACCAAATCACTGAGACACAAGTTATGGCTACATGTCCTGAAACTCAGTTTTTCTTTTTTCTTTTTTTTGGGTAGAAATTGATGTCCTCAAGTGTGACTTAATTAAGAGCTCCGACCCACATGCCCCAATGACTGTGTCTGCTAAACTAGTATATGTATTACTCATCAGAGAGTGGGTTACACCAATAATTTATTAGCCTGCACACGAGGTGTGTCTTTTCAAAATCGGAACCAAAGATACGCTTCATTGATAACAAGGCTAATGTTCTCACCTACCTCTTCAGTTGTTTACCAATTTTTACGTGCTTTAAATAATTGAGGTCAAGGTTAATTGGACTCCTTATTTTTAGTTTGTAGCTAAGAGTTTTCCACTTGACCAATATGGAAGACGTGGATGAACCTTGATTGTCACCTTTCCTAAACAGGAATCTTTTGGTATATGTCTAAAAAATAATTTAGTTCAAAGTTGAAGGGTAATGTTTCTATAGAGTTGTACCGAAGACCTAGCTAGCTAACTTTTTTTTTAATATAAATATAATAAGATTTGGATGATACTAAGGTCCGTTTGGATACAACTTATTTTTGCTGAAAACTGAAAACTAAAAATACTGTAGCAAAATAATTTTTAAATGTGTGAATAGTACTGTGGAACCCATTTTTAATGAAAAAATTGCTAAAAATTGAAGTTTGTGGGTCCTGTGAACAGTGCACGGGACCTACTAGTATGCACTCCACCGCTATTTTGTTGTGAACAGTGCACGGGTTGATGAAAAGTAAAAAATGAACAAGTTGAAAAGTCAAAAACAACGGCAAGCAAAAAAAAAAGAAAAAAAAGAAATGCAAAAACGCAAACGTAGGAGTTATAATTTGTATCCAAACACTCACTAAATATAATTTGAATTTATAGTACCATTTTCATTATAATTGTTCTTACTATTAGGTCAAAATATTAATGAATTTCATTTTAATCCAGGTAAGATTTGATTTCAAGTCCCTTATTCGACAACAAAAAACTTTATCAGGTAAATTAATTGAAATCCATTAATTAATTAATTGACCTTAATTAATTAAGATTTGCAAGTATAATGGTTGTGGTGGGGGACTAGATAACATCATTGTACATCAAAATTTAAACTTTTGTGTCAATGAAAGATCATAAAACATTGAGATGACCTATCTCTAACCCTACCAAGGTACATGGGTATCATGAACTTTTTGATCTTTCAAATTGTGGTCACTACTACAAAAGTACTATTCAAACTCATTTGACCAAAAGGTCAATATAATATTGAAGAATTAATAAGCACTCTTTATGTGGGTTTAGGGCATGTGCTTATATTATATAAGCCATACAGATGTTTCCTGTCAAGAAAAAACGAATCCAAATACTTAATAGAGTATCCTAGGTTGAAAACCTAAGATTACAACTGGCCAAGAGTCCTCACTAAGATGTTTCCATGAGTGCAAGTGGTATTTCAATATTTCTTATCTCTTGCTCTTTTCATGTGGTGACACATGCTATGCCATTGGGCATTAGTCAAAATGATATCAGTCCAGTTAGATTCAATCAGAGATGGGCCTAGAAAGATCCATTAGTACTACTTTGTGTTTTTTTAAAAAGCTTGCGCTAATGTGTTTATAACACGGCAAAATATATATGCCTGAATGCCCAGAATAAGTCAAATTTGACCCCGAGCATTTTGGAGAAGTCGATGCAATGTGTTCACGCTCTTTCAGAAATAGATTAGAAATTAGTTTCACCGGTGCATTGTCGGTTTTATATGCACAGGTAACAAATAATCTAATATAATCTCAATTTAGACTTGGGCCCTAGACTGACATGTTGCATGTGATTTTTTTCACTTCTTTTCAGGTCATCTAAAGTGTTTTACTTACCTCCTGTTCATAACTGAATGCATTTGTGAACTTCATGAATTCAATTTGTACTTTGGCAATTAGTTCTATCTCAAATGACGATTCCCCCTACTATAATTGAATGAAAGTTTTTTTCTTTTAGTGCAATAATTGAATAAAAGTTTAAAAGTTGTGGGATCAAGACAGCTAAAAAGTGAAGGTAACTTCCCATCAAAGAAAATTTGTATTTTGATTTTTGAAGTAATTAAGTGCAAGTTATTCTCAGTGATTTAACTATTAATGAACTGTATGTCAAATGTTAAATGCAACTGAATTGGTTCGTATGCAATATATATAACAAAATCTATTCTTGACTAGGTAGAAGATACTTGCTGGGACGGTTAAACCACAATATTCCTCATTAAGAGCTGTCAAATTTGCATTTATATCATTGCTTGAAATCTTAAGAGCCACTAGTCTGACTCTCATTCACATAATTGGAATTGGTATAGCAGTGGTTTAAATTTCACTTTACTCTAGGAATACTCTTTTCTTTTCTTTTCTTTTCTTTTCAAACAGGGAAATCAAATACTATATTCATAATACTTTCATAATATTTTTACAACAAATTTTAAATAACAAGTTGTTATTATTTATTAGAATTAATAACAAATTACCACTTATAATTTTTTTGTGAAAATATTATATAAATGTTGTATACGCAACAATCCACTTAAAAATATTAGCTATAACCTTGACAACTCCCCCGGGTCCTCCCCTGGAAGCTTTAGAAGAGGTACAACCCTCCAAGTGGGTTCCTGGGTGGTGACTTTAGGAATATATCGACCAGATGTGACAGTGGAGCAGGTAAATAACCCAACTAAACCCTGAATTTAGTTTTGAAGTCCCTCCAAAATAGTAGGGAAACTTTCAAAAAGAAAATTTGATAAACATGGAATGGAACACTTGTTTTTTGACCCAAAAAAAAAAAAGTTTAGATTTAAGAATATTCTTAAATAGAGACTACAGTTAACAATAATAGCCTGCACCCAAAAAAAAAAATTTGTAGCATACATAGAAACTTTACTTTATTAGTAAAATCTTAAAAAATACCTAAAATTAAAAGAGTAAGATCATCACTTAAAATTCCAAAAATTAGAAAAATTAAAAAGCATAATGGGAAGCAAAACATCATAATTCATTAAATCACAGATCCCGGAGGCAAACTTTAAAGTGAAGAAATAATGTCTGGGCAGCAGCAGGTAGGGCATGCGTGAGGTCTGGCAAATTTGGCCCACCTATGCAATAAACATACAATGTTACAAACAAAAGAGTACTATTGACATTATTATTGTCTATGTCCATTGGCCATGATCTGTCTGGGTGGACACATATATTAGAATCTAGAATAATCTTCATGTAAACTGTTGCAGTTGAACAGGGTTCATTCTTCCTCGGCTACACAATTGCTAGAACCCTTGCTCTGGTTACTTGTCATCGAGGTTGCATTGCTTACAGGTCTTTTTTTTTTTTATACGATGCTTACAGGTCTTAAATCTTAATGAAAAGCATCACAGGACAGGAAGGAATATTTGGAGGCAGCTAGCCAACTGCATATAAGTACAGTTTAGTAAGCTCACTTAATTAAGAGTGCTTGCCATAACTTTGTGCAAGACTTGTTAAAGTGAGCCGTGAGTTCTGAATAATCAACTTAGAGTTGACTATTTGATCAGCAAATTTTGCACAAAATTATGGCAAAAATTGTGTCTCTAGAAATATCGTGCCACAACTTTGTGCATATCTGCTTTGACTATATTCTTAAATACTTAGGTTGCATTTGAATAGCTTATTTTTTGTCAGCTTATTTTACTATTCAGCTTATTTTTATTACTATTCATGAATTTCACTGCACTATTTCAGCTAACTTTTATCTTTATCTACAGTACTTTTAGCAAAAAGTTTTCAGTTTCAACAAAAAAAAGGGATTCCAAACAAACCCTTAGTAGTCGGAGAGTCTTGTGAGTCTATGACAATATGACTAAGTGGTATTAACTCATCCACAACATTATTTGGCTTTTTCTATGAGAAGAACTTGAGTTCAAACTCCTCTCTCACTTGTTATAAGAAAAAAAAATCTCAAATTCAATCACTAACATTAGCCGTATACCTCCAAACACAATCCCTCATCACTGCAACTCATCCTCCTGTTCTCGAGCTAAAAGACCAATTGAAGCTACACACAACTCCAGCTTCTCGATGGTAATATCCTTTGCAAGGAGTCTCCCCAAGGTGTTTATCTCCCCAACAAATAGTATCAGAGCCCATGGTTGTGTGGGGTAAAGGTGACAAGGTTATTGAAGTTCATTTCGTAGTTAGAGCAGGAATGGGGTGTGTATACTTGGAGCCCTTTGTAAATGGAGTAGGGACGAGTCCCTTTTGCAATTGAAGTGGGGACAGTATATTGCACAAAGCAAGTCCATAAAGCCTACACAAACGATCTTAAAAAATGCCCAACAAAGGAGTATTATTGTCAATGGTGTTAGATAACGATAAGGTGAGAGGTTCCCATGCATGGAAGATAAAAGACATGCGGTGTTAACACGTAAAGGCCCATGGATGATGCACTAGTGAAAAAAAAAAAAAAAAATCATTATGCAAGGGGGAGCAAGTAAGATTTGTTCATGGCCCATAGTGCGGTCTTGAAGCGCAAAGAGAAGTAGAAACTCACACCTGAGGGAGAGATTGTTGGGTATACACTTGTGAGTGAAATCCTACATTGAATAAAGATGAAAAGAATGAGTAGCTAATATAACATAATTGAGCACATACCCATTGGGGTTTTAGCTTTTTGAGTTAAAGTGTGTCTTTATATGTTATATTAATTATTCAAGGAGTCTCTCCAAGGTGTTTATTTACCCAACAATATATATGTAAATTACATTTTTCACTTCACAATTAAATTTTTTTTAATAAACTGACTATTTTTTCTTTAGAATCAAATAAAATGACTATCGATAAAAAAGAAAAGAAAAGTGATTTTCGTAAAACATTATTTACTTTGTATAAACCTCTTTTATAAGAATCTAGTTTAAGTTTTTAAAAGAAAAATAAAGATAACATAGAAAATTGAACTTTTATGGTTAGAAAGTTTCATTATCTTGGGAAAGAAAAAATGACAAATGATCATCTATTATGGGAAGAAGAGTATTATTTTTTGATGAATGGCTTCCATAAAAGTAGATACAGGTCAGAGGTGACTGCCATCTTCTATGAACCGCCAAAACTTTGAACCGGGATACAGCTTTGAATACTCTTCTTCCTTCTCCCCATGTGTTAAAAAATACTTAGTATTCTTAAAAAAAAAAAAAAAAAAAAAAAAACAGCTTTGAACTGTAAAATATATATTTAATTGCAATTTCAGGGATTTGGGAAACAGGAGAGATCTAATATAATAGAATGGGATTTTTAGCTTTTTTTATAAGCTTGGATTGTCCGCTTAAAGCTAGACTAGTTGGTATTAATGTTGCTGTATTAGCATATCCATGTGAGAGCTTCCCTAGGCCTAGATGGACATATTTTACGCTTCATAGGTGGCACTTATTCGATTCACACATTGTCCCAAAAAAAAAAATAATGCATCTTTTATCAATCTTAAAGTACCATTAATTCCCTGCTGGTTTTTCATATATAATTATCTTACAAAGATATGTCATATATGGCACATTTTGCCTTTAGTTGATCCACGCAAAGATAAACATATCAATCAATTTGAATATCGAACAAAACATGAATTGATAATAAAAAAATAGTGTGTATAATTTCACTTGACATTTAATACATACGGAAAATTTTGCTTCGTTCTTAAATTTAGGACAAGAAATTTAGTACTATCTATTATGATATCATAATATTATTACTAGTTGTTATAAAGGTTTTCTGTATTAAAAAATATAATGAATCTAATCACCTAACCCTCGCCATTGCCATTGCCTGTCAAAGATATATCCTGCCATTTTCATTCATTTAGTTTTTCATAAGTTACGTACTGTAAAGTTGAATTTATTCAACTATGTGTTGGTTTTATTCTGTGTCAAATTTGCTTGTAATTCAGTATTTAGGAACCCTATATTTATGTGGCAATAATGTAAGGGTTGTGTGTGAGAGAGTGTGAAGATTTGATCAAGAGTGTGCAACAAGAAGTGACTCGTGATTGGAACTCGTGACTGACTCGCGACTGACTCGCTAGTGGTGACTTGCCAAAATGTAGCACACGTGTGAAGCATGCACGAAGTTGAAGTGTCAGGACAATTGGATCATTACAGGACAAAAAGTATAGTCTGGCCAGTCTAGTAACTGGCTACTAGAACTCGCAACTTATCCCAGTCGCAAAGTGAGTCGCCAGTGCATCATGTTTTGCTGAAAACTGATTTTTCATATTCCATCTCATACCCTACTATAAATACCCTCATACCCGTGAAATGTAGAGAGTTTCCAGAGAGAATTTTGAGAGAAAAACCCTAAAGAACAACAAGATTGATTCATCCACAATCTTATACATTTGATTCTCCAAATTCCTCTACTCTTACCCTCTCCATTGTCATACCCATAAGAGGATCTTAAGCCAAATCCTAACCTCACCAAATTCAGAGTAGTGAGAAGGTTCTTGGTATTTGGGAAGCAGTTCAAAAGAGAACTAATTCATATTGGTTGATGCAATGAGCTAATTGTGGGATCTGGTAAGCTAGAGAAGACACAATTAGGCGTAACCTTGTTGGAGCAAGAAGCTTGGAGGGCTTAGGTGCTTCGGGTAGATTAGGCTTGAAGGATCTTTTGTTGTTCATGTATCCCAACTGATTTTCTAATGGATCATTTTACCGCTTGGAGGGCAGCAAAGATGTTTTTCGCCGAGTTATTCGGTTTTCTCATTGATAACACGTGCCGGTGTTATCTTGTGTTTGCTTCTTTGTATCCTTTACTCTTTGCTTTTAATTATTGCTAAGTTGTGATTAAAATATGGGTTAGAGTAGTTTGCATATTTGGGTATTGCTTATATTTCATATTCCACACATACATTGTTTGAATATAAGCTTGTATTGGATAATTTGTATTTGGGGGTCTAAACATTCACAAGTGTTTTACACACTAAGTGAGTTTTCAAGTACAATGAGTTACAATTTGAGAAACTACTTAGTTCTATGCATATATGATTCCCTTATATCTATGCGCCACAACTGAGGGACGATTGTAGGCCAGTTGTAATCTAGTTTAAGTCATTAATTAATTATACAATTTTATTTTCTTTGGTTTGCAGGATGCAGGATGCAGGATTCAACTTGGTGTAAATTAATGAGTAGAGCTTAGAATTTTAATTAAAAAAAGAATAAGATTTTGCATAAAATAATCCAATAAAATTTACAAACCACTCCCGGTAGGATTGCAATTTTGCAAGGGCATCTCTTACAAAGTATAGCTTCACCAGATGGACATATTTATCAATTACAAAATAGCATGCATTTTCAATTTTTACTTGAGGGTTGTAGTTCATATTTATATTTAACTCATGTGGTGGGCCTTTCTGAGATTGTGGGCTGGGCTGCCTCTTGTCACACTACGGCCCAAAGGTTCAGGGTAGGAGAGTCAAAACCGGTCTAATTGCAACTCACCTCAGATCGGCTTGTGCACAAACTAAATCCCCTTTCTTGAAACTTTGGTCATATACCCATGGCAGATGAGACTGTTACAAAAGAATTATGGCAGGCAAATACAATATGACAACAATAAAGGAAATATACTTGCTGTTAGATAGAATAAGTAAAAGATTCTCAATCAAAATAAAGAAAAAGGACGGCACAACACCAAGAAATACATTATAAATGAAATGGCAAAGGCAAAAGAGAAATAATACTGGTACTTAATCAATAAAAGCAAAGAATGAATGGCTAGTATGTCGTGCTCAGTTGCATTATCGAACTAAGACCAAGGAGGGAACCACTCCCTCAATGTGAATAACCTTACAGGAAGATCTTGCTGTAGAAATTACTCACTTTGAGAGAACGGGCCTAAATGGCTTATGCCTAGAAAATCCTTAATCCTTAACAGAGGGTAGGCTTTTAGAGGGAGAGAAGGGGTTAGCTTATTGATGCATGCCTGCCATTCTATTCTCTCTTTATTTTTCTTCCTAACTTTCTCTTTCTTTTTTCTCCGTTTTGTTACTCTACTTTTCCACTCTTTTCTTTCTAGTTCTTACTCGTGTGTTATAGTGGTGACTGTAGTTGTTGTAAAGTTGTGAATCTCTCGTTATGATTGTTGCTCTGTGTTGGTCCCCCCTACTGTGCAAGGCGGAGGCTCCTTATATACTGCCTGTCGTGACTGGTTTTTTATCGTTTTACCCCTTAACCACTTTTGTCTGGGTGTGGGTGTCCTTCCAGACCACCCACTAGTTTGTCAGCTGCCCAGCCATCACCACTTACATGTGCTATCCGTGCCACTCCCTATTACCAGAGAAAGAAAATTATTTTGCTTGCTTGTTCATCGTGGCATTTTCATCCGGAACAAGGTGGGCATCTTCTCTCACTATCCCTCATGGCATGCACCTATCGGTTCCAACTCACCCTTTCCTCTTTTGGGTGGTATGTCATCCCAACAAGATATTTCCCCCAAAAGAGTTTGATCGGGAACTCCAGAATAGGCTCCCCCTTCTCCCCATCGCCAGACCATACCCTCACTTACCTCTAACCCATGACCCACCACTCTTGTATTAGCTGGGTATAGGTTGGTGGTGCCTGGGCCTTGCACGTGCTCCACTTCCATGTATGTTCAAAGCTTGTCTGTTGCTCATACGTTTGCCATGGTCTGAAGGCTCATCTATGCATTCTGCCACTCATCCTTGACCTCTTGTGGCGTGAACTATTTTATGATCTTCCATTCTTTGTGGCTTGTTTCTTTCAAGGGTTAGGCCTTGCTTGATTGTGGGCTTTTTTCTCTTTAACCCACTCTTTGCTCCTTCCGTAAACTTGCTAACATTCCTGCCATGCCACTCTGTTATTCTCGTTGTGGTGTTATTTGACCCGTGCTTGCTGGGTCTCTTTTGGGCTTGCTGCATGCTTTTCTTTCACTTGATTACAATGACCCAGCATTGTCATTGGGCCTACATTCATGCTACTTGGGCTTCCTCGACCCATTCCATTGCTTACGGGCTTCCTCGGCCCATTTCTTCCTCCTTGAGCATCCTTAGCCCATTTTCTTTCCTTGGGCATCCTCGGTCTATTCCAATTCTGCATTCCTATGGGTTTTTGCTAACTCTTTTGGGCTTTCTTGGCTGAATTACCATATCCTTTATCCTTGGGGTTTATGGGCTTTCCATCAACCCCTTACTCACTTACTTCATTACTTCGGGTCTGTTTTGGTCCATTCTTACTTTTCTACTGCCCATGAGTTTACTATTTTTTTTCTCTGGGCTCCTTTAGGCCCGCTAGCTTCCTTCGAGACCCATTTATCATTTTGTGGGCTTATAATCCATTATTCCTGCCATTTGGGATTAATGGTTTTTCTCTTAATTTACTAAGTGAGTGTTTGGATTCGACTTATTTGCGCGTCTACGTTTTACATCACGTTTCGTTCTTTTTTTTTTTTCAAGCCACAACTTTTGACTATTCTCCCGTGAACAGTGCACCTGTGTACTGTTCATGGGTCTCATAAACTTCACTTTTCAGTCACTTTTTCATTAAAAATGGGTCCCACGGCACTATTCACACATTTAAAAATTATTTTGTTACAGTGTTTTTAGTTTTCAGCAAAAATAAGTTGTATCCAAACGGACCCTAACTATTTTCTGTCCATATTGTTGGGCTTTTTCCTGCTATTGGGCTTTTCTAAAATGAGCATTAACAACTCAAAAATATAGTCTCAAAATAATTAAAAATCCGGTTAATAGGTGTCCTTTTACTTTATGATATTTGTTAATGGATCATTTTAAGAAAGTTTTAATATACCGTTTTTTAGAAAATATAAAAAGCTGTAAAAAAATTAGTCACTTTTTTCTTTTCTTATAAAAAAATATTTCATAAACTAATGTCCTTAAAACTTCGGTTAACTTTTCTCATATAACAGGTATGTTACCCGTAATATGTTTTTAGTGGCATCAATATGTTGGTTTTAGGTAGCGTTTGGATTGCGTCTGCATTTTCACGCAGACGCGTTTTTGGCTTTTTTTTTTTTTTTTTTTTTTTATAGGACTAGCGCCTCTTGCACGGTTTATGGGTTCCATGAACAGTGCAAACAGGCAAATGAACAATATTTTTTGTGTGAATAGTAATCCGGAAATTATTTTTTTATTATTTTCAGTTTTCAGCAAAATAAACGATATCTAAACGCACCCTTAGTGTAATAGAACCAATGCTTACTTGTTTTCATGGTTATCTATACAAAGATATGTGCAAAATATGTATCTTTTTAGCATAAAAAGATATGGGCCATATGGCCCATTTCAATTAGGACACGCCCAGTACTCTTTGGGACCCTGGAAGTCAGTTTTCTCTATAGGGCTATCTTTATAAAATTCTACTGATGAACATTGTGAAAACTTCACCTGATTTTCTTTAAAAAAAAAACCTTATCAAAAGATTCACCTGATTACAAGAGAAACATTTGTCAGGATAGGGCTTCAAATCTCTTAACATATTCTGCTGTTTTGGTCTGAAATCAACTTGACGACAGAGCTAATTAAAATTTTCCATCAAGGACATGTCTTCAAATAAAACCAACAGTATAGTCAGGATTTTAGTTCATTGAAGGCAAAAAAAAAAAAAAAAAAAAGAGTTTGAAAAAAGAAATTGATAGTGAAGGTGTTATAAATTGTAACTTGGTTTACTTAAGTTTGATCTTTTATATCGATAATTAAAATTGATATTCTATCAATATCCAGTCTTACTGAAAGAGAGTGCAATTTACTCCTTGTATTAGTAGGGGATGGATCTAGGACTTGTTAATCGGTGGACAGATTTTAATATGTGAAATACAATTAATTATATACATAATATAACCACACATATGCCTAATGTATGTTATACATTTATATTGTCTGCATGATATAAGTATAGTTTTATTCTCATTTATAATATCGCGTTTATTTTCTTAAAAGTTGGATTTCTTGAACATTAGATTTGGAAAAGTTAATACATTTTTTCTTCAGAAAGAAAATAACTCATAAAATTTTAGGATGGGGAAAGCTAAGAATATAAATTTTCTAAAGGAAAAATTCATTTTTTCCAAAATTTAAGGGGGGGGAGGGGGATGCTCCCCCTACACATAATGCATGTAGCTCCTTCCCTACTCCTAATGGTCCGTTTCAGTGGCGACTCTAGGAATTTTGTCCAGGGTATTCCTATTCCATTTTAAAAAAATTTCGGGTCATTTCGGTCTATTTCGGGTGTTTCGGTAAATACCGGCCAAAATTCAAGATTTGGCCAACATGAAGTTTGTGCTTAAAAAAAAAAAAAAAAAAAAATTCTTAAAACCAAAACAAATTTGCATTCTGTACACCGAAAAACCTCAAAAGGAAAAAAAATGAAAAGAAATGAAATAAACAAAGGTACCTGTACAATAAACTATAAGTTTATTTGAAATATTAATAAAATTATTAATTATAGTTGTTTAGTTGTTTCATTAATTTGTTTGTCTTTTATAAACTATAATTTGTTGTATTGTTGTTTCATTAATTATTAAATTATTAATTGTTATTTAGCCTAACATAATTTAATTTGTTTGTCTTTTATAATGTATTAGTTAATTAAATTATTAATTATTGGTATTTAGTTGCTTCATTAATTTTTTTTTTTACTAACTACTAGCAGTCTAGCACACAATCTACTGTGCATAAGCACACACTAGCACATACCTTATGTGTGCACACACCCCTGCCTCTACATGCCTTTACTTCCCCAATTCAAATATCCCACTCCTAACCCCATACCACATAGCCCCTGGCCCCATCTAACCCCACTCAACAGACAAGATTCACACTAGAGGAGCGAATCAGATAAATTCACAAATCACAATAAACTGAAAGATAAACTCACCAACACCAATTGATGACCAACACAATGACACACCAACGGGTAAAGTAAAAAAAAAAACAGGGGCAAGCAAATAAATTGAATAATTATAATTTATAAAGACTTAAAAGAGAGAGAATCACTTCAAAAAGAAAGAGAGCTCTCTCTCTCTCTCTCTCACAGTCTTTGTCTCAGACTACAGTCCACTGCAAAACCCAAAGATTAAGAGAGAAAAAGAGAGAGATGTAAAGTGTAATAAAATACCTTGAGGCATCGCAAGCTCTGATCCGATCGGTGTCACATACACTGAGCTCTCTCTCTCAGTCGGCGTCGCATACACTGAGCTCTCTCTCTCAGTCGACGTCGCAAGCTCTGATACGATCGGATTGATCTCTGATGCCCAATCCAAGCTCTGTTGCTCGAGTTTCAGGCGGAGGTGCCGTCGCCGCGTCGCACCTATGCTTGATGATGAGGTTTCAGGCGGAGGCGTAAGGGGTTGTCCTTGATGAGGTTTTTTTCTTTAGGGTTTCTGATTTTAGGTTTTAGCTTTACCATTTGATGATTGAGGCGTACTCGTATTCGTATTGGGTTTTTTTTTTTTTTTTTTTTTTTTTTTGAGAATACGTTTGGGTTGGGCCTTTGGGTATTTGTTTAGGATTGATGTTGGGCTTTTTTTTGGGGCTGGAAGCTATACGTTTGGATTTGGCCAGCATAAGATTTTTTTTTTTTTTTTTAGATTTTAGTTCAAAATTTGTTTGGCATAAAAATTTTTGAGAGTGTTCCTGATTTTGCTTGAAGGTGTTCCTATTTTATTTTTTAAGGGTAAACAAATAAATTTTTTTTTTTAATTATTATATACATTTTTTTTTTTTTTTTCAGGTTAGGATGTTCCTGGGAATACCCTGACTTCAACGTGGCGTCACCATTGGTCCATTTAGATTGAAGGAGAGAGATGGGGAGTAGAGTAGAGTAGATTTAACACAAAATTAGCTTATTTTTAGCCAACTCTACTCTATTCCCCTCCATCCAAACAGGTCATAAGTCTATTCATAATGTCATTAGATTAAAAAAAATTATCACCAATAAGTGTCAAGAATATTGATTTGAGCTAGATAAAGTCTTTTATTATTAAATAAAGGACATGGGATCAAACGTTGTTTACATTAAAAATATGTTTCTTTCTTTTTTATTTTTGATGAATTAGTTAGAAATCACCTATACTAAACTTAGTACACGAACCCCTCCTCTACCCTTCAGGCCTTACTAATACCTAGGGCTAGGGAAGGGCAGACCAATTGGGTCATTGGCCATATCGATATCTTCCAAAGAATAACAGTCACCAGAACATAAATACATAATAGATTCAGATAACATTGCAACATATTGGCATAAATATAAATATTTGTATTTCAATTAATTGCTTCAAGAAGTACAAGAACGGATACAGGAAAACACATTTAGAAGGAAAACTACTACAAATATATAATATATGAAGAAAACAAGTAGAAATATCAATGTCTGAAACAGCAAATTAATAGGAATATTTAGTAGACAGCACGGTACAAGTCTTGGCCTATAGCACTACTTACACATTTATTGCTGACACTAAAAAAAACAATGAAATGAAATGGATTCTTTTCTCAAATGGAGATAATGCTTCCTTATTTTTCACCCATTTGACCTAGTCACTACAGACTTAGTTAATTAATAGAACCAGCAATTATAAGAAATAATAGGCCGTTTCAAGGGCACTTGTAGATTTGGCCGTGATAGGTCACCTCGGAGTAGCACTTGCCACACTTTTCCAAGTTAGTACCGCGTGGACCTGGTGGAACACACGAGCATTGCTTACAACATCTCGTGCATGCTCTCTGGCACTCTCTCTTCCCTTTACCTGTGTTGCATCTCTCATAACATGTAGGTGTGCAACCTGTGCACCAAATCGACCACAAAACAAACACACAAAACATACAATTACTACATAAATATATCATGAGAAAAAAGAAGAAAAAGAAAGTGGATGTGCAATTTTTGTACAATTAGGAAAGACGTGTGTTGAACATTTACCCTTTGTTGACGTCAATGGGGGCAGTGGTGCATAAGTGGGTGGCCCAACTGGGGGCACGGGAGCGTGTGGCTTTGGTGATGGCGCGGGTGCACGGTGTTCCTCCCCATATGATGAAACCTACAGAAAGTGGACAAAGATTACTATAAATTAAGATAACCAAACATATATAGGAAGTAAATAGGTAGAATGAGTATTTTTACAAAGAAAAAAATGTAACGAGTTGTAATTAATAAAACACAAAAAGTGATACAAAGAATCGGTATTCTGAAGTGTGTAAGAGAGAGCCATACTTTTGTAGTAACCACAAGAAGAGTAGCGAACAAAATGAGCATAGCTTTGAAAGCCATCTTAGAAAAAAAATCAGAAAAAAGCGAAGAGAAATGGAAGGCTAGGTAGTCACTGGATCTTGATGTTGACTTATATAAGGCATGAAGAACCATCAGTAGACTGTGGTATAAATACAGCTCAAGCATGCATGGATAGAGTGATATATCTACACAGCTGGACTTTGACTCAATGAAAACTGTGCATGCTAGCTTCCCCAGATCATTAAGCACAAGTTATGACTTGATTTCCAGAAAAAATTTCCCCCCCTTTTTTGGCAGAAAACATGGCTTACGTTCTAGTTGACCTTCCCTTCTAGGTTGTTTGTATGCCTTGTTCACATCTATTATTTTGCATACATATCCACAATTAATACATAAATAACTGTACACATTTTAACACAAAAAATGAATATATATATATATATATAAAAGAAAAAAAGGTGAAATAATGCAATACTCTTTTGGTAATGTTTTTGTGGGAAATTATTGTGTACTCCCAAAATATTATAAATGCGTATTTCTTCCTTCTCTCACATGAATGGTGGGTCCTACTAATTAAATTCATGGTGAGACCAACCATCTATGTGAGATGGAGAGTACACATTTATGGTATTCCGAGAGTATCTAATAATATTTCTGTTTCTGTATGGTTGTACCAATGAGTAACCGGCTTTGATGAGGGCTACCCTAATTGTGCAATAAACCTTTGATTCTGGGGTCAATGAAAGAAAATCATAAACGAAGAGATGCGCCATGGTAACATGATCTTCTAAATCTTTATTTTTTATTATTTTTTGAGATAGAGCCTATAAATCTTGTAGACTAAAAAGGTTTCTACGTACGTAGGAAAGTGTTATCCAAACTAGACCAAATTAAAGATCAATAGTAGTATATCGCAGATAAACTCTTTACGTGGATTTAGGCATATCTAAGACTTATATAAAATTCTGTCAAGTTGTTTCCCGCGAGTTAAGAAGAGAAATTTATCAAAATCTGAATTAACATATTTAGAAAACCTAGGATCACAACTGGCTAAGAGTCATCACCAAGACGTTTTTCATGAGTGCCAGTGCCAAGTGGGCTTCTTAATTTCTCGTACTCTTTGCATGTGCATGTGATGCCTCATCACATTCCAAGCCATTTTCTAAATTACCAATTATTTCAAAAGATTAAATTGTTAAAAACTAATGAATTTAATTGTTCAACCAATATTCTAATAATTTCATCACACGTGGGTTCAAACTCCTTCTTAATAAGTGAGATCAAACATATTAGATAATTGCAAAAGATTAAGTTATTAGAAAATTGTGAATTTAACCACTCAACCAATATTCTAACATAATAGATATATGGTTACATGCATCTATAAAGTATGGATCCCAAAATGCTCAAATATGACTAATTCTTTTAATAATTATTCAAATTTTAAGAGAAATGCTTGTGCCATAGAATAATTTACAACTTTTGTCATAACTCACCCATGTAACGAGTTATGAGTGGTGAAAATGTGAACCCACATGGACCTATTATATTATTTCCACCACTCACAACTCGCCACGTGACGAGTTGTGGCAAAAGTTATGAATTATTTTATGGCACTCGCATTTTTAATTTGTTAGTATGACAAACGACATGGTTGATGATGTAGTGGTGTTGACTTGGCATTGATGTGGCACAATGCTGGCTTCACACGCTGGCATGTCTAGGACTAACAATATTGCACAGGCAAGATATGACAAGCAGATGTGGGGTTGCACAGGCAAGAGATATATATCTTTGTTCTTTTACATACAAACGTAATTAAAAAAAAAAAAAATCATTTATATTTTATCAATGTCTATTAAAGGTTCAAAACCTATAAAAGAAAAAAAAATGTTGAAAAAGTAAATAATTTTAATAAAAAAGATTAGAAAAGAACATTATTATATATTATTACATATCTTTGAAGTGATAAACAATGATAAAAGAAGAGTAAATTTATAATGTAATATTTATTATTCGTTTGGAACATTTGTATATAAATAATAAAATATAAGGATAATCACATAATGGATGACAGAGTCTAATATAGTTTTCGAGATAAAATGTTAAATTTCAAGTGCAAATAAGTTCACAATATAGTTTTAAAAATATTACAATTTGATCATAATCATATTGGTTTACATTAACTAAAATATCATAATTCATATAAGCTGTGCTTAAGGTTTGCCTAACTATTAATATTCTTTTTATGCGAATTATAAGTGGAATTTTGATTTCTACAAAGAAAATCATAACATGACTTATTCAGGCAAACACCAAATAAATAAACATATATAAAAAATATGTTATTTTTTATGAATTTTTTTAATAAAATATTGCTTATTATTTATATGAATGGATTTTTATTATTCAAATTAGTCTCAAGAACTTGTGTGCACTATTGGAGGCCACTATATATTGAAAACATGCACACCCGCAGAGTTGTATGAAAGCTATATATATATATATATATATATATATATATATATATAATCGATGCATATCTAAATGTATAGGTCAGAGGAGTTTACTAAAGAATAACAATGAATTCCCTGGTGAGACTAAAATCAAGGACATATATATCGATTATTCTTGATTTTAATTTGATGAAGGATAAGTAAGCTAAAATCAGAATATACAATAGGTAAACTCAAGATATACAAATATATAGTATACTAGCAACATTGACACTTAAATCAGTTACGTCATTCTGGATATTTGCCTACACAAGGCAATCAACATGCTCCAAGCTTTGATGTCAAAAAAAAAAAAAAAAAAAAAAATGCACCACACTTTTTCATTACATAAATAATTTTAAGTCGGTAAAAGTGCAAGGAGTCCAAATCTTTTGTCCCACTTTTCTTACTCCATTCTATGTTCCACCAATAAAAACTTGCCACATGTTCACCTAACTAATTAGGTGAACACGTGGCAAGTTTTTATTGGTGGAGCGTACAGTGAAGTATGAAAAGTGGTACAGAAGATTTGGACTCATTTTGATAATATAATAAAAACAAGACATGAAACCTTATCAAAATAAATAAATAAATAAAGACATGAAACAATATTAAATGAAATGGTGTTTGTTTCTGCTAGAAAAGGAAAGTGAGGGTTGTTTACTCCAGAAAAATGAAGTCCTATTTGACACATGTCAGGCGGATTATTTAGAGCTGTAAACAAGTTAATTTAATAAACTATTAAAGGTTTAGGATTGTTTAGTTAATTTTATATTAAATATGAACAGAGTTTGAGTTCATTACAAGTTTATATGTTTAAGCTTGGTTTTTTCTCCAAAAAGAAAAAAAAAGGTTTAAGCTTGGTTTTTTTCTAATTGAATAAGCTTGAACTTGTTCACAACACACTTAATCAACTTCTTATTTTCTTATTTATACAACTTATTCTTTTCTCATTTATGGTAAAACCATAACTAACAATTTCTACCCCTTCACAAATCTATACTAATAATTAATTTTATGTGAAATTATATTATTTGAGTTAATTAGATAAAATCATTTTTATTTATGAATTTATACAAATAAGACTCTCCAACCTTATTTTGTTAAAATTATATATAATTTACTAAAAATTTATTGTTTATATTATTAAAAAATTATAATTAATAATTTGATATCTTATGAATTTATTTACAAACTTACAAAATCTAATTTAAAGACTATATAATTAATTATATTTTTAGACAAGTATATTTATAAGAGTCTAGTTAACGGATGTCCTTAGGGCATTTGTTAATGGCCAATTTTATAAAGATTTTGATACAATTTTTATTGGAAGAAAAAATTAGTTACTTGTTTTTTTCTTTTTTTTTCCAATAAATTTTTTTTAAAAATATATCCTAAACTAAAGTCCTTAAAGCATCCATTAACTTTTTAATAATTGTAAATATGTAATATTGAATATACTTAAATTGATTCATGTTCATAAGTTTGTTTACAAACATGTTATTAAGTTTAAGTTTAGCTCATTTAATAATTGAGCCAAACCTTGGCTAGAACTTGGATTATTCTTTGCTAAAGAAATAAAAATAAACAAGTATTTTTTCCTAGTTGAGCTTAAACTGCTCATAAATAGCTCAGTTCAATATATATATATATATATATATATATATATATATATATATGCGAAATTGATTGCTTTAAGGAAGTAGATGAAAGGACAGTACTGGAAATTCATTTATATATAAGGAAAATCTGGTAAATATATTAATATCTGAAATTCTATATGGGAATATAGGTAGGCACCGCACCATGGTATACAAGAGTCTTGGCCTAACACTATATGGACAAATTTATTGCTGGAGGAAATTAAATAGTAGAAAGTACACTTAAAAACAAATTATTTTCACACCTTTATGATACTTGTGGGGTCATGGACCCAGATCGTACTATTGGGTTTTGGGCTTTGGCCGAGAGCGTGGGGCTTCGACCAAGAGCGTGAGAAGTCCGAATCCGAGGAAGAATATCTCTTCGGATAAGCTAAACGCAGATCGAGTATAGATCCTAATGATCAAAGTGACCTTCCAAGAAGCTCTAGTGATAGGGACGTGCACCATAAACGTACAAGAAAGATGGGAACCCAAAAATATCTAAGGGAAATCTGCTACCACATCATTGAATGCTCTGTAGCTAATTCCTTGGCCATATTAATGAGGAAGTGACCTCTGAACAGTACTTTTCCAGCCTTATAACCATCCTCCAAAGACTTCTAGAGGAGTCTGATGGGACAAGTATCAACCTAAGCCATCAACTATCCATGTGTAGGGTAAAGATGAAGGAAGAGATGTAGTATAAATGAGAATAGAGACCCTAGAGGAAGGGGGGGGGGGGGAACAGAGAAAGAACACTGTAGCAATCACAATTGCACTTGTACTCTGTTTATTTGATTTATATGAGCACTTGCCTTCTCGGACATGAACACTTGCCTCCTCGGACATGAACACTTGCCTCATCGGACAAGGAGTTCATCTATATTAGCAGTTGTCCAATTCACTAAAACCTAGTTCTTTAATCCATGCTCTACAAATTTATTGTTTGGGCTGTTAGCGTTGAGCCTAATCCAATCCGGTTTTGGGACCAACACATTTTCAGTCCTTACAATTGGCGCCGTCTGTGGGGAGAGCTTGTGTGATAGTGAGTGCAACAGTTAAGTATGGTAGGATCACAGTTCTAAGGGCTTCTAACATCTTTTGAAGTGGTTAAACAGAATCTTGGCTATGTCGGGTCCTTTGAACCTCCTGTTTTGGGGAAATTAACACACATTAACATCTTTTGAAGTGGTTAAATAGAACCTTAGCTATGTCGGGTCCTTCGAACCTCCTGCTTTGGGGAAATTAACACACACCGACATCTTTTGAAGTGGTTAAACAGAACCTTAGCTATGTAAGGTTCTTCGGACCTCCTGCTTTGGGGAAATTAACACACACTGACATCTTTTGAAGTGGTTAAACAGAACCTTAGCTATGTCGGGTCCTTCGGACCTTCTACTTTGGGGAAATTAACACACACTGACATCTTTTGAAGTGGTTAAACAGAACCTTAGCTATGTCGGGTTCTTCGGACCTCCTGCTTTGGGGAAATTAACACACACTGACATCTTTTGAAGTGGTTAAACAGAACCTTAGCTATGTCGGGTTCTTCGGACCTCCTGCTTTGGGGAAATTAACACACACTGACATCTTTACAAGTGTTTAAACGGAAACTCAATCATGCCTCGGTCCTCGGACCAGCTGATGAGGGAAGTTAACACTCAATGACAAGTCTTCCAAGTGTTTAAACTCAAACTTAGTCATGCCTGCAGTCCTCGGACCAGATGCTAAGGGGAAGTTAACACTCAAGGGCATCTTTACAAGTGTTTAAACGGAAACTCAATCATGCCTCGGTCCTTGGACCAGCTGATGAGGGAAGTTAACACTCAATGACAACTCTTCCAAGTGTTTAAAACTCAAACTTAGTCATGCCTGCAGTCCTCGGACCAGATGCTAAGGGGAAGTTAACACTCAAGGGCATCTTTACAAGTGTTTAAACTCAAACTTAGTCATGCCTGCAGTCCTTGGACCAGATGCTAAGGGGAAGTTAACACTCAAGGGCATCTTTACAAGTGTTTAAACGGAAACTCAATCATGCCTCAGTCCTCGGACCAGATGATGAGGGAAGTTAACACTCCATGACAACTCTACAGGTGTTTAAACTGAGCTTCAGTCATGCCTTAGTCCTCAGACCAGATGATGTGGGGAAGTTAACATTCTATGCTATCTATTTGTTTCTCACTAAAGTGTCAAGACAAACCCAAGATCATAACCAACTCCTCAGATTGGTAGCTCTAAAAAGAGCAATTTATAGTACAAATATGAGGTGCGTAAAATGGCACTCCCACAGGTGTTAATCAAGGGATCAAGTAGAATTAACTCTTAAAGAATTCAAAACCCCACTTTTCTCCTCGGATGAGAGGAAAAAACCGGGGTTTTGAGGGGCTATTGTGGGGTCATGGACCCAGATCGTACTATTGGGTTTTGGGCTTTGGCCAAGAGCGTGGGGCTTCGACCGAGAGCGTGAGAAGTCTGAATCCGAGGAGGAATATCTCCTCGGATAAGCTAAACGCAGATCGAGTATAGATCCTAATGATCAAAGTGACCTTCCAAGAAGCTCTAGTGATAGGGACGTGCACCATAAACGTACAAGAAAGATAGGAACCCAAAAATATCTAAGGGAAATCTGCTACCACATCATTGAATGCTCTGTAGCTAATTCCTTGGCCATATTAATGAGGAAGTGACTTCTGAACAGTACTTTTTCAGCCTTATAACCATCCTCCAAAGACTTCTAGAGGAGTCTGATGGGACAAGTATCAGCCTAAGCCATCAACGATCCACGTGTAGGGTAAAGATGAAGGAAGAGATGTAGTATAAATGAGAATAGAGACCCTAGAGGAAGGGGGGGGGGGGGAACAAAGAAAGAACACTGTAGCAATCACAATTGCACTTGTACTCTGTTTACTTGATTTATATGAGCACTTGCCTCATCGGACATGAACACTTGCCTCCTCGGACAAGGAGTTCATCCATATTAGCCGTTGTCCAATTCACTAAAACCTAGTTCTTTGATCCACGCTCTACAAATTTATTGTTTGGGCCGTTAGCGTTGAGCCCAATCCAATCCGGTTTTGGGACCAACACATTTTCGGTCCTTACAATACTTATTACAAACTTTATTTCTGAAATTAATACTTATTGCAGACTTATCAATATAACCAGCAAGTGATGATATATTATAGGCTGCTTCAAGGACACTTGTATATTTGGCCGTGATGGGTCACCTCGGAGTAGCACTTGCCACATTTTTCCAAGTTAGTACCGCGTGCGTGTGCCTTTGGTGGATGTGCATAAGTGGCGGGTGGATGTGCATGATGAGGACCATGAGATGGATGATGTCGATGTGGTGGATGAGTGGGTGCCTCTGAGAGTTCATCGTCGTGACATGAAACCTACAAAAAGGACAAACATTACCATGAATTAAGATAACCATGCCATATGGAGCAAATAAGTATCAGTTTCGTTTTCAGTAGTTTATTTGTTAAATATGAGACAAAAAAAATGTAGTTTTTGGTAATTTATTCGTTAAATGTGTGACAGAAAGATAAAATTAGCTTCTTCTTTTATATATATATATATATATATATAAATAAAAAACCTAGCTAAGAGAGCGAGAGAGACATGCATACTCTTGTGGTGACCACAAGAAGAGTGGTGAACAAAAAGAGCATAGCTTTGAAACCATTTTATAAAAGGATCAGATAAAAGCTGTAAGACAATTGAAAAGGTAATCGCTCTGCGTTGACTTGAGGAATGAAGAATCATCTGTGGGGAAAAAATGGGCAAATACCCCTTTCAAAAAAAAAAATCTAGCATTTTACCATATTTTCCAAACTAATTAGGGAAATGTCTCTGTTATAATTCGATTGTCCAAAAATTGAGTTTCAAAACGCCACTATAGGGTCCTTATATAAAACACCACTATAGGGCTCTAGAATTTTTTATTTTATTTTATTTTATTTTAATTTTCAGCTTGTTATAACTCGATTGTTCAAAAATCGAGTTTTAAACTGAAACTCGATTTTTAGAAAGTCAAATTTCAAAAGAGGGACATTTCTCTAATTAGTTTGGAAAAAGGGACAAAACGCTAGATTGTTTTTTAAAAAGGGCAGAGACCAATTTTCTTCTCATCTGTGGACTGTCGTATATCAAGGTTTTGAAACCCGGACCGTTCATTGAACCGTAAAAAGAAGAGGTTCAAGGTTTTTAAGGTCGAACCGAGATTGAACCGAGGTCGAACCGTGATGACGTCATAATTAATTTAATAATTATTTAAAATAAAATAATTATATTAAATTAGTAAAAATATTAAAAAAATTAACTAAAATAGTACAATTAAATATAAAGATCTATTCCTATCAAATATATATATATATATAGAGAGAGAGAGAGAGAGAGAGAGAGAGAGAGATCTATTATTCCTTTATAGAAACAAAGAAATCTATCTTTCAAATGTATTTTCTATATCATAATTCATAACTTTAAGAAATATTAAATCCTAGTATTTTTTTACGTTGATTAATTAAATTTGTGATAATATCTAATAATATAATAATTAGAATAAAAAAATATATAAAAAATGGTATTTGTGTAATTGTGTTGCATGTCTGCAACATGGTACTTATAAAATTACGAATGCATTAATTTTCTTTAAGAAAAATTATATGTCCACACTATTTTTACAATATTTTTATAACAAATTCTAAGTGACAGGTTGTTACTAGTTATTATTGTTGAAGTAAAAAAGTAATTTTAGCATTAGATTCAAATTTGAACCAATAATAACTAATCACCTATAATTTATTGTAAAAATATTGTAAAAATGTTGCGAATATAACACCTCTTTTTATTTAATATGATGAATGGAAGATATTTGTATTGCATTGCATGCAACGTGGCCCACTGGTGAGATAAGAATCAACTCTTTTCTTTTAAATAAAAACAAAACATAAAAAGTTAAAATTTCAACCACTAGCCAAGCAAAACGTGGAAGTCCAATTAATTCTTCCACCAACCCCAACTACTACCTTGACCATATCTCTATCTTTACTTTTGGCCGGTGAAGCAGTACAGCCATAATTTATTATTTTATCTTTCTCCTTTCTGTTCTTCTGTGAGTTCTCTGTCTCAACTTTGGTCTTCATCCCGGAGTAGCCTACATCTGCTTGCTGGGTTTCTTCTCCACAATCAACAATTTGCTCTTTCATCAGTGGTCTGTTTGTGTTTGTGTCTGTGTTTGTGTTTGTGTTATCAATCAAAAAGAGTTCCTTCTCTTGATTATCAAAAAAAAAAAAAAAGCTGTCTCTCTCTCTGCAGCAGATTTGAAGATTGTGAATCAGTGAAGTTTAAGCACCTCCAAAAATTATCAAATCTCCTTCTGATCTTTGTTCTTTTTCGTGTTCTTTCATTTCTTTTTCATTTCTTCTAGATCTGATCATAACTTCATCCCGGTGTACCCAATATTCATCGGAAAATCTGAAGCAAAAAGAACCCGTCCGAACTTCAAAAACCGGTCACGGTTCTCAGAACCGCACGGTCCGACCAGGGTTCGCATGGGTCCCTGCTTTTTTCACATAGAACGGTTCTTGAAGCTTAAAAAACCACAAAACTGAAAGGTTCACGGTTTTTCCGGTCGGACAGTACGGTCCGGTCCGGATTTCAAAACCATGTCGTATATATGTACAGCTCAAGCATGCATGGATTATCAATATTAACGATATATTGATGTGCAGCTGGCCTTAATTTGACTCAATAATCAAAATTGTGCGTATATGCTAGCTTCACCAGGTCACTATGCACAAGTTATGACTCGATGTCCAGAAACTCTTTTAATTTGTTTCCTTTTTTGGCGGAATTCATGGCTTAGCAGACCTATCCTCCTAGCTAAAATCAAAATATACAAATAATAAACTCAAGATATACAAATATGATATACTAGCAACATTGACACTTAAATCAGTTACGTCATTTTGGCTATTCGCCTACACAAGGCATTCGACATGCATGCACCAAGCTCTTTCATAACATGAATAATTTTCTTACAACGTAAGCATTTGTAAGTCGATAAAAGTACAATTTTGTTGATATAATATTGACAAGACATGAAACCTTATAAAAAAATAAATAAATAAAGATATGAAACAATATTAAATGAAGTGGTGTTTGTTTCCGCTAGAAAAGAAGAGTAAGGGTTGTTTGTTAGGTCATATTTTTTATGTGATTGATTAATCCTTTGACAAAAAGTATTTTAATTGTAAATTGGGTAGATTTAAGTTGGGTTTGATACATATTAAGTGGTTGTATTAAAGACATGAAGATTGATCCAAGAAACAAGTGAAGAAAAACTATTTTATTAAAGCTCGACAGATAATTCAACAGAAGGCATCTATCGAGATTTACTGGGCAAGCTCGACACTAGATCTATCGAGCTTTATGAATTCAGAATTTTCAGATCTGAATTTAGGCCCATATTGATGTAGTTGTTTAGGGTTTCTTTTCTCACAACCCTAGACATATATAAAGTTTATTGTTAAGAGTCATCACACATGGATACAGAGACCAAGAGTTTATTTTCCTCTATGAGAAGTTACTGCATTTGTATGCCTTAGGATATTGTAACCAAGTGCTTCCTGATCTTCATCGTTCACGAAATGAAGAACTTTGCAGCCAAGAACAATCATTTAAGTTGTTGGAATTAGTCACGTACTGAGATCCGTGCAAAGGGTTAATCACAAATTGGAGATTTGTGCATCAAAGGAGAGAAGGTTACTATAGGATTAAGTCCAATTGGGTATTGGAGCGAAGGTTCAACTATATTTTGGTATTTTGGGATAAGCCAAAGTAGTGGTAAAATTTTTCATACTTGTAACTGCTTGATTATTAATTTGTGCATGTTTAAAACTCACATTAATTGATAGTTGTGAAATTATATTGTTTGAGTTAATTAGATAAAATCATTTTCATTAATGAATTAATACAAATAAGACTCTCCAAACTTATTTTGTTAAAAATTATAAATAATTTACTAAAAATTGATTGTTTATATTATTAAACAATTATAATTAACAATTTGATATCATATGAATTTATTTACAAACTTACAAAATCTAATTTAAAGACCGTATAATTATATTTTTAGACAAATATATTTATAAGAGTTTGGTTAACAGATGTCCTTAAGGCATTTGTTAATGACCAATTTTAGGAAGATTTTGATATCATTTTTATTGGAAATATAAAAAACTTTAAAAAAAAAAAAAATTAGTTACTTGTTTTTTTCCAATAAATTTTTTTAAAAATATATCCTAAACTAACGCCCTTAAAACATCTGTTAACTTTTCCCTATTTATAAATATATGATATTTGATATATTTAAATTGAATTCATGTTCATAAGCTTGTTCACAAACATGTTATTGAGTTTGAGCCTAGTTTATTTAATAATCAAGCCAAACCTTGGCTAGAACTTGGCATATTCTTTGCTAAACAAACAAAAATAAACAAGTATTCTTTCCTAGTTTAGTTCAAACTGCTCATAAATAGCTTGGTTCAATTATAGTCTTTTATATTTCCCATTATCTAACAAGGGTTAATGGGTCACAACTAGCGATTAATGTGAGTTTTAAACAAGCATTTATGCCATCCACAATAATTTTAAAAGTTAATTTAAAGTAAAAGGATAGAGAACGTGATTCTCCAATTAATTCAATTAGTAAAGTTTCATATTTCTTAAATTAATACCCTTAAAGCATCCTGTACGGTACCGAGATCCCTAGACTTGTATAGGCCCTGGGCCCAAGCCCAACGTGGCGGCCCAATTGCCCTAAATCCTTGAAACTGCCTTCGTGCAAGAGCAGAGTTCGGGTCACGGATCCTGGGAGGTGCTTGGCATGAGTTTTCCTTAACAAGCTCATAAATCCTGTCCGGGGAGGCCACGAAATGGTCGGGGAACTGCATTGCCGAGCACAATTGACTAGGCTGGAACCAAGTTCCAAGGCCACAATTACTGCATCCCACCTTCACCTAAACACCCACTTAAAGCAAACAATATTGGACCTTCAATAGCACTATTGGCAGCTGCAATCATAATCCCTCCACTAACCTTGGCTATAAATAGCAGGAGCTTGGAAAGAGAAAGGGGTTCAGAAAAAAGGAGAGTAGAGTGAATATTGTATTGAGTCTCTCTGCCGAGAACGACCCTTAGTAAGAAATTCAAAAACCCACTTTACAAATAAATTGTTAGCCCAAGTGTATCCAGGCCCAACAGCCTCACTTCCGGAGCCTACACATCCATTAACTTTTCCCTATTTATAAATGTTCATAAATACATTATTATATTTGAGTTTAGCTCATTTAATAATCGAGCCAAACCTTGGCTAGAACATGGATTATTCTTTGGTAAACAAAACAAAAATAAACCAGTATTTTTTTCCTAGTTGAGCTCTAATTGCTCATAAATAGCTCGGTTCAATTATAGTCTTTTATATATCCCTTTATCTAACAAGGGTTAATGGGTTACAACTAGCAATTAATGTGAGTTTTAAACATGTATTTATGCCATCTACAATAGTTTTAAAAGTTAATTTAAAGTAAAAGTATAGAAAATGTGATTCTTCAATTAACTTAGTTGGTAAAGTTTTATCATTAAATAAGGGATGTGGAATCAATTCAGTTCTACCTACACTAAAAGGAAATACATTAATATAATTTGGCTAAATAGTACTGAAAAAAAAAAATGTAATATTCAAATGCCTTGTACCTGGCAAGATATACCAAGTGTTTTGTTAATTGCTTGAATCTGTAACTTGTTAGCGTTTATTTCTTGTTGCAATGGTATAAGAAAAAATATTACTAATTAGAAAAAATTTCTGAAGCAAACATCTCCAATTGTATTTATCAAAATAAAAATATTCGGAAGAAAGAGAAGGCGGATCACAATTTGTGGTCAAGTCACAATATATTGGCATATATATGCGAAACTTGAAAGGACTCTGGAAATTCATTTATAAAGAAAATCTGGTAAATATATTATTATCTGAAATAGTAAATGGGAATATCTAGTAGGCTCAGCACCATGTTATACAACTCTTGGCCTAACACCACAAATTTATTGCCTGAGGAAAATTAAATAGTGGAAAGTACATTGGAAAACAAATTATTTTCACACCTTTATGATACTTATTACAAACTTTCAAGCCTTTGGTGGATGTGCATGAGTGGGTGGATGTGCATGATGAGGAGCTTGAGATGGTGCATTCACATGATGATGTTGGTGTGGTGGATGAGCGTGTGCCTTTGGTGGATGTGCATGAGTGGATGGATGTGCATGATGAGGAGCTTGAGATGGTGCTTTCTCATGATGATGTTGATGTGGTAGATGAGGGTGTGCCTTTGGTGGATATGCATGAGTGGGTGGCTTTGCATGATGAGGAGCATGAGATGGTGCAATCTCACGATGATGTTGATGTGGTGGTGGATGTGGGTGTGCCTTTGGCGAAGGCGCATGAGTAGGTGCATCTGAGCGTTCCTTGTCACATGAAACCTACAAAAAAGGACAAACATTAACATGAATGAGGATAACCATCCATAAGTAGGAAATAAGTATCGTATCACATAGTTTTCAATAGTTTATTTGCTAAATATGAAACAGATTAAAGACGAAGTTTTTGGTAGTTTAATTGTCAACTGGGTAACAAAAAGATAAAATTTGGCTTTTTTTTTTATTTTTTATTTTTTTAAAACAAAAATCTTAGTTATGAGAGAGAGAGAGAGAGAGAGAGATGCATACTCTTGTGGTGACCACAAGAAGAGTGGTGAACAAAAAGAGCACAGCTTTGAAAGCCATTTTAGAAAAAGGATCAGAAATAAGCTATAAGACAATTGGAATTGACTTGAGGAATGAAGAATCATCTATGGACTGTGGTATATATAGAGCTCGTGCATGCAAGGATTATCGATATTAGAGATATATCTACAGCTGGCCTTAAGTTGACTCATTAATCAAAATTGTGCATATATGCTAGCTTCACCAGATGATCACTAACTAAGCACAAGTTGACTTGATGTCCAGAATCTTTTTTTTTTTTTTTTTTAATATATATATAGCGGAAAACATGGCTTACGTCCTAGCCGACCTTCCCTCCTAGGTTTTTTGTCTGCATGGCTTTCATTTTGGTTACATTAATTATAAACAATTGTAGCTTTCAACTTGACCAATATGGAGGCCATGTTAGCAAAACCTTATTGGCCAGGTTACTTGAAAAGCTCTTTTGATATTATAGTATATGCCCTCCATAAAAATATTAGCCCAAAGTTACAATACCCTTTTGGTAATGTTTCTGCATGGTTGTACTAATTAATAAAGACTAACCGGCCTGAATAAAATTTACCAGATAAAAGGATGTATGGGACTGGGGGAGGACTACTGCCCTAATAAAAAATATTTGAGCAACAGTAAACATCATAGGAACACAATGATAAAGAAATTCAAATTCAAAGCTAACTTAAAATTATATATTACAAAGCCCTCCATCATACATAAGTGATTTTAATATTTGAATCGCTTCCATTTCTTTTCTTTTTTTTTTTCCTATTGCAGGTTAGGAAAACTATTGCATTTTTAGAAACAAACTATTAGAAAATTCCTTCTTAATAAGTGTGACCTAACACGTTAGATTCGCAAAAAATTAAACTACTAAAAAATTATGAATTTAACCACTCAACTATAAAGTATGGATCCCAAAATGCTCAAATATGACTAATTCTTTTAATAATTACCCAAATTTATAGGTATATATGGTAGACGACTTGGTTGATGATGTGGTAGTGTTGACTTAGTGTTGATGTACGTGGCATAATGCTGGCATCACTAGCAGGCATATGACTAGGACTAACAATATTGCGCAGGCAAGATATGACAAGCAGATCGGAGGTTGCTAGCATGTGAGAGGCTCTGATGGCACATTGAATTACTCGCAGAGTGACTAATTAAGGAGAAATTATAGAGTCCTCTGGTGGACCACGTTATTTGTCTACCATTCCACTAAAAAACTTCCACTTGTTTAAAATTGCTGAGTCAAAAATTAATTTCTGTTTTAAAAAATTTTCTAACTAACAATTTTAAACAAGTGGAAGTTTTTTAGTGGAATGGTGGACCACATCACTTGTCCATCATGTGGATCTTATAATTTCTCCTAATTAAGGTCATCTGTTTTTTTAATCAATTTGCCCCCCTCCCTGTTTTTATCATCTTGAATTTTTTTTGGTATTATTTTCTTCTTCTTTTCAAGGATTGGATTTTATATATATATATATATATATTTTTTTTTTTTTTTCATTTATATATTGACTAATGGACTATTATTCTTTGACAAACAAACGTAATTTGTTAAAAAAAAAAAAAAAAATCATGTACAGTTTATCAATGTCTATTAAAGGTTCAAAACCTTTAAAAGAAAAAACAAATGTTGAAAAAATAAGTAATTTTAATGGAAAAATATTTAAAAAGAACATTATTATTATATATTTTTGAAGTGATAAACAATGATAAAAGAAGAGCAAATTTATATTGTCACATTTATTATTCATTTGAAACATTTGTATATAAGTAATAAAATATAAGGATAATCACATAATGGATGACAAAGTCTAATATAGTTTTCGAGATAATGCTGAATTTCAAGTGCAAATAAGTTCACAATATAGTTTTAAAAATATTACAATTTGATAAACATATTGGTCTACATTAACTAAAATATCATAATTTACATAAGTTGTACTTAAGGTTTGTCTAACTATTAAGAATCTTTTTATGCGAATTGTAAGTGGGATTTTGATTTCTACAAACAAAATCATAAAATGACTTATTAAGGCAAACACCAAATAAATAAACATAGTATAAAAAGATAAGTTATTTTTATGGACTTTTTAAAAATAAAATATCAATTAGTATTTATATGAATGGACTTTTATTATTCAAATTAGTCTCAAGAGCTTGTGTGCACTATTGGAGGCCACCATTTTTAGTATGTACTAGTCGTTAACCCGTGTGATGCACGGGATAGTTTTTAAAAAACATATATATTTACTTTGCTTAGAGAAATAATCACTTGAAACAAATAAGACTTCACCTCTACTTACTATGGCTCAAAACATACTATGTAAGTATAATTTTATTTGAAGTGTAATCAAACATTAAAGGAAACTAAACAATTGTATATCAATTATTGCAAAATATCTAGATGAATAAAAAATATATAATAAATGAATACTTAGGAAAATATTCCATTTAATATTTTTTGTTTATTCATCTTTTGACTTATTTAAAAAATATATTTCATATACTTTGTAATCTAGAAGAGTAGATATTTATATTCTACATGAGCACAATATAAAGGAAGAAACTCATAACAAACTTTAGGGATAATAATTTAATGATTTGACTATTTTTAGAGATAATTTTATAAATAAATTCATACAAATAAGTTCTAAACACTCCCCCCCCCCCCCAAAAAAAAAACCTAGTATATATATGGGTTGAAATTTTAAATTTTCATCCTAATAGCCCCCCCAATTAAAAATAAATTTTTTAAAAAAAAAAAAAAAAAAAAACACTAACAAACTAAAAAATAAATATAGACTGAAAACCTCAATTACAATTCTCAAATTTTTACCCTAACCTCACTCTTCCTCCACTCAGCCTCATCAACGCCTCCAATCTTCATCACTATTGCTGCTGTTCTGCTCCTCCTCAGATCAGATCCGGACTCTTGCTACTGCTGCTCCTCCTCATATCTAGACTGTTGCTGCTGCTGCTCCTCCTCCTTAGATCCTTTGCTCTATTGCTCTGCCTTAGCCGGTTAGCCCTCTGCCCTCTTCCCTTTGAGTTTTTTTTTTAATGAATTGTGGTGTTTGACTGCTGTGTTTGTGAGTTGTAGCTTTTTAACTGATGTGTTGTGTCTCTCAACCACTTTGTAATTATGGCTTTTGTGTGGACCAGTTTCAGTGTTTGTAAATTGTAACTTTTTTTTTTTTTTTTTTTTGGTTTTACTTTTATCTATAAAGAAATAAAGGGGGACCACTAGGACAAGGACAAGGACGTGACTAGTTTTGTGAATCTATGAGGCTAGTGTTTGGTAAGTCATTAATGACTTTTTTGTGAGACCAATTGACCAAAGTCTTTGGTCTGATTGTTTTGGTTTTATCAAAAATTTTGTCTTTGTGACTTTGTGACTTTGTGTGATGTGGCTAATATTAATAATATATATGAATTTGTGAACTTTGTTTTTGTGACTTTGTGTGATGTGGCTAATATTAGTAATATATATAAACTTGTGCTTCTCTGTTTGTGATTATTTTAGTTTGAGAACTCTAATTTGTATTGTTGGCAAACCATGATCAAAACAGATTTTATAGTCTTGTTTAGACTTGCTCAAAGTGTATGTGTTTTATGTAAAGTTGGAATCGAGTTGCTACAGAAGTTATAGTATGATTCTGCCTGGCTCGATCAATCGAGAATTAGACTCGACCGATCGAAATTCGGGCATAACGTTTTTTTGCAAAATTTTCCAACTTAGCCCTAAGCCCATATGACATGTAGGGTTATATGTTTTACCCTAAGTATAAAAGGGAAAACCCTAGCCATGTTTTAGGAAGCTTCTTTTGCTGTGTGTGTGAATCTTTTGTGAGATCTAGAGGTATTTGCCTGCACACATACTTAGGATTATCAAGAAGGAGAATTCGATTCAAGAACTTGATGATCATTTAGTTGCTGCAATAAAGAACTTAAAGATATGCAAGCGGGAGTGCTTGTACTTGTTGGGAATCCAAGAAAGAAATAGTCCGTGGACTCAGAGCTGTTACGTGGTTGTGGTAGTAAGTTTCCTACTTGAGGTAGCAATAGGATGTTAGTGGTCCAAGTCGCTATTGTGTAAACTTCAATTCTTTCATAGTGGATTCAGTTTTACCTTGAGAATTGCTAGGTTAAATCTTCTTCAGGTTTTTATCGGTTTGGTTTCCTAGGTTATCATATTGTTGTGTTCTTTATTTTCCGCACTTTACAATAATATGATGTGTTTGTATTAACCTAGATCTGAAATTGGACTAAGTAATCAAATTGGCTAATTAACTAGGTTAATCTGTTGTGTTTGCTGGGGTCTAAAAACGTACAAGTGGTATCAGAGCGGGTAGCTCTTTTGTTGTAGATCTTTTGATCTCTGAGCTGATCCTTGACACTTGTTGTCATGGAATACGGACACTATCTGGTCATTCCTCCTCACTTTGATGGGAATAATTATGCTTATTGGAAAGTAAGGATGAAAGCATTCTTGAAATCTATTGATGAGAGAGTCTGGAACTCCGTTGAGTACGGATGGGAGAAGCCCACTACTCCTGTGAGTGAGTGGCAAACTTCTCAAAAAGAAGCAGCCGCTTTCAATAGCAAAGCTATGAATGCTATTTTCAATGCTGTTTTTATGGAGGAATTTAAGAGAATCTCTAATGTTGAGGTTGCTCATACTGCTTGGAATATCCTCTAGATTGTGCATGAAGGCACAAAGACAGTTAAAATTAATAAGTTGCAGCAATTAACTACTAGATTTGAAAGCATTAGGATGTCTGATGATGAATCTTTTGATGAATTCTATGCTAAGCTTAATGATATTGTTAATTCTGCATATAATATGGGTGAAATCTATGATCAACCTAAAATTGTTAGGAAGATTCTTAGATCTTTGACTGAGGACTTTAGACCCAAAGTGATTGTCATCACTAAAAGTAAGGATGTAGACTCCATCCCTGTTGATGAACTTGTAGGATCTCTTCAGTCCTATAAGTCGGACCTACCTAAGACAAACAAATCCAAGTCAATGGCTCTTAAGTTTGTTGATGATGTTGATGTGAGTGGATTTGATGATGAGCTCTCTGCTACAGAGATTGCTTACTTTGCCAAGAACTTTAGGAATTTTCTTAGAAACAATAACAGAAGGGCAAGAGGTAAAAACACTGCTGAACCTAGAAATTTTAGGAAGAATGATCCCACTAAGGTTAGTAATATTGAGAAACCTAGAGAAAAAGTAGGTAAATCTTCTAATAACTCTATGGGTCAACAATGTTTTGAGTGTCAAGGGTATGGTCACATGAAATCTGAATGTCCTACTTACTTGAAGTCTAAGGGTAAGGCTATGGCTGTAACCCTTAGTGATGATGAAGTTTCTGATGATGAGTCTGGTTGTGACAAGGATGGAAACTTCATTGCTTTCACTGCTACTACTGTAGTCAATGAAAGTGTGACTGTTGAAGAGAACCCTTCTGATGGGGAACTCTCTGAGGATGCAGATCTTCAAGAAGCTTATAATAAACTTTGCAAAGTTACTGCAAAGGATGCTATGAATATAGATCTTGGCTTGAAGAAAATTGCATCTCTTGAGCTTGATAAGAAAATTTTGCTTGTGAAACTGTTTGATGCTAATGAACTTTTGAACAATGTGAAAACTGAGAATATGCTTTTGCTTGATAAAGTTAAGAATTTGGAACTTAAACTATCTATTACTAGAGAACAAACTAATAGATCTGCTAGTTCCAAACTTGATCATATGCTGAGTGTTCAAAAGTCTCTTTCTGACAAATTTGGATTAGGTTTTGTAGAAAGCATCTCGGTGTCTGCACCCCATTCCACAAACTTTGTTCCTTCTTCTTCCTCTGAACTCCCTGTGCCTGAGGTTGTGAGTAAGATTGTCAAACCCGCTGTGAGTGAGACTGTTAAACCTGTAGAGGTCACACCTCCTAAGAAGATTAGGGTTGATCTGAAAGAGTCTAAACCTAAGGAGTCTACCCTTTCTAAGGACAAGTTGCATGGTAAGCCTGCTTGGGTTTATCATTTTTGTGGAAACTCTGGGCACATTCGTCCAAACTGTTTCAAGCTGCAAGCTGCTAAACGAGCAAATAAACCAAAAGTACCTGGGCATCAAGTATAAGATCCTATGGTACTTATTGGTGAATTGGTAAAGGCTCTTAACCTCTATTCCAATCCTGGAGTTGGAAATCACTCTAATGTGAACAAGAACTCCAATGCTCGAGGTGCATCTAAAAAGTTTTGGATTCAAAAGACTCAATCTAATTGAGTCTTTCTGACATGGTCCTTGTGCTTCATTGCTCTACCTTTTGTGACCATTGTTATTTGTTGTTGTTGTTGTTGTTGTTGTTGTTGTATTTTTCTTTTTTCTTTTTTTTTTCTAGGACTTGCATTGCATAACATTCATGCATTTCATTCTAGGACTGTTTTTGTTTCTTCTTTTCAAAATAAAAATTTAAAAAAAAAAAAAAAGGAAAAGGAAAAAGGGAAGCAAATTGTGTTTTGCATTATTTTCTTGGATTTGAAATCAAGGTTGGCCAATTTATCTATACATAACATGTCTATGTACCTTATTTAGCTTGGATAAGCTTATTTATTGCACTTTACTAGTTGAAACTTTGTAGTACATGTTGTGTGGGAAGATGTTTATAGTTTTTGATCACTTTATCTTGATCTTGAAGTCACATGCCTTTGATTGTCGGACTTGAACTTTTTGAGAAAGGCATAAATAACCATCTCACCACTATTTACTAGCCAATCATGAACACCTTAGTGCATATCATAAGATTTTGTGCTCAAGAAAGTAAAGCACATGCACAAAAAGAACATAAGGTGTAGCCTCGGTTTAAATGCTAAAATTGGTGTGTACATTATTTGGCTATAATTAATTCAATCAAATAAAATTGGTGTGTACATTATCTTGGCTATTTTAATAAGTTTCTAATCAAATAAAATTGGTGTGTACATTATGAGGCAAATCAAGAAACTTACATGATTGCAAGCTTGTTTTCTAGGAGATGTGGGAGTTATATGATGTAACTCTTTAGGTGATAGTCACTTTCAAATTCATGTGATGAATTTTGTAGAAACTATGCTTGATTTCTATTCACATATCACCTCACATGTATCTCAAGCTTTTGCTAGTTGCACACACTACACAAGTTACTCTTTGCTAAACTTTGTACATGCTATTGTGTGTGATTTTGGTTTGGCTAACCAAGTTTGAAAATTCTTTAAGTTTTTGTAAAACATGTTTGATGCTTAAAAATATAAGGGTCTTGATGGAAAATCTTAATTTTGGGAAAACTGGGTTCAAAACAAGTGTTTTTGAAAAATCATTTCATCTTATACTCATGCATTTTATTCATAAAATTCAATGCTTTGAGGAGTTTCTACGTAAAAATGCTGTGTTTTTCAAAAAAACTGTTTTTTCCAGAATTTCGACCGATCGAACCTGTTTTTTGATCGATTGAAATTACGATTAAAGTTTGCTATGAGTCTCTATCTGTTTTGATCGGTGCTTGATTGGTGTTGGATCAATCGAAGCATTTTCAATCGATCGAATCTAATTTTCGATCAGTCGAAAATCGTATAGAGAGTTTTTTAAAAATTGAGTTTCTCACGTGTTCATACACTTTTTCAAAACTTTTCAAACTCTTTCTCTCTCTATTCGATCGGTCTAAGGCTCCAAGCAAGATTTTTGTCGTTTTCCTCCAAAATTTTTGCAAGGTTCTCCTTCTACAAGGCCGGTAAGACTCTTTTGCCCCTTCTTTTTCATTTATTTTATGTTTTCATGCATTAAATCATGCTTTTTGGGAAAAATTTCGAACCTCTTAGATTTTGGGATTTTTGTTGATTCAAGCCATATTTCTTGAAATTGATCAATGGGTTTTTGTTATAAGTTGTTCTATAACTGATCTTGATGGTTTAATTTGATTAATTTGGTGAATTGTGAGAAATTGAAAATTCTAGGGTTTGAATCTACCCGATTTAGGGATTTTGTTCAATTAGGTCTAATTTGATGAAATTGGCTTGTTGAATTGATTTATTTGATCATTATTTGGTGTTATCTATCTTGTTTAATGATCAATTAGTCAATTTTCTAAAAATTGTACAAGTGGTTTTTCAAAATTTGGGGTTTTTTGTTAGAAACTCTATGCTCAAATCAATTTTGTGAATTTGAACCTAAATTGAACCTATTCTCACTGCATTAGAGCATGTATCATGACATTTATCTATTCATGCATCATATAGATTGTTGTTTCTATATTTTTTTGTGCTGACTTGCAGTCTACCCTTGGTTTTTCTTTTTGTTCCTTTCGGTTCTTTTCTGTGTGCCTTGTCCTTTCCTTAGCACCATGCCTAGGAAAACTAGAGCCAATAGGGATGCCTCCACTTCTTCTGACCCACCTTTTGATAGTGAGAGGTTTCTGAGCCTGAAAAACGAAGAGAAGTATTTGAAGCTAAACCTTAAGAGAAATTTGGGCTGAGCGTCAGGTGTTGTTAGATGAGCTTGATCCTGCCACTAAGGCTAATTTTGAGTGTAGGGGTTGGTTGCCTCTTTTGGATATAGACCATCCTCCTCCTGCTACCCTAATTAGAGAGTTTTACTCGAACCTCTCTATCCATGACTATGATTCCAACACTCTAGTTAAGTGTTGAATACGAGGTGTAGAGTTTACCATTACCCCTTCGGTAGTGGCTACTACTTTTAGGGTACCTGTGGTCCAGGACCCTGTCTAGCCTTATGATGAGTCTTCTCTCTTGGATGACGTCATGTCATACATCACTGGGTCTTCTATCCAGTGGGGTTTTGATCCTCGGATCACCACTGCTGAGCTCTTTGAGATTCATTATCTTTTTTTTAGGATAGCTTGTCATTCTTTGTGGCCTATCTCTCATCTTCACACCATCCCTATTGAGCGATGTGTGTTTTTGTACGCTCTTGTCACGGATGCTCCTACTAGTTTCCCTCATCTGTTTCTTCGTTCTTTGAACGAAGTTCATAGGAGTGCCTCCACTGGTCACGCTCTCTTCTTTCCGGTTCTCATTCATCGGATTTTATTACATTTAGGGTTAGAGGATTTCCCCGCTTCTGAGTCTGTTCATATTGTAGCTCCTATAGGTGCCACCTTTTTTAGGCAAAGGGTTGCTCAGTTGAGACCGAGCTCTAAATGCCCTAGGGTTGAGCCTTCTGGTTCTGCGCCCCCTCCTGCTTTTGCTACAGGTACTACTTTTGGTGAGGTGTCTGCTGATCCTGTTGATGCTGCTGCTGCTGCTGCTGTTCCTCCACCATCTACTTCAGATGATTTTGACATTCAACGTACGTTAGAGACTGTCATGACTGTTCAGGCGGCTCATGGTCAACTTTTGGTGTACATGCTTGATGAGATCCGTGCTTTGAGAGCTGATTTGGAGCATCTTCGACGTTCGCCTTCGCCACCTCCTTTTAATGATGGATTCTGATTGCCCTTTAGCATTCCATCACAAAAATGGGGAGTATATTTTGAGTACTTTGTAAAGGAGATTTTTGTTTTAGGGGGAGTTTTTTATGTTTTAGAGCTTGTGGAGTTATTTAGATTGTATCTAGGTGCTTCATTGTGTATTTACATTTTTTGGCTCTTGATGTATTTTTGATAGGGGGAGATACATTGTTTTTGTTTATAAGTTTCTTGTTTCACTACTTATTGATTTATATTTATGAGTTATTCATGATATATGTCTTTATTTTGTTTTATGTGAAATCAAGAAGTTAGTTGTGTTTTACTTGTATTTTCCACACATGCGTTTATGCGTTTTGTTTAAGTGTTTCAAGAAATATACAGGTTGATTCAGTCGTGCTACTGTCTACACTTACAACTGATAGATAGTAGTTAGGTTGGATTTGTTATAATGGGCATTATTTGTGTAACGGGCTTTTCTTTGTAAACTTTGAGCATTTTAGTTTGTGTTTTGCCATGGATTGCCAAAGGGGGAGTTTGTTAGGTTCTAAGTACTTAGGAACTAATGTATTAGAACTCTAATTTGTATTGTTGGCAAACCATGATCAAAACAGGTTTTATAGTCTTGTTTAGACTTGCTCAAAGTGTATGCGTTTTATGTAAAGTTGGAATTGAGTTGCTGCAGAAGTTATAGTATGATTCTACCTGGCTCGATCGATCGAGAATTAGACTCGACCGATCGAAATTCGGGCATAACGTTTTTCTGCAGAATTTTCCAACTCAGCCCTAAGCCCATATGACGTGTAGGGTTTTATGTTTTGCCCTAAGTATAAAAGGGAAAACCCTAGCCACGTTTTAGGAAGCTCCTTTTCCTCTGTGTGTGAATATTTTGTGAGATCTAGAGGTATTTACCTTCACACACACTTAGGATTATCAAGAAGGAGAATTCGATTCAAGAACTTGATGATCATTCAATTGCTGCAATAAAGAGCTTAAAGATACGCAAGCAGGAGTGCTTGTACTTGCTGGGAATCCAAGAAAGAAGTAATCCGTGGACTCGGAGTTGTCACGTGGTCGTGGTAGTAAGTTTCCTACTCGAGGTAGCAATAGGATGTTAGTGGTCTAAGTCGCTATTGTTTAAACTTCAATTCTTTCATAGTGGATTCAGTTTTACCTTGAGGATCGCTAGGTTAAATCCTCCCCAGGATTTTACTGATTTGGTTTCCTGGGTTATCATATTGTTGTGTTCTTTATTTTCCGCACTTTACAATAATATGATGTGTTTGTGTTAACCTAGATCTGAAATTGGACTAAGTAATTAACTTGGCTAATTAACTAGGTTAATTTGTTGTGTTTGCTGGGGTCTAAAAATGTACACAATAGAAACTGATAAGGAACTTCATTAGCACAACTTTCCAATAAAAGCACAAAAGCGTACGAAAATAAAGAAAATGCTAAATGTACTACTAATTATATATGTTATATATATTTCACATTTATGTAAAAACAGGCCTCATAGATGCGTCTAATGATAGGAACATGAAAAGAAAAATCCTTTGACAGCTCAAATTTTATTTGCCTAAGTCAAATGAGTTCAATGTTGTTCTAGACAGAGGGACTTTCAAAGGATGTTACAAACCCCAAGAAATGCATGTTGGAGATAGTGAATTTTTAAAAAAACAATGTAATGGTTAAAAAAGCCTATCAAACTAATGGTTAAATAGAGACAAATAGAAATGCATATCATTAGTTAATATAAAGACATAATACATAAGCTAAGACATAGTCAGCAAGAACATTAAAAAATCTTATCAGTTTAATATGAAATTGAAGTATTTTAAACATAATATACAAAGTTTGAGAAAAATGATTTGGCAATTTTTCTGTTATTTGAATCTTAAAACTTTTTCCTGTGTTAAAGCCAAAAACAGTTCTAATTATAAGATATCACATTAAGGAATCACGAATGAAAAGAAAAGATACCAAGTGTCAAATTTGAAGATAACTACTATAAAAATAAAAAATAAAAACAAAAAACAAATGACTCAGCAGTGAAGTTGGATAGAGACAATTAAACATCTTACACTTCTAAAGTGATCAAGTAGAGGAGGCATCCAACTCATATTCATTTGTAGGCCTAAAATGTCCTAACTATAAATGAAGCAAGGTGAAGGTGATTGTTGCTACCATTTTGAAATAAAAAGGGTAATAACTTCAGTTGCTCAAGTCTTTGCAAACAATTAAATGTTATTGTTCATGAGAGAGGGCTGTAGATCATATTAGTTTTATGCAGATTTTAAAAGGGGAAGATGAAAGAAAAAAAAATCACAGAAATTCAAAGAAAAGACAAAAGAAAAGAACCAATTTATCTTAATTAGATACAGATGCAACCACAATTCTTCCAACATACAGTCTAAATGCATAAATATAGAGAATCAGGACATTTTGGAAGTAGTTTAACATAGAAGCAACTTCAAAATACAAAATAATTTCAACTTAAAAGACATAATGCTATGATGTTACCTATTTCATTTGGTCATAACTGGCTGGGTTAACAGCATTTACTGTATCATTTTGTGTTACATTAGGGCCAAGGCTAGTCCAATAATTTTCTTAACAGATTTGTGAAGGACGTAACAGCTTACACTCATGATTATTGTATTTGAATTTAGTCAGATATTCAACTCAAAGCTTTGTTGATCTAGGTAAAAAGTGACTTAGAGTAATTAATAATATGTACAATTCCCCTACGACATAGCTAATTTGTCTTTAACTTGCACATGCTTAAATATCTAAAGCATTTAAAGGATTTGTTCACAAATGATGGACATATTATACCTGAGCACTTATTATCTCTAACTAATGCATAAATCAATATGAAATTTGTAATTCTTATGCCTATAGTGGGTTTTTTTTTTTCTTTTTTTTTTTTTTTTTTTTTTTTTTTTAAGAGAACCATCTATAGCTCACAATATCAATGGAATAAGAATAACGAACTCTAAAAAAAAAAAAAAATTATGCAAGAAACAAAGAAGGCACCGAATTACCAATTAGAGTAAGTACTGGCTTTGCAATGCCCCAATTTATACTATCTTCCCTTTGCCCTACTCTTCATCATTTATTGGCCAACAATCTGTTCTTTTTTTTATTTTTCTTTTTCTCTATATCAATTAACACATGTCAGAACAAAGAAAAAAAAAACAAAATTAAACTTTATGTGATATACCAAAACATTAATAGTGAAACTAAAACAAATCCAAATATTTAATTAATAGTGAAACCAAAACAAATCCAAATATTTAATTAGACTGTAAAAAGGGGAAACTCAATACAAATCAAACCAAAAAAAGAATCAAACAAAACCCATCAAAAAAAAAAAAAAATCCATCTGAGTTTCTCATAAAAGACCTTAAGGGTCTGTTTGGATAGAATTTATTTTGCTGAAACTGAAAACTGAAAACTGAAAGCACTGTAGCAAAATAATTTTTAAATGTGTAAATAGTACCGTGGGACCCATTTTTAATGAAAAAGTTGATAAAAAATGGAGTTTGTGGGACCCGTGAACAGTGCATTTATGCACTGTTCACAAAAGACCGGTCAACAGTTGTGGCTGAAAAAAAAAAAAAAAAAAAAAAAAAGAGAAAACGCAGACGCAGCACTTAAACGTGCTATCTAAACATACACTAAAACACAACAAATTTTTCCAACATACTCAAAATATGTCTTTACCTGCACATCACAGGGTCCAATTGTACCCTTATGGCCTGCAAAATCTTGATGAGTAATGCCTCCCTAAAATCCAAAAAACCCAATTTTAATTTCTTTACAATTAAACCTGATAATAATCAAGTAATTGAATAGCTTTGTGACAAAGTGTACTTGTAACATGTATGTGACAGAAAACCAGTAAAATAGAATTCATATCAGAAAATACTGAAATTATCATTTATAATGAGTCAAGAATAATGAGAGGACTATGGTTGGAGAGGTAGTTGGGGCGACCTTGGAGGTAGAATGCTCGACATGTTTGGTGGAATCAGAAATTTCAAAGTGAATGGGAGCAAAGGAAATAGATCCAGAAAAGAGTCTGTTTTTTTTTTCTTCTTCTTCAAAGATATCGTGTCGCTCGCATGGTATTCATATAACTCTAACATCGAATTCTCCAAAAGAAACTTAGAATCTACCAAGATTTTTCTCTACAAATGTTTGGTTGCCCCAACTTTATCATGTGAAGAATTGGAACAAAAGAAAAACAAATGGGAAGAATTGACTCAGATTTAAGGGATTATGATTTGAAATTATATATCAACAAATAACACACATTGCTTTTGTACTATTTTTTTAGAAAATAAACTGAACAATGGGGAGGAAAAAATGGAGTGAAACAGAACAAACAATATGGAGAATCACCTTCACCTTCTACTAACTTAAAAGCCCATCCTTCAAGACCTGTAGTGTCCAATGGTCTAAATCTTGGTTGCTTCAATAGATTTTCTTTTGAAATAGAGCAATGTGAGTATTATCGACAACTATAATAAAATACATTGTAGACAATCCATTAAATGATGAAAACAACATCAAACAGTGATATAGATGTGTATATTACAAATTAATAATTGAAACTGAATTTAACTCCAACTATCGAACGAAATTTGGTTTATCAAATAGATTAATAAACAAACCTTAATACAATCAATCACCCCACTAAAAATATGGTGTAGTACTCTTAAATTTTACTGGTTTAAACAAACCATTGGGTTTTTTTTTTTTTTTTTTTGGTGTGGTATTCAAAAAAAATTTTAAAAATTAAAATGAGACACACATGTTCAGCAATCTTGAACAACCATACTAACCAACCCAAACCTTCAAAACAAGAATAAAATCGCCATAAAATGCAAAATAGCAGCAGCCCCAACATAACATTCTGCAGTCTAGCATATTAAAAACCGAAAGATTATATTACCCATCAAACTTTTTTACTGTTTCTTAATATACAAAACTAACTTACATTTACAATGCCCATATAATAAATAATAGAAAGGGAAAACCAATATAAGATAAATACAACAAAAAACACCATACATCAAACCAAAACAAAACAAACCCAGAATCAAAACCAAATTAAAAAACCCCAGGAAAATAAAAATCCAACAAAAATTGCATAAAAAAAATTCAATACCAGAATTTTAATGATTCTTCTTTGCCATAACTCTGACAACAAAGGAAGAAGAAGACGTGGAAACTCCGCAAAAAACAAAATATCAATTAACAAGAAAGAGAAAGAGGAAAAGAAGCACACCACAAAGCAGCGATCGGGTTTTCTGAAGGACAGCTCAGTCGGCTTGGTCGAACTAATGGACGGGCTAGGAGGCGATCCTGGAGGCCACTTTGGCCTTCAACGGCAGCGATGTCAACAGCCCCTATTTAGATTAGGCCCGCTTCTTTATTGTTATTAGATTCATAGAAAGGTGAGAGATAAAGAAGAAGGAAGGGTTGTGCAAATTTGTGCACCTGTTATTATAGGGTTGAATCATACTGTGTCAGACTCAAATGAGGAAGACGGAGAAATTGTTTCAATTTTGTGCAGTTATAGAGAGAGGAAGAGAGAAGACAAATATAAAGAAGTATTAAGAAAGAAAAATTATTTATATTTTTGGGGAAAGGAATATTAAAAGGCCAAAACATTGTCTGTTTCTGTAGTTTAGTATATTTTTCTAGTTATAGGTGTTATCTTTTATAACGAAATATAAACTAAAATTATTAGGAAAGGTGTAAAATTTATAACTTCCCCTTAGAGCAGTGCAATTGAACACCAACCATAGCAAAAAATGGTACTAAAACGTTACTCTTATTCTACCAAATGAAAAGGCTCAATGTTTTGTTATTTTAAAACGTAAACGTGACATAAATTTATGTAGCCACGTGGCGCAATGAGACGTGGTCAACAAAAAGTCAAACGTTTCGACTATTAGTTATTATATAGATTTGAATGTTTAGGTTAGAGGAGTTTACAAAAGAATAACCATGAATTCCTTCAATTCCTTGATAAGACTAAAATTCATCAAGGAATTCATTGTTATTTTTTAGTAAACTCCTTTGACCTATACATTCAAATACATACTAAAAATACTTCGTATATGCATAGATTATATATATATATATATATATATATATATATATATATATATATAAATCGATTATTCTTGATTTTAATTTGATGAAGGATATGTAAGCTAAAATCAGAATATACAATAGGTAAACTCAAGATATACAATAGGTCAACTTAACATACTTTTTTTCGCACGACTAGGTTTCCTCTGAAAACCTAGAGTGGTGAAAAACTTTGTCTATCGTTGTGATAGACAACTCTTTCCCCTTCATGGCGGAAATCTTTGGGTCTTTACTATGGCAATCGGCTAGGACAACTTGCTAAACGATGGAGGATCTCGCATGACATTGGGCTAGACTATCACTCAATGCTAGAGAAAGCCAAACCGTTAATCTATCAGATAACGAAGTTGATAACAGTAGGGTTCTAGTGGCCAAATTTTTCACAAAGCAACGGATTAATTTGGAAGCTACCACAAGGACATTGAAGAGTATGTGGAGGTCTGGGGGAAGTTTTGAGGTACAGGACTTAGGGAATAACATGGCCATGATTTCGTTTAAAGATGAAGACGATCCTAAAGGAATAATTATGCAAGGACATTGGTCCTTTAATAAGTATTTGATTGGTTTATTTTGTCAAAATTTAGATAAAAGCACTGATAAGAACAAGAAGAAGAAGACAGATGCAAGCATTGAAATGAAGGGTGCTTGAAGGATTAGCTCAGGCAGAAAGGCAGAGAACTGAAACAGGGCATTGGAAGTATATACATGAAGCTTGCTAAACGACTAAGATACCTAAGTTTTGGTATATGACTTGTAGTTTAGTTTAAGTTAATTAGAAGATGTATATATGGACACATGTAATACTAGAATTGGTTGGATAGGTAGTTTAGAGTGGATCCGTATAATGTGGAGTTAGTTAGATTTAGCAATTATGCTCTCTTGTGTGAATTGTAGTATATATATACATTGTACAGTTAATTTTTAAATGAATAAATACAATTATAGAATTTCACTCTTTAATCTTTTCTCTCTAGCTTTTATCTCTCTTCCCTAGCTCTCTGTTTTTCTTATATGGTATTAGAGCTTTGAGTTTCTGTCAATGGCTAACCCAAATCAAACTTCTCAAACTTCATCTTTTCCATCTATTGCTCATCGTGAGCTCTCTCCAACGGAGGGCCCGAGGAGTACATTTTTCCTGCACCATGGAGAGTCACCAGGTGCAATTCTTATCACTTAGCCCTTGACAGAAGACAATTACCCCAATTAGGCTAGGGATATGCGTATGGCATTGGATGCGAAGAGTAAGCTAGGTTTTGTGGATGGCTCTATAATAGCTTCCATGGCCATCACTCCTCTGGAAAAGATTGCTTGGTCAAAGAACAATTCCATGATTTCTTCATGGATATTGAATTTAGTCTCACCTCACATTTCTAGTAGTGTGATTTATAGAAACACTGCAATGGAGGTTTGGAATTCACTGAAGAATCATTTCTTGCAAGCAAATGGTCCACAGATTTCACAACTTCAAAAGCAGATTTCAACAATCATGCAAGGAGATGCAACAGTGACTACTTTCTTCACTGATCTTCAAGCTTCTTGGGATCAATTGCTTAATCTTAGGCCCTTACCATTCTGTTCTTATGGCAAGTGTGTCTGTGGTGTGAATGACAAAATTACACTGTTTCATCATCAAGATTCTTTGATGCAGTTTCTCAATGGCTTGAATGAGGTTTATTCACAAGTTCGAACTCAGATTTTGATGATGGAACCAAGTCCCTCAATTGACAAGGCTTTCTCTTTGGTAATACAAGAGGAGAGATAGAGGGCTTTTGGTTTCAATGGAGGGCATTTAGTTGATTCAACTGCTCTTACAGTCAAGACTCAAGCATTTAATCAAGTCTGGAAGAACACAAAAGGAAAGGGTAAGCCTATATGCAGTCACTATGGCAAACTTGGTAATTTCATGGAGAAATGCAACAAGTTGATTGGTTTTCCACCAGGATATAGGCAAAAGGGTAAAGTCTCCATGGCTAATCAAGTGAGTCTTGATGGTGATTCTGGTCAGTGTGAGGCTACATCACAGTCAGGGTCTTTTCCTTTCACATCTGAACAATGCCAGCAGCTGCTATCTTTGTTGAGCTCTCATGCATCATCTTCTGCCACTTTTGATGCCATTCACTCAGCAAATTCAGCATTATCAGGTATTTCTTGTGCTTCTTTCCAGGATCCTACTTGCCTTAGTTTGAAGAATTCAATCTTTAATGAAAATCCCTCAAACAAAATAGCCTATAATGAAGAAACTTGGGTTCTTGATACAAGGGCTACTGATCACATTATTCATTCAATTTCATTGTTTACTAAGATCACTAGTTCAATATCTTCCTTTGTACATTTACCTAATGGTGAAAAAGTCCTTGCCACATACATAGGCACAGTCCAGGTTACTGCATCCTTAATTCTTGAGGATGTCATTTGTGTTCCAGCCTTTTCCTTCAATATGATTTCAGTAAGCAAATTAACCAAATCATTGTCATGTTGCTTGGTTTTTCTTTCCAATTATTGTTGCATATAGGACCTTACTTGCTGGAAAATGATTGGATTGGGTAAGCTTCATAATAATCTGTACCTGCTGCAAGCTTCAAACAATTGCAAGTCCATTTCAGAGGCTTCCACTATCCTAGAGTCAGTTTTGAAGTCTTTTGTTAATTCTATCTCTCATGTTCCCATTGTAACTAAGCCTTACTTGTGGCATCTTAGACTAGGACATGCTTCTGATGAAAAACTTCAACATTGTGCATCTAATATGTCTTCTTTTCATTCAAATAAAGATTGTGTTGTGTGTCCAATTGCAAAGCATAAACGTTTACCTTTTCCCAACTCTAATTACTTATCTGATCATGCCTTTGATTTGATTCACTGTGATGTATGGGGACCTTTTGCCAAAGCAACTCATGATAGTTTTAAATATTTTCTTACCATTGTAGATGATGCTACAAGGTCCACATGGGTTTACCTTATAAAGTCTAAATCAGAAACTAGGCCCTTGTTGATTTCATTTTACAAAATGATACATACTCAATTTCAAACTAATATCAAAGTGTTTAGAATTGACAATGCTCAAGAGTTTTTCCTCAAAGATTTTGATGCTCAACATGGGATTGTTCATCAACATTCTTATGTTGCTACTCCACAACAAAATTCAATAGTGGAAAGAAAGCATCAACATATCTTAAACATTGCAAAAGCATTGAAATTTCAGTCTAACATACCACTTTGCTATTGGGGATATTGTGTTTTGACAGCAATTTACATCATAAATAGGCTGCCTAGTGTTGTTTTGGATCATGAAACCCCTTTTGAGAAGATTTATGGCAAGGTTCCTTCTTATCATCATTTAAAAGTTTTTGGCAGCCTTTGTTTTGCTTCCACATTAACTCACAATAGGTCTAAGTTCTCACCTAGGTCTATTCCTTGTGTTTTTCTTGGGTACCCATTTGGTGTTAAGGGTTACAAGTTGTTAAACTTGCTTACAAAAAAAAATTTCATTTCAAGGGATGTTTCTTTTCATGAAACTGTCTTCCCTTTCATTTCTCCATCCTATTCCCCCACATACTTCCATTTCACTTCCTCATATCTGTCCTAATGTGGCTATTCCACATGATCCTATGTTTTCAGAACCTTTTACACCTTCTTTACATGTTTCGCCTTCTGATTCTGGTCCTCAAAATGTATCTGATTCAACTTTAGATTCTATTCCTGTTATATCAGATTCAGTCATACCAAAATCCATCATTCCAACTTCTGGTATGACTGATCCTATCTCACCAGGTTCTATAGCACCTAATTCTTTACCCCTTCCTCAAGAACCAGATATAGTTCAACCTGCTACTATTCCTTCCCTAAGAAGATCATCTAGGCCTACCAAACCTCCTTCCTACTTACAAGATTACAAATGCAGCAACATCATGTCTATTGAACTTTCCCAATCTAATCCACTTAGCAAGTCAGGTACTTCCTTGGTCACTACCAGGTATCCTCTTTTTGATTATATTGATACTTCCCTCCTTTCTTCTTCATATGCCAATTTTTTTTCTGCCATTACCTCTATTCCTAAACCAAGATTCTATCATGAGGCTGTTAAGGATCCTAAATGGCAAGAAGCCATGAGTACTAAAATTGATGCTTTGGTTTCCAATAATACCTGGACCTTTACCCCTTTGCCTTCAAATAAAAAGGCAATTAGCTGTAAATGGGTCTATAGGGTAAAATACAAGGCTGATGGCTCTGTGGAGAGATATAAAGCAAGGTTAGTTGCTAAGGGATTCACTCAACAAAAGGGGGTAGATTTTACTGATACCTTCTCACCAGTTGCTAAGTTGACTACTATGAAGACACTTCTAGCCATATCTGCTATGAAAGGTTGGCATTTGGTTCAGTTAGATGTCAATAATGATCTTCATGAGGAGGTGTACATGCAACTCCCTCAAGGCTTTCACAGCAAAGGGGGGAATGTTGTTTGCAAATTGAACAAGTCTTTATATGGGCTTAAACAGGCTTTAAGGCAGTGGAATGCAAAGTTTTAATCTGTCATTAAGCATCATGGTTTCAAACAGTCCAAAGTTGACTACTCTTTATTTACAAAGAAGTTCAATGATTCCTTCATAGCTTTGGTGGTTTATGTTAATGATATTCTCATAGCTAGCAATAATGTTCAAGCAGTTGAGGAGCTTAAGACTTCTCTAAATCAGCACTTCAAAATTAAAGATCTTAGAGGCTTGGAGTAGTTTCTTGGACTTGAGATAGCTAGATCAAACAAGGGTATCACTTTGTGTCAAAGAAAATATGCTTTGGAAGTCTTGAAAGATGCTGGAATGTCAGCTTGTAGGCCTAGCAAGGTGCCAATAGAGCAGAATTTGAAGTTAAGCAAGTTTCAAGGAAAATTGCTAGCTGATCCTGGAGTGTACAGAAGGTTGGTAGGCAGATTGCTTTATCTAACTATCACTCGGCCAGATATTGCATATCTTGTTCACAAACTAAGTCAGTTCATGTCAAAACCCAGGAAACCTCACTTAGATGCTGCATATAAAGTGCTACAATACATCAAAAGTTGTCCTGGTCAAGGTGTTTTGCTATCAGCTACATCAAATTTCCATTTGAAGGCCTACACAGATGCTGATTAGGCCTCTTGCATTAATACCAGGAGATCAACCACAGGTTATTGCATCTTTTTGGGTGATTCTATCATATCATGGAAGTCTAAGAAACAGTCCATAGTGTCTAGATCTTCTGCTGAAGCAGAGTATAGGGCAATGGCTATTACTGTTTATGAAATGACTTGGCTGTTGGCATTGTTCAAGGATTTAGAGATTCATCATCCTCAACCTGCTCTATTGTTTTGTGATAACCAAGCTGCGATTTATATTGGGGAAAACCCAGTGTTTCATGAGAGGACCAAGCATATAGAAGTAGACTGCCATGTAGTAAGAGATAAAGTGCAAGACAATGTTGTTAGGCTGCTCTTTACTCCTTCACATTCTCAATTGGCTGATTTGCTTACAAAAGCTCTCAACAGCCAACAATTGAGATACTTGTTAGGCAAGATGAGTGTGGTGAACATACATAGTTCAGCTTCTCATCTTGAAGGGGAATGTCAAAATTTAGATAAAAGCACTGATAAGAACAAGAAGAAGAAGACAGATGCAAGCATTGAAATGAAGGGTGTTTGAAGGATTAGCTCAGGCAGAGAGGTAGAGCAATGAAACAGGGCATTGGAAGTATATACATGAAGCTTGCTAAACGACTGAGATACCTGAGTTCTGGTATACGACTTGTAGTTTAGTTTAAGTTAATTAGAAGATGTATATATGGACACATGTAATACTAGAATTGGTTGGATAGGTAGTTTAGAGTGGATCTGTATAATGTGGAGTTAGTTAGATTTAGCAGTTATGCTCTCTTGTGTGAATTGTAGTATATCTACATTGTATAGTTAGTTTTTAAATGAATAAATACAATTACAGAATTTCACTCTTTAATCTTTTCTCTCTAGCTTTTACTCTCTCTTCCCTAGCTCTCTGTTTTTCTTATATATTTCACCTAGGGGAGTTGTCGACAGTGGATGATGCAAAATTCGATACCGCTTCTTTTTGGATACAAATTCATGGTCTTTAGATCAAACGGATGACCAGGGAGAATGCAGAAGCTATTGCGGGAACTTTGGGCTAGGTTGAGTGTGTTGAGGAATTGGACAAAGGGGATTGCTATGGACGATGTATGTGAGTTTGAGTTAATATTGACATTACCCAACCTCTCTGCAGAGTTCGACTGGTGAACACAGGAGAATTGGAACCACAATGGATTTCTTTTAAATATGTGCATATGCCGATCTTCTGCTATTGGTGTGGGGTTTTAAACCATGATGAGAAGGATTGTAAAATATGGGTGAGAAGCCGTGGCATTTTGAAGAAGGAAGAGCAGCAATATGGTGCATGGATGCGTGCCTTTGCTGGTAGGTTTCAAGTAGCCCACGCAGTTCAAAATAAATCTGGGCAAAATATGAACTCAATGGCACCCCATACAGAAGGACCAAAAACTCGGTTAATAGAAGTAACAGTTACTGGGGATGTGAACTCAGATGAAATTAATGATGATGGAGGAACGATATTGAGACACGATCATGGCGAAGTGGAATTACAGTACAACCCGACAGAGAGAGAAATACTAGCTACTCCAATTATGTTTAAAGAGCATTTGAAAGATATTGATAACTGTTAACGTGTATAGTGTTATGGGCTTTAGGCCGAACTAGATTACTTGTATAGCACACATTCTTGTATTACACTCTTACTTATACTGCACTCATATGCCTCCTATATAAAGGCACTCATGTGTATTCTTTTACGGAGAAATACAATACAATTATTCAGTATTTCTATCATGGTATCGGAGCACCTGGACTGTAAAAAGTCAACTGAAAGCTCGAAATGTGTGAAAACACAAGAGCTTGTTTAGACCCCCAATTCAAATTACGGCTTGGTTGATTTTACACTAACTTAATACTAAGTGCGGAATAGTGTAAACACAAGCATACAAGCACGAGAGCTACTCTAATCCATATTTAAAGCAACACAGTAGTAAAATGAAATGAACAAGAGTAAGGAAGAGAGATGCAAACACAGATAACACCGAGATGTGTTATCGAAGAGGAAACCGAAGAATTCGGCGAAAAACCTCTCCGCCGCCCTCCAAGCAGTAATCGATCCACTAGATAATTAGTTGGGATACATGGGTAAGCAAGAGACCCTCCAAGCCTAATCCACCCTCTGTACCTAAGTCCTCCAAGCTCCTACTCCAACAAGGCTTCTCGGAACCGTGTCTTGTCTAGCTCTCCGAATCTCACAACAAGCTCTATATTACATTTGCCATCCTTGGCTTCTTCCAATGTTTCCCAGCAACACCAAAACCTCACTGGACACTCTCAAAAGGTGTGGTAAGTGTTTGGGCTATTGACCTCTCAATGGTATGGAAATGTAGAGGTAGGAGATGAGGAAATCCCACAAACAAAGGTGTAGAGAATTGTTGGTATAACAATTTCTAACTCTCAAGTGTTTTAGCTAGGGTTTTCTCTCAGAAGCTCTCCTTTACATTTGTGGGTAATGTGGGTATATATAGTGTAGGTGCAGAAAGTGTGTATCAGATAGTACAGTATGGCAGAACAGAATGTCTCGCGGGTGTCTCGCGGGAAGGCCTTACCCGCGAGATACTCGCGAGACACAGCTGTCTCCATCTGTACTGACTCTTCGCATTCCAATCATGTGCAGGACACATGCATCTTTTTGCGGGTTGCTTAATCGCGAGATACCCGCGAAAACCCTCCTTGCTTCAATCGCTTGAGTCTTCACACTCTCTCTCACTATCACACAACCCTTACAATAAATTCCCACAACAAATACAGGGTACATAAGATTGAATAAAATTACAATCAAATTTGGCACGGAATAAAAGCCAACAGAATACATATTTGAAAATCACAACTTTACATCAACAATGAAGAAAAGTCAACGGTCAAAGTCAATGGCCTAGTCAACGGTCTGGTCAATGCGGTCAACGGTCCGGTCAACGATGACGCCAGCTGACGTGGCAGGTGATGTCAACAGGTGATTGGACGATGACGTCAACTAGGGCTGACGTGGCAGGTGACGTCAGCAGGTGATTGGACGATGACGTCAACTAGGGCTGACGTGGCAGTGATGACGTCAGCAAGAACAAAGGCTGGTGCGTGAAGCACATGACTGAGGCGCAGCTTCTTTGGGCAATGCGTGAGGGCACGTGCAAGCTTCGATGACTGCAAGACTTCCACGATTGGGTATATCAAGGCGAGACGATCACTGTGGTGCCTACAAAATACTTATCGGAGCAATATTCATGGCGAAGACGATAAGTGCAGTGGTCTATGTGGTGCGGGACTCTCAATGTTGACACCTCATTTTGCAACCCGCATTTAACCTCACCTGGAGGGTAAAAGGGTAATTTTTCCTTGGAAATATGTATCTTGATTCTAATAATTAGATCCTTAATCTCACTTCACCAAAATGATCTTGATGTTGTAACGATCAAATCGACTGGTCATAAGCCCTAATTGAACCACCAGATTGAAAGTTATCATCAAATCAAGTTTTAATGACTGAGATGCACTATCACAAATTGAATCCAACTATATGTGATTATGAACAATTGATTTCAATTGGTTATAAGTATAATCAATTTGAGATCAATGATGTGTCATAATTTGATTGGTTAGGACTACATTTTATGGTAGGGTTGTATACACCTAATTAACTAGATAGTTAAACATTAATTATTTAATGAGTAATTTGTGCAATTATCTTTTAATTAGGGTAAATTTGGAACTAATTAGGTCTGAAATGGGAGTGATTGGAGCCTATTAATGTTAATTGGAAAGTAATTTGGGACCTATTAATGCTAATTGTGTTGAAATTGTTTTCTAACAAATGACTTCTGCTCACTATTTCATTGATATCTCTCAGGCTATTTTGAATTTGTGAATGAGGTTAATTTTTCCAAAAACTAGACATTTGGGGCTTCAATTTGAGCACAAGAACGAGATAATTCCGATCAGAATTGAGTCAGATATGATTTTTCGAAGTTAGCTCTACAGGCTGTTACAGCAACTACGGGAAAACCAAATTTTAGCTTGCTCCTCACTCCCACTAATCTTTCCATTTAATGCACCAGATTTCCCCAAAGGCTAAAATGAGGTCTACGTTCATGATTCTTTGTCAACCCTCATTAAATGGTCTTCCATTCATATTTCCTCAACCACTATTATATAAACTCCCCCTCTCCTCCATTTCAAGACACAAAAAAAAAACCCTCTCTTCTCCTCTCTTGAGTTCTAGTAAAGTAGAGTAGTCTTGTCATATCTTGGTCTTCCTGAGACTCAAGATATTGAGTGAGACTCACTTTTCCTCTCCTAACTCTTCTTTTCCTCCACCCTTAGGACCTCTCTCAAGAGTCTCCTCCTCTACCATATGGATCTTGCATGAAGGTATAACCTCTTTCCCTAATTGTTTTTTGTGTTGCCATGATGAGAATTTAAGATTAAAGCATGATAATAATCATTTAAACTCCTTTGAATATGTTTGAATGTTCTTAAATGTTCTTATGTGTTCTTCATATGTTCTTAGTTGTTCATCACATGTTCATGCATAACACTAGCTTCGATCTTATATCCACATCAAAAAACGTGAAAAAGATGTTTGTTTAATAATTCTTTTAAACTCTTGAATCTAGGATATCACCATTCACACACATTCACTAGAATTTATTTTTCAATTCAAATCTCATGCTTAATAAATTGAATTAGGGTTTATCACATGCACACACATTAAATTCAACATGCAAATTGATTGATAACATATTGGATGATGTGATATGAATGTTGACCACCACAGTCTAGAAGACCGGTTTCACCAGGCAAGGTGGGTACCTAACACCTTCCCACCTTGTAATATAGCCTCTGAGCTTAGATCAAGGGTTAGTAGATCAAATACTTATCCATGTAATTTTCAATTTTTAGATTGTAACTAGGAAACAAAGCCATGTACTTTATCTTAGATTGTATCTAGGACCAAAGCCATGTAATTTTCCTATGATCAATGTAAATTCAATTACAAATTAATAAAATGAGGAATTTTTCAATTTTGGTTTTCTTATTTATTCCAATAATTAAATAAGTGGTGACTCCATTGTAAAACCCTTAAAAACAGGCCGGGGGCGCGGTCTCTCACAGTGGCGACTCCACTGGGGAACCCTTAATGTAAAGGGGAAAATATAACTAGTCGAACCTCCATTTTGAGAGGCAATGACACGATTCCACCCATTCATGTGAGTTTGGTCCAACATCCTATAAAACAGGCTGGGGGTGCGGTCTCTCACAGTGAGGTTAAATGCAGGTTGCAAAATGGAGTGTCAACACTCAACGATGGCGGCTGCAGGTCTAGAACCTAAGGACAACGCCTGGAAGGCGTCGGAGGTTCTACGGCGAAAAGCTGAGGCAGCTGCTATGATGGTAGAAGCGATGTTGAGAATGAAGTAACACCAATAAAGACAAGACTGCTAAGAAAAGGTCAGAGCAGTGAATCTGATACCATGATAGAAATACTAAATAATTGTATTGTATTTCTCCGTAAAAGAATACACATGAGTGCCTTTATATAGGAGGCATATGAGTGCAGTACAAGTAAGAGTGATGCTCCTAACCCAGTTTTTTGCGTAGATTTCATTTTTGTAGTCCATTTTTGCATATTTTGCTTCTAAATGAAGAATAAGGACAGGTCTTCTTCTTGTTGCAATAATCGTCACCGACAATCCAGCAAACGTTTTTGCAATTTTTGCAAACGTTTTGGCCATAATATTGAGACTTGCTATCATCGCAACAAATCGACTGTTTCAATTTCTGCTGCTAATGTTGCTAACACTGAGAGTGTCCAACCAATGGCTCCCGTCTCTGCACAGTCTAAGTCTCCAGGTTGCACTTTCACCATGTCCACAGATGACCTTAAAAACATTATCGCTAATGTCATTCGTATGGTTGGTAATGCATCTTATTCCTCTTCTCTCTCAGATTTATCTGGTATGTCTCCTTCTTGGCTTATGGATTCTGCTTGTTGCAATCACATGACACCTTACTCGTCCTTATTTTCTGAACTTAAACCTGCACCACACCCTCTTAATATTCGCACAACAAATTGTTCCACAATGTCTGGTCATAATATAGGTTCCGTTTCGACCTCCAACCTCTCGGTTCCTGGGGTCTTTAATGTTCCTGACCTTTCTTACAATTTATTTTCTGTGGGACAATTAGCTGAGTTGGGTTATCGCATTATCTTTGATTATTCTAGGTGTATTGTGCAGGATCCGAGGACGGGACAAGAGCTTGGGACCGGTCCTAGAGTTGGGGGTATGTTTCCCGTGGACAACCTTCGTCTTCCATTTGTTGCTCATGTTTCTGTTGCTTCAGCTGCTGCAGTTTCTTCTATTCCTTCCCTTGCATTTTGGCATGCTCGACTTGGTCACGCATCTTCTTCTCAGGTACAACAATTGGCTTCTAGAGTTTTGTTAGGTTCAGTGTCTACAAAAAATTTTGATTGTGTTTCATGTCAATTAGGAAAACAACCAGCTTTACCTTTCAATATTAGTGAATCAATATCCACTGATATCTTTGACCTTATTCATTCTGATGTTTGGGGGCTTTCCTCTGTCTCTAGTATTGGTGGATTTCGATATTTTGTTGTCTTTGTTGATGATTACTCTCGCTATAGCTGGATTTTTAGTATGAAACATCATTCTGAATTATTGCAAGTATATTCTAATTTTGCAAAAATGGTTGAAACTCAATTTTCCAGACGTAACAAAATTTTTCAATTTGATAATACTCTTGAGTACACTCAATATGCTTTCCAAGCTGTTTTGCATTCCTATGGCACTGTTCATCAACTAACTTGTCTAGGTACCTTTCAGCAAAATGGTAGAGCCGAACAAAAACTTCGTCATATTCTTGACACTGTTCGTGCTCTCCTTCTCTCTGCTAAAGTTCCTGCTCCTTTTTGGGGTGAAGCTGCTGTTCATGCTATTAATCACATTCCAAGTCCTGTCATCCAAAATCAAACTCCATATGAGCGCCTTTTTGGGTCACCTCCAGACTATCACCACCTTCGCTCCTTCGGTTCTGCTTGTTTCGTTCTTTTTCAGCCACATGAGCATAACAAACTTGAGCCTCGGTCAAGACTTTGTTGTTTTCTTGGCTATGGCAAAACTTAAAAGGGGTATCGATGTTATGATCCTGTTTCTCGTCGTCTTTGTATCTCCCGCAATGTTGTCTTTTGGGAATATCGCCTCTTTGTCGAGCTCTCTAACTTCCGTGCTTCACTATCTTCCTCCTCTGTCTTAGATCTTTTCCTAATGAGGCACATATTCCTTCTTTAGCTGCTCCTAATCCTCTTGTGGCTACTCTTGATTCTCCTGTAGACTTCTCTGTCCGACCACCAGATATCCTTGATCCTTTTCCTAGTTATCCCTTTAATGAACAGGTGGAAGATGAACAGGTCGAAGACAAGCTACCCAACCCTGAGCTTGGGTCCCCTGCTCCTACTCTACCTGAAGATCTTGCACAAGACATTCCACCTCTTCGCTCAATTCGGGTAAGATCCATTCCTGCACATTTACTTGACTATCATTGTTACACTACCCTTGCTACACTGCATGAGCCCCACACCTATCATGAGGCTTCCACTAACCCTTTATGGCAGATTGCAATGAAAGAGGAACTTGATGCATTATCTAAAAACCATACTTGGGATTTGGTCACTCTTCTCCCTAGGAAATCTATGGTTGGTTGTAAGTGGATCTACAAGATTAAGACTCGCTCTGATGGGTCCATTGAGCGCTACAAAGCTCGTCTTATTGCAAAAGGTTTTACACAAGAGTATGGAATTGATTATGAAGAGACATTTGTTCCAATTGCTCGTATCTCATCTGTTCTTGCCCTCATAGCTGTTGCTACTGCCAGTAAATGGGACCTTTTTCAGATGGATTTCAAAAATACATTTCTTAATGGGGATTTAAGTGAAGAAGTTTATATGCAATCTCCTCATGGTCTCTCTGTTGAATCAAACAAGATTTGTCATATTCGACATGCACTTTATGGCCTTAAACAAGCTCTACGAGCTTGGTTTGCCAAATTCAGCTCTACCATCTCTTGCTTGGGTTACATGGCAAGTCATTATGATTTTGCTTTATTTCATCATCGCACTGACAAAGGCACTATTTTACTTCTCCTATATATGGATGATATGATCATAACTGGTGATGACCTCAGTGACATTCAAGAACTCAAGGATTTCCTCAGTCAGCAGTTTGAGATGAAAGATCTTGGACATCTCAGCTACTTCTTAGGTCTTGAAATCACTCATTCTACAAATGGACTTTACATTACTCTAGCCATGTATGCCTCTGAACTCTTGTTTCGAGCTGGATTCACTGATAGCAAGACTGTTAACACTCCAGTTAAGCTTAATGCACATCTGACTCCCTCAGAGGGGAAACCATTGTCTAATCCCTCTCTTTATAGACGCTTGGTTGGTAGCCTAGTTTATCTCACTATTACTCGTCCAGAAATTTCCTATGTTGTTCACCAGGTGAGCCAGTATTTGTCTGCTCCACGATCAGCTCACTATGCTACTATTCTGTGCATTCTTTGATACCTAAAGGGCACTCTCTTCCATGTTCTTTTCTACTCTACTCAGTCTCCTCTTATTCTCCATGCATTTTTTGATGCTGATTGGGCATGAGATCCCACTAATCGTAGGTCCACCACTGGTTATTACTTTCTTCTTGGTTCTTCTCTGATTTCTTGGTGAAGTAAGAAACAAACTCATATGGCCCACTTCAGTACTGAAGCAGAATATCGTGCCCTTGCTAATACCACATCTGAGCTCCTTTGGCTACAATGGCTTCTCAAAGACTTAGGTGTGTCTACATCCTTTGCTACTTCTCTTTATTATGACAACCAGAGTGCCATTCATATTACTCACAATGATGTCTTCCATGAATGGACTAAACACATCGAGATTGATTTTCATTTTATTCGTTATCATCTTGTCTATGGTGCTCTCAAGTTAATCTCAGTCTCCTCTAAAGATTAAGTTGTAGATATCTTCACCAAGTCACATTCTAAGGGACGCCTTCGTACTTTGGTTGACAACCTCAAGTTGGTCTCACATTCACCTTGAGTTTGAGGGGGGCTATTAACGTGTATAGTGTTATGGGCTTTAGGCCCAACTAGATTACTTGTATAGCACGCATTCTTGTACTACACTCTTACTTGTACTGCACTTATATGCCTCCTATATAAAGACACTCATATTTATTCTTTCACGGAGAAATACAATACAATTATTCAGTATTTTTATCAATAAAAACTTGTCAAAGTTCTCACAAAAAGATAATTCTGGTACTTATCAAATGGATAAATCTAGCATGGTGGATAATGACATAGGTGATATTTTTCAGTTTCAAGCAAACACATTGAACCAAGTCAAAGCAAGTACCACTCGGATTGATGGACTGATTCAAGGGGTACAAAGGACAACCGTGGGGATTGGTGTGGATGAGGAACATGTTGGGATGGAGAATAACACTGTGGAAGGTATGGACATAAGGGGGGAGTCGCCAGTTAGTTTTTGCAATGGTCTAGGAACCATATATATAGCGTCTCTTCGAGGAATGACCTTTTGATCTTACTACCAGAGATATGAGTTTGGAGTTTAGGTACGCTCTTGGGAAGGTGTTAGGCGCCCAAGATCGCTCAACCCTAAGGTTGGCCTCCCATCATTGTGTCTTATACCTTAACCCTATTAAAAACTAACTCAACACTTATATCCTAGACTCACACACACACACTAACATGCATCTAGCATACAACATGGAAACTTCAACCCAAACAAACATACTTATCTATCCACCAAACAAAAGAGAGCCAAACATACAAAAGAAACCCTAGCATTCATCTAAAACAAGGCAGTAAGCATATCATCAAAAGCAAGAAAATCATTTTATGAACAAGGCATTAACTTCATATCTCAAAGGAGGATTAAACAAACAATATGCATGTTCATGTGAATGCATGACTTACCTTACTTACCTTTCAACAACACAGCACCTATGGCATTGATAAATTGGCATGTGAATGAATGGCATGGTATTAAAGCTAAGACAAACCCTAATCTAAACATCTGATAACAAACAAGCATGTGAAAGAGGTAAACAAGAACCTATAGAGCCTAAAACATGTAAAAAATGGGCTAAACAAAACAAACATGTGAAGACAGAGACAAAACAAACAAACAAAATTTAGGGTTTCTGGCACAACGGCATCATGCACGCTAAAATAGGCTTGCGTGCGCATAATCAAGCTTGCGTGCACAGGCAAGATTATGCGTACGAAAGTCCTTACCCAAAAAACCTAAAAATGCAAAAACATAGCAGAACTTTAAAATGAAAATCTAACAATCTAACGTGCACAAAACGTGAAAAGAACTAAGAAACTAACTTAAATAGACATACACAAACATAAACAACGCCAAAAAAGAAGAAGATTAAAACGCAAAAAGAAAAGCAAAAAAGAAAAAGAAAAGATAGAAAAAAAAAATATATCTTAAAGTAAAAGCTCCTACGCTTAATTTTTTTTATTTTTCCCCTCAGTCAAATCTATCACATTTCAATAAAATAGTAATTAGAAACTTTAAACTCAAAGGATTGGGACCATAACAGGTCCCAATCAAATAAAAAATGACTTGAGGGTGTTTTGTGAAAAACTCCCTTTTGATTCACTATTTTCTAGTGAATCTTAGGTTTTTCCTGTGGGATTTCTGTGTGTTTTGAAAATGTACCATGTAAGGCTTTTTATAGTTGAAAAAATGGGGTTTGGAACAGCTCCCAGATGATGTGGGATTCATTCCGAATATCAGCCATTATTGCAAAAAACTTGCATTTCTTATGCTTTTGAAACCCTAACTGCATACACAGGAATGTGCTTGCATACGCATCCTTTGGCCCGTGTATGCAAGCCTCGACCCACGTATGCAGGCCAATGGCCACTTTGGTCATTTTATTTCCAAAAATAGATTTTTGCTCATTTAAAATGTTATGTTTTCCATTTTAACACTCCTCAAGTCAATTTAACATTTGATTGGGCTCTAAACTGACCTTGGGCCTTAAAGTTCGAGCATCATTGGGGAACGGTGGCCCAAGTCATAAGAGGTACAAAATGTAGTGTCTACAAAAGGGTCCAAGGGCAAGTGGAAACGATTGGGTCTTATTCAACGTTTAGAGGTTATGATGGATGCAGAGGGTGATTCACTGAAGCAAAAAAGAAAAATGGATACAAAGCATATACTAGATGAATAAGAAGTGGGAAAAGGCAGAAGTTCGAAAATGAAACAAAAGCTCTGAGCAAGCTTATGGCTCAACAATTGGGATCGGCGGTGGCTGCTGTGCAGCATCGCCAGGTCCAATGAGTATCCTAAACTGGAACTATCGAGGGCTTGGGATCAAGCCCCCGACAGTGCAAGCCCTTAATAGAGCGCTACGTTATGAAGCTTCCAAAGTCATTTTCTCATGGAGAAGAAGTTACATCAGGATCACATAAAATTCTTTAAAGCATGAGTTAGGATATTCATAAGGTTTGGCAATGTCAAGTGATGGACAGAGTGGAGGTTTAGCTATGCTTTGGAAGCCCGAGTCAAAAGTGGAGGTCAAGGGCCTTTCAAGGTGGTGTATTGATGTGTACATAGACTATGATAAGGCAGAAAAGAGGTGGAGGCTAACGGGGTTTTATGGACACCCTAACATAAGTAAAAGAGAAGAGACGTGGTCGATACTCGAATCTTTTGGCCAGAATAATCAGCTTCCATGGCTATGCATTGGAGACTTTAATGAGATTACCAGTGGGTTAGAAAAGACGAGAGGGAACCCTAGACTTGCTAGGCAGATTGACTGGTTTAGAAGGGTGATTAATCTTTGCACATTCCATGATTGGGGCTTTATGGGATCACCTTTTACGTGGTCAAAGAATAATGGAGTTGAAGGAAAAATATGGGTGAGGTTGGATCGTGCTCTCACTAATAACGACTGGCTGACAAAATTTCCTAGAACAAAACTTCATCATATTGCCATGTCTACATCTGACCACCACCTTTTGGTTTTACGTTTTCTAATTGCCAAGAGTCAATCTCGAGGTGGTGGCAAATTATTTAGGTTTGAGGAGATGTGGCTCCAAATCCTAGATGCGATAAGGTTGTCCAAGAAGCTTGGCAAGAGGGTCTTTGTAAACAGGGTGGAGTTTAGTTTGAGAACTACATGGAAAGTTGTCGAGCTAGGCTTGTATCTTGGACAAGTAACAAGAATAAGACATGAAGTTAGCAACACATTTATCAACTGTACGCTTCCTTAGTGTGAGTTCATTCATCCTTAGTGTGATTTCATTCATGTTTCCTACAATAACTTCAAGAGGATGATTTAATTTAATCCTGGAAGAAGGTCATTTCTCTTCATGAGATTTAGAATTTGGTGAAGTGGATATATCTGCGGAATCTTCCACAACACTTGGAGTATTGAGAGTACTTGGAGATGTAGGCTCTTGTTCAACAATTTCTTGAACTTCCTTTGGCTCAAGAGGAAGAATTTCTTTGGGGAATTCCTCACTAACTTTCTCAGACCCAGAATCTGAGGATTCATCAATAACAACATTCACTATTTCCATTACCTTCATGGTTCTTTTATTGTATACCCGATAAGCCTTGCTTGTAGAGAAGTTCCCACATTCTCTCTATCCTTGAGAATGAAACATGTACTTCCAAAAATTCTGAAATACTTCACATTTGGCTTTCTTCCTTTCCATAACTCATATGGAGTCTTCTTGGTACCGGGTCTAAAGTACACCCTATTAACCGTATGACATGAAGTGTTAAACGGCTTCACCCCACAACTTTCTAGCCACATCCTTATTGTGCAACATGGCTCTAGCCATCTCCTGAATAACCCTATTTTTTCTTTCTACTACACCATTCTGCTGAGGAGTAGTAGGAGCAGAGAATTCTTGAGATATACCTGATCTTGTGCAAAAGGACTCCATATATGAGTTCTCGAATTCTTTACCATGGTCACTTCGAATTCAATCAATCTTCAGGCTCTTTTCATTCTACAATCTTGTGCACAAGACTTCAATGTACTCAGGAGCATCAGACTTGGATCGTAGGAGGATAACCTAAGTATACCTAGTGAAGTCATCTACCACAACCATGATGTATCTCTTCCCACCAAGAGACTTGGTTCTAGTTAGACCCATAAGATCCAGATGTAGTAGCTCCAATGGTCTGGATGTAGTAGATGTTTGAGTGCCCGAATGTTTAGCTTTCGTCTGTTTCCCAAGCTGATATGGTCCACACACCACATTGCTCACTCTACTGAGTTTTGGTATCCCTAAGACTGATTCATGCTTAGATACAATTGAAAGATGTTTGTAACTAGCATGTCCCATCCTTTGGTGCCATAGATCTTCATTTGGTAAACGAATGCTATTGCACAAAATATTAGCACCAGGAACCAATCCATAACAATTGTCTAGAGTGCGAACACCACTTATGAATTTCTTTCCGGACTTATCCATGACAAGGCGCTTTCCTTTTGAGAATAGTACCATGAAGTCTTGATCACATATCTAACTTATGCTCAATAGGTTCACCCTCAAACCTTCTACATATAGAACATTTGCAATGTCCGGCAGTCCAGGTAGAGAGATGATTCCCTTTCCTTTAATCTGTGATTTGCTCCCATCACCAAAGGTGACATTGCCACCTTTCTTAGACTCGAAAACCTTGAAGAGAGATCGGTCTCCAATCATGTGTCTTGAGCAGCCGCTGTCAAGGTACCACAAACACGTGTCCATAACCTTAAATGCAAACTTCCTCATGAAGCACACTTCATGCTTAGATGACAGATAAGTGGGAATGGTGTTTTCTCTCATCTGCCTTTTATGAACTAAACCTTTAACCTTCACTCTTCTCAGACGAACTCCTTTGCACATTTTCATTCTGAGATAGTCTAGTTTCTTCTTTGTCAAACTGAGATCTTTTCCAATAGCCATCATAATAGAATTCAAATAACTTTTAGACTTGCATTTTCTGATACACTTAAACAAGTAGAGATTAGAAAAACAAGATGTATTTGAAAACAAAGATCTCTTCAAGCCGGTTGCAGCCATGACAACAGGGGTCAATGGATCACACAACAAAGATTTACCCTAATCAGAGTGTGCCTGCTCTGATACCACTTGATAAGCCAAAAACGTATTGACCCTTTGTGATGAATTAATTGATTAATTAGCCAAGTTTATTAATTAATCAAATTAACATGCAATTGTACGTGGTAGCACAAACAAATCACCAATTAACTAAAGTATGCAGTGGAAAATAAATTGACACGGTGATTTGTTTACGAATGGGGAAAACCTACACGGCAAAAACCCCACCAGGTGATTTTAAAGTCACTACTCCCAAGAATCCACTATTATCAAAACAAGCGGTTACAAGTAAAGGAATCTCAATACCTTCTACCAACCTACAGTTGAACCCTTACCCTAATACCCAATTGGACTTGTTCTGTAGTGACAATCTCTTATTTTCAATGCACGGCTCTCAGTACGCGACTAACCAATTGCGCGGATCCCAGTACGCGACTTGATCACCAACTTGAGAAGGATGTTGGCTGCAAAGTTCTTCAGTTCATCACACGATGAAGATCATGAAGTTGCCTGGTCACAAAACCCTATGATGTACAAACACAGCAACTTCTTCAAGAACTAGGGCAAACTAGGTTTTCGGTCACACTCTTCTTCACACTATGGAATCGTGCTCTTGTGCAACTTGTGTCACTTTTTACGACCCTTAAAATAATCCTTATATATGTTTAGGGTTGTGAGAAAAGAAAACTCAAACATACATTTACGGATTGGATGAAAATTAGAACTTCATAAATCTCGACAGATACCATATCTGTCGAGCAGCTGTCGAGGCTCAGGCTGAAACAGCTCTCTTTAAATCTCGATAGGTGCTAGCTGTTGAGCTTTAAAATCCTGTACTTTTTGACTTGATTCTTGGACAGACTTGCATGGTTTTAACACTTGAACTTGAAACCTTATTTCTTGAAGCATTAAACATATCCTAGATCTACCCAATTACAAGTAAAGTGTGTTTTGTCAAAAGATTAGCCAATTACATAAAATAGTGACATATGTTCCTATCATTGAATCACATATGTCCTAACAACCAAGTTAAGTATTAAAAAAAAATTAAATAACGAAGCAAAATTTCATAAGTTGTCTATGTTTAAAGAACCAGGAGATGTTAGTGAAACTATATATAAAGCTTTTGGCAATTTAGAATTTATTTTAAACTAAATTTTTTTAGTAATCTCTTTATGTGCAATTTGGCAAATAAAACCAAATAACTAAAGTGTAAATTTGTCTCTATAAAATAATCTTGATCAAATATAATTATGTAATATATAACAATAACTTAATTTAATTTTTGAAACCATTCTTAACAAATATAAACATCAAATAAAACCACACGTCAGCTACTATTGTAAAATTTAAAAATAAAATATAAATTTGTAGATTATTTGAAGATGCTAGCTATTTACCACTTGTTTATTTTACGTATAATAAGCATAACAAAATATATCAATGAATTACAAAGATCATCTACTGAACTACATGTCATGTATACAAAAGTAAAGTCATAAACAACCAAACACAACTCTTAAACTAACCACAAAAACACAAAATAGACCAAGAGAGAGAGATACCACTGTGGCACACTGGTCTGGAGGCAGTTAATCTATAGCTTAGCTAGTGTGGAGGCAAAGGGCTGAGGCGATGCAGTGTGGAGACTCATAGCGGCGACGCAAGGGAACTTTTTTTATCAGGATTTTTTTTTCACTTTCAAGCAAGAGCATATCTATATTTGTGAATCCTCAATCCTTACATAGAAAAAGGAATACTAATTTAGAAGGGATTCTTTTTCCTTATATTACTGATTTGGATTTTTTTTTTTTTTTTTGGATTTAAATTTGGGAATTTGTTATAGAATTTTTGTGGGATTTGGAAAGATTATAGGCTCATAAATTAAGTTAGGGCGGGGCAATAACTTAGAGGTTGTTTGGTTTATCAATTTCCATAACTCATATCTCTGTTTCCATAACTCATAACTCAAAAATGGTGGGACCTATGGCTAGAAGTCCGTTTGGCACCACCATAACTCTATTTCCATAACTCTGTTTTCATCACTCAATTCTCTGATTTTTGAGTTATGAGTTATGGAAACTGAAAACACATTTTAGCTGTTTTCAGTTTCCATAACTCATAACTCAATGGCATTTCCGTAAATAACACTACATGGAGGGACCCATTGTTAAACTCAGTCGCAACTTTTGAAAATCTTTTTTTTTTCTTTTTTTCTTTTTTTCCTTTTTTTTTTCTTCACTGGGTTCGGTGCATGCGTTTCTTCATCTTCTTTTTTTTCTTTTTCCTTTCACACTAGGTGGCTTCTTCTTCTTCTTCCTTCACTGCGTGCGGTTTTCGGGTTTTTTTTTTTTTTTTCTTCTTCTTCTTTCACTGGGTTTGGTGAGTTTGGGTTTTTGGGTTTTTGGGTTTTTTTTTTTTTTTTTCACTGAGTTCGATGAGTTTGGGTACTGAAAAAATAAAAATAAAAAAATAAAAAAAAGCTGCACCAAGTGACAGGTATGAGGCCCACAAACAGTGTGAAAAATATTGAGTGATGACAAGTAAGTGATGGTGCCAAACAGGTAGGGTATTTTAAGTGATGAGTGATGGAAATTGAGTAATGAAAAAAAAGCATCCAAACAAGGCCTTAATTTTCCATAAATTTTATCAGTTCTTTCCATTTTATCAATGTTAAAAATGAGATTTTTGAAAAGTCAGGGGGGCCATGGCTCCCCCTAGCTTCGCCCCTGAACGTAAGCATTTGTAAGCTGATAAAGGTGCAATTTTGTTAGTATAATATTAACAAAACATGAAACCTTATCAAAAATAAATAAATATATAAAGACATGAAACAATATTAAATGAAGTGGTGTTTGTTTCCGCTAGAAAAGGAGAGTGAGGGTTGTTTCCTCCAGAAAAATGAAGTCCTTTTTGACACATGTCATGGATGTCACGAGGGTTATTTAGAGCCGCAAACAAGTCAATTTAAGCAATATTTAATTTTATATTAAATATGAGCCGAGTTTGAGCTCATTATAAGTTTACATGTTTAAGCTTGGTTTTTTCTCAAAAAAAAAAAAAAAAAAAAAAAAAAAAAAAAAAAAACTTGGTTTATTTTCTTATTGAATAAGCTTGAACTTGTTCACACCACACTTAATCAACTTATTATTTTCTCATTTATACAACTTATTCTTTTCTCATTTATATAGTAAAACCATAACTAACAATTTTTACCCCTTCACAAATCTATACTAATAATTAATTTATGTGAAATTATATTATTTGGGTTTATAAAATAAAATCATTTTTATTTATGAATTTATACAAGTAAGACTCTCCAACCTTATTTTGTTAAAAATTATATATAATTTACTACAAATTGATTTTTTATATTATTGAAAAACTATAATTAATAATTTGATATCGTATGAATTTATTTACAAACTTACAAAATCTAATTAAAGACCATATAATTATATTTTTAGACAAGTATATTCATAAGAGTCTGGTTAACCAATGCCCTTAAGGCATTTGTTAATGACCAATTTTAGGAAGATTTTGATACTATTTCTATTGGAAATATAAAAAACTTTTTTAAAAAAAATTAGTTACTTGTTTTTTTTCCAATAAAAAGTTTTTTAAAATATATCCTAAACTAATGCCCTTAATTAGAGCATCCGTTAACTTTTCCTTATTTGTAAATATATAATATTGGATATACTTAAATTGAATTCATGTTCACAAGCTTGTTCACAAACACGTTATTAAGTTTAAGCTTAGCTTATTTAATAATCGAGCCAAACCTTGGTTAGAACTTGGCTTATTCTTTGCTAAAAAAATAAAAATAAACAATTATTTTTTCCTAGTTGAGCTCAAACTGCTCATAAATAGCTCAGTTCAATTATAGTCTTTTATATTTCCCATTATCTAACATGGGTTAATGGGTTATAGCTAGCAATAAATGTGAGTTTTAAACATGCATTTATGCCATTTACAATAATTTTAAAAGTTAATTTAACAAATGGTAGAGAATGAGATTCTCCAATTAACTCAATTGGTAAAATTTTTACTTTTTATCATTAAATAAGGGATGTGGTCCATTTGGAATCAATTTAGTTCCACCTATACTAAAAAGAAATATATTAATATAATGGGTCATGTTAATGAATGCCCTTAAAGCAATTGTTAATAAATAATAATAGAAAAGTTTTGACACCACTTTCATGGGAAATATAAAAAGTTGTCAACAACATTTATTTTTTTATCATCCTCCCAATAAAATGTTGGCAAAAACACCATTTTAGTCCCTACATCTTGAGGTCACAATTAATTTGGTCCCTACATATTGAGAGCAGTCAATTTAATCCCTGTTATTTTCAAGTCACACTCAATTTAGTCCCTACTATTGGAAAACTAACAGAATTTGCTTATATGACAGATGGAATACACAACGTTGCACAAATTAAATTAAAATATAAACAAAGTTTTGCTACAAAATTGGTTGTAGCTTTAGGCTACAACTTTATTCAATATCTTTTTATTGGAAAATAATTTTGACAAATCCATCATTGGATTACATCTTCTTTTTATATACTTCAAGCTTGAAAATTTTAAAAAAAATTAAAGATCAATAGCTGTGTCATCAATAAATTGTTTAAATTACAAGTTTTTATAGTTTAAGAATATGCATAAAATATAAGCTTATAGATCATATAGTAATAATATCCGATTGACACAAAAGTTGACATGTATATTAAGAGTATAAAGAACACGCATTTCAACGGTTAGATTTTTAAAATATGTAGTAATGTTTATTTTATTGAGTAAAGTTGTAGCCTAAAACTACAACCAATTTTGTAACTAAACTTTGTCCTTAAAATATTAACCAGCCATTCTACATGTGTTAGGTGCTCCTACCATATCAGCTCTTAGCCTCTTTTAGTCCCACGTGACTCACATATGATCAACTTATCAACCCCACAATCCCCACTGGTCAGACCAAGATCTCTTGCCGATTCTAGACCGAAACCCCATTGACGAACAGCCCTGTTACTCTTCATGTCCACAGCTTGCTCTTTAACGAGCTTATTACACAATTTGATTCGTCTAGCTCTCTCAAATATTTCATCGTTTTCCATCAATCATTAGCTTTTGAAATTTGTCGTGTTGTGGAGGAAACTATGGCAGTGGATTTGGCTGCAAGTGCAACAATGGCTGTGGAGGGTAATCTTCCAAAACCTCTTAAGCTTTCGGGAAATTTTCATTATGTCTATCCTTTGCTAGCTGCGGTTGAAATTAATGTTGTTATTGTTCTTTTTCCCCTTGTATTTAAAATTTGATAACTTTTTAGTAAAGATAAAGAAAAAGTTTATAACTTTTTTTCTTAGAGGAAAAATTGAAAGGGGTTTTACTAAGTGCTCTAATGGGTTCTTGCTTATGATATAAATTAGGAACTAACCCAAGATTTCTTTTTCTTTTTTGTTGTTTCCACCATTAGAAGAGTATGTGACTTCCTTCTCCTATTCTTTACCATTTTATAGAACAACTTTTGTCTGTAATTATTTTATCTCTTGAGACATTTATGAAGCTATGAACTATTTAAGAATTTTTTTTTTTTTTTTTATTCCATAAACAAGAAATATATTAGATAAACAGAAGTCTTACAAACAGAAATATTCCAACAGGACTACAGTGCAAGGAACCACATCAACACACAAACTAAACTAAAACAAGATAAACACAATCCAAACAACACCAAACCGAAGAGAGGAATAGCTGAAACCAAACCAAAACACTACTAGGTCCTTATTATCCATGGCGACTCTGGGATGAGACAAAACCCATGGAGTCTCAATATAGACATTGCCACAAAAAGGTGGGGCATGTATTATACAACACTTCCCGTTCCGATTGAGAAGCACCCCTCTTTGCTAGTAAGTCCGCACAGCTATTAGCATCTTTTCATATATGCTCAACGTGCGCCTTCCAGTCCCTGTTGAGGAGCCACCTGCAACCCAAAATCTCAAGTTAGAAAATTCCATAGGATAATCCTCATTAATTAGTATTCAACCATTTGTAAGCAAGAAGAGAATCTGTTTGAAGACAAACTCGGTGATGACCATTGGCCCATGCTCGAACCAACACCTCACTAATACCCCACAGTTCAGCCATAGTATTATTGGTGACTCCCAGGTGCAAGGAGAAACCCCACAGCCATTCTCCATTGGCTGAGCATGCCACGCCACCCATATCAGACTCTCCGAGGTTACCTAACGAGCTTCCATTTGTGTTAAGAGTTACATAAGGGAAAGGAGCCGGGCTCCACCTAATGTATTTAAGGGACGACAGGGATGAGTGCCTCGACGGAATAATGCTGAGGAAGAAAAACTTCATGGCATGAGATATAGCATTTTGTTTTAAAATATGATAAGGAATGAATTTTCCTGTAAATATCAAAGAATTTCGACCCAACCAGATCGCCCACATGGCAAAAGCGAATATAACGTTCCCTGGAATATAACATGAAAGGGAAGTAAGTTTGGAATTGAGTTTACACCAATCATGGAGCTCAAGCCTGAAAAAATCAGAAATAAGTAAGTGCACTGGAAAGGGGGACCAAATATGATGTGCAAAGTGGCACATGCAGAACATGAATTGGAATTTCAATCTCATTACAATGGGGACACACTTGGTCTCTCAAGGCAGCATGAGGGAAAATGACAGATTTGGTAGGGATGCGATGGTGCGCACATTTCCAAACAAAAAGTTGAATTTTAGGAGGTATTTTTAACTTCCAAATCCAAGACATGTTACTGATGTCCTCCCTATTGCCCTATTGGATTTAGGTACAAGAGAATGGTAAGCGGATTTTACGGTGCAAATACCCGCGTGATGCTCCCAGACACGGTCATCAGTAAGAGTAGAAGGAGAACCAAGAATAGGCAGTGGCTAAGCATAAATAAATCGGGTTATTGTCGATGGCAATACCATACTAAGAGGTGTGAGATCCCATTGGTAAGTGTCAGTGATCATTCTAGCCACCTTGAACTCATATTCGTGAGGAAGAAGTGGGCCGTGAATGAGACCTTGGATTGGTCCCGGGGGAATCCAATGATCCGTCCAAAAATTTATGTTATGGCCATTATGAATAATCCACCTCAGACCACCCTGCAAGAGGTCCCGCCCCTGCAATAGAGCCTTCCATGAGTGAGATCCAGTATGCAAAGTGGTCTACAAGAAATCAATTGTTCGATAATTTTTTTGAGAAAGAAACTTGGCTAATAGAGAATGCAGGTTCCTCCATATTCACCATGCCTGATTCATAAGAAAGGCATCATTGGTAGTTTTGGAATCCCTAATACCCAACTCACCACGAACCTTAGGCTTGGTAAGCGTGTCCCAATTAATAAGGTACACATGTCGTTGTGTCGATGTGTCGCCCCATAAGAAATCCCTTATGGACTTGTCTATACTACTTGTAGTACTCCTAGGAAGGACAGTTGTTTGCATTTGATAATATGTGAGGGGGGAAAGGACAGATTTAATTAATGTTAACCTACCCGCTTGTGAGAGAAGCTTAGATTACCAAGCGCGTATGCGTGTGTGAATTTTGTCTAGTAAAGGTTGGAAAGTCGGTGTCGATTTTCGTTTAGTAAGAAGAGGCATGCCTAAATATTTTCCAAGATCTTGGACAATGGGCATGTTGGTGAGAGAAGAAATGCTACACTAGGTATCCAAAGGAGTGTTCCATGAGAAGAATAGCTTAGATTTAGTAGCATTGCAAATCTGAACCGACACCTCACAAAAGTGCGAAAAAAGATTAAAGAGGGTCGTGCAATCCTAAATATTTGCCTTGGCAAAAAGGAAAATATCATCCACAAACAAGATATGGTTAAACCCAATAAGGCAACGACCAACTCGAATAGGAGAAAGTTGTTTAGTATGAATTGCCTGGTCTAATGATAACGACAAGTGATTCAAGCAAAGAATGAAAAGATACGGAAATAACGAATCTCCTTGCCTAATGCCACGAGATGGATGGAAGGGCACACTCGCCACCCCATTCCATAAAATAAAAACTGAGGAGGACAAGATACATGCCATGATTAAGTCTATAATAGGAGTGGGGAATACTTAATGAAGGACCATTCCAATTTATCATAAGCTTTCTCCAGGTCAATTTTGGCTACTAGGAGATTAGTTTTCCCTCGCTGGTGGTGAAAGAAGTGAAGAAGTTCTTGCAAAAGGATGTAGTTATCCGTTGCTCGTCTACCTGGGACAAACCCAGATTGGGCTAGATGAATCATGGTCGGAAGAAAAGGTTTAAGCCTATTTACTAAATGTTTAGTTAGTAGTTTGTCCAATGTATTACACAAACTGATAGGCCTTAACTTAGTCACAAATTCGGGATTAGGAACTTTTGGGATGAGCACTAACTTTATCTGAGTTAAGTCCTCTGGGATACGAGCTGTGAGAAACAGTGTTTGAATGAATTTTGCAATATCCTCACCCACAATCTGCCAATTATGTTGATAAAAATAGGCATGGAAACCATCCGGTCCCGGAGATTTTAAAGGGTGCATAGTGAAGAGAGTGGCATGAATTTCTTCCTTATCTGGAAAACGGGTGAGAATGTCGCACAGAGCCTGAGGATTGAAGTATGAGGAAGAGAATAACATCTGTGGAGGAGGTAACGATGCACCTGACAACCCGGATTGGAAAAGACACTTAAAGTGAGTGGTGACATGGTTATGAAGATCAAAGCCCCGGAGCTATTACTCAGACTCATCTTTTAAGGGGCAATATGTTGACGTGCACATTTAATTTTAGCTTAGACATGAAAATAGTGGGTGTTGCCGTCCCCATAGGACAACCATAGAATTCTAGATTTCATCTACCAAAGCAAGAATTCTTGGTATAAAATAGCATTATATTGAGCGATTAAGTGCTGTTCTAGTTGTAGTAAAAAGTGGGAAGGTTAGCGGCATAAGGCTCATTGTGTTCCTAAGAGCCGAGCACGCATGTGTTTTTTATTTTGGGCAACTTGACCAAAAACGTTAGTATTCCAATTAGTTAGACAACCTTGAAGGTGGTGAATTGTTTTATAGAAATTAACCGTGAAGTTATCCAATCCCATAACTTGGGATTCGTGTGAGAACCAACATGTGGTGACCAGCTAATGGAAGAGAGGGTGGGTCTGCCACATAGGTTGAAAAATAAACTATTTTATAGGGGAATGCCTCTCCCACCCCTTGGTGGACATAATAATAGGATGATGATCAGAATGAAACCTAGGTAAAGTAAGACAATGACCTTTTGGAAATAACAATTGCCAATCAGCATTTATAAAAGCCCCATCTAATTTTTCCCTAATGTGCCACCACCAATCCCAATTCTTATTTGTCTAGGTGCAATTAGGTCTACTAGTGGTGAGATCAAAAAGACCACACTGGTTTAAACATTCTTGAAAGGCATGCACACGTGATGCTATAAGTGGCCGTCCTCCTATTTTGTCTGTAGCAACTAAGAGTTCATTAAAGTCACCCATAATTAACCAAGGCATATTATATTCAGATGCAACATGCTTAAGATGTGTCCATAAATGCATGTGTTTATGAAGTATAAGAGAAGCATAAATAGCAGAAAATAACCAGGGTGTATATTGGGAAGAAGAGGGTACCCTGATAATCATGGCCACACTCTGCTCAGTAGCTCGGACGGCATCCACATTGCATTTGCGGTCGTCCCACAACACCCATATCCCACCAGAAAGACCTATCGGATCCACTTGGAAATGCCTAGGAAGGCCCACCTGACTAATCACATGCTCTGCATGGTTGCCACTAATACGTGGCTCAAGAATAACAAGTATGTCCAAACCATAGGCATTGATCAGGTCCTGCACATTCAAGTGAAAGCGGGCATTCCCCACTCCTCTAACATTCCAGGTTGCAATCTTCATGATAGGTGACGGAGGAGGATGAAGTCGGCTCAAAGGTGAGGTTTGAGAGGTGGATGGATACATCCTCCCTTGTGTAGAGGGCAATGGTGATGGTTGCAGCACAGTCAAAGGGTCCAAATAAGTCTGTATTGTGGTGGCAATACCACCCTTCCTAAGCACGATATAACGCTGACGGCCACAGTTCAGTGTTGGTCAGATAGGTGGGTTATGACCAATTTGTTGTGTTGGGTTTCCATCAAATACATGAGCTCCTCTCTGGTCAATACGTTGAATGTGGGGAAGGGTAACTCTTCGCTTCCAAAGACCATGTTGTAATGGACCTGAAAGGTTTGCCTTGGTGGTGAGTTGGGTACTCTTCTTGTGGCCTGGCATCTTGGGCGAACCTGACGGGTTCAAACCAGAGATGCTCTTGGGGAGGGAGGCGGTGTGGGAGGCACCAGTTCCTAAGTCATTATCTCCTCCTACTCCTAATAAAAGGCATAGGAATTGTCCATGCGAGTGGGAATGATGTGTGACTGCCATTGTATCGGAGTGGTGGGATGGAGAGAAACTTGAAGGATCGGAATGGGTTATGGCGAGCAAAGGGGGTGGATGAGGGACATGTGGGTTAGGTAGTCCACTAGAGCTGAAGGATAAAAAGGTTATGCGTCGGGGTTGAGGTTGCTGGAGTTAGAAGTCTGGTGATGGTGGGTAGGTGAAGATGGTAAGGAGTCGGAGTCAAGGGAGTGTGGGAGGTGGGGATGGTGGTCTGACATGGTGGCTGTCCGAAGTGTTGAAGTTGTGAGATGAGGAAGACTAAAGGAGTGTAGGATCCTTAGGCTTAAAAATATGAGGTTGTGTAATAGTACAACCATAAGGGTGAGGCATGTCCACGTGTTCTTCAAGAGCAGCTGAGGTTGAAGGCATAGAAGGAATTCATATCAAAGAGGTGCTCTCATCACATGCCGAGTCCACACCATCATCTGAGAGGTCTGCCAAGTGAGAGAATCTATTTTACAATGAGGCATGATGGCTTGATTCAGAATCAAGAGGCTTAGATGAGGATTGGTTCACATGATCGGTGTGGGGCAGAGGCTCAGTTGGTCCGACAGGTGGAGTGGGCAACTCCATCATGCCAATCTCAATTTGGTGAAGGATAGTCTTGGCATGACGTATGTTCAGTCCAGCTATCCTAACGGGTTTACTCCTCGCCTCTGAATGTTGCCTAGGTGTCCTACGCGTTACTAACATCCATGGATCGAACTCATGAGAAGCCAAGTCCTTGTCAGTGCACATTAACTGTTTTTAGGGAGGGTGTGAGTCAATTTGTGGTACTGCAGCTTCATGCAACGTTGGTTGATGGACTAGACAGTGCTCCAACTTGTGCTTGATTCAGCCACAGGCAAAGCACAGGGTAGGAAGATTTTCATATTATATGGCTTGAGTAAAACTACCTATGGTGACATGATGCCACAAAGGTTTGTCCATCTCAAGCTGATCACAAATGAGTGCAAACCGACCTCTAGCGACAGTGTTCGTTATAATGTCGAATTTTATGAATCGTCCTATCTTATTCCCAATCATTTGTAAGATATTGGAGTGAAAAAAAACTTGATGGGAAGCTCAAGTAACCGAATCCATGCAGCCAAGGAAGCCACCGTGGCCTTCGCTGCCTGAAACTCTAGTTCCCATTTACGTACGAACAAGTAATTATCCCCCACAAACCATGGACCACGCTCTCGAACGACAAGATAATCTGAAAGTTGTATGAACTTAACTAAAAAGTATTCATGCCCTAAATCAATCATATTGAACATACCTTTGGGGCGCCAAATACCTTGTAATCGTGTGAATAAGGCTTTATAGCTGAAAGACTTACTCACTACCTTGACGATGATGCTACTCTTCCATGGCGTATAGATTTTTTCTCGAACCTAAGATGACAACGGGATGGCAAGCTCCACATGGTGTAGATGCAAGATGTTCCTTGATGTGAGCTACTTAGAGAAGACAACCACACAAACCCTTATTGTAGGTGTTGCTCCTCAAAAGACGTATGTATTATATTGTAGCTTTGATCATAGGGATTAGGTGAGATGAGCCGTGGCTGTGAAGATTGATTTTGTCAGACCGTGAGCTGTGCCATTCCACCTCAAAACCAATTGGTGATGAGGAAGACATACTCAAATCTTTTATGGCATTCGACATTACATCACACAGGCCTATTTTTAAAGTGATTGTAGGGAGTCAAATTGTGGTCCTCCCAACAATCCCTCCCTCACAATGACACTCCCATGACTCGAACCTATAACCTTAGCTTTGATACCATTTGTCGGACCGTGAGCTATGTCATTCCATCTCAAAACCAATTGATGATAAAGAAGACATACTCAAATCTTTTATGGCATTCAACATCACACCACGTGGGCTGTTTTTAGAGTGGTTGCAGGGAGTCAAATTGTGGTCCCCCCAACAATTTTTCCCTCACAATGACACTCCCATGACTCGAACCCATGACCTTGGCTTTGATACCATTTGTCAAACTGTGAGCTGTGCCATTCCACCTCAAAACCAATTGGTGATGAGGAAGACATACTCAAATCTTTTATGGCATTCGACATCACACCACGCGAGCCTGTTTTTAGAGTGGTTGTAGGGAGTTAAATTGTGGTCCCCCTAACAGATTTCAATCATCTCTATCTGCCTGAGCAGTTGGGAATGGGAATGGGTGGTTGATAAGTTGGTCACTTGTAGTTCATGTGGGATTAAAAGAGGCTAACATGGTAGGAGACTAGGAGCACTTAAGACAGGTAGGATGGAGAGTTAATATTTTAATTTAATTTGTGCAACGTGTGTATTCCATTTGCCACATAAGAAAATTTTGTTAGTTTTTTAATGGTATGGACTAAATTGACTGTGACTAGAAAATAATAGGGACTAAATTGACTGCTCTCAAAATATAGGGACCAAATTGACTGTGACCCCAAAATGAGAGTCTTTGCTTAAATTGTTTCTAAACCAATGTTTTGGGGCATTGATTAACATTTCTATGATATAATTTGGCTCAATAGTACTAAAAAAAAATGTTTCGAATACTTGGCAAGATATGCCCCAATGTGTTTAGTTGATTGTTAGAATCTGTAACCTTTCTTATTATAATAGTATATAAGAAAAAATAGTACTAAACTACTAATTAATAAAAAAATTATGAAGCAATCACTTCCAATTATATCTATCAAAATAAAAATATCCAGAAGACAAAGAAGTGGGTCACGATTTGTCACCAAGAAGAGCGCCTCAATATCACAATATATATAGGGTCATGCTAACAAGTAACCTTAGAGCAATGGTTTTTAAGAAAGTTTTGACATCACTTTTATGGAAAAAAAAAAAAACTGTCAAAATATTAATTTTTTTTTCCATAAAAACTTTCTTTAAATGGATTGTTAACCATTGCCCTAAGGGCATCCGTTAACATTTCCCATATATATATATATATATATATATATATATATGTGTGTGTATGTGCATGCACGAAATTAATTGCTTTAAGGAAGTAGAAGAAAGGACATTGGAAATTCACTTATATATAAAGAAAATCTGGTAAATATATTAATATCTGAAATTGTAAATGGGAATATATAGTAGGCACCGCACTATGGTATACAAGAGTCTTGGCCTAATACTATATGCACAAATTTATTGCTTAGAGGAAAATAAATAGTTGAAAGTACACTGGAAAACAAATTATTTTCACACTTTTATGATACTATTACAAACTTTTATTGCTGAAATTAATACTTATTGCAGACTTATCAATATAACCAGCAAGTGATGATATATTATAGGCTGCTTCAAGGGCACTTGTATATTTGGCCGTGATGGGTCACCTCGGAGTAGCACTTGCCACATTTTTCCAAGTTAGTACCGCGTGGTCCTGGTGGAACACACAAGCATTGTTTACAACATCTCGTGCATGCTCTCTCGCACTCTTTCTTTCCTTTACCTGGGTTGCATCTCTCAAAACACACAGGTGTGCAATCTGTTCACCAAATCAACCACAAAACATACACAATTACTTTATAAATATATCATTGAAAAAAAAAAAGTTGATTTGCAATTTTTGTATAATTAGGAAAGACATGTATTTAACACTTACTATGTGCTGACTTCAATGGGGGCAGTGGTGCAAAAGTGGGTGCAGCAACCGGAGGCACATGATGAGGAGGGTGTGCCTTTGGTGGATGTGCATGATGAGAAGCTTGAGATGGTGCAATCTCATGATGATGTTCATGATGTGGTGGATGAGAGTGTGCCTTTGGTGGATGTGAATAAGTGGCAGGTGGATGTGCATGATGAGGACCACGAGATGGATGATGTAGATGTGGTGGATGAGTGGGTGCCTCTGAGAGTTCGTCGTCATGACATGAAACCTACAAAAAGGACAACATTACCATGAATTAAGATAACCATGCGGCCATATGAAGCAAATAAGTATCAGTTTCGTTCCGTTCGTATCCCGTAGTTTTCAGTAGTTTATTTACTAAATATGAGACAAAAATGTAATTTTTGGTAATTTATCCATTAAATGTGTGACAGAAAGATAAAAATTAGCTTAAAAAAAAAAAAAAAAAAAAAAAAAAAACCTAGCTAAGAGAGTGAGAGAGAGATGCATACTCCTGTGGTGACCACAAGAAGAGTGGTGAACAAAAAGAGCATAGCTTTGAAAGCCATTTTAGAAAAGGATCAGAAAAAAGCTGTAAGACAAGTGGAAAGTTTATCGCTCTATGTTGACTTGAGGAATGAAGAATCATCTGTGGACTGTGGTATATATATAGAGCTCAAGCATGCATGGATTATCAATATTAGAGATATATCTATCTACAGCTGGCCTTAATTTGACTCAATAATCAAAATTGTGCGTATATGCTAGCTTCACCAGATGTTCACTAACTAAGCACAAGTTATGACTTGATGTCCAGAAACTCTTTTGTTTCCTTTTTTGGCGGAAAACATGGCTTACGTCCTAACTGACCTTCCCTCCCAGAGTCCCAGGTTTCTCGTCTGCGTTAAATAATTGAGATTAAGATTAGACTCCACATTTTCATTTTAGTTACATGATTATGAACAATTTTATTTTTCAACTTGACCAATATATATAGAGGCCATGTGAGTTAACCTTATTGGCGGTCACGTTACTTAAACAGCTTTTTCGGTATTAGTATATGCCTCAATAAAATTTATAGCACAAAGTTGCAATACCCTATTGGTAATGTTTGTACATGGCTGTACCAAATAAAGACTAACCGGCCTTGATTAGAATTTACCAGATAAAAAGGATGTGGGGGAGGACTGCCCTAATTAATTGTGCATCAAACCCTTGACTTTGGAATTTCAGCAACAAAGAAAATAAAAGAAAAAAAATACCCTTAGACCTTTGGGATTAGGGGTGTGTCGGTTCGGTTTCGGTCGGTTTTCTAAGTGTTGGCCAACCGAAACCGAAATTTTCGGGTTGTGAAATTCTCAACCAAAACCAACCGAAGTAATTGGAAATCAATCGGTTTTGGTTGGGTTTCAGTTTCGGTTGGTTTCGGTGGGTTTTTTCGGTTTCCTTATCATTTATTTTCTAAGAAAGCAAACAAAGGAAAAAAAAATAAACAAACCCAGAATATAAAACAAAGAGAGGAAATTGAAAAATAAAAGATAATCGAGATGCGCCAGGGTGGCATGAGCTTCTAAATCTTTTTTTTCTTTTTTTATCATTATGATAGAGCTTTTAAATCTTGAAAATTAAGGGTCTATTTGGATTAAGGGATGAGGGAACAGAAAAGTAAAATAGAATTGTCCTAAAATGACTGAAATTAGGTTAATTTTAAGTGAACTCTACTTTACTCCCCCTCTTTTTTCTTTTTCTTTTTCTTTTTTTATTTTTTTTGAAAAATAACTTCCTTTTAATTCCCTCAATCCAAACGAACAAACTATGTAGGGAAGTGCCATTCAAACTCCACTAAACCAAAACAAAAGGTGAATATATTACAGATAAGCAATCTTTACGTGGATTAAGGTATATATTATAAAACCCAGTCAAGTTGGTTCCCCTCAATTCGAAGAAATTTATGAAAATCTGAATTAACATATTTAGAAAACCTAGGATTAGAGCATTCACATCCGGACTGCCAAATGCCAAATGTATGACAGATTTAACATTAAAGCCCAAAAACCCCTAACACCCGGAATTGTAAAAGCTTAGAATTGCAAAACTTTTTCCAATACTGCTATAGTACCGTCTTACTTTTATGATGGTACTGTAGACTATTGTATTGGTTTTTTTTTAATCCCTTTTATTCTTTCTCTCTCCTCTATGTCAGAATCACTTTCTTTCTCAACTCTCTTTCCTTATCTCAAAATTTCATCTCCCTCTCTCTCTGCGACTTGCTTCGTCGTCTCTCACTCTCTCACTTTGTGCTGGTGGTTGGGCCTCCACGTCGGTAAGAAGCAGAGGTCGTGGGTTGCGATCCAGGTTCTTGTGGTTTGTGGTCGATGTCAGGTGAATTTTGTTGTGGTGCCATTGTGAGAGACCTCGAAAAAAGAATGTCCCTCAAAAAAGAGAGATTCAGGTACCTTTTAGGGCACCTCTCTTTTTAGGTAAGTGGTATGGAGTCACCACTTATATTTTCATTTTGAAAAAATAAGAAAAATAAATACATGACTGAATTGTTCACTTCATTGATTGAATAAAAATTACATATTTGATAAACTTGAAAAGTACATAGCCTTGGGTCCTAGTTACAATCTACCAAATATTTACATGGCTTGTTGTCCTAGTTACATTCTACCCAAAACAAACAAAGACAAGGCTAGATTTACTTAGCCAAAAACCTAAATCCAAAGGCTAGGTTATGGAATGGGAAGATGTTAGGCACCTATTCCGCTCAGACAGAGTCTGGTCTTCTAGACTCTTGTGACCAATGTACTATGTTATGCATGTCATGAATGATATGTTGAAAATGTTAAATAAATCACACAAAACCATTTATGAATGTATCCTCCTTTTGTTTAAAAAAATTCAGATCTGTTTTAATGATTAAAAAAATTTTGATTTTGACTTAAAAAAAAGATCAAATCTATTTTTATATGTGTGAAAAAATGGTTTTTTGAAGAGAAAATTAAGATCAGTTTTAATTTAATAAAACACAAAGTCTTTTGGTTTGTAAAAAAATTTCAGATTTGTTTTTTAAGAGATAAAAAAAAATGACTTTGAGTTTTGTAAAAGATCATATTTGTTTTGATGATAATAAAAAAAAATGATTTTTTATATAACAGAAAAATTAGATCTCTTTTTATATTTGAAAAAGACATATTTTTTATGAAGAGGATCTCATTCACAAAATAATTTCATGTTACATGACTCAAACAAAACAAACAACAAAACAACAATTCATGATCTTATTCTTTATTCCAAAAATCTGCATGCATTAAAAAATCAGATCTGTATTTAAAGAAGATACAAAATCCATTCTTTATTTTAAGAAAAATTCAAATCTACATCTAAAAAAGATGTAGATCCGTTTTTTGTTTGATGAAAAACTCATATCTACATCTAAAAAAATGTAGGTTAGTTTTGTGTTGATGAAAAACTTAGATCTACATCTAAGAAAGATGTAGATCCCTTTTATTTAAATAAAAAAATAAAAAATTCAGATCTACATCTAAGAAAGATGTAGATCCATTTTATTATTTAAAAAAAAAAATCAATTTAGTACATGCAAATCTCTAAAAGTAAGAAACAGATTATAGTAATGATAAAAGAATCAAGAACATATTTAGATAATCTGAATTAACAAATCAAAACATGAATATTTAAAACAAGAAAGCACGCATCATCATGATTAAAGAATATAAGAACAAAAGGGTTAGAAAGCAACCTCTTGCATGAGCACTCCTTGTTCTTGAGAGGATGTTTTAGGGTTCAAAGAAACTTGTGTTAGGATATATGTGTTTCAATGTTAGGAACATATGTCACTATTTGTGTAATTGGCTAATCCTTTGACAAAACGCACTTTACTTATAATTGGGTAGACCAAGGATGTGTTTAATACTTCAAGAAATAAGGTTTTAAGTTCAAGTATTAAAGCCATGCAAGTCTGTCCAAGAATCAAGTATGAAAGTGTTTTTCAGTAAAGGTCGATAGCTAGCACCTATCAAGATTTAAAGAGAGCTATTTCAGCCCGAGGCTTGACAGCTGCTTGACAAATAGGTATCTGTCGAGGTTTATAAAAAACAAATTTTTCAGTTATGTTTTCATCCAATCTGTGAATGTATGTTTGGGCTTTCTTTTCTCACAACCCTAAACATATATAAGGATTATTTTAAGGGCCGTAAAAGGTTACAGAAGTTGCACAAGAGCACAATTGCACAAGTGTGAAGAAGAGTGTAACTGAAAACCTAGTTTGCCCTAGTTCTTCATTCTCTTCAAGAAGCTACTGTGTTTGCACACCGTAGGGTTTTGTGACCAAGCAACTTCATAATCTTCATCGTGTGATGAACAGAAGAACTTTACAGCCAACATCTTTCTCAAGTTAGTGATCAAGTCATGTACTGAGATCCGCGCAATTGGTTAGTCACGTACTGGGAGCCATGTATTGAAAAGGAGAAATTGTCACTATAGAACAAGTCCAATTGGGTATTGTGGTAAGGTTTCAACTGTAGATTGGTATAAGATACTGGGATTCCTTTACTTGTAACCGCTTGTTTTAATAATAGTGGATTCTCAGGAGTGGTGACCTTACCCGGTGGAGTTTTTGCCGTGTAGGTTTTCCCCATTCGTAAACAAATCACTGTGTCAATTTAGTTTCCGCTGCATACTTAGTTTAATTGGTGATTTGTCTGTGCTACCATGTACATTGCATGTTAATTTGATTAATTAATAAACTTGGCTAATTAATCAATTAATTCATCACAAGGGGTCAATACGTTTTTGACCTATCAACTTGTTCAGCTATCTTTGAAACCTAAAAACCCTAATTCTTCTAGCAAATCTCAGAGACGATCAATTAATCTCAGCAATTTATGAGTCTCCAAAACGTATGCCTCTTAGAGCGTAAAAAAGAAGGTTCTAAATTATGAAGTTCAGTCTCTATTTATAAAGGCCAGAAGACTCTAAAAAATTGGCACAGACAATTAGGGTTCGAATTTGGACGCATCCTTTTGCGAAAAGGTCAAAAAGGGTGTGCCTTATCATCACCCGAAGGCCATTAGGCCAAAGCCCATCACATGAAAATTCGGCCCTTTTAGAGTGCCGTTCGTCACTCCAAAAGTGGCGAATTGGCCCTATGGCTCCGAACACTCTTTCATGTTCGGGTGCCATTTGGACTCCTCTTCTAGGGTTTTTTAACCGGTCCTTGTACCTTGACGCGTTTTCATCCTCCGTCAATGATTTTTCATCTCTTTTTTGGATAATTCAAGCTATTTAAGGACAATTATCTTGTACATAAATCCCCTAAAATAAATTTTGATAAAGTTCAGATTATCCACAATTTTATTGTTATTCAATCGTCCCTTTTATTCACATGCATGCATCCCTATTTTAAACACTAATTATCAACCAATTACAAAATTATTTATACAATTTTAATTTTTTAACCAATCAGAATTAATTTAAACTAATCATGTGTGGTCAACTCTAGCTAGACACAATGCATGCTGACCGTGCAAACTTGATCATGCGATATCTTTCAATCCGATGGTCCGATTTGAAAACCGAAAACATTGCTGTGACGGTTAGAATCTCAAGATCATTTTTATGATATGCAATGAATGAATTGATGCATGTAATGCAAAGACAAACTAATGCACGTAATGCAAGAACAAATTGATGCATGTAATGCAATTATGATTTTTGGGGTACATGAATTGGTCATTCAAGTCATTCTCCTTGATTAAATCATGGGTGCAAAATTGGGTGTCTACAGCTGTGGTTGTTGTTTCTGGGTTCTATGGGTCAAGTGATGGGTTTGGATAGGTGGATCGGTGTATCATGGGTCAGGTGGTGGCGTGGGTTTGGATCGGTTGTGGCCGGTGGGTTTGGATCGGAGTTGGGTTTTGGCTTGGTTTGAGGTCAGCGTAGCTCCGATGGTGATTTTTTTTTTGGCTTGGTTTGAGATCGGCGTAGCTCCTATGGTAGAGGTTGAGACTGGTGTTAAAGGTTGAGGGAGAAAGAGAGGAAAAGGAAGAGAAATAGAGAAATAGTAAAAAAAGGAATAAAAAAGAATATTTAAATAAAATGGGAAAAAAATAGAGTTTTGGGATGTTGGGTGTATTGTAAAATGGTATGTTATAATTGATAAAATAGCTTTTTGGGATAATAAAATAGGATGGGATGTAATTTTCGGATGTGAATGCTCTTACAACTAGCTAAGAGTCATCACCAAGATTTTTTCATCAGTGCCAATGCCAAGTGGGCTTGTATCTTGTACTCTTTGCATGTGATGCCACATCACATGACATGCCATTAGGATGGACTAGTCAAAATGATCAGTCCAATTCTCTAGCTAGGTTCACTAAATGAATCGGGCCTAGAGAGATTCATTGGTACCTTTTTCACTTTGTTGGATACTAAGATGATAATTACGCCGATTGTACCCAAGATACTCAAGCAATTAGAAAGTGGTGAATTTAAACTCCCCCTTAAAAAGTGAAGTTACGTTAGATAAATTATTAATTATATTATTATTTGTGTTTGACCGATTCATTTAAAAATAAAAAAGACACAAAACATGGCACCAAATGAAATTGGAAACACACATTGGCTTTATATTAGATTTAGACAAAAAATAATCCTCTTAAATCGGCTGAAATTGGGAGAAAAAAAATCCCTAAATTTTCTCTTCGAAGGGAGATTTTGGTAGCCCTCAAAACCATGGTTTTGAAACTCAGATCGAACCGTACGGTTCGACCGAGTTAATTGAAAACCGTTCATTAAAGCGGTTCTTTTAACCTTAATAACTGGCTATTACAAGAAATTCTGTGAACCATGAGATCCGCCATTGAACCTCCCAGGTTTGAAAACCTTAAGCAGTTCTCAGAACTTAGACCGTTTGAGTTTTTTTTTTGTTACTTACAGCCATTGTTGAAGCTTCAAGCCTTCAACTTCAACCACCCACCCTAAGACTATTAGACTTGAGATCGCACGCCATCTTCATTCTTCTTCTATGTCTCGATCGCTCTTTCTCTCTCTCTACAATTTTTGCAGATGTTGTGTCTCTGCATTTTTGCCTCTGGAGTCTTTTTCTTCTTCAGTTCCTTGTAGATGATGTACTGCCTTGCTTTACTCTCAACCACTAAAGGCTTGCTTTACTGTTACCCACTTATGCTTGCTGTCAAGCACTTCTTAAACTAAAAATTGAAAACACTGTAGCAAAATCATTTTTAAATATGTGAATAGTTCTGTGGAACTCATTTTTGAGTCCCGTGAACAGTGCATGGGACTCACTGGAAAAGCTTAAACGCGCTTCTCAAAAAAAAAAAAAAACGCAAACGCGCAGCTTATCAGCTGGATCCAAACATTACCTTGATCTTTATTTAACCCACTTTTTATTGGCGGACAAACCAATGTCTACCCACCTACTCTTTTTTTTTTTTTTAATTCACAAATGGTTGACCATTCAAACTGGCATAAAAGAGAAAATATTAGATTGTCAATCATACTTAGAATTTAATATTTTTTATTTGCATAATTATGTTTGCTTAAAATTTAATATTTTTATTTACATTATGAAACTTATGACATAAAAGAATTTACTTGAAATATAGTTCTTTATATTTATTTGGATTATTTTAGTTAATTTTTCAATTTTTACTAATTTAATATATTTATTTTTATCTTTTAAATAATTACTAAATTAATTATGATGTCATCATGTTTCGACCTCAATTGAACCTCAGTCTGACCTTAAAAACTTTGAACCTCTCTCTTCTCTGGTTCTTTAAACGGTCCAGGTTTAAAAACCATACTCAAAACTCATTGAAGAACGCCAAGGAACAACAGATTCCACGCTGATAAACCTTTTGAAAATTGGCCGTTCAACACATCTATTATCATAATGATTCTATGAACTTGCTCTAACTGACAAATCTAAGTGGAGAACATTTGTTTATGCAACTGTACTACAAGTATTTTAGCCTTTTGCGACCAAATGTTTAGTGACAACCAAAAAGTCGTTACTATTAGGCAATCACTTGCAATGATAATATATGGTCATTGTTAATAATTAGTACATATTAGCAACAACATTAATGTAGTCACTAATAGGTTGTCACTAATGCCATGGAGAGAATTTTATTCACTTTTGGAAAGTGGTGGGAATTTTAACAAAATGACCCTCTACAAACAACATAAAAGATCCATATCTGTATAAAAGAATGGATCAACTTAGAAAAGCCCCGATATTACATAAAAGATCCAAATCTATATAAAAGAAACGATTTTTTTTTTTCCAATTTTAACATTTGATTTGAACCAAGTGTATATAATAATAAATAAAATAAAATAAAAAGCGTTTCAAGATTCCGTAGGCATGCATAATCGAAAGAGTCTAGCGTCTAGATCTTTACAAATAGCAAGAAAAAATAAATAAAATTAGCAAAGTAATTTTCTTCTTGACACATTTGAGATTTGGAGTAAACACCTATATAGAATTTTCTTCTTGAACTAGTTGATTTGTCAATATGTGTTTTCCTTATGGAGGCCAGTGTGAGGTTTTGATTAATTCGTAATAAGATCAATGGCAATTGTGCCTTGGTTGTTGGTATTCCAATGGCGGCTGACATTGAGATTTTGACGAAAGGGATTTGAGTTGTTTGGGGATTGGGATAAGTCTAATCTTTTAAAACTTTTTTGACAACTTGGACTGTGAATTGGTGGTCATGTGTAATTTTTTAATAATAAAAAACATGTCACATCATTGTTCTGTTAGACATATAGGCAAAAAAACAAAAACAAAAAAGAATAATAACTCTGATTTTTTTAATTTGAGGGACCAATAGCACTCAGTACCTAAAACTTGAGGAACTAATTGAGCTTACAAAATAAACTTCAGGAACTAATAATGTAGTTTTGCCTAGAATATTTGTTTTGAAAGAACATGACACAATTTTTGCACATTTGAGTGAGGTGCATCATCTACTTTTTTTAATACAACATTTTGGTCTCAAAAAAACATATTGTTTGTGAATTGCCCATGGTACATGACTTTATGGTGTTAATAATAAACGACGTCTAATTAACATTAAATTTGACATTTATATTTAGTATAATGAACATGTAATCTAATGTAGAACTATCATTGTATTAAGTCAACCAGAAGAAATTAAGTTGTGTAAAATAACAATAACACTAACAATAACATCTAGCTTTCATAGAGCATTCACATCAAAGATGTGAAAAATGCTAAAATGCTATTTTATAGCTTAAAACCCTAAAACATGCTCTACATCAGAGATGACAAAACTAAAAAGTTTTAGCAACTTGTTACAGTAAGGTGCTATTACTAACACTATACTGTAGCAAGTTGCTACTATTTTTTATTATTATTTTTCTTTTTTATCACTTTTTCTCTATTTTGTTGTGCCTTTTCTTTTCTCCATTTCTTCTTTCTCTCTCTTTCACTCTGCCTCTTCATGTCTCTTTGTGTCTCCTCTCTCTTTCTTGTTGACTCTCACTCACTTTCTTTGACTATTGATCTTTCTCTTCTCTCTGTAGGACGAGTTGATTTCGTGGGTGGTGGTGGATCATCTTTGTTCGTGATTTCATGGGTCTGGGTTGATTTCATGGTTCGGTGGTTCGGCAAGTGTGGGCTGCAATATGATTCTATTTTGGTGGGTTTTGTGATTTGATTTCGATGAGTTGATCTGATTTTGTGATTTGGTGGTTTCATGGGTCTCTGTTGTAAATTGATTTTAGCTGGGTTTCAACGAGTGTGGCTGCGATGGTTCGGCCAGCGTGGGTCAGGGCAGCGGTGGTTTGGCAAGTGTGGCTGATTTTGGGATTTGATTTTGGCGGGTGTGATATGATTTTGGTGGGTTATGTGGTTTGATTTCGGCAGGGTGATCTAATTTTTTGATTTGGTGGGTTCATTGTCTTTGTTGTGAATTGATATTGTGTTTTGTGGCTGGTGAATGTGGTTGGTAGAGCTTAAAAATTGAGAGAGAGAGAGAGAGAGAGAGAGAGAGAGAGAGAGAGAGAGAGAGAGAGAGAGAGAGAGAGAGAGAGAGAGAGAGAGAGAGAGAGAGAGAGAGGAAGAATAAAAAAATAATATTTAAATGAAGTGGTAAAAAAATAGAAGTTTTGATGTTAAGTGCATTATAAAGTGATGTGTTAAATGCTATAAAGTTAGTTTTTGAGATGCTAAATGCTAAAAATTTTAAAACTCTTGATAAGAATGCTCTCAAAAGCTTTGACTTTGTTTTTTTTTTTTTTTTTTTTTTTTTACTTGAATTTTAATTTTAAAACTTTAATATTTGTTAAATTATGTGTTAGTAGTTATCAATATATATATATATATATATATATAACCGAAATCTTTGAAGCTCCCATAATTTTCCACGTCAGCACAATATTAAAAAAAAAAAACTTTTCTAAAACCAAAAATAAAAACATAAACGCAAAATACTTTTCTAAAGCTCGATAAACTGCTCTGCCATTCCCCCACATGCAACCTTCTCCTTCCTCTGCCTTCTCCTTCCTCCAAAACGCAGACCCACGCTCTACCATTCCCCCACATGCAAAACACAGCTCAACGGCTCCACCTTCAGTCCAAAACGTAGGCCACCATCAGCCTTTCTCTCCCACAACTCAATGGCTCCACCTTCTCCGGCATCACCCTTCTCTAGCTCTACATTTGTCGGCGCTACCCATCTCTCACTCACAACAGTTTCTCCCCCTCTCTCACCCTCAGTTCCAAATTTCATCAAAGTAAAGATTCTAATTTGTTTTTAAATTGTCTAAGATCAGGGTTTGCTATTCAACTACGGATTTAAACGATGTTGGTTTCGTTGAACCTGGGGAAACCCTATAGAAGATCAAATTCTACATGGGCTTCGTCTCTTGGAGTTTTAAAGAATGGTTAGTGATGTTTTTATTTAAATTTTAGGTTTTCCCTCTTACCTATTCTCTTAATTTGGAGTAAATTTGTGGTTAAAAAAAAAAAAAAAAAAAAAAAAAAAAACCAAAAGAGCCTTACATTATTATTGTTCATTGAGAGCTTCAATAAGGGACAGAGAGAGTCAGAGAGGGAGAGAAAAATATGAGGGACTTTATAATCAGACCAGAACTTCTCCAAAAACATTACCGGTAAGTTTTTAATTTTGTTCTATTGTTTTTGGATGTTAAGTATGATTTAGGGTTACAATTGGGAGTGTTTCTTTTGAATGATTAGATTAGATTGATGAGTTTGGAGCTAGTAGTGGAGTTTGCTAATTTCAATTATTGACCGCATTGCTTTCTCTTTCATATTTTGTGATTTTTCACAAGGTCATATGTCTCAATTATATATGCCCATGCTGCAGTTTCAAAATCTTTAAGGCAAAGCTCAAATAATGTCACAATAACAATTGATTTAGATATGTGCATCAAATAAGTTGGCAAATTTACCCTTTTACCTTTTTATGTACTATCATTATTTGCTTTACTTGACATAAACCAGTCATCAGCTCACATAAGTAAAGAAACAATCTTGAGCTCTGAATCTATAGAGCGATTATTTGGAAATATTTGTATGTGATTGTGTGGCTTTTTGCAATAATTATGTTGCAAAACAGCAGCAGTACACTCATTGCATTAAGAAACGGTATGTTAAGGAAATTTTTAGTTTTGTTCTGACAATTCCATAGTATTCTCTTACAAGCTTTATTCTGTTACATGATGCATCTTCTTTCTCCATGTGTTTAAACTGCGTTCCAACATTTTCATCAGGCAAGAGTATCCTGTGAGGTGTATGTAAATACGAACAACCAGACAATTGTCCACCAAGATTGCTACCCTGAGGTGAACCTTTACTTATATAAAATTGTTGTTTCAGTTACACAGATAAGGAAACTTTTCTGTCATATCAAAACTAGCTTTTGATTTCGAGATTGAAAATTTGGTGCTCACTAAGTATAAACACTTACTAAATCTAGCTGAAACCTAGACTAAGACCAATACAAACCATACCAATCATCCCTCAGAATTTTGGGCCACAAATGCACTAAGAATAAACAAGAATCAAGCATGTGTATTCTTCACGTGGGTTCCAAGGCCTTCAATAATTTACTATATGTGGTTATTCTTGACAACATCATAGGCATTGGGAAAGCTCCAATTTGACTTTGAAAATATATAACAAACTCTTGGAGAAAAAACACCGTTGTCTGATCTTTTAAGAAAATATAGATTCTAATTTAAAAATATATAGATTCTAATTTAAAAGCGGTTTGCACATTCCAGTCATTTTAAAAGGGTGTTGGGGATTTGCTTTAAATAATTGGGATTGTTGTTCTAATTGAAAGGGTTGCTGATATTTTCTAGAGGTATGAAAGGCTTGGTTTAGAATAGACAAAAAGTAGATGAATCCATTCAATTATAATCCTGCTTTCATGGAGGAAATGAGGACAAGAAGACAAACATCTCATGTTTGGTTGGTAAGGCTATTTTCTTGCAACGTAGACAGTTTTATATATAATGTTCCTTTTCCACGTTGATATATATATTTTGAAAGACTTTTTCACTTTGAATTTCACTTTTAGTCACACTGTTAATGAAGGGATAACTGCCTTACTAATAATTTATTTTTTTTGGCTTTAATTTCGTGGAAACCTTTTTAATGATTTTATTCCTCATACTCTAGTAAATTGCTTATATGATTGATGAAAATGTTATGAATTAAACTCAATAGAGCTTTGTTCTAGACTTCTAATTACTTTGGGTGTGGTGGTATTAATATTGTTGACAACAAAAATAACTTGAAATGGTGACTCTTCTAATTGCAAAATAAAGATGAATTGAGTCTATGCAAACACAGTAATGTTTTACAATGTTGAGGCTGAATTGCATGAAATAGGGATTGAGTCTATTGATGGAACTAGAGAAGTAGAGAGAAGCAAAAGAATGCACTATTATAATGGTCAGCACTCTCTAATGTTCACAACCACTATTATATAAGCATATAAATCTTTTTGATGCCAAAATTTAATGGTAGTTCATGCTTAGCAATTCTACTGTTGATGAAAGTAGTGAAGATCAAAACCTTATAGAAACGAAGTTATTTGAGACGCACATAATTTAAATAATATAATAGTTCTCAACTCTCTCTATTTCTTTGAGCATTTAGATTAATGAAAATTCCGTATCTTTGTTGTGTATTGAGGTAGCACCATGAAAGGTTAATTAGCAAATACAAGATTCTCTTTCTATAAAACATGTTTCTCCAACTTAGTTAGCCTAATTTGTTTATTGATTAATTTAAACCCTTTTCTTTCTTCCTTTTTTTTCCTGTTTATTTATTATAGATTTTATGCAAAGATGATCCATACTGCATTGATTCAGTATTAGTCACCTAAAATTGTCAGATTTACAAGAACTATGATTGCATATTAAAAGTTTGTTGCTTCGAACTATTTGATCATTTTTGGCAAAAGCACTTTAGCCATTAGATGCTCTTGCGATTCAAAATGCTTTAAAACAATTGGGCTCTAGATGATATAGAGGCATTTACCTCACTTGGTATATATCATTGGATACAAGTTTTTGTATTGGTTAACAGCTTTAGGATGTTCACTGTAATTTAAAAAAAAAAAAAAAAAAAAAAAAAAAAAAACATTTTTTGTAAAAACATTTCTCTCTGTCTCTTTGCACTATACCATTGGGACCCAAATATTGGAAAGATGCTTCTTATGGAGTCTATCTTTTAATGCCTCAATCCAGCCTTAACAATTGCTGGTTTTCTTGCACATAGTGACCCATTTGTGCTTCCAGTAATTGGAAAGAGGAAGTTGATGAAGAAGATCCTTTTTCTGGTGATTCTTGCAGGTTGATTATTAAGCTAATCCATATTGATCCTTTTTATGGAATTTGTAGATTTTTTTTAATGATTAATGTTAATTCTATTACTAATTTTATACTTGTGCCCACATTCTTTATGCAGTGACCACAGAGCACTTCTTAAACTTTATTAGGATGAAAATATGCAAAGCGTAATGGAAAGGAATGAGCGTTCTATTAGGAATTTTTTTTTAATTATATCCAATTAACTTGCAGAAGATGGAGGATATGAGAATGCAATTTGTAGATCTATTATCAAACACTGAATTTGTAGATTTTCTATTTTTCTATTTTCAAGTGTAAGTATTCCTTCCTCTTTCTCAGTTTTTTTTTTTTTTTTTTCATTTTTTATAACACTTTATAACCCCATTTTATTCAAAATAAATATAATTGAGTTTGTGGTTGGTGCAACTTTTCTTCTTTATTTCCTTTTTAATTTAACCATTTGAATAATTGTATAATATATTTATCCAAAGTAGGATTTACTCTTTATGATATGTGCATAGGTTTACAACCAAAACATCTGTGATTAGGAGAAGTTCTGCACAATCCTTTGCACTGAACACTAAACAGTTTTATCTCTCTCATTGACCATAGATTGTTTTATTATAAAAGTGAAAAAGACCCGTTTGTTATGCAAACAAATGTGCAGGATAACATAGATTATATTGGTAGTGAATAGTAGATTTAATTGCTGTTGAGCATTGTATGAAGACATCACCATAGCATTTTTTTCTTAAGCCAAGTTATAGTAGCAAAATAAATCCTTTTATTTTTTATTTAACTATCTCGTGCATCGCACGGGTTAGCGACTAATATTATAATAAGGGTGTGCAGTCAACGGGTGCCCTTAAAATATTTGTCAATGGACCATTTAATGGAAGTTTTAACACCACTTTTATGAGAAATATAAAAAAGTTTCAAAAAAATTTATTACTTTTTTTCTTTTCCAATAAAAAGTTCTTAAAGATATTTCTTAAACCAATGTCTTTAGGGCATTAATTTGCTTTTTCCTTATAATAAAGTGAAACTGTAGCTAAATTTAAGGATGGAATTATGATAAAACTTGGATAATCATTGGTTTAGTTGATTGATTCGATTGAGCAGAGGCTTAGTCGGTGTTGGTATTGAGCAGAAACTTAGTATTGATATTGAATAGAGGCTATGTCGGACTTTTATCAGGAACATTACAGGGTAAATCTCTTATTTTTGACTTCGTAGTACTATCTACCAAGTCTTTGAGTAAAGGGTGTTTAAGTTATTCATATTGTGGTCTTGCATAACATTTTCGGTGACCTTGACCATGATATTTTCTTGCAACTATAAATGTTTTAAGTTTAATCCTCTATCATCAAATTACGAACGCAATAATTTGATTAATCATGTGGTGTTTTCCTAGAGATGCATACCAATGCCAGGGGTTTGTTTGAATTTGATTCAAATGGTTCTTTTGAACATTTGATTGATTTGCAACATCTACTTTAATTAGTATTTGTTTCTGGCCTCGGTAGAAACATATTCCCTGTGAGGTGCCCATGGTGCATGAGTTTATAATTTTGATAGTAAGAGACGTCTAATTATCTATATTTCTATTGTAATTTGACATATAATCTAACGTAGAACTATCATAATATTGATTCAATTTAGAAGTAATTAAGTTGTGTATAATAACAATAACCATGATAATAACAATAAAAATTAAACATCTAGCCTTCTTATACATCAAAGGACGTGACAGTTGCACTCAAAGGTTTTGATTTTTTCGAGTTTATATTTTTAATTGAATTTTAATTTTAAAATTTGAATATTTTTTACAGAGGCATATCAGTATTTATAATTAGATAAAAATGTAAAACCGACCTTCTAACTTTCACATTTTTTTCATTTTAGTCTTCTAACTTTCAATTTTATTAATTCAATCCTCTAACTTTCAATTTTTGTCAATTTAAGGTTCTGTTACAACTCAGTTACTGCTGCCATTAAACCCACTAAAACGACGCAGTTTTGCATGTGGTTTTTTTTTTTTTTTTTTTTTTTTTTTAATTCGGTTGATCCGGTTGATCCTACTGCTGAGAAAGTTGGGGTTGAGGTTGATAATGATCGGGTGGTGGTTGATAATGTGGAGGGTGGTGGGGGGTCAAATCTGATGGTGGAGATGGGTCAGACGAGGGTGGTGGAGTCGTGGGTGATGGTGGAGAGCGTGGCAGACACGTGCATCAGACGGTTTGAACAGGGTACAATGGGTTAACGAAGTGTACAAGAGGATGGTGATGAAGAAATTGGAGTATTGTGACGGTCAGTCACCAGAGTACTGTGATTTTCAAGTGAGGTTGGTGGTGAATAATAAAGTGAAGTTGCTGTTGCTGCCCTATAATAATAACGAAGAAGCATTTACAGGTTTAGTGAGACTAGTGCACACGTGGCAGAACCAAAAGAAGTGTTCAAAGGTGGTGCCTTGTGATGTGTGGAGAACGGACCGTGGTGGGTTATCATGGAGGTTAGATGTCAAGGCTGCGCAAAATCGAGAAGGGGAACGTCGTCGTCGTTCCCCTTAATGTTTTTTTTTTTTTTTTTTTTTTTTTTTTTTTTTTTCGATGTGATAGTAAAAATGTCATGTGGCATAAAAATAAAGTTCTTAATGTCTTTGACTGTTAAGAACTACGTCAACATTTTCTATTCATTACTTAATGACAAGCTATTTTGACATAATACTATTATGGATTAAATTGAGACAGTAGATCAAGAACACCAACCATCATTGTTCTAATGTTTTGTGGAGAGCTCTCAGAAATCATTAGTGGGGATATAGTAGTGGCTATTCTTGAGACAATTCCAACTAAGACTCGACTCAACACTAACACCAACACCAGTTGAATCAATCAACTAAAGCAATGACTAAAGAGGGTCAGTTTTGTATTTTTGCCTTATAATTATGATAAAGTGAAATTGGATAGCTAAATTTATGTAAAGCTAACTGGTACGTACCAGTTAGCTTTATTTTCTCATTTCCGCAAACGTGATCCCAATTATATATATAATTTATTACTATTATCATATCAAAGGTAAAATTAAAGCAGAAAAAAAAAAAAATAGAAGGATTCTAAATTGAAGAACAGCATCACCATTGAGTGAGAATGAACTTGAGAAGGGCACCATATTCTTTGCTCACTTCTATGAACTTCTCAGTCTCCACGAGATCTATTGCCTCTCCTTTCAAGCTCTCATCAAGCTACCAAGTACAATTGCAATTGCAACACCAGACTTTTCTCAATTTCAATCTCAATTTCTATACACAAAAAAAAAAAAAAAAAAAAAAAATGTCTCCCTATTTTATTTTTAAATAATATTTTTTAACATAAATTGGTTTTCTTTTTCTCTTCATTTTTTATTCCATGTGGCAGTACAAGCATCATATGGCGTGATATGATTTTTATCTTTATTTTTACTTTAATCAGGTTAACATATTTTATCCATCACTTAACGACAATTATTATTTTTACACAATACCAAAATGTTATGGGCTAAATTGATGCAATTAAAACGTTAAGGACCAAATTGACATACAGTGTAAAATTTAGAGACTAAATAAAAAGGGCCTCTGCATCACAGTATATTTTGGCATATATATCATATTTGCACAATTAATTGCTTCAGGAAGTAGAGATAAGGACACTGGAAAACAATTTATAAGGAAAAAATAGTAAATGGGAATGCATGTTTTACTATTAATTAGTAGGCACCAAGCATACAAGTCTTGGCCTAACACTATAAGCACAAATTTATTTCTTCAGGAAGTAGTAAAAAGATTGAAAGAACATTGGAAAACAAATTATTTTCACACCTTTGCGATACAGACAATATTAATATAACTAGCAAGTGATATAGGCTAATAGGCTGTTGATTTTAAGGGCACTTGTATCTTTTGCCGTGAGCGGTCGTCTCATTGTAGCACTCGCCACATTTTTCCCTGTTACCATAGGTTCCTGGAGGAACACACTTGCAGCGGGCACAACATGCCGTGCATGCTCTCATGCACAATCTCTTACTTTTAGCTAAGCGGCATCTCTGAAAACATAGGGGGGTGCAATCTGTCCACCAAAGCAACAATAACATGGTTAGCAGAATAACACCATCAAAAACAAGTATACAAATATCAAAAGTCTTATGTTCAGTTTTTGTATAATAGGGAAATGATAAATTATTGTTTATCCCAAAAGTTTAAGTTGTAGAATTGAGCTTAAAACACCTGTTATTTTTACTATGATAAATAATCACTTGCTGTAAAAGTTTACACTAAGAGGAATTGTTGTATTCAACCAATAACCATTATTCTAACAAGGGATATATGATATGTACCCTCTTTTGACTTCACTGAGGGCGATGGTGCATAAGTGGGTGGCTCATGAACTGATGGCACGGGAGCGTGTGCCTTTGGTGGAGGTGCATGATAATAAGTGGGTGGCTTTGGTGCATGAGCTGGTGCCTTCGCTGGAGGAGCATGATGAGATGGTGGGGGTACGGGGGCGTGTGCCTTTGCTGGTGGTGCATGATAATAAGTGGGTGGCTTTGGTGCATAAGCTGGTGATGCATGAGCTGGTGCATGAGATGGTGGTGCATGAGCTGGTGCCTTCGCTGGAGGAGCATGATGAGATGGTGCATGAGATGGTTGGGGCACGGGGGCGTGTGCCTTTGGCGGAGGCGCGTGATAATAAGTAGGTGGCTTTGCTGGAGGAGCATGAGTTGGTGCCTTCACGGGCGGTGGATTAGCTGGTGAATGAGCCGGAACCTTAGCAGGAGCGTGTGCTGGGACTTCGACATAAGCAGCCTATATCAATTGGAAAGTCCATTCATTAGTTGTTTTTTATTGCAAGAACCAGCTTGTACATTTGGAACTCCTACTCAACCAAACTAACTAGTAAATCAATATATAGTAGTTAGAAAAGGGGAAGGATAGGAACTGTTCAGATAATACAAAAATTGGATGACAGAAAATCAAAATACGTGTGTTTTTTTTTATTATGTGTGTTTGGTAGAAAGAGAATGATAAAGAGTAAATTACTACTATATTCTTATTATTAAAAGTAGAAAAATGAAAAAATAGAGATAGTTATGTATTTTTCCTCACAATCTCTTTTCCTCTCTTTTTTTCTCTTCAATTTGAAGAGGGAAAAAAAATGGTAGGCCCAGTAAAAAAACTTTAATTCACCTCATTTTCTTTTCTCTCATTTTTCACTTTAACCAAACTTTGAAAAATCACATTTTCTCTCCCATTTTTTGTTCTCCATTTTCCATCCTCTTATAGTCTTACTTTTTCACTCTAACCAAATATAGTGTAGGACTACAAGAAACCGAGTAGGAATGTAAATCTAGGGTACCCAAACCAAATGTATAAGTTTGCACCCAACCGAACTAATAAAAAGTATTTTTTTTTTAAGTGTAAAAATTGGCTTAACAAAATATTACTTGGTCATTAGATGAAACCTACAAAAAAAAGACAAGAATTTCTACAATTAAGAAGACAACCAACAAAAGGAAGCAGAGAGAGAGAGAGAGAGAGAGACATACTATTGAAGTAACCACAAGAAAAGTGGTGAGCAAAAAGAGCGTAGCTTTGAAAGCCATCAAAGAAAAAGACCAGAAATAAGCGAAGAGTTGGTCCAAGTTAAGTCACTATGTTGACTTAAGGTATGCAGCATCATCTGTGGCCTGTGGTATAAATACTAGGTCTCAAGCTTGGAGAGAGAAAAATATCTAAAGCTGGCCTTTTACTCCAACAAAACTGTGCATCATACCTTCCCCAGATCATTAGGCACAAGTTATGACTTGATGTCCAGAAAATTTTTTTTTTTCCCTCCTTATTTTTAGGTAGAAGACATGGTTAAGTGCTAGCACGATTTAAACAATGGGAAATGCTAACGAGTGTCCTAAGGGCACTCGTTAAGAATCCAGTTAAATAAAGTTTTTATAAAAAAAGAAAAAAAAAAACAATTAATGTTTAATTTTGACAGCTTTTTTCATTTCTCATAAAAGTAATGTCAAAATTTTCTTAAAATAGATTGTTAAAGAATGCCGGGCACTCGTTAGCATGACCCTTAAACAATTGAGATTAAGGTTACACTCAACATTTTCAAAAAAAAAAAATTCTTTTAGTTTTGCTAAGAACTCCCCAATTTCATTATGGCAACATAAATGATTATCTTGACCCATATCGAGGAGGCCATGTGTATGAACCTTGGCAGTCAAGTTAATTAAACAAGAGTCTTTTGGTATTAGCACTGAAATTGCAAATAGCCAGTTGGTAGTAATGTTTCTAAATGGTTGTCCCAAATATTTAACCAAAAATAAACATGTAACCGGGTTTGATTAGAATTAATTACGAGTTTTAAAAGATGTGGTGGAGCCTTGGAGGACTACCCTCATTGATGCACAATGTGAATCAAAGTTTTGACTTTGGGGTCACAGAAAGATCATAAAATATGAGATATTGCGCCATCTCTTAAGTCTACCAAGATGCATAGCCATAGGCCATAGAGTAACATGAGCTTCTAAATTTTTTAAACTAAGGTCACTAGGTACGAAAGTGCCATTCAATTATTGCAGATAAGCACTCTTACGTGTATTTAGGCATTAGAAAAACTAGGATTACCACTGGCCAAGAGTCCTCATCACCAAGATGTTTTTATCAATGCCAGTGCCAACTGGGCTTCTTATGTTCTTGTATTCCTTGGCAGTAATGCCACATGCCATGCCATTAATTGAGCATTAATTAGTGATCAGCCCGTACTACATGGGTTAGGTTCACTCAAACTAGAAAGATCCATTATTACTGTGTGATCTTGACTTTGTTGGATACTTGGATATATGGTAGCATGCATGCATAAGTATAACATCACAAAATATAAGTCCCAATGTGCTAAAAATAGGACAAATTCGGTAATTTTGACCCGAAAATTTTGGAGAAATTAATGCAATGCGTTTAAGAATTTACTTTTTAATTTTTGTAATGTATTAATTTTTGATATTTTGATATGATTCTCGTTAAGGATATTTATTTCTTTGTTTTTAGGTATTTTTAATATTTTTTAAATCAAATTTGGTTTCTATTATGGTTAGGTATTAATTAGGACTTATTTTAGAATATATTTTCTTGTTTATCAAGTTTACGAAACCCCTAAATAGGTCTCCAAGTCTATAAACTTTTTTTTAACAACTATTTAATAAATAAAATTCAGACTTTTGTCTTTCTATTTTCTGGTAGATTCTAAACCCTTTCTCCTTGTGAAATCAAAGACTCTTGTAAATTTAAGAAACCCTTGTGAATTAGAAGTTATTTTTAGAAGCTAACAGTTTAATTTCACTTTCATCAAAGAGAATATCGTGTGTGCTTTCTTGACGCACACACGATGTCTAGAGGCTAACATTGGAAACAACAAGGATAACTGTCGTGGAAACGTAACTCACGGGCAACCTATTAGCAAGCAAATTTCATATAGGTCTTATAAAAAAATTGCAAGTTTTAATCCTTATTTTTATAAAGAAGATTTTCTTAATTGGTTACTTGATCTAGAGGATTTATTTGACTATGAGAATATTTATGGTGAGAGAAAAGTTAAACTTGCTTTGTATAAACTTAGTGAGTATGTCTTACATTGGTGGGAACGAATACACAGTTTGATAGAATCTGATAAGGTAAAGACAAAATTCATTAATGGCCTAGGATAAAAAAGATGTTTGCTATCAAATTTTATCCTTTAGATTGTAATGAACTTTTGTTGTATACAAAACAGGATTATTTATTGGCCAAGAAGTTCACATTTGAATTATTTTGAAGAGCCATATATTATTTCCACCATTAAAGGAAGAATTGCATGTTGAAGAAAACAAGATAGTGGAGAAGATTAATGAAGATCCTATTATAGAGAAAGATCTTGAAGTCAAGATGGTAGAGACCATTGAGGAAGAATTAGATGAGGAAATTTTCAAGGATCTTAATATAATCAAATTATATGATTATCAATATCAAGATCCTTTTATTTTGGTGGTAAGCAATACACCAAAATTTATTGATTTCATTGGGGTTGATAGATTTGATTCAATTGCCGGTTCTTATTTAGCAAATCTCTACAATTTCATAAAGACCAAGGAAAAAGAAATTCAAGTTGATTTGTTTATTCCATTGATGAATTGCAAGCATGGAAAGAAGATCAAGGGACTCAAGAATTCCAAATACTTTTTTTGCTTGGCATGAAAGATTTCAAATTTCAAAATTGAACTCGAGAACAAGTTTGTTTCAAGTGGAGGGATCTGATGTAAGATATAATTTACTATTTAATTTTTGTAATTTATTAATTTATGTTATTTTTATGTCATTTTCGTTATTTTAGGTTTAGGATATTTATTTCTTTTTTTAGGTGCTTTTTAATGTTTTTTAGGTCAAATTTAATTTCAATTATGGTTAGGTATTAATTAGGACTTATTTTAGAATATATTTATTTGTCTGTCAAGTTTTACGAAATTAAACCATTAAATAAGCCTCCAAATAATTCACTCAATAAAAAAAAATATTCAATAAATAAAATTCAGACTTTTGTCTCTCTATTTTCTGGTAGATTTCAAACCATTTTTCTTATGAATTTAAAAACTCTTGTGGATTCAAGGAATCCTTATAAATTCAAGGAATCCTCGTAAATTTGAGATTATTTTTCAGAAGCTAACAGTTTAGTTTATCTTTCATCAAAGAGAGCATTATGTGTGCTTTTTTGTCTCTTCGGCATCCCACGTACATGTGCTTTTCAGATATCTGCAATTGAATTATCAAATTGCTAGAAGGGACCAATTGCTAAAAGAAATTAGTTTCACGGTTTCACCGACGTGTTTTTTTTTTTTTAAGTTAAACACTGCAAGCAGCAAATAATCTAATCTAATAAATCTCAGTTTGGACTTGGACGGGTCCTAACTCTCATGTTGCATGTGATCTTCACTTCATTTCGGATCTTGAAAATGTGTGCAACTTTTAATTCGTTTGCGAACTTCGCGTAATCAATTACTATAATTGATCCAGGTGTATGAGTAAATAACCTACCATAGAAGTGTATCCGCGTATATGTGAAATGTAAGCTTAGATGTTAATTGGTTAATGTCATACATATAACAAAATCCATTAATTCTTGATTGGGTAGAAGCTCAAGCTAGTATACGCAAACATTTAAATTTCAATCCCATTAACTCTTTGACTATAAAATTGCTCTTAAACTTGCTCTTATCATATGCCATTACATCAAAATATAGCCTTTAAGACTTGACAACTGGCCCACAAGGAACCCTTAGTTCTGGCCTATAATCATAACTTAGATATGGAGGTATCAACTATCAACTGCATGTGCAGGATTTTTAATGTAACCATCACCTTTCAAGATATAACCTTTCATTTTCATTCAATTTGTTAAGGTTTCTCATAAGTAACATTGAGTTACAATTTGATATAAACGTGTAGTTCTGTGCTTATATAATAGCTTTATATCCAATTAGCTAGGGATGATTTGTAGACCAGTTTAAAACTAGTAATCCAATTCAGGTTGTTATACAAATTTATTTTTCTGCAGTTAGCAAGATGCAGGATTCAACTAGGTGTATGAGTAAAACTGAGACTCAGATTCACAAAGAAGAGCATCTTTAGATGGACAAATTTGTTAGGGACATATTTTATGTAATTAGCTAATCTTTTGACAAAATACACTTTACTTGTAATTTGGTAGATCTAGGATGGGTTTAAGACTTTAAGAAACATGTTGTTCAAGCCAAATGTTAAAGCCACGAAGATTTGACCAAGAAACAAGTAAAGAAGAGTTGTTCATTAAAGCTCGATAGCAATCTCGACAGGAAGAATTCAATCGAGATTTAAAGTCGAAGCTTGACAGAAGTTGAATCTGTCGAGATCTACGAAATCAGAATTTCCAAATCTAATTTTTGGCCCTAGCTGACATGTATGTGGAGAGTTTCTTTTCTCACAACCCTAGACATATATAAAGCTTATTTTAAAGGCCGTTATACATAAAGAACACATGCAGAAAGTGCCCTAGTTCATTATTCTCTCTGAAAAAACTACTGCATCTTTATGTCATTGGGTTTTGTAACCAAGGAGCTAGCTTCCTGATCTTCATCGTTGATGAATTGATGAACTTTGCAGCCAACATCTTTTTCAAGTTGCTGGTGTTAGTCACGTCCTAGGATCCGTGCATCATTGGTTAGTCATATACTGGGATTCGTGCATTGAACTAGAAGATTGCCGCTACAATACAAGTTCAATTGGGTATTAGGATAAGGGTTCAACTATAAGTTGGTATTTCAGGATAGGCCAAAGGGTTTGGTAAGATTCTTTATACTTGTAACTGTTTGTGATTGATAATAGTGGATTCTTGAGAGTGGTGACCTTAAAATCACCCGATGGAGTTTTGCCTCGGTGGTTTTCCTCATTCATAAACAAATCACCTGCATCAAATTTATTTTCTGCTGCATTTAGATAATTTGGTGATTTGTTTGTACTACCACACTATTACTTGAAATTTGATCTAATTAATTAACTTGGATAATTAATTAATTAATTGCAAAGGGTGAATTCATTTTAACCCAACAAAATTTTATGAATTGCTAAAAGAAGTTTCAAATCTTATTTGAGGGTCATTTTGGTCCAACGAAGCGTCTCAAAATAGTAATACATCTTTTCGATCATTCAAGGATAAAAACCACCACGGCCAAAAATGACCACTTGTGTTTCTGTTTTTGTTTGTTTCCCTTCCCCCCTCTCTACATTACATAGAAAAAATTCATCCTTATACACATACCTGACTGCAGTGAAAATGGAACCCTGAAAACGTGCTTGATATGGTTGGCAGAACCAAATTAGATAAAAACTTGCTCGATACATCTTTCTATACCTAGCAAACATCGGCATAACAACATTTGCCAACTCAAACTTTGAAAATGATGGATCTTGGTGTAGCGGTAGCGTTTAACATCTTTTGACCAATATACAGTGATTTCACCAAAACCATCTAAGAATTACGACCTAATCAGTTCAGTAAGTCCAATCATATGCCTACCTATATATCAAGATTCTAAGGAGATAAAGCTGAAGGATAAATTTTTTTTTTTTTTTTTTTAGTTTCGTATTTTCTTTTCTTTTCTTTCCTTTATTTCCCACTCAAAATCAATATAAGTTCTAGGAAAAGGAGTCCTCTTCATCTTCAAAACTCAAATTCAAAGTTTGCAGCTTGAAGCCTGAACCCTGTATGGTCTCAGCCAAACTAGATCTGGCCACTCCTGTAGCTCGTACTGTCGTCTGTTTTGTAAACTAAACAAATTAGTTGCAGGCCCAGGCATATTGGGACAATTACAGTTTTTTGTGTCGATTTATTTTTATTTTTTTTTTAGAAAAAAGTTTGGTACTTATTCTAACCACATAATAGAGTCATTAAGCATAAATGACTTATTTCGTGCGGTCTTATTTTGTCATATTAATTATTTTTAAGTGCTTTTATGAAAATATATATAATTATTCTTGTTAAATAATGAAAAGGACAATATATTTATTTATAAGGGAATTTTTGTCATGGTATGGTGAATAACTTACTCATTACAAAATGAGTTTCACATGTCAATAGAAAAATAAAATAAAATAAAATTTTCATATGCTCATGTGAATCCTTAAAAGCTTGAGAGAATCATAGTTATAATAATCTCCTAATTTATGTCTAACTTAGAAATTGGTCTTCAAATTCAAATTATATCATATCAAAACACTAAAATTATGTAATTCACTCAAAAATTAAAATGCTAATATCAAATAAGGGGAAAAATAGAACATAAAGAAAGATAATACCACAAATCATTAAATTAAACTATTAAAAATAATAATATTACTTTTTATCATCTATATTTTAAATAATTCGGATTAAGTAATAGGTACTTCCAACCCAAACCAATCTTTTCATATTCTTAAGTAAGTGCACCAAGTGGACCGAATGTATCGAAGTGGAGTGAAATAGACCGAAGCAAACCAAAAATGACCAAAATAAACCGATGTGGACCAAAGTGAATCAAAATGGACCGAATTGGACCAAATCACACTGAGAAGGACCGAATTGGATCGAAATGGATCAAAGTGGATCGAATTAGACCGGATAAACAGAGGTGGACCGAATGGACTGATGAGGACCAATTTGGATAAAAATGGACCAAAGTGGACCGAATAGACCAATATGGACCAAATTAGACCGAAGCAAACCAAATGAACCAAAGTGGACCAAATAGACTGAGATGGACCGACTGGACAGAATGGACCAAAGTAGACTAAATCATTGGCCACATTACCTTTTTTTATTTATTAATTAATGTTATTCTAATTTTTTTATAATATTGAATATATTAACCAATTGACTTTACATATTCATCTTGGACGATTTTTTTTTTCTAATAATATCTTGAATAGTTTAATATATTTAACATTATCAAAAAAAAAATTAGAGAAACAAATTAACAACAAAAACAATAGTGACGTGGCCATTGATTTGACTCAATAGGTGCATAACAACATTAAAAATTAGTCTTTAACTTTTAGAACTTTTAGATATTAAATAGAAGAGGGGGTAAAAAGTCATTATCTTGACGTTGCTTGTTGAAGAATGGAAAGAATTTGTACATGAACATTGTGAAGAAAAATCAAATGAAATGTACAACAAATACAATAACAACCCAAACATTAGAGAGATAAAAAAAAAATATTTTTTTTTTAATTTTTCCTCGAAATGAAAATATATATATATATATATATATATATATTTATATATTTGATACCAAATACCTTCTCGAAAGACTGATGGTTCCCTCATTGGGTATACTTGAGGGTATTAAACGGACTTGACTCAATACCTCTGATTTTTATTATATGAAAGAACTCCTTTGCCTCTCTGTTCTCATAACAAAACAAACACACTATTAAAAAAGTAGTAATTTCATAATTTTCATTATAATTATGCTCTTAAGAAGATACACTAATTGCTTTCTTTTTATTACAAACTAGTCGCAGACCCACACGATACATGAGAATATATAATTATTTTGGAATATGATATAATGTATAATTTATTCTCTAAAACTTATTGAAGATAATTTGTTCTCCTTAAAAGTTGAACTATTTTTAAAAGTATTATCTATTTCCATTCTATTATTTTTGGTTTTTTTTTAATTAAAGAAACTTGGGGGGTGCTTGATTGATATTATTGTTTTTTTGAAGTGATCTATATTCTTCAAACTTTTGTTATAGTGTTTTATGTTTTCCTTTTCCTTTGGTACATCTAAACGTTTTTAAGTTTCAAATTTCTCATTCTCTTAAGAAGATTATCATGATAATCAAACCTCATCACAAATATACAATTGATAGTATTAAAATAATTGATAGGCACATTCAAATACATAGCCATGTAGATTATATTTTGATATAAACTCAAATTCTCACTTCCAAAATATCTAAGAATTAACTCAACTAATAAAATTACAAGAGTTCTTTTCTTCTTTTGATTACATAGAGTTAAACAAATGTCAGATGTAAGAAAACTAAAATGTCAAAGATAAACAGAGTGAACAGGTAAAACATAAATATAAAATAAAAATTTTACAACATGAATATGAAGTAAGAAGTTTTTGTAGAGATTTCTAATCTTTAAAAACCCTTCTAAACCAAATCCTAGCCACCCATAGTCGTAAAGTGATCACATTGTTGGCAACCCACAAAAAATCATATCAGCCACAAACTTTAGAAATCCAATGGAATATTTGAAGTTGGGGAAAAAGAAAAAATAAGAAGGGAAAGAACATGCCTCAGAGGGACCTTCCAAATCTGATGCCACTTTGGCAACTTTTGTGGAGGTAGAGAAAGAGCAATTGGAAATTTATAATGTTAAAAATAACTTAGTTAATTGCAAGAGTGGCAATTGAAGGGTTTGAACTTCAAAAGAGCCAATCAGTTTTGAAGGGAAAAATGAAGAGTTGAGAATTGAAAGATGGTTGAATTAATGGTGAGTTGGATTTAATGAGTTAAAGAATGTGTAAGGTTGTTAATAATAAGTTGGATTTATTAAGTTAGTGAATGTGTAAGGTTGTTAATAATGAGTGGGATAAATGCTACGCTTCAGCTTTTAGATATATATAAATATAGATTCCAAACAACCAAGAGAGAAATTTAAGAATTCTACGAAATCATTTCCATTCCCTCTTTATTTTAACCTTCCATTCTTTTACAAACTCCCACACATGCAAACAACACACTGCAAGATGGACATTTGAGTTAACACTAGCCCTAATGGTCTAAATATGCAGATCAGGACAATTGAGTTATGGTCTGTCGTATCAAAACCTTAATGTTGTGATGGACAACTCCACACCTTTAAGGGAAGAGGGGGGAGTGTGTGTGTGGTGGGGGGGAATAAATATTGCACCTGTATTCACAGATTTCTAAGTTGGCAATTAACTCTGAAACATCTCTAATCTTGGCACGGACTAGAGGGCAACAGCTGAAGCAAAAGCTTGAATATAATACATAATAAATAGTATCCCATTAATCATCAAAAGACAATCTGCCCCGATTATCTAGCAGATTTTAGTAAACTAAGCATATTTACTTCACCTGCAGAAGGTATCACAGATTCTGTCCTGAAGGATAACAAGTCCAAAAAAGTCAGGCTACAGTATTTCTGCCAATCAAAAAACAGATGCAGTTTCTTACTACATCTTCCTACAATCCTGTTCAACCTGTCCATCTGCACAACCAAAAGATTCACTAACTTCTGCCAAAACAAAGATATGAAAAAGCACAAAATAGTAAAGCAATAGAAAATGAACAGAGCTCAAAATGCACTCACCCTTGAGATTTACAGCTAGGTTTGCTTGAGCATCAGCTTCAGAGTTAAATTCCTTGAAAATGATAATAATGTGTTATTTTGCATTCAGAGAACGTGTGGCAGAAACAAGAATAATGTTTACAAAATAAGTAGAAAAATAATAAGCATGGCACTACTACCTAAATACTAGCATAACCATTGATCGCATTTTATTAAGAAGGTTAATACTAGCATAAATATAGCTTGCCATCTTTTGTTACGTAGCATTAGTATCAGGAATAACAACAAACTAATGGTCCAACTAGAATCTGATATGTCCTCAGGTACCGAACAAACACATAATGCAAGTGGCAAAAGTCATGAAAATAAAGCATTATAGTATGTTTTACCCCAAAGTTTGGGATGCATTATAAATGTTGAGACAAGATTTGGAGTGATACATTACATTCTTTTTTCTTTTGGTAAAATAGAGAATTCAATTAAAACTAAAGATTAACAATGGTCTCAGGGCAATGCCTGTTAGAATACAATCCTGACAAATCAAAATCAATAAAAGACTGGATTTCCACAGGTGGACAGTCATAAACTATAAGATCAGAATCTTGTTGTCCTCCCATTCTGGTTAGACCATCAGCGCACCTGTTTGCTTCTCTATAACAGTGCTTAAACCGGACTTGAGGGATCCGAGTGATCAGCAGCCTGCAATCATCAACAATGGAGGAAATGATAGTATTAGTTTGGTTGGGATTCGCAAGAACATCAAGGATGGCTTTAGCATCCATCTCTATTTCTACAGCTTGGCTATTCCTAAGAATACAAAGGGAGAGACCATCTCGCACAGCCCATAATTCCGCCATGAAACTAGAAGTTATGCCAATGCATCTGGAAAATCCAAGTAACCAAGCTCCAGTTTCATCACGAAGAATTCCCCCACCTCCTGCTATTCCCAGGTTACCCAAGGATGACCCATCCGTGTTGAGTTTGATCCACCCCCTAGGAGGTTTTTCCCATTTGATTGATTTGAGAATGTATCGGACAGAGGCTTTCCCATTAATAACACAGTGATTGAATTCCAGAGCTTTTTGGGTGACTTCAAGATGGATATTTTGAGGGAAAGGTTTGTTGTGAAACACAGTGGCATTCCTTTTAATCCATATGATCCAGATGGCAAAGAGAAAGGTGGTGCTCCAGGATGTTTGGTTCTGCCCCTTCCCAGCTTTTTCTTTTGCATTTCTGGCTAGCCAATTAGCAACATCACCTGAGAAGAACACATTATCATGAGTAGCAATGCCCAGATTTTGCCATACCGTTCTGACTGTTAGTGTATAGCTTAGACTAGTTTAGCCCATTGGGCTTAGCCCAGTATACTGTACTTGTAGTTTACTCCTTTTACTTGTACTGCACACATATCTAGCCTATATAAGGCTCTCTATTGTACATTATAATACACACATTAATATACAGACTATTCAGTCTTTCTCACACTTTATATTCTTAACATGGTATCAGAGCCATTCCTCTGACTTTCTGGTTCCTGTGGACATCTCCGGCGTTCTTCCGCTGCCCTCGCCTTCATCCAGTAGCCACTGTCAGAAGCGAGTCACCGCCGTCACGCCCACAGTCCCAGCAACTCTCGGATCTCGTTGTTCTGCTCATCCAACTGTCAAAGCAAAGGCATTGAGTGACAGAACAGGAAATCCCGAGCAAAACCCAACAAAGAACGGCCAGAAAACACTTCACACGCGCCTCCACGCGCCGCCTGAAGTTTCTGCCTCACGAGCACGCGCTCCACGCGCCGCCACGCGCCGCCACTCTCCCTCACGCGCCCCACGCGCCAGACGAGACACACTCCACGCGCCCCACGCGCTCACACGCGCCCCACGCGCCAGCTTCGTTACACGTACTGCCACGTCAGCCCTACTGTGACGTCACTCCGCCACGTCAGCACACGTCATCCGTTGACTTGACCAGACCTGACCGTTGACTTTGACTTGACCGTTGACTTTGACCGTTGACCGTTGACCAAGTCAAAAATTTTCAACAGGACCTGTCTTGCTCAGTTTTTCGCGTAGATTCTGATTTTGGGCTCCGTTTCTGCATTTGAGGTATCTAAATCTCACTTTTTGGTCATTTTCTTCATTATGGCTCAACAAAGTGAACGAGATATCATACGTCCTATCACCATCATGTTGGATGGTCCTACTAGCTATCATGCATGGTCTCAGAATATGACCGTCTTTCTCAAGGGTCGTAAACTGTGGAGATATGTGACTGGTTCAATTCCTAAGCCAGTACCAGACCCTAAGTCCAAAGCCACAGCTGCTGAAGAGTCTTCCAAGACTGCTGTTACAACAGATGATTATGAAGAACGTCTAGAGGAATGGGAGAGTATTCAGAGTAAGATCTTATCTTGGTTTATCAATACCTCTATTCCCTCCATTCATAATCTTCTTCCTCGTCTTGAAACTGCTGAGGCTGCTTGGAAATTTTTGGCCGATCGTTATAACTGCACTAATGATTCAAGCTTGGAGTTTCACATTGAATCAAAGCTTTATCAAATGCGCCAAGAGACAGGTCAGTCTATTTCTGATTTTTATTCTCAGACTTCTACTATGTGGGAACAACTCTCTGCTGCAGATCCTCCACTGGTGTGTTCTAAGGACATTGAGCTCTTTGTCAAATATCGGGATCGCCGTAGATTTATGCACTTCATGATGGGTTTACGTGAGGATTTTGAGCCTACTAGGGCTTCTCTACTTAGCCGGTCTCCTACTCCTTCTCTTGATGCTGCAGTAAAGGAGCTCATTTCTGAGGAGAATCGTCGGCCTACTTATCACATGACATCATCTGATCATGTATTGGCTACACCCTCACCACAGCCTCCCATTGTTGCATTCACTGCTCCTCCGCGAATAAACTCCGGGCGTCCCACCTCTCAGTCTTCCAAGGGTACTCACTGCAAGTTTTGCCGTGCCAAAGGCCATGACATCTCTGTTTGTCGTAAGCTACAGAAATTTGTGCAAGAGCAGAATAAAGCTTCTCTTCCTCAGGCAGCTGCTGTATGTCCTTCAGATCCATCGGTTCCTACAGGTCCATCTTTGGCTTCCTCACTTACTACGGCTGATATTGAGGCAGTGGTTCAACAGGTTTTATCCCGCACTTCCACTGCCCTTTCTGTCACCTCAGGTAAACAACCTTGGTTTTTTGATACTGCATGTTGTAACCATATGACTCCTGATGAATCCCAATTTTCTGATAAGGCACCCTTAGAACATCCAATCACCATTTACACTGCTGATGGAACTCCTATGCCTGTTAGTCATAAAGGAACAATCTCTTCTCCTTGTTTATCCCTTAGTGACACTTTTCATATTCCAAAGTTATCCCTCAATTTGCTTTCTGTTGGTCAACTTTGCGAATTAGGCGTAGATCTTCTATTTACTAATCATGGTGTGGATGTGCAGGATCCCCGGACGGGTCAAGTGCTTGGGACAGGCCGTAAGGTTGGTCGCATGTTTGAGGTTCATGACTTGAAGATTCCTTCACAAGTTGTTTCTGCAGCTGCTACCACTGCCACCTCTTCACCTGATCTATGGCATGCTCGTCTTGGTCATCCATCCTTATCTCGTCTTCAATTATTAGCTTCTCAAGGTCATTTAGGTTCAGTTCAGTTTCAAAAATTTGATTGTACTTCCTGTCATTTTGGCAAACAAACTAAATTGCCCTTTAATAAAAGTGACTCCTTTTCTTCTGCCCCTTTTGATCTTATACATTCTGATATTTGGGGTCCTGCACCTGTTCCCACTGAGGGGGGATCTAAATATTTTGTCATATTTGTGGATGATTTTTCTCGGTATACTTGGATTTATCTGCTTCACCATAGGTCTGAACTTGTGTCTATTTACCAAACATTTCATAAAATGATTGAAACACAGTTCAATCGCACCGTTAAAGTCTTTCGATCAGATAATGCTCAAGAATATAATGATAAATCTTTCCTATCCTTTTTAGACAGACATGGTACTCTTCCTCAGCGGTCTTGTCCTTACACCTCTCAACAAAATGGTCGTGCAGAACGAAAACATCGTCACATTCTTGATGTTGTCCGCACCCTTCTCATTTCTGCCTCTCTTCCTGAGCGCTTTTGGGGTGAGGCCGCACTCACTGCTGTGCACACCATTAATCGTATTCCTTCACCAACTACACACAACAAATCACCATTTGAGCTTCTCTATGGTCAAACTCCTGACTACTCCTCTCTTCGGGTTTTTGGTTGTGCTTGCTTTGTCTCTCTTCCTCCTCATGAACGAACAAAGCTCCAACCTCGTACTCGTCTCTGTTGTTTCCTTGGTTATGGTGTGTCTCAAAAAGGGTTTCGCTGCTATGATCCCATTTCTCATCGCCTTCGTGTCTCCCGTCATGTTGAGTTTTGGGAACATCGTCCTTTCACGAGTCTTCAGCAGTTCCCTACATCTTCTTCCTCAGAGTCTCCCATTTTTACTGATCTTTTCCTCCCTCTCTATCCTGAACTTGTGGAGGATTCTTCAGCATTGACTGCCTCTCCAGACGACTCATCTCCGGTTCTGTCTCCGGCATATGACCCGCCTGTCTTGGATCCTGTGGCACCACCCTCTCCTGAGTCTCCTATTGGTCCTGAACTTCGTCGTTCCACTCGGGTAAGCATTCCTCCCCCTTATCTCACTGATTATCATTGCTCTTTTGCTCTTGCCACTCTCTATGAACCTCACACCTATCGTGAGGCTCATACTGACCCTCTTTGGCAGCAAGCTATGAATGAAGAACTAGATGCCCTTCATAAGAATCACACTTGGGATATGGTTGATTTGCCTCCTGGTCAGTCTGTAGTAGGTTGTAGGTGGGTTTACAAGATCAAGACCAAGGCTGATGGATCTGTTGAACGATACAAGGCTCGCCTAGTTGCCAAGGGCTTTACTCAGGAGTATGGTATTGACTATGAGGAAACATTTGCTCCTGTTGCTCGTCTTACATCTGTTAGATGTCTCATTGCTGTGGCTGCTGTTCGCCGTTGGCCTCTTTATCAAATGGATGTGAAGAATGCTTTCCTCAATGGAGACCTCCATGAAGAAGTGTACATGCAACCACCCCCTGGCTATCCACACTCAGGCAATCAAGTTTGCCGCCTTCGCCGTGCTCTTTATGGCCTCAAGCAGGCTCCTCGAGCTTGGTTTGAGAAGTTTAGCTCAGTTGTTGCTCAGCAGGGTTTCACTTCGAGTCCTCATGACACTGCTCTCTTTGTTCGAAGATCCTCTGCTGGTATCACTCTTATTCTTCTTTATGTTGATGATATGATTATTACTGGAGATGATTCTGCAGGTATCCGCTCTCTTCAGAACTTCCTTAGTCAGCATTTTGAGATGAAAGATCTGGGCACTCTCAGCTATTTTCTTGGGCTTGAGGTTACCTCATCCTCTGATGGATACTATCTTTCCCAGGCTAAATATGCTTCTGATCTTCTCTCCAAAGCTGGTGTCACTGATAACAAGACTGTTTCCACTCCTTTGGAATACAATGCAAAGCTCACACCCTTGGACGGTGAACCTATATCCGATGCTACTCGCTATCGTCAGTTGGTTGGCAGTTTGATCTATCTCACTGTTACTCGTCCGGATATTTCACATGCTGTGGGTATGGTTAGTAAGTTCATGGATGCACCTCGTTCTGTCCACTATGCTGCCGTTCTTCGGATTCTCCGATATGTCAAAGGCACACTTTATCATGGTCTGCATTACTCCTCTCGATCTTCTCTCGAGCTTCATGCTTATTCAGATGCTGACTGGGCAGGTGATCCGACTGATCGATGCTCTATCACAGGTTTCTGTTTCCTGTTAGGTACTTCTCTGGTCTCGTGGCGCAGCAAAAAGCAGGATGTGGTTTCCCGTTCCAGTACTGAGGCTGAGTATCGTGCCCTTGCCGACACCACTTGTGAGCTTGTTTGGCTTCGCTGGCTCTTGGCTGACATGGATGCTCCACAGCCCACTGCCACTCCTCTTTATTGTGACAATCGTAGTGCTATCTACATTGCTCATAATGATGTCTTCCATGAACGCACTAAGCATATTGAGATCGACTGCCACATCACTCGCCAACATCTTAAGAAAGGAAATCTCAAGTTATTCTCCATCTCCTCTGCTGACCAGCCTGCTGATATCTTTACCAAGACTCACCCGCCTGGTCGTCTTCGAGATCTTATATCCAAACTCCAGTTGGCTTCCTCCTTGCCACCTCGAGTTTGAGGGGGGATGTTAGTGTATAGCTTAGACTAGTTTAGCCCATTGGGCTTAGCCCAGTATACTGTACTTGTAGTTTACTCCTTTTACTTGTACTGCACACATATCTAGCCTATATAAGGCTCTCTATTGTACATTATAATACACACATTAATATACAGACTATTCAGTCTTTCTCACACTTTATATTCTTAACACTGACCACCCTACAATCACAAAGAATGTGAATGATTGTTTCTGTTTAATCGTTGCATAAGGGGCACAGAGGATTCTAGTTAACTCCCCTTGCAGCGAGACAGGATTTCACTCCAATGCTATTGTGAAGGCACTTCCAGAGAAAGAATTGGATTTTGGGCAGAGTTTGAATTTTCCAGAGCCATTCTCCCTCGAATGGAATGTGCTCATTATCCGTAGCGAGGTCATAAGCACTCTTTAGATCAGATACTCGTGAATTTTCAGCCCAGGCCAGTTTATCACTACTTGCAGCTGTAAAGGCATACGAAGTTGCTTGGATTTCCAGTTTCACATTGGGGGGGGGGATCCATAGAAATTTAGACCAATTCCAACCCCTTTCAGAGACCACATCCTTCACTCTCAGGTTGTCCTCTCCCACAGGAAGAGGGCTTGGATAGTGCTTCTCACTGGATATTTTTCACTTAAATGCATACCACACTTCCATCTTCAGCACACAACACAGCTCCTGCACCAGCTTGTCCAGGATTTCCTTTCAAAGCACCATCAAACAGAAGAATACAGGAAGGCTGGGCAACTTGGACGACTTTCATAAACTTCAACATCATGCAGAACACGAAGATCAGATCCTTTATTAACAGGCAAGGTCCAGAGGCTGGACCAGTGACATTGCAATTGCTTGGTTATGTTATACTTTGTTGATGCCAAATGCCACAAAAACTTTGCATATAACAGGACTCGTGATTTTCAATTGCAAATACAAGAGCATAATTCTTCCATAAAGCATATACATTATATACAAAACCATTATACAGCCACATCACATGTTTAAAATTTGGGGAGTTACATTCATAGATAAATGAATATCCAAAATAAGAATCCAGATTAAGATATAAAGAGCCCCAACACAAAAGACCATACTTAGAAAAATCTGGCTTTCCAAGCATTCAGACAAGTTCCACTGTTATAGAGAACTAAACCTTTTACATCCATAGTTCCATTACATATTTGTAACCAGTGGAACAAGATGTATACAAAATTAAAATACCATATTATATGCATGCAAGTAGATCCATGGACATCAATAGTTTTAAAATTATATACATAATAATATACGCATGTATAGAAATACATATAGTTTTAGTTCTGGTGGTAGTACATGAATGGTAGATATCAGGTCAGCAGCTTACACTGAGAGAAGAAATTACTTCAGCTTGATTGCTATAGTCTGACTTGAACTGTTTCTTCTGAGGATTTGTTGAAAATGAAGTTGATCCAGACACCTCCTGCGGTAAAAGAACCAGACAAAGTGATTACTCACCACTACATCAATATCAATCCACCTTTTCTATTCTCAAGATGTTCACAAATAACAGCTTGGAAAAATGCTATTCATTCTGGGGTATTCTATAATGAACTCATCAAAACTTGTCTTTGACAAACTGTGGACTGGATTCTCAAATTAATGTCTGCATTGGAAACTGCCACAAATTTTTTTTTTCAAAATCTATATCCTTCAATTGATTCCAACATTCTACAGACTATGTCTTCAGACACAAATTTCTAATGAAGCATATGTTATCCATTTTAACTTACAACACTGTCTGAATCAAGCACTCCTTGTAATCTCTTTGTGGGAAAATCCTTGTCAGCTGCTTTTACTCCAGAAGAAGCTGGTTGCTGAAAGAAAAATGATATCCCCAATCATACAGTCAATAATTCAAGTAAAAATTTATCGTATCAAAACAATGTTGTTAACTAATATGTTCAACACCATAGAAGAAAGGTGCTATCAAAAGAATCTTGATAACATGAAATATAGACACCACAATGGATTCAACGTCTTTTTTCCACCCGACAGGGGACTTTTTTTTTGGGGGAGGGGGGTGTTCAGTGTTATGTCCACCAAGAACAACAATAAAATGATCAACAATAAAAACTGAACTGAAAAGAAAAGCAAAGGAACAGCAATCAAGCTTCTTCTTTAGTCCAAAGACAGTATAAGGCTTGTAAATGGTTCAGAGATACTATACATCAAAATGTGGAAGAACGATTCAAAACTTTCATAATAATGATGTGCTTTCACAATATCAAGCCCTTTGACGTCCATGTAGAAAATAAATGAGAGGAGAAAAATATCAATTAGTGGTGTGCTTCGTTAACAAACCTGAAAGGGGCAAGCAACAAGTTTGCCAAACAGATCATCTGTCACATCAGCAGTGCCAACAGAATAAGTAGCATTCTTAAGCCCATGCGAGGCAAGGTGCTCCTCAGCATCCTTAGACAAGCAATATCCTTTGTACACACTTATGGAAGGATTCCACACCACACCTATAAAGGAAAAGAAACCTTATTTCTGTCCGTTTTTAGTTTTTTATGAATGAATTCGTTAATAACTTAGCCCGTGACAAGAAGGAAAGATCCTACTAGGTACCAACAAACTAGGTAAAACCATGACATTTAACACAGACTGAGCTTAAATCATTCTTCAGACTATGGTTACAACTCAAAAGTCTCAAGGATCAGAAGTGAGAACCATCTTATACTAATACAACATAGCCAGGAGTTCAACTAAGTTTTATTGAAGACAGAAATTCAGAGCGATTACATTACTTTCTAACATAAACGCATGCTTGAACTTGAAAGCATAAAGAGCAACAGATGGACTTTAAAACCATCCAAATTCACCTTAATTTAACCCTTTTGGACAAGAAACCTAGGTTACAGACTGCCAATTGAACAATGTAACAAACACATGCAAGAAAGCCTCAGTCTTAAACACAATGCAGACAAAATCAAAATAAAATAAGATTTAAAAAAAAAAACGATTCCTTTTCACTTCCCAAATAAATTTTAGGGAATCCATAGAAACAAACACTAAATTTATCCAAATAAAGAAGACCCAGAAGAGAAAATCCAAATGGGTATGTAAAAACTTGACTAGAAGATTAGACAAACCCACAAAGGAATTAACTTTTTTACATACAAGTTTCAAACAAAGATAAAGTCAGAAACTTAAATTTTTAGGTTGAAAAAGATTACAGAAGACCCGGATTGAGCTTGGCAATCACTCAAACTCTTGTAAAATGCCAACGATATCCCCTTTCCGTACAACTTAAAAAGCGTCCTTCTGTTCCGCCATTGATGTCCCAATACCCAAAAATCCTAGTGACCCAGCACAGCACTGCACTGCAAGTAAAGCACCAAGTATGATAAAAATCATAAGCATCCAAAAAATTCAATCAAAAAAGCCATGAACTTTCCACTTTGGAAATAAAATATTTCCGTAGCTTAGCACAGAGAGGCTGAGTAGTTCAGAGAGAGAGGTCTGGTCAGTTACAGAGTTACTACTACTTTTTGAAAGAGTGGCAGAATGAGAGAGATGAAGAGCGAGACAGAATCAATGAACATTAGAAATACGGTTGGTAGGCTTTGGCGGGAAAGGGTTTATGGGCCATAGAGTCCAAACCTTCAACCTCAGGCCTACAAGAGATAAATTATTGTGAAGTTTTGATGTGGGCTATCTAATTCATATACTGTTCTGGTCAAAAAATAATTGGCGAAAATGTACTTTTGGTCCCTACATTTTGGGTCTTGTTACAATTTGGTCCCTAAATTGATTTAGCTTCTAGGTCAGTCCCTGATTTTCAAAAATCGTTTTTAAAATAATCCCTACCGTCAACCCAGTGACAGAAAATGCTAAGGTGGCAAACGGAAAACACTGTTTGCTGACGTGGCTAATAAAATAATAATAAAAAAATATATTTAACATTTTTTAAATGCCATGTCAGTATTTAAATTAATAAAAAAAACCAGCCCTAAGAAAATTAAAAAAAAATGTAAATTAAAATTTTTAAAAAAACCTTAAATCTAATTTAAACTGAAATCATTTCTTAAAAAATAAAAATTCATTTGAATTTCATGGGGGAAGGTGAGGGAAGCGATTTCCCTTTGAAGAAAGCTCAATCGGACGGATCGGCAGGCTGCTCGTCTACGACGGAGGCTCCGACGGCTAAGAAGCTCGTGAGGCAGCTTGATTTCATGGCTTTTGACTCCAGCGCCTCCGCTACTGGGGTTTTGCCGGAACACTCGCAGACTCAGACTGTGACGATTACAGTGGCGGTTGCGGCTCAAAGTCAGCCTCTGCAGGTTTTGGTGAGGCCAGTGGTGGCTCCGCTATCTCCTCCTCCTCCTCTTCCTTCGACAACAACGACGTAGCCGCTAGCTCAAGTGCCTCTGGGTTGGTCTCCCTCTCTCCGAATCGGTGATTTCTGGTTGAGTAGTGGCGTTTCGGTGGTCGTGGCTCGCCGTGGGTGGGTTCAGATCGGCATAAGTGGGATTCAGATTGCCGTGGGCTGGCGTGGGGCCGTTGGTGCTCGTGGGTGGCCGTGGTTTTGCTCGCCATGGGCCGCCGCGAGTGTTGGATCTGTTTTGCTTTCATTATTTGGTTTTTTTTTTTTTTTTTGGTGGTGATTAGTGGTTGGTGGTGTGGGTGATTGTGGTGGTTGTCTTGGTTGTTGGTGGTGGTTTCAGTTTGTGGGTATGGATTTTTTGTGCTGAGATTGATTTTGAGTGGGTTAGATAATTGGGTTTGTCTTGATTTGGAGAAAAACATGAAGAATGAAGTTCATGTTCTGGGTTGGAGGTTTCTGGGTTTGATGATTTTTCTGGGTTGGAGGTTTGATGATTTTTCCAGGTTGGTTTTCTCATGTGGGTTTGGGTTTGATGATTTTTTCATGTTCTAGAGGTTTCAATGGAGGATAGGGATTTTGTATGAAATTTTGCATTGTTCTGGGTTTGATTGTTCTTGAGTTCAGGAAGAACATGAGGAACAAGTTCTTGTGATCTTACCTCCTAACCTAAAAAATAATGAAAATAATAATAATAATAATAATAAAATTAGATTTAAAAGTTTTTTTTTTAATTTAGTTGGAATTAAATTGAAATTGAAAAATATAAATTATTTTTATTTTTTTAATTAAACTGACATGGCTTTTTTTATTAATTTAAATGCTGACATGGCATTTAAAAAATGTTAAATATATATTTTTATTATTATTTTATTAGCCACGTCAGCAAACAGTGTTTTCCGTTTGCCACCTCAGCATTTTCTGTCACTGGGTTGACGGTAGGGACTATTTTAAAAACGATTTTTGAAAATCAGGGATTGACCTAGGACCTAAATCAATTCAGGGACCAAATTGTAACAAGGCCCAAAATGTAGGGACCAAAAGTGCATTTTCGCCAAAATAATTCATATATTGTTCTTTTTATTCTAAATTTCTTCTTTTCTTTTCTTTTTTTTCTTTTTTTGTTGAGAGAGATCAACTATGATAGGTTAAGATTTTTTGTGATTTTCATTATTTGATAGGTTAAGATTCTCTTATACATATTTACCAACCTGGTCCAACCATACAAATATATAAGTAAAGATACAAATCACTTTACCTCGTTAACTCAATCAAAACTTGAAGATTATCTAAGCTTTATAAAATTGTTTAAACTTTAAACGGTTTAAAACTGTAAATAATAATAATAATAATAATAATATTATTATTATTATTATTATTATTATTATTATTATTACAAAAGAGTGAAAGATTTTTTTTTTATTTTATGAGTCATATTACAAAAGACTTAAGTCTATAACGATAAGTACCAATATTTTGTTGTTTGCTTAGCATAAAAAAATTATGGACAAATTTTAGTTACAAAATTAGTTGTAGCCTTAGACTATAACCTTACTTAATAAAATAAAAATTACTGCATATTTTGAAAATCTAACCGTTGAATTACATGTTTTTTACTCTCTTAATACACATTTCAAATTTTGTGTTAAACGGATATTATTTATTATATAATTCAAAGCTTATATTTAATGCATAATATTAAACTACAAAAATTTGCAATTTAAACAATTTATTTATGACATAACTATTGATCTTTAATTTTCTAGAAATTTTACAAGTATAGAGTTTATAAGAAGAAGATGTAATCCAATGATAGATTTGTCAAATTTTACCTCCAATAAAAAGATTTTAAATAAGATTACAACCTTAGGTTATAATCAATTTTGTAGCTAAATTTTATTTAAAAATTATTTTTTAAAAAAGATAATATTTAAGAAAAATGGGAGAAGAAAAGACGGGAATAAATGTAACCCATTCGACAAAGTTCTAAAACAAAATCTTCTCAAAAAAAAATAGAAAAAAGTTCTAAAACAAAAATAAAGGAGTTAGCTCAAAAAACTTGGTTACAGGCCCAATCCGCTTTTTTTTAGCTCAAAAGTAGAGTAGGAGGAGAAGAAAAATTTAAACGCAATTTTGAAGCCAAAATCAACGCATACATTTAAGGACAATGGCGTCGCCCGGGTTCGAACCGGAGACCTTCAGTGTGTTAGACTGACGTGATAACCAACTACACCACGACACCTCTTTGGTTCAAGGAGTCGGTTAATTATCATAACACATCGGAGTTGTTTGGGGCAAGCAACTTGTATTGGAAAACATTCCCAACTCCTGTTGAATCGATCCAAGTTGGGGAATGCAGTTGGACGAGTGAAAAGTATGTACGGAGGTCATGGGACTTCATTGGACAACTCTGTAATGATGTTATATACCTATATCCATGGAACTGAGCACAAAAACCAAACTGGTAAGGGCATGCTACATGCTTAATGCTCTGACCTTCTATCTTTTAATAAATTACTTTATAATTACATTGCAAAGTACTAAATAATATCATTGTGAGTGAGTCATGACTAAGTGAAATTTGTGATTGTTATTCATCAAAAAAGAAATTTGTGATTGTTATATTGTCGTGGAGATAATGCTGCTGCCAATGATGATGTTCCCATGTTTTATAATTTGTCTTCCTTGAAGTTTTATGGTTTGCTTTGGCGTGAGTGCTATGCCTGGGATGCAGTGCGACTCTTGCTTTGTTATGTTCCAAAGCTACAAACACTTGCCTTTGAATCAACAGACCACCCTATGTTTGGTAGTCTTGTACTTCCCAGTTACTTGGAGGAGCCATTGGATATTCCTGAATGTTTGTCATCACACCTCATGACCTGTCATTATAAAGGTATTTCAGAGAATGAGCTTACGGGAACTTGTTAGACAAATCCTGAAGGCAGCGAGAGTATTAAAGATAATGAAAATCATGGCTGAAAGTCATCTAAGCCCCAAGGCAAAGCTTTGTATTCGCAAGGAGTTAATGAAGTTCTCGAGGAGCTCCCAGGCTTGTCAAATTGCATTTGACTATGGGAATTTCTAATTTTAGTCTCTCTGTGTCTTTTCATTGGCAAGAGTAGTAGTTTTAATGGATACTCATTGTTCTTTTCATCTTTCATTTAAAACTTTAATGGATTCAAGATTAAGAAATACAGGGCCTCAGATAACCAAATTGTCTCTGTTTTCGTTTGTTTCCCTTCTCCCCTCTCTAGTCTCTACGTTACACAGAAGCACTTCATCCTCACACTACATGTTAAAGCAACATCTTTCCCTTTATTTAGCACAATTTTACCATATTTGTAAATCAAGGTCTCACTTAGCATGTACAAACCTGACTGCAGTGAAAATGGAGCCCTGAAAAAGTGCCATTGATATGATGGGCAGAACCAAACCCGAAAACTTGCTTGAAACATCTTTTTACCTAGCAAACATCACAATCACTGCATAACAACATTTGCCAACTCGAATTTTAAAAATGATCTTGGTAAAGCAGTATCATTTTACATCTCTTGAGCATTGCAATGATTTCAGTATTTCACCACCACCACCACCACCAGTTCAGTATGTCTAATCATATGCCTACATACCAAGATTCTAAGGAAATAGAGCTCAGGGATAAATAATTTTTTTCTGAGTTTCGTAAGTTCTAGGCAACGGAATCCTCTTCATCTTCAAAACTCAAATTCAAAGTTTGCAGCTTGAAGCCTGAACCTTGTATGGTCTCAACCAAACTAGAAGCTACTCCTGTAGCTTGTACTGTTGTCTGTTTTGTCAACTAAAAAGAGTAGGAAAAAAAAAAAAAAAGTCAATGTCTAGATGTCTCTTGCTGAAGAATGAAAATAAATTTTGATCTTGAACATTGAAAGAAAAAATAAATGATATGTACAACAGATATAATTAACCATTCTCAATAACCAAAGCCCCGACTTTGGGCAGCCCACCAGAACTTATAGGCAAGCAACTGATCTTAAGGGATTAAATAAAATTTTTTGACAATTCTGGAAAATTTTATGTGAGCATGATTCATTAAGCATATCCCAAATTTTTACACCAGCTACAGTTTCAATTGAAGTAGTTGTCACTTCCTTACAATTGGTAATCCAAAACCTAGTGCATACACACCTCAACACTTGCAATGCCCTCAACAACTTTAACCTTCAAATTAGTAATGCCCTCTGTTTCCTACAAAAGAAAAGATGAATAAGCAATAGTGCGAATCAACATGCTACAGATAACAATTTATTTATAAGCAATTCATGAACTAGACATTTACTTTTGTTCTCAGTGAGCAGTGAGCAGTGTGTGTGTGTCCGGGGAATGTGTTTAGGCAGCAGTGAGCAGTCAGCTTTCTTTTTTGAATTACAGTTGTACTGTGTGTGTGTGTCTATATATATATATAACTGACACTAGCTTGAAATTTCAACAATCAGGATGTATCTTGACCATACAGTTCTCTACCTTATACCTTCCCCTTTCCTTTCACCCTTTAACCCTAATCTCTCCATTTACATAAGATACTAGCTCTGATTTCCCCACTTATAATATCAATATTTTGGGTTGAACTCTCAGCTACCAAATTTGACTAGACTATGTTGAATTAAAAACTAACAACAAAAACTTTAAAATCTTCTCACAATCAACTAAAACTAAAAATTAAACGCAAAAGGTTTCTGTTAGGTTCCAGACTGGGTAGTAAAAGGCGTGCCAAGTGCTCAGGCGAGGCAAGGCATGAAAAAGGCACCTCAAAGGCCCAATCACAAGATCCGCTAAGACTGCAATTGAAAAAGATACACTAATGGCCTGTTTGGATGGAGGGGGGAAGGAAGGGGAGTGGAGGGAAGTAGAGTAGAGTTGGCTAAAAATAAGCTAATTTTGTATTAAATCTACTCTACTCTACTCTTCTCCCCCTCCCTCTCCCTCAATCCAAACGGACATTAAATTGGAACCAGCACCTTCCCACCTCCTCTCCCTTCAACACTTGTCTCTCATCTCTAAGCAAATAATCTTAATGAACAAGAACAGTATAAATGTTAAATGGAATTGAGAGAACATAGGGCTTTATTCTTCCATCATCGTATACAGAAATATAATCTCAATCATGGAACTCAAAGTACCATTGTAACACTAGAGCAAGGAAACAAATATGCTCTTGCATCCATTCATATAGGAAGGAGTTACTTATTCTTTTAAATTTGATAGTTACAACAATGGGGAAGGGGGATTTGAACTCTGAAAGTAGGCCATACCACTGAGTTTCAAGGCTCGACATGGAAAAATTTGCTTTTAGTAAGAAGAAATAATAAAAGGGAATCTAAAAGAGTTGGGATATATATCAATATACCTCTAAAGCTTTGGTGACAGTAGGAACAGTTGCTTCATTCATGACTCCCTCTGCCTTCAAACATACAAATGTAGACTTTTAGTGATATACTAAGCAATTGTAATCCATAGGTGAGATCCTATAAAGCTCTTAGATAACTCAAGGTAGAGCCTTTAATGTAACTCCACTATAAAGTTTCTAAAATTCTAACAATCTGTTATAAAGATTTGGTCACATCAGCAATAGGTTAAATAAATGTCAAAATAGATATACTTAATCAATGTTGTTCAAAACTTCAAATACTAACAAAATGTAGGCCACTCAATTCTTTAGTAGAGTAGTAAATGGTTAAGATGTTAAGAATACTATAGTAAAGTTACTCAAACTTTTAGAGGATCCCAAGTCAGAACACTAATTTCACATTTCATTTCAATGTACCTTGGGCAAAGTGTCATTTATATAGGGAAGAGGTGTCAAGACTATTCTACTCGAGACACTCAAGGAACCCCATGGACCAATAGTGTAATGGAGGCGATTTGGATTTTGTCAAGTCGGCAATAATTACACTAGCTGTTTTACTCGCATTGATAGAGTATAATTTTTATAAGAAAAATACAAAGGGACAATTTTTTTCACAAGTTTGCCACATTGACATTTTTTATTTTGCACAACATCAATCTCACATGACCCATCACTGACACCATTTCAATTAAGCCAAGGCAAAGATAAGGTCCAGTGCATTGGACCAGTTGAGATGATGACACGTGTTTACTTTTACCATGCGCCCATTGCAATGGGTCTAATGCATTGGAGACACCAAGCCAAGTCCTTGTGCAACAATTACAACAAACTACCATTATCAATTGTGAAAAATTGTGTCATTACTCTTCTTCTTGTTTTTATTAAATTATTAAATCATATAAAATAAAATAAAAAGTAACGAGAATCGGCACAAATAATTTCCACATTATAATTACATAATTAAAGAAAAATCAAAAACAAAAAATTGTAAAAGAAAAAGGGTACCTGAAAGAACATGGTAAGGATGTCAGAAGGAGAAACGGGTACCGAAACGGCAGGTTGGTCTGGCGAAGACGACGACGTTTCTACTTCTTCTTCTCCAAGTTGTTGTTCCTCTGGAATTATTTGGGTTTCTTCTTCCACAGACCTCACTATTCTCAGCAGCTGCTTCTGCTTCTTCGTGTTTATTTCTTTAATTGTGAAACGTTGTTGGAAAGAATCCGAAACGACATGGTTTCGAAACGGCAACCTCAGAAAAGGGCTGTTATTGGGAGTCGTACGGAGTGGTTTTACGGGATAAGCGGAAGCAGAAACTGAGAACGTTGCTGAGATTGAGAGTACATTGGTTGCCATTTTGGTTCACTCTGCTTTGCTTTTTAGCTTTCAGTGACTGTTTTTGTTCTTCTTCGCTCCCTATCCTAATCCGTAGGCAAAAAAAGTCCCTCATTTACACTTATGACCCTAAAATTTTAGTTTTAGTTTTTTTTTTAGCATTGAGATTTTTCATTTTAATTCATCAAGTTTATTTTTCCAAATAGTTCTTTTACCCATCTATGTGATTGATATAATTTTTTATGTAATAACAGAATAATGTGTTTCTTCTGGTTTTCATAATTTTAATCACAAGCATGAACAAAATTGAATTTGGAGGATTAAAATAAAAATCTTAAACTCTAAGGACCAAAATAAAAAGTAAAAACAAACTATAAGGGTCCAAACGTGTAATCTTGAATATTTTTTTACTATTCTGTTTGATTTTGAGAGTTAAGAGTATACATTGATAGTTAGCAATTAAATATCTCAAAACTAACTACATTTTATCTTTACAAAATAGGGTATAGTAGGGGTGAGGTCAGGAGAAACAATGATATTTGGAGTGTTTAATGATTTATAGTTGACAGGTCTAAATAAAAATTATGGATAATTACAGTAAACCCACCTATGGTATGAACCATTTTTATTTTGCCTACCTGTGGTTCAATTATTTACACTTTGCCCATCTGAGGTAACTTCCGTTAGGAATCTGTTACCCTCCTCTCCTTTTGCTGTTAGAAAAACACTTTTTTAGGGAAAAACAAACATAACAAAAATAAAAAAGCTAGGGTTTTAATTGCTTAAGAACTTCTATAAGAACAAAGTGGAGGAATTAAAAGTGGGTTTGATTGCTTATTCAGGTGTTTTGCTACTGTGGTTGGGATTCAAAGTGGGTTTGAAGTTGGAATTGGGGTGGGTTTGCTACTGTGGTTGGGTTTCATTTGAGTTGCCTCAAATGAAACTCCATGGCCGACCCTTCAAGCTCGTTTCCCTCAATCATCGACGCCACCTCAGCGACGAGCTCCTCCTCACCAAAAAACCTTACCAAGCCCTCACCAATCCTGAGCTCTCACTCCAATCTCTGAAGCTTTCCCAGGCCGAGCCTCCATCAGACCTCCATGGCCGACCCTTCAAGCTCCCACAATAGATCTCACCGAGCCTTCTCTCTCACTCTAAACCCGAGCTCAGTCTCTCTAAGCTCTCGGCCTAAGCTCTCTCTAAACCCCTATTCTCTATCTCTAAAACTCTCTCAAATGAACTCCATGGCCGCCCCTCTCAAGCTCACTCCCTCACAGCGATGGGTTTCATTTTCCTTCGTTCTTGCTTTATAGGTTTCATTTTTTTTTTTTTTTTTTTTTTTTTTTTGTGGTTTTTGTTGTGGGTTCATCTGATTTCCTTCATTCTCGCATCCGTCTCGGCGGTTTGGAGTAGATCCAGGAAGAGGGCCGGCGGTGGTTTAGAGAGAATGGAGCTCGATCTCGGCCTCCGCTCGGTCCATTGATGATTGCGAAATCCCTCTTCCTCTCTCTTTTTTGATCAACGATGGTGGTGGTAGTGGGTTTGGTTACTTTGTTAGCGTGGGTTTGTTGACTGATCGGTGGGTTTGGTGATTGGTTCGGTGGGTTTGGTGACTGATCAGTGGGGTGGATCTTTGGTTTGGTCGGCAGGGTGGTGGGGTGGTGGTGGTTTGATTGTGTTGGTCAATGGTGGTGGGATCTAGGTTTGATTTTGGGTTTGATTGTGTTGATCTGAGTTTGATTGTGTTTTTCTGGGTTTGTTGTGATTAGTTTCTTGATCTGGGTTGGTTTGTTTACTAGGTTTATGAGTTTGATTTGCTAAGAATTTGGTGTTGATTGTGTTAGAATTTGGAGAAGAACATGAAGAATTCGAAGAACCAGTTGTAAAATGAAGAACAAGTTGAAGAACATTAAGAAATGTTTTTTAATTATAAAATTTTAATTAAATTAGATTTAATGCTCTTCAACTTGTGTTAGATTAGATCATTTCCTATTGTAAAGAAAACAAAACACCAGTGATGTTCATACCTTTCTAATGTTCATACCTTTTTTTTTTTGTAAAAATTGGAAACCTTAGTTTTTTGATTTGTTTTATGTTTGTTTTCATCTAAAAATGTGTTTGTTTAACAGCAAATGGAGAGGTAGGTAACGGATCCTTAACATAACAAATTTCAAGTGGGCAAAGTGTAAATGATTAAACCACAGGTAGGCAAAGTGAAAACGGACCTAACCACAAGTGGATTTATTGTAATTATCCCTAAAAATTACGACATTGATTGGTGATTTCATGTGCTATTGCAAATTTGTATGCTTGAGAAATCAAAATTACAACCCTTTTTGATAGTGCAATAGTTGAGGGAAGAATTTCGAATCAACATTTTTTTAAAGAGATTCCGGTTGAACCATAAGCCTCTTGTGGTCAAAATAACAGCCCAAAAATTAAAGAGATCAAAAAACATTATTTAACAAAATTATATAACTTTTTAGAGCCTATAAGCTAAATCCTTCATAAAATCTTTACTTATTAATTAATAAATAAGTAATTCAAATTTCGTCTCATCATTTATATCTTGAATAATTGATCATCCGTAAAGCCTTTTTTTGGATGGAGGGAACCAAGAAAAAGGAATGGCAAGGGATTGGAAAAAGTATTTTGTATCAAATAATGCTATGTTATCTATATCAAAATCTAATAAACTAAAAATGTGTAAAAATAACTACCCACTAACATATTTCTTTCATTTGTTAGTGGGTAAGTTATTTTTAGTATACATTTTTCTTGTTTATTGGATTTTGATATCGCTGACGTGATATCATTTGATATCAAATACATGAGAAAATTCAACAAACTAGACTCAATACCTCAGTTTTTTATTATATGAAAGAACTTTTTTGCCTCTGTGTTCTCATAACAGAACAAACACACTATTAAAAAAGTGATAATTTCATAATTTTCATTATAATTATGCTCTTAAGAAGATACACTAATTGCTTTCCTTTTATTACAAATTCCAAACAACAAAGGGCGGAATTTAAGAATTCTACGAATTCATTTTCCATCCCCTCTTTATTTTAACTTTCCATTCTTTTAGGAACTCCCAAACATGCAAACGGCTCACTGCAAGATGGACATTTGAGTTAACACTTCCCTATTCAGGTTCTCACTATAGCTGCCACCTACTTTTAATATCTAAAAATCTATGGTCTAAATATGCTGATCAGGTCACTTGAGTTATGGTCTGTTGTATCAAAACCTTAATGTTGTGATGGGCAATTCAACACCTTTAAGGGAAGCGGGGGTGTGTGGGTGGTGGTGGGGGGGATAAATATTACACAAATATTCTGTGTATTTACAGATTTCTAAATTGCCAATCAACACTAAACATCTCTAATCTTCACGGACTAGAGGACAACAGCTGAAGCAAAAGCTTGAATATAATACATATTAAATAGTATCCCATTAATCATCAAAAGACAATCTGCCCCAATTTATCTAGCAGATTCTAGTAAACTAAGCATACTTAAATTTACTTCACCTGCAGAAGGCATCACAGATTCTAGCCTGAAGGATAACAAGTCCAAAAAAGTCAGGCAACAGCATTTCTGCCATTCAAAAAACAGATGTAGCTTCTTACTACATCTTCCTACAATCCTCTTCAACCTGCCCATCTGCATAAGCAAAAGATTCACTAACTTCTGCCAAAACAAAGATACGAAAAAAAGCAAAATAGTAAAACAATAGAAAATGAACGGGGCTCAAAATGCACTCACCCTTGAGATTTACAGCTTGGTTTGCTTGAGCATCAGCTTCAGAGTTAAATTCCTTGAAAATGATAAAAATGTATTATTTTGCACTCAGAGAACGTGCGGCAGAAAACAAGAATAATGTTTACAAAAAAAGTAGAAAAATAATAAGCATAGCACTACTATCTAAATACTAGCATATCCATCGATCACATTCTATAAAGAAGGTTAATACTAGCATGAATATAGCTTGCCACCTCTTGTTACGTAGGATACGTCCAGTATCAGGAATAACAACAAACTAATGGCCCACCAACTAGTGTCTGATATGTCCTCAGGTACTGAACAAACACATAATGCAGGTGGCAAAAGTCATGAAAATAAAGCATTATAGTATGTTTTATCTCAAAGTTTGGTATGCATGATCGATGTTGAGACAAGATATGGCATGATACATTACATTCACTTTATTGATAACAAGCTCTGGAAAGCACTATCATCAGAGGCCACATAGCATAAGGGTAGCATGCCAGATAGAGTGATGATTTCTCGTCCTGATTAAGATAAATAGAGTGGGGAAATAACAGGATTGGAAATCAGCAGGCACGAAGCCAAGAACTCTAAATAAGATAGAGCAAATGCTGGTTCTTTAACAACTCTCTTTCAACTAATGAGAGCGTGATGGCTTTCAATTTTTATTACTTATGATTTCATTAACTATGGACAAGATGAATGCAACACTTTCAATTCTAGAAGCATACAACTTTCTCATGTGGTTGCTTTATCAGTTCTAACAGCATTTTGGTGTTGTCAAGATTCAAGAGTGGACAGCTACACCACTTATGGTATAATTGACAAGAAAACTAAAAAAGAACCCTAACTTATAGATTACAGCCATGGATTAAAAAATGCATAAGGAACAAGGGGTTTGTCAAGAATCAATATATAATTAAAAAAAACTGCATAATGTTTTACAAATGCCCGTGTTCTCGAGCTTAGATGGCACTTCCAACCCCTTAAAGAAGGAGCGGTAGGCAAGAGGTCTAATTCTGCAGGATGCACGAGTTAAAGTAAAGAGCAAAAGAAATTAAATTATATATCAGAAAATAATATCATATAGATACTGCAGAAGAAACAAGTAACCATTTGCATGTACCCTAAGAACATGATTGATTTGGAATGACACAAATTTATCCTTAAGCTCCTTCGCCTCTTTACACAAGTCAGCCATATTCTGATTTTTGGTTTTCCAAAGACCCTGAATCTGTATCATTAAGAAGCCTCATAAGAATGAATATTAAACAAACCATATATCCAAAGGGGCATAAACTCAAAAGGTAATGAAAGCCACTTGGTGAAAGGTAAAGCAACAAAGTAAAATATGTAACATGCCAGAAGAACAAAATAAGGGAATGAAAATAACCTTGATATCAAGGTAGCATCCAAAAATATGATCAATACATGTCTTCCTTATCTTTATTATACCATCAACACCATATTAATTGCATCATAAGGGAATTGAACATATATTTATACAGGCTGCAGTCATGTTCAAGCCCAATTTGAAAAAGATGGACCTATGAGGACAATTTAAACAGAAAAAGAAAAAAAAAATCAATTATAAGTACAGTTAAGGTGTCTAGAGGCACCTGTAAGTTGTAAATTTGGGTGTAGTGATTTCTTGTTTTCATTTTCACAGCCCCCCCCCCCCCCCCCCAAAAAAAAAAAAAGAAGTTTCGAAGCGTTTATTTAAGATACATAGATGAAAAAGAAAAGGAGAGAGAGAGAGAGATCATAAAAAAATCAAAGTTACAGAATAGAACAACAAACCTGCATACAGACAAGTTTAGAGTCTCCTTGGACACGAATGTGTTTATACCCTTTCTTAAGAGCATGTTTCAAACCTAAAAGTACAGCTCGATATTCAGCAACATTATTTGTTGCAATGCCCACCCCTTCACGCAATCGGCAGACCTAACCAAGCTCAGAGTTAGAAAGAGCTACATTAAAAAATACAGATCAGAAACCTAAAAGCACTGGATATTCTTCAGTTAATTGCATACCATACTTCCATCTTCAGCACGCAGCACAGCTCCTGCACCAGATTGTCCAGGATTTCCTTTCGAAGCACCATCAAACAGAAGAATACAGGAAGGCTGGGCAACTTGGACGACTTTCATATACTTCAACATTATGCAGAACACGAAGATCAGGTCCTTTATTAACACGCAAGGTCCAGAGGCTGGACCAGTGACATTGCAATTGCTTGGTTATGTTATACTTTGTTGATGCCAAAAAATTTTGCATATAACAAGACTCGCAATTTTCACTTGCAAATACAAGAACATATTTCTTCAATAAAGCATATACATTATATACAAAACCAATATACAGCCACATCACTGTTTAAAATTTGGGGAGTTACATTCATAGATAAATGAATATCCAAAATAAGAATCCAGATTAAGATATTAAGAGCCCCAACACAAAAGACCAGACTTAGACAAATTTGGCTTTCCAAGCATTCAGGCAAGTTCCACTGTTATAGAGAACTAAACCTTTTACATCCATAGTTCCATTACATATTTGTAACCAATGGAACAAGATGTATACAAAATTAAAATACCATATCATATGCATGCAAGTAGATTTATGGACATCAATAGTTTTAAAATTAAATACATAATCATATATGCATGTATAGAAATACACATAGTGTTAGTTCTGGCGGTAGTATATGAATGGTATCGGGTCAGCAGCTTACCCCAAAAGAAGAAATTGCTTGAGCTTGATTGCTATAGTCTGTGAACTGTCTCTTCTGAGGATTTGTTGAAAATGAAGTTGATCCAGACACCTCCTGCGGTACAAGAACCAGAGAAAGTGATTACTCACCACTACATCAATATCAATCCACCTTTTCTATTCTCAAGATGTTCACAAATGACAGCTTGGGGTATTCTATAATCCTGTGACCCTGCCCCTCAAAACGCCCCCGCCCACGCCTCTTCATTTTTTTTTAGTTTCAAAAATGTCTCTAATGAACTCATCAAAACTTGTCCGTTATATATAGAGAACTAAACCTTTTACATCCATAGTTACATTACATATTTGTAATCAGTGGAACACAATGTATACAAAATTAAAATACCATATTATATGCATGCAAGTAGATTCATGAACATCAATATTTTTAAAATTATATACATAATCATATATGCATGTATAGAAATACATATAGTATTAGTTCTGGTGGTAGTACGTGAATGGTAAATATCAGGTCAGCGGCTTACACCGAAAGAAGAAATTGCTTGAGCTTGAATGCCATAGTCTGACTTGAACTGTTTCTTCTGAGGATTTGTTGAAAATGAAGTTGATCCAGACAGATCCTGTGGTACAAGAACCAGACAAAGTGATTACTCACCACTACATCAATATCAATCCAAATTTTCTATTCTCAAGATGTTCACAAATAACAGCTTGGAAAAATGCTATTCATTCTGGGTTATTCTATAATCCAGTGCCCCCTGCCCCGCCTCTTCATTTTTTTTTTAGTTTCAAAAATATCTCTAATGAACTCATCAAAACTTGTCTTTGACAAACTGTGAACTGGATTCTCAAATTAATATCTGCATTGGAAACTGCCACAATTTTTTATCAAAATCTATATCCTTAAATGGATTCCAACATTCTATGGAGACCATGCCTTCAGACACAAATTTCTAATGAAGCATATGTTATGCATTTTAACTTACAACACTGTCTGAATCAAGCGCTCCTTGTAATCTCTTTGTGGGAAAATCCTTGTCAGCTGCTTTTACTCCAGAAGAAGCTGGTTGCTGAAAAAAAAATGATATCCCCAATCATACAGTCAATAATTCAAGTAAAAAATTATTGTATCAAAATGATGTTGTTAACTAATATGTTCTACACCATAGAAGAAAGGTGCTATCAAAAGAGTCTTGATAACATGAAATATAGACACCACAATGGATTCAACGTCTTTTTTCCACCCGACAGCGGACTTTTTTTTTTTGGGGGGGGGGGGGGGGGGTGTTCAGTGTTGTCCACCAAGAACAACAATAAAATGATCAACAGTAAAAATTGAACTGAAAAGAGAAGCAAAGGAACAGCAATCAAGCTTCTTTTTTAGTCCAAAGACAGTATAAGGCTAGTAAATGGTTCAGAGATACTATACATCAAAATGTGGAAGAACAGTTCAAAACTTTCATAATAATGATGTGCTTTAACAATATCAAACCCTTGATGTCCATGTAGAAAATAAATGAGAGGAGAAAAATATCTATTAGTGGGGTGCTTCACTAACAAACCTGAAAGGGGCAAGCAACAAGTTTGCCAAACAGATCATCTGTCACATCAGCAGCGCCAACAGAATAAGTAGCATTCTTAAGCCCATGCGAGGCAAGGTGCTCCTCAGCATCCTTAGACAAGCAATATCCTTTGTACACACTTATGGAAGGATTCCACACCTATAAAGGAAAAGAAACCTTATTTCCGTCCCTTTTTAGTTTTTTTATGAATGAATTCGTTAATAATTTAGCCCGTGACAAGAAGGAAAGATCATACTAGGTACCAACAAACTAGGTAAAACCATGGTATTTAACACAGACTGAACTTAAATCATTCTTCAGACTATGGGTACAACTCAAAAGTCTCAAAGCTCAGAAGTGAGAACCATCTTATACTAATACAACATAGCCAGGAGTTCAACTAAGTTTTATTGAAGACAGAAATTTAGAGAGATTGCATTACTTTCTAACAAAAACGCAAGCTTGGACTTGAAAGCATAAAGAGCAACAGATGGACTTTAAAACCATCCACATTCACCTTAATTTAACCCTTTGGGACAAGAAATCTAGGTTACACACTGCCAATTGAAAATGCAAGAAAGCCTCTGTCTTAAACACAATGCAGACAAAAAGAAAAAAACGATTCCTTTTCACTTCCTTAATAAATTTTAGGGAATCCATAGAAACAAACACTAAATGTATCCAACTAAAGAAGACCCAGAAGAGAAAATCCAACTGGGTATGTAAAAACTTGACTAAATGATTAGACAAACCCACAAAGGAATTAACTTTTACATGTAACTTTCAAACAAAGATAAAGTCAGAAACTTTAAGTTTTAGGTTGAAAAAGATTACAGAAGACCCGGATTGAGCTTGGCAATCACTCAAACTTTTGTAAATGGCAACGATATCCCCTTTCCGTACAACATAAAAAGCGTCCTTCTCTTCCGCCATTGATGTCCCAATACCCAAAAATCTTAGTGACCCAGCACAGCACTGCAAGTAAAACACCAAGTATGATAAAAATCATAAGCATCCAAAAATTCAATCAAAAGAGCAAAGAACTTTAGAAAAAAATTGGTTCCGTACCTTAGCAGAGAGAGAGGTCTAGTCAGTTACAGTACTACTTTTTTGAAAGGTGGCACAATGAGAGAGATGAAGAGCGAGAAAGAACATTGGAAAAATGGTTGGTGGGCTTTGGCGGGAAAGGATTTATGGGCCATAGAGTCCAAACCTTCAAACTCAGGCCTTCAAGGTTTCAAGAGAAATTATTGTGAAGTTTTCACTTGTACTTTTTCTAATTTGCACGGGTAACTAAAAATATCATTCCAGTTCTTATTAATTTTATCTTTATATTTTAATTGCAGTAAATTTGATTTTTATTATTTTCAACTTAAAACAAATTTAGTTTCGGATAAAATTTAAGTACAGTATCTTAAATGTTGTTCCTTAAGTTCTCTTCTTAAAATTCAGTCATGTAACTACTTAATTAAGAAATATACTTTCATCCTATGAGAAAAATCTATATGGCAAAATCTTAAAAATGGAACCTAAGGAACATCATCTAAGTACTGTACCTAAGTCTTACTCTTTAATTTCTACGGTTAACTCAATAATGAAAATTGCTTGAGTGCCTAACAGATTAATTCAATCAAAACTTGAAGATTATCTAGTGTTTTATAAATTTGTATAAACGGTTTAAAACTGTAAATAATATTATCACTGTTATTATATTACAAAAGACTTTATTCAGTAACTGTAAGTACCAACCACTATTTTTGTGTTTTGTAGGTAGCTAACATTACAAATAATGCTTAGCTCATAAATGTGACCCATCATATTTAAGTAATTGAAATAATGGAAGGCATAAATTTAGCATTTCATAAATTAGATGGACATGTGGCATATTTTTATTTGTGGAGTATATAGTGGAGCAGGAAGAATGAGACAGAAGATTTGGACTCTTTTTTTCGAGTCCAAATCTTCTATCTCACTCTTCCTGCTCCACTATATACTCCACAAATAAAAACATGCCACATGTCTATCTAATTTATTAAATGCCCAATTTATGCCTTCTATTATTTGAATTTCCTAAAATAAATAACTCATCATATTTAAGTAATTGAAATAATGGAAGGCATAAATTTAGCATTTCATAAATTAGATGGACATGTGGCATATTTTTATTTGTGGAGTATATAGTGGAGCAGGAAGAATGAGACAGAAGATTTGGACTCTTTTTTTCGAGTCCAAATCTTCTATCTCACTCTTCCTGCTCCACTATATACTCCACAAATAAAAACATGCCACATGTCTATCTAATTTATTAAATGCCCAATTTATGCCTTCTATTATTTGAATTTCCTAAAATAAATAACCCATCATATTTAAGTAATTGAAATAATGGAAGGCATAAATTTAGCATTTCATAAATTAGATGGACATGTGGCATATTTTTATTTGTGGAGTATATAGTAGAGCAGGAAGAATGAGACAGAAGATTTGGACTCTTTTTTTTCAGCTCAAAAGTAGAGTAGGAGAAGAAAAGGTTTAAACGCAACTTTGAAGCCAAAATATTTTAGGAAATTCAAATAATAGAAGGCATAAATTGGGCATTTAATAAATTAGATAGACATGTGGCATGTTTTTATTTGTGGAGTATATAGTAGAGCAGGAAGAATGAGACAGAAGATTTGGACTCTTTTTTTTCAGCTCAAAAGTAGAGTAGGAGAAGAAAAGGTTTAAACGCAACTTTGAAGCCAAAAACAACGCGCATACATTTAAGAACAATGGCGTCGCCCGGGTTCGAACCGGAGACCTTCAGTGTGTTAGACTGACGTGATAACCAACTACACCACGACACCCCTTTGGTTCCTGAAGCTCGGTTAAATAATATAATCCATCTCCGTGCAATTCCCATACAAAGACAAATAAATGTGAAATAACACCACCGAATCACACCCACATATTTGATATTTCCGCAGCTCGTACCCATCCTCTGGTCAATTTGTTAATTTCATTATTATGTGATCAATTTGATAGTATCTTTGTCACCCCACTTTTCACTTTTTCTTTGGGGAGGAGTTTTAAAAGTCCTATATTAGGCAAAGCTTTGTATTTGCCATGAGTTCCTAAATCCTAAGGAGCTCCAAGGCTTGCCAAATTGCATTTGACTAAGGTTATTTCTACTTTTAGTCTCTCTCCGTCTTTTAATTGGCAAGAAGTAGTAGTTTTATGGGATACTCATTGCTCTTTTCATCTTTCATTTGAAACTTTAATGGATTCAAGATTAAGAAATACTTTGTTTATTTATGAAATTTGCTCTCCCTCTCCTCCCAATAAGTCCCATCCCCTCTTCATCCCTCCATTCCTTGTTTTTTCTTTTAAAGAAGGTCATAGAGTATGATTTTTGAATGATTCAAATTGCAAACAATATGTTTTGAACTAATTGTCACTAGGTATTCCAGACCTATATATTCATGAAACAATGTTATATGGTTAATTAATTAATGAAGACTTATTTCCTGTGCAACAAGGAGAGCTTTTTGTAACAAATTTTCAGGGGGCTACCATCTTATAAAGGTAAAATGCAATCTGTAAATGACAAAATCATTGAAGAACGTTAGCATGTTGTATTTTATGCTCCCATGTTGGAAACTTTTAGCATGATATGAAAATTACGCTATTGACTCTGTGGCTTCTCTTATGGCTGTTATCCATTAGTTGTCCCTTGCTTAATTGGACATGGATTTGTTCTGTGACCTACTCAATACACTTGCGAGCATTCTTATGTTTCTTTGGATTGTGATAGTGTTGATGTTGATGTTGATGTATTGGATGACTACGTATAGATCCTTGTGTAGTGGATTGAGAGTTCAACTTCTTAATTTGTGAACCTGCCATATCATCTAGCATATCAGTATTTAAGTTTGCTTGATATACATGGGTTCCAGTTAACTCAATTGGTAAAGTTTTTTATAATTAAATAAAAGATATGGAGTTCACTGATTGGTGTCTTAGTCTAATGATAAAGAGCTATTATCAAGAGACATTTACAATTTGTTTACCATGTCATACCAATAACTGCATCGATCGCATTATTAGTGGAATATATGTACATGGAGGCTAATTCAAGAAATTAGAGAGAAATATTAAAATTAGAGAATTTATAATAAATAACGGATTTTCTTTTGTGTGGTGATAAATGAGACTCCGGATCTTTTTATTCATATAACTAATTTTTCATCATACATAGCCAAAGAAAGTCAAAGCTCCAACAAATTTTGCAACACAAAATATTTGGATATATTACTCTGATTTTATTTCACGGACATGGCATCAAGGAATTCTGCATATCACCAAAGAAAAAAAAAACCATATTAATTAGTAGAGAATTTATCAAGGATATATAGATATTACTCAAATACAACAATTTTTATTTATTAATATTATAAAATTGAACATTATGATGATTATTTTTTTTTTTTGAAAATAACATTATGATGATTATTACTCTATAATGATTGTTCTTTTCTATAAATTCTAAACACCAATTCTTTTTTAGTGAAATTTTACTTATAATTAAAATCCACATAACTATCACTTGTACGTAACAATACCCATATATTTGTTTTGAGAGATCGCAGCGATCAAAATCATTAACTCTTTTCTGTCATCGAGAGAGAGAGAGAGAGAGAGAGATTACGAGTTGCAGTCCTCATTGGGATCAATGGGTATAGGAACATCAAGTTTGCATAATGGGGAAAGTTGTTTAGCTCTGTCAGGATCAAACTTAAGATATATTGCAATAGATCTCAAACAGAAACACAACCCCTTTCGTAGTTCAGGGGCGTTATCTTGTTTCATTAGAAGTTTTGCACCTTCGCAACAGGTTTGGCTAGGAGATGTGACAGAAGTACGCTGCAAAAAAGGTTTACAAGGAATTGCAACTTGATCAAAAGCCTCTTCGCAATTTATGAAATTAGGAGGACTTGCAGTTGCATTTAGGATCAAAATCATTAGCCCAAAGACCAATACAACCCAACTCTTCATTTTGCTCTCCATTGTGTTTGGACTAAAGAGAATATTGCTTAGCTACAATATAAACTTGCTTTAAGCATTATTTATAGAGTCTTAAATTCAATTAGAATCTTGCCGTATCATATTTTCTTTAATTAATAAAATAGATATAATTTCATATACAAACTTAATGATATTAAATATCATAGTAAATATCTTTAACTAACCATAATAAATACCTATTAATTACTCACAATGATCAAATTTCATATTAATTTAAAAACACAACCAACATAAATGTCTATTAATTAACTATTATAATTATTAGGTTTCATTGTATGGAAAATTATTAGGTACTTCCGGAGTACCATAAATGCGTACTCCCCCCTCTCACATGACTGGTGAGTCCCACCATGAATTTAATTAGTGGGACCCACCATTTATGTGAGAGGAAGGAGTACGTATTTATGGTACTCCGGGAGTATACAATAATTTCCCTCATTGTATACAAAATAAAATGATAAGAAAAACAATTTTTTAAGGGATAATTGCAGCAAACTCACATGTGCTTTAGTTCGAAATCACTTTGTCTACCCATTGTTTAAAAAATGTCTCTTTATCCACTTGAGGTATGCTCTGTTTGTCTCTCATTACCCACCTCTGTTAAAAACAGGAGTAAATATGTATTTTGCTCTCTCCTTTTATTTATGTCTTTCTCCTCCTAAAACAAAAAATAAATAAAAAGACGAAAAAATAAGGTCAAAAAGTGCAATCTGTAAAAAACTTATGCAATGACTTAAAACTTAGTTGTAACTATAGAAACTTGGCTCAAGAAATTCAATAGAACACATAAATAAATTCTAAAAACTCAATCAAACTATATGCATCTAAGCTAGAAGCTAGACAGTCAGCATATCCTAAACACCCAAATGTACAATTCATGTATGCACAAAAACCATTCTTATGCCAAGCATTTATAAGCACTTATTACAAGTAAAAAGATCAAGTTGATAAGTCATATTATATAAGGGTTGTTGGTCTGCACGATTGAAATTTCACTTAATTATCTTCTCTTGTTCCCCTCCTCCTTTCATCTGCTCTATCTTACTCTTACCCCACCACTCATTCTCATCAAGAACTTCCATCTTACCCTTCCATTGTTTGTGCCACCGCGGAGACTGCCTTAAAAGTTGGGCTGGTGAGTCATGGTACAAGCTGAGAAGGGCTTGGTTTTTCTTTCCCTTTCTCACTATTCAATATAAGCCTTTTAACTCTAAATCAAAAGGTGTAAGTCCAAGCACAATTTCTTTATTAATTTTGTATTATTTAATATGTAGATAATGCAATTATAAATCAATTGTTATATGAAACAATTATATCATGGAATAAGCCCATTCTTATTGTATTAAGAAAACTTGTTTAATATTCCGCGAACAATGCTCTCTCTTGTCACATGATTGGTAGGTCTCACCATAAATATAAAATAGTGAGATCTACTGATATGTGAGAGGATTGAGTATTACTCCGAAAGTATTGAATAATTACTTGTGGGATCAGTCCAAATTACTAGTCTAATTTGTTTATTCCAGGTTAGCGTAATTGATAAATAGTTAAGATATGCGATGCAATGTAGCCATTAAATTTGTTTTCTTGCTGGCTCTAATTTTGGAGAAAGTATACCATGTTTCGGTAATACCAACTCAGCATCTGTTTTGATATTTCTTACCCAATAAATGAGTAACACCTATTTCAAAAAACCACATCAGACTACTCCAACAAATGATTAATTTATCTTCCTGATAGTATAGAAGATTGTGTTTAATTTATTGGAATAGTTTGATGTGGTTTTTTGAAATAGGTGTCACTCATTTATCGGGTAGGAAATACCAAAACAGATGCTGAGTTGGTATTTACCAAAACATGGTATACTTTCTCCCAATTTTGACCTACTAAACCTAGCCTTTGTTATGTTCCTTCCTTGTGATTTGGGATTTCTATTATTCGATTTATAAAAGGTACAAAAGTCGTTGAATACTTGAATTGTTGAAAGATGATAGAAAAAGTCTTTTGGTGGTTTTATACAATTGTACTCGAAGAAAGTTTGTTTTTCTCACATTGGCTTTTAATGAGAATCGTCCTATTGTTGTTTTAATTGGTAACTTATGATAGCTCCTTCAATCATTGGCATTATACCAAACAATGGATAAGAACAAAGTAGCAATAATTAAATGCAGAGGGCAAATGGGGGCAACTGCTGAGAAAGGTGGAACAGAGGCTTCCTAATGAGGATTTGATGAAAAGCAATAATCAAGAAGCAAGCAGCGCTAGAGCAACAAGAACTCAAGTAGTATTATTATAAAACAACAATGGGACAACGTTTGTGGTAAGTTATAACCAACTGCACCAAAAGGGCACTACCCCATGACACTCTTGGTTTACTAAATAAAAAAGTAAACATAATTTCATGCCTCAATACCTTGATTGAGATATTATGTATGGGGAGGGAAGAGATTAGCACACTCAAAACCATAGGGTCGATCCTGATCAAGATGATATTTCAAAAAGGTGGTCATTCCCTAAAATTAAAATATAAAAAAAATAAAAAATAAAAAGAAAGAGAAAGAAAAATTGTCATTGTTGCACAAGCCGATTCAATTACTTCCATTATTTCAGTTTTCAACATAACATAAGTGTCAATGCAATACAGATCTTGCATGGAAAATTTGCAAATCATTATATTGATTTCTAGCCAGGCCTTGATATGCAAAAATCATGCGGTATTAGTAATGTAAAAGCTTATAAAAAGCTATAAATTCTAGGTGGTGACAATAAAAGTTCAGAGGCACTTGCAACTTGCAAGGAATTCTTGATGTTAACTGAAGAGTGAAGACAATCTTCCTTCCTTCTTCCTTTTCTTTTCTTTTTTTTTGTTAGGACATATGTGTTTCACTTGTTAGGACATATGTGTTTCACTTGTTATGAACATATGTCACTACTTTATGTAATTGGTTTATCCTTTGACAAAACACACTTTACTTGTATTTGGGTAGATTTAGGATGTGTTTAAATACTTCAAGAAACCATGTTTCAAGATCAAGTGTTGAAACCTTCAACTCTATCCAAGAAAACAAGCTGATAGTGCAAATTCATTAAAACTCGACAGTTGGCTCGATAGTTGCATCTATTGAGCTTAAGGAAGCTATTCAAAGCCCAGTGTGCTCGACACCTTCTCGACACCTTCTATCTGTTGAGGTTTAGGAATTTCAGAATTCTGATATAATTTTCTTGGGATCCGTGAATATGTCTTTGGGCTTTCTTTTCTCCTAATCCTAGACATATAAAAGAATTGTTTTAAGGGTCGTCAAACAGTTCACAAGTTGCACAAGCATTGAGCAAACTCTGTTCAAGCAAATTGTGACCGGAGACGAAGTTCTTGTCCTAGTTCATCTCTTTCTCTTGAAGAAGTTGCTGTGTATGTGCACCGTAGGGTTTTGTGACCAAGCATCTTCTTAATCTTCATCGTGTGGATGAACTGAAAAACTTTGCAACCAACAATCTTTTTAGTTGGTGATTGAAGTCGCGTATTGGGATCCGCGTAATTGGTTAGTCACGTACTTGGGAGTCGTGCATCAGAAATGGGAATTGTCATTACAGAACAAGTCCAATTGGGTATTGGGGTAAGGGTTCAACTGTAGGTTGGTAAGGTACTTGGGATTCCTTTACTTATAACCGCTTGTTGTGATAATAGTAGAGTTTCGAGAGTGGTGACCTGAAAATCACCCGGTGGGGTTTTTGCCGTTAGGTTTTCCCCATTCGTAAACAAATCACCGTGTTATTTATTTTCCGCTACATAATTAGTTTATTAGTGATTTGTTTGTGCTACCACGCGTTTGCATGATAAATTGACTAATTAATAACTTGACTAATTAATTAATTAATTAATTTCTATTACAAGGGGTCATTCAGTTTGTGGCCTATCAAGTGGTATCAGAGCAGACACACTTTGATTAAGGTTTAATCTTTACTGTGTTGATCCATTGACCCCTGTTTGTCATGGATAAAGGACAGTAATTAATCATACCTCCTTTATTTGATGGCACTAACTATGCATACTGGAAAGTACGCATGAGAGCTTTCTTGCAGTCTTTAGATGAAAAGGTGTGGCAAGCTGTCGAGATTGGCTGGATTAAGCGAAAGGAAGCGCTAGCTGATTGGGATGAAGCCAAGATCAAGGCAGCAAACTTCAACAGCAGGGCATTGAATGTTTTATTCAGTGTAGTCACAAATGAGGAGTTCAAGAAGATATCCTCTACTGAAATTGCTAAGGAAGCATGGACCATCCTCCAGACAACCTATGAGGGTACTAAGACTGTCAAGGACTCAAAACTTCAGAGGCTCACTACAAGCTTTGAAGAGATAAAGATGAAGGAGGATGAGTCATTCGATGAGTTCTATGCCAAGATAAAGAACATAGTGAACTCAACATTCAATCTTGGAGAAACCATTCTTGAACCCAAGATTGTAAGAAAGGTGCTCAGATCTTTACCCGAGAGATTTCATGCCAAGATCACGGCAATAGAGGAATCAAAGGATATTGATAAGATTCCTTTGACTGAGCTGGTTGGAAACTTGCAGACCTACGAGTTAGGGTTGACAAGGATTGGCAAGACGGGCAAAGGTAAGAGCATGGCACTGAAGGCCAAGATCAGTGAGACAGATGAGTCTTCTGATGATGAAGATTCCAAGATGAAGTCTTACATCACCAGGCAGTTCAAGAAGTTTATGAAGAACGCAAATGGAAAGGGTTTCGATAAGGACCGCAGGCAATCCAGTTCTTCTCAGTTTAAAGGCTAAGACAAAGGGAAGAAGGATGCTATGGAAGGTGGTCAATACACTGTTCCCGCAGGACCTAAGTGTTTTGGCTGTCAAGGTTTCGGTCACATGAAGCATGAGTGTCCTACATATCACAAGAGCATTGGGAAGAGTAAGGCACTTGCTGTTACCCTGAGTGACACCGAGCCTGAGGATGATTCCGACAATGAGGATGACGGAATCTTAAATGCCTTCATGGCCACTGTTAATCCTACTGATGGGATTGATGAAGATGTGGTTGAAGAAGAGGAATTGGTGGAATCCAAACTTGAGAAGATGGATGATCAAGATGACATCCATACAGAGTATGAGAAACTGTACAAGCTTTCTAAGAAGCATGAGAAACTGTATAGGCTAACCACCAAGAAGCTCAGTGATGTGGAACTTGATCGTGAGGAGCTTTCCACAAAGTTTGATGAGGCTAATCAGACTATCGGAGCATTGAGGTTCTAGAACAATTTCTTGGCTGAGAAGACCAAAAAACTTGAAGCGGAGCTATTTCAAGTCAGAGCTCAGTTGGAGAGGACTTCAAGTGCAAAGCTTGATGAGATCCTCAGCATTCAGAAATCTGCTTCAAATCGAATAGGTTTAGGGTATGGTCTTTCTTCCTCTAATACTACTTCTTCTAGTACTACTGTTTTTGTTCCTCTTGCTAATAATGTTAAAATTAAAAACAATGAGATTAAAACTGAATTAGCTAGTGAGAACATAGATAAGGGTAAATCTATCTCAGGAGCACCCCCTAAACTTGAGAAGAAAGATGTTAAAAACCCTAGGGCTAAGAAGGCTAACTCTCAAAAGCCTAAACAAAAGAAGCAACATCTCTGTCATCATTGTGGAGCTGCCGGTCATACTCGACCAAATTGCTACAAGTGGCTTGCCACTCAACAGAGCAATGGCATGATAGCATCTGGGAACCAGAATCAGCTTCAATCCTCTCTTGCTCCCCTTAGAGATCTTCTCAAAACCCTCATGTTCCTTTCGAACTTGAACGATTTTAATTCTTCCCCTTCACCGCCGGTTCAAGGGTTTGCTAAACGGAAAGGTTCTTCCAAAGTGTGGAAGAAAAAGGGCTCCAAGTGATTCTATCACTTTTCTCTCTCTCTTCTTGCTTTTGTGTGTGCATTACTTTTGTGTTTTGCTGTCAAGTTTTGAGTCAGTCTAGTTTTTATGCATTGTGTTTTTTTTTTACATGTTTTTGTTTTGTTTTTTTGTTTTGTTTTTCATATAAAAATATTTTTTTTTTTTGAAAAATCAGAAAATACAAAAACAGTGTGTTTTGTGTACATTGGTACTTGTGTACCTTGGATGGCCATTGAAACAAAGTTTTCTAAACTTTGTATCTTTTATAACTTAGATGAACATCTCTATGCACAACTAAGTAAGTGAGCTTTGTGGCTCTTGTTAGTGATGAGTAAGATTAAATTATCTCTTGTACTTAACACTCATATCACTCTTTTTGACGAGAATGACTAAAAAATCCTAAGAGAAAGACATTAATAACCATCTCACCACTGTTGCCCGCCAATCATAGTATGACACCTGTATGCTTCGGCATAGCAAAAGTGCAGTGTCAATGACATTCGTGTGCTTAGGCATAGCAAAATTGGAATGTCAAATATCATTGGGTAATTCTTTTCTCTCTCTAATATGCCCATGCATGATTTGCTTAAAAAGAAAAATATGCAAAGAAAATCTAAAGCAAAAAGATAAAAAATGCTTTAAAAATGATTGCAAGCGTGTATTTTAGGAGATGTGAGAGTTATAGGATGTACCTCAAAGGTGATAGTCCCCATCAAGCAGTTATGATTGTGTGTGAGTTAAAGTGATTTTCTCATATCTTAAATCGTCATAACATGTATACACTTATGCAATCTTGCTATGATTTTCACACACAGCATGCAATATTCTTTGCTACTCTTGATACATGTGCAGGTACAATGTGATTTGGCAATCACAAGATTTTACATGTGTTAATGTATGCTCACTAAACTGTCTTGACTTGTTTTTGAAAAATAAAATCGGTTAGACTTGTTTAGTGTGTGTATGAGTTTTTGAAGATTCATGTGCTTAAAATTTTTATTGAAAGATGATTTTGAGAGCTTAATATGTTGATTGGATCATTGGTTGAGTTGCATGTTGGATTGCATTCATGTCTGTGTTTTTCACATCTCGAAAAACTGGTTTTAAAAGCTTGCTCGACACCTCATCGATACCTTGCTGTCTGTCGAGCTTCTTCAGCTTTTTCTTATCGCAATCCCGACAACTTCTCGATACCTGGTGGATCGATCGAGCTTCTATTATGGTATCTGATGATTTGTTCCTCGACACCTCGTCGATACCTCAGCTGTCGACAACCATTTTCTCGACACCTTCTCGACAGATGTCTCGACACCTCTCGACACCTTTATCTGTCGAGCTTTACTGCTGGTCTATTTGAATTTCCTCGTGCGATCCGACCCTTATTTCTCTCGATCTCTCTCTCAATACTTCTCTGATTTCTCTCCCAAACTCTCTCATTTCACTCCAAAAATTGTTCCTCAAGGTTTCTTTAAGCTTTTTCAAGTTTTTCCTCACTTGGTAAGCTTCTAATCCTTTCACATTCATGCATTTCATATTTTGAAACCTAGGTTTTGGGGTTTTTCAAAATTGATGAGTTATTATTGAAATTTTGGGATGGGTTTTCACTTAAATGAGTTTAAAACCTCATACATTGCATCACATTCGCATTATAATAGTATTGTCATGCATTTAGATGTGTGCTATCTGTTTGTGTGCTGATAGGTTTGGATTAGGCTGAGCTCATGATGCAATTTCTTTTGCATGTCACATGTTCATGCATTTCCCATGCATATGTACTCTCTTTTCATTATACTTGCTATATTTGAAATTGCTTGGGACTTTTCTGATTGTCTTTCTATCTCTCCCTTTCTTTCTGTTTACGTTAGTTGTGTCTATGGCACCTAAGCTTAAATCCACTCCAGCCCGGAACCCTCTTCGTTCCGGAGCTTCTTCATCCTCTGATCCTACTCTATCTAATATTCGGTTCCATGATGATGACGCCTTCAAGGCATTCTCGGAGAACTTTTCTAGACAAGGCATTTATTCAGAACGCCAAGTCATTCTGTCGAACTTTGCTGACACCGACCTTCCCACTGTCATTCACAGTAGGGGATGAGAGTCACTGTGTGACGTCCCAGTCACTTGTCCTCTCGTGCTTATCCAGGAGTTTTACTCCAACATGCACGAGATTGATTATTCAATACCTCTTTTCTTCACTCGCGTTCGAGGTACGCGCATTCCTATCACACCACAACTTGTTGCGAATGTGCTTCGGGTCCCTAGGATAGAGTTTCCTAACTATCCTAGTTGTGAGCATCTGAGGACTGTGTCCAGGGATGAGCTCATGTCTGCTTTCTGCGAGCGCCCTTCTGATTGGGGTGAGCGTCAGTTTACACCATGTAAACCTTTTGTTAAAGGTCCTAAATTCATGAACATGGTGATGACCTTTGTTTTGCATCCACTCTCTCACTACAACTCCATTACAGAGCCTCGTGCTCGATTTTTGTTATCTCTTCTTGAGCATCTTACCATAGACTTTCCTTCTCATTTCATTCTGTCTATTATAGATGTTCATCTAGATTCGGCGTCCCGTGATAAGCTCATCTTTCCTTCCGTTATCACGAGGCTCTTACGCCATTTTTCTGTTCCTTTTCCCTCTTCCGACCATTTCACTGTCATGTGTGCCATAGATTATGCTAACGTTAAACGTAGCGAGGCCCAGTTACGGTCGAGGCAGTCGGATTCAGCACCTCCTCCCTCCCGTTCAGCTCCATCCACGTCCGCTCCTTCCTCTTCTTCGGGCGATGTGACGTTAGGAGACATCATGGTGCAACTGCAGTGCATGGATGCTCACCTAGATACATTATCTACGGAGTTGTATCAGGTGAACGTTTATGTTGGTCGTATTGCATGGCGACAGGCTTCCATGGGTGGTTTTGCTCCTGAGGCTACTCCTTCACCACCTTCTCCCATGGCTTTTGATTTTGAGGATGAGGATGATGACGACGGTGATGACGATGATGCTTCAGATGATGATGATGGAGATGCTAGCTCTACCGATAAGATGTCTACTTGACACTCTTACCCTTTGTCATTCGTGACAAAAAGGGGGAGTAGTTTTGTTTATGAGAGTAGTCATTCTTAGGGGGAGAGTTAGTATAGGACCATTTTGTTAGGGGGAGTGTTGATATGTTTTGAGGGATGTAGTGAAGATATTATGTATCTTTTCTTTTCTTTCTTTTTAGATACATTATTCTTGTACATGAGGTCTTGTGACCATTTATAGACATACATTGTACTTATCTCTTTATTTATGTTGATGTATGTTTTTCTTTCACCTACCCCTTCATGTGTTGTTTCTTTTCTCCCTTTATACACATGCTTCTTATTACTTGTATGCAATCTATTATTTCTGTTTCACACAAAGATGCCTTGATGAGTTTTGTTTAAAGTGTTTCAAAAATACAGGTTGTTAAACTCTACTTGCCATAAACTCTCTTCTTGCAAAGTTTTTCAAGAGTTTGTGTTAGGATAGATTTTATTGTATTCAACAAGTAAATATGAGTTGAGTGATTTATGATTTCTTTCATATGTTCATTTGTTTGTTGTGGTTTTGTCACGGATTGCCAAAGGAGGAGATTGTTAGGACATATGTGTTTCACTTGTTAGGAATATATGTCACTACTTTATGTAATCGGTTTATCTTTTGACAAAAGGCACTTTACTTGTATTTGGGTAGATTTAGAATGTGTTTAAATACTTCAAGAAACCATGTTTCAAGATCAAGTGTTGAAACCTTCAAGTCTGTCCAAGAAAACAAGCTGATAGTGCAAATTTATTAAAACTCGACAGCTGCATCTATCGAGCTTAAGGAAACTGTTCAAAGCTCGGTGTGCTCGATACCTTCTCGACAGCTGCTCGACACCTTCTATTTGTCGAGGTTTAGGAATTTCAGAATTCTGACATGATTTTCTTGGGATCTGTGAATATGTCTTTGGGCTTTCTTTTCTCCTAATCCTAGACATACAAAAGGATTGTTTTAAGGGCCGTCAAACAGTTCATAAGTTGCACAAGCATTGAGCAAACTCTGTTCAAGCAAATTGTGACCAGAGACGAAGTTCTTATCCTAGTTCATCTCTTTCTCTTGAAGAAGTTACTGTATATGTGCACCGTAGGGTTTTGTGACCAAGCATCTTCTTGATCTTCATCGTGTGGATGAACTGAAGAACTTTGCAACCAACAATCTTCTTAGTTGGTGATTGAAGTCGCGTACTGGGATCCGCGCAATTAGTTAGTCACGTACTTGGGAGTCGTGCATCAGAAATGGGAATTGTCATTACAGAACAAGTCCAATTGGGTATTGGGGTAAGGGTTCAACTGTAGGTTGGTAAGGTACTTGGGATTCCTTTACTTATAACCGCTTGTTGTGATAATAATGGAGTTTCGGGAGTGGTAACCTGAAAATCACCCGGTGGGGTTTTTGCTGTTATGTTTTCCCCATTCGTAAACAAATCACTGTGTTATTTATTTTCCGCTGCATAATTAGTTTATTGGTGATTTGTTTGTACTACCACGCGTTTGCATGATAAATTGATTAATTAATAACTTGACTAATTAATTAATTAATTTCTATCACAAGGGGTTATTCAGTTTGTGGCCTATCATTTTTTTTTTTGGGGGGGGGGGGGGGTTATCATCAGGGAGAAGATAATCAATGGATCAATCTTTGAGACCATCGTTAAACTGATATGAGAAATTCTTTGGGTGATGCCTGATAGGCTACTGCTATATGCCTGCAAGAGCATATATGTGTACCTAAAAAACAAATTCTTTTTCCTCATATTATCCTTTAATGTTATAATGTGTTTATACTTTCTATTATTATGTTCTAATGGCCAAACATTATACTCCTCTATCTCTCTATCCATATCTGTTAAATTAAGCAATTAGGTAGAAGTAATCAGTTCATAGTCTTCCATATCCTAACAGCTCTTCTTTCATCAAGGAAGGTGTAGATTTCTTTTCTATTGAGGTTTGAAAAGGAGAGATAGAAAATCATCTCAATGGAAAGTAACATGACATGTCTGAACTGCTCAATTTTGTATTAGAAAGGCTTTCATTATTCAAACACTGACAAGATATATGATTCTATAATAAACACAATTTACTTTTATCTTTATCCAATGATCCTGATAGCAAGTATTCCTAATATGTGACTATATTATATCCAGTTCCAGCCAAGGATTAAATGCTACAGAACTGGAGATGCTCATCAAACATGCATGAAAATCTCCCTTTTTAAAATTTTCAATTCTGTGTAAGCGCCAAAAAATAAATATCAAAGAATGAAAATTTGTCTACTCCATTTAGCTCATCTGCTCGCCAATTAAGTCCAAGCCTACGACAAGGAAAGACAATCCTTGGAACAGCAAGAAATAGAAATGAACTCCATGTGCTGATAAGAGACTCCTGGCTGATGCAGTGAGTAGAAGCAAAGCAAGTGCAAGCTCCTTCCTGTAGAGCTTGTTTTTCTTCTTCACAGAAGGGACATCTTCTGCTGTGAGTTTACTCAACAATTCTAAACCAGACTCAGAATGCCTCCTACTGATCTTCTCTTCACTCAAAGACTTTGATTCTCTCTCAGCAAAGGCCAATAGATCTGATTCAGATGATCTACCAGTCTTCTTAGTCACTACCCACTCATAAGCACTTCCCAACTGGAATAGCCCAGAGACCATGGCATTGAATTTTGTAACAGACATTGTGTTCTCAAAAAGTAGGTAAGGAACCAAGAAAGGGAATTGTTTTGGTGATGGGAGAATGTTCAAAAAAGACATGAAGATGGGGACATAACAAATTACCCAAAGCGGTAGTTCTGCCTCAGGAATGAACATGGTCAATGGAAGTATGATACAGAACAATGTGAATGAGTAAAAGGGCAGTATAAGTTTCCTAAGAAGAAAGAAAAGCAATATCAGGTTGGCCTTCTTCCATATTGTTATCTGCACAAAAAATAAGCTCAAATAAAAAAAACTACTCAGAATTACCAGTTCAAATGGGAATTAAGCAAATTAAGGAAGGCGAAGAAACCTTAGAAGTTATGATAGCAGGAAGGCATAGGCGGAAGAGCTGCATTGGACCCGAATGCCAGCGATGCTGTTGTTTCTTATAGGTTTCATAAGACTCCGGTAATTCACAAAGCACTTTGACATCATTGAGGAAGATGAATTTCCATCCGTTCAAGTGTGCCCGAACTGCAATGTCCATATCCTCAACTGTGGTTCTCTCAAGCCAACCTCCTGAGTCCTCTAAAGCCTCAATTCTCCAAACTCCTGCTGTTCCATTGAATCCAAAGAAATTGAGAAAAACACCATTGACTTGCTGCTCCACCTCAAAATGGAAGCAGAGATTGATGTTCTGCAACCTTGTAAGCAAATTCTCATCCTTGTTCACAAATGACCAGCGAGCCTGGACAAGGCCCAATTCAGGATTTCCCTGTACAAATCACAACACCATTAAGAATGACTATAGTCAAAGGGTACAAAGATAGTATATCCCTTTTTATTTGGCATATATTACCTTGAAGTGAGGAACAGTTAATTTAAGGAAATCAGGATTTGGCTGGAAGTCTGCATCAAGTATTGCAACAAATTCATAATCTTTCACATAATCACAGCCCATGGCTGATTTTAGATTGCCGGCTTTGTACCCAGTTCTGATTAATCGATGTCTGTATACTATGTTTACCCCCTTCTCACACCACGACGAGACTTCATCTTTGATTAGAAGCTGTAGATTTCCATCATCTGAATCGTCTAGGACTTGAATTAAAACTCGTTCCCTTGGCCAATCAAGCTGACAGGCAGCAGCAATTGATTGTGCAAATACCTAAATAAAACATAATATTTTAGCACTAGACTAAGAAGCAAAGTTATATTAAGCAATAGAACTCTGACAAGGAACTATTCAATCATGAATTTAATTGTTAATTTGTTAATGGGGCCTGTGAGAGAAGATATGAAAATTACAATAATAATTCAAAACAAGTCATGTTAGTTGAAACTTTCAAGATCTTTATATAAAAGCTAATGCAAAAACCACTAATTAAAGTTCAGTAAGTTACAAAGTAAACAAATAAGCATATAGCAACAGACAACAGAGAAAAACAAGTTAGTTCTGTTCTATTACCTCTCTCTCATTGCACATTGGAATCTGAACAAGGACCATTGGGAAACTTGAACAATCCTCAATATCATAAGCTTCTCCTTCTATTGTGGGCTTCAGCTTCTTGTACTTAATCCAGAAACACCCAATACATAGAACTAGCCGATCGAGAGATTGAATCAAGAATAGCACAGTGCAGGATTTAGAAAGAAATATCACAAAAGGAGCAATATAGTCAACTCTAAAAGACATCCAAGCCATATAGGACCATTGCATAAGACCCTGAACCTCCCAAGGGTGAAGCATTTGCAAATTCCATTTCTTGAAATGAGCAATGACTTCTAACACCAAAGCTAAAATCGAAATAACAAGAAAAACTTTGATAAATCTATACAACCTTCCTCTGCTCTTGGGCTCTTCTTCACTTACATCAGATAAGGCAATGCGTTTCTTAATTGAAAGAAACATGGACTTGAAAGTCATGGCCACCCATGAAAGACTGGTCAGAACTCTGTGAGCTTTGAGAAGAAGAACCCATGTAAATTGCTTGGGACTCGCAGCCTTCTGTTTATCTGGAAGCAACAATGAATCTGAACCATTGACCTCTGGAAAAGATAAGTTGTTAGGCTTCTCAATTGTGACCACAACAGTGTTTGTTGCCATTTCTTTTCCTGGAATTCAAATTCACAGGAAAGAAAGTGGAAAAAAGAATCACTGCCCAGATCAAGATTTTTGAAAAGAATATATGGGGTGAGCTTGTAATTCAGTTATGACTCTGGTATAGCATTATAGAAGAGAAAGTAGGAGAAGCAGACCATGAAAACTGTCAGTTTTATATGATTTTCTCTGAAATCTGGATCTTTGAATTCAGAGTGGAAACAGAATACCAGGTTTCAGATGGAGTTGAACTTGGAAGTTTGACAACTGGTATTCCAGGTTAAAGCATAATGCAGCTAAGAGAGAGAGAGAGAGAGAGAGAGAGAGAGAACATGCACTTACTAGACTCAGCGAACTACTAATAAAGAAAAAGAAGGCACTAATTTTTTTTTTTTTTTTTTTTTTTTTTTTTTTTTTTTTTTAAATCTGTATGGTAAGAAGTTTTTTTTTATATTGAGAAGATACATGGTATGGTAAGAAATTTGGAAGGTCAAGATATTTTATAAAAATCAACAATCAATTACTTGTCAAGACTAATCACTTGGAATTGGTATCTATGTTGGATTGCTTAAAATTTCATAGAACATTGTGCTTATCTTTGTTAAAAAGAATTTTATTTTTACTCTAAGATAAAATTTCTACTTATTGTGTTCACTTCAGCTATTTTATAAAAACCAATGATCAATTACTTGTCAAGAGTAATTACCTAGAATTGGTATCTATATTGGATTGCTTAAAATTTCTTAGAACACCATGTTTATCTTTGTTAGAAAGAGTTTTATTTTTACTTTAAGATAGAATTTCTACTTATGGTATCCATTACAACTATTTTATAAAAACCGATGATCAACTATGCATAAAGACTAATCATCCGAAATTGGCATTTATGTTGGATTGCTTGAATTTTCATAGAACACTGTGCTTATCTTTGAAGTTAGATAGAGTTTTATTTGTGGGTTCCAGTTAGCTCAACTGGTAAAGTCTTTGATGGTTGTATAAGAGACCTGGGGTTCAATCCCCGCTTACACAAAAAACTGTTTGGTGCCTTGGTCTGATAATAAAAATCTATTATCAGGAGCAGACGCCATAAGTTGAAACTCTCTAAAAAAAAGGATAGAGTTTTATTTTTACTTTAAGATAGAAGTTCAACTTTAATCTATTATTTAATGACAATAAACTTTCAAAAATAACTTTTGATATTAAAAACCAAAAGAATGCTTAAATGTGTTCCAGCTTGGTTAGCCTGGTAAGTTGTCAAGAAATTTGGAGGACAACTAGGTACAGCCAAATTGCAGATCAACCACAAAAAGTTCTTTCTGTCTGTTGATTTGGGCACCGTGTGTTCCTACAGAGAGTTTCTTTCTCACACTTTCACCACTTGCAAAGAAGTTTCTCTTCCTTGTTTGGGTTATCATTTGATTAATTTATTAACCGCCATAATTATTCCACGCGGTGTGTGAACAAGTCTAACCTTTTTTTTTTTTTTTTTTTTGACTAGTCTAACCTAACCTGCGTATTATATTTGAATAATTGTTCAGGGGGCAGCATCTTATTTTTCTCATATTGTAAACCAGCAATCCTAATCATGTGTTTATATCAAATAAATCCCAATCATGTGCGTCTTCAGGATCTTTCCATTTTGACAAATCCAGCCAATCAGAGTCATTTGACTCTTTGAAATGCCATTAAGTTTCAAGAAATGTTAGAAAATGAGTTTCAGAAAAGAAATAATCATGATATTAGGTTTTAAAAAAATTTAAAAAAAAATAACAAACCAAGTAAACAACTAATTGATTAAACTCTAGGACGATTATATAACATATTTCTGATGATTTTTGTTCCTGGTAGAGAGAAAGAGATGTGAGACATAGCAATACATGTACTGTAATTAATAAGTAATAATTTAAGTCTAATATATAAATCTAGAATTAGATGTGAAGTCAAACTAAGGGCACGTTACTGAGTTTTGTTTGGATTAAAAATGCTGATTCAATTCCTGGTAATATTTATTTGTTATTTATTTAAAATTTTAATTAATTATTCTTCTTTTCAAATTTTTTTACATCTGGGTAACTCTAACTCTGACATTTAGCATATGCTTTAGTTTCATCTTAATTCCCACACGTAAGAATATGAAAGAATAACATGGTCACTCAAAACAAGAGCATTGATGAATATGGGAAATTATTATATACTCCTGGAGTACTATAAATGCGTACTCCCTCCTCTCACATGAATGGTCTCACATGAATGGTGGGTCCGACTAATTAAATTCATGATGGGGCCCACCATTCATGTGAAAGGAAGGAGTACACATTTATGGTACTCCGGGAGTATCTAATAATTTTCCGATGAATATATAGGTATATATACATAGATATAAGCAATGACACGCTATATTGTGGCACAGAAACAGAGAATTTTACTTTTCTTACATTCTCTAACTCTTTGTTTCTTACTTCTATGTGATTTCACAATTTTTTTTTTTTTTTTTTTTTTTGGTTATATTTTATCTTTTTGGGTCATAAAATTTTGTGTCCATTGCTTGAACAAAAAGATGGAGTTAGGGTTGAGCTTGACTTATTTATATATATATATATATAAAAAAAAAAAAAAAAAAAACTGTATTCTAACTCAAGCTTTAGCTTTTTATGAAAAACAATGTAGAAGCATTATCAATTTGTTGGTTAATGACCAAATATTGAAGCAACGTTATCTCATTGATCATAGGAAATTTAGAATGCAAATCCTTTGTACCACTTTTTGTGTATCATTCTATGTTCCACCAAACACTACTTACCATGTGTATAATTGCTTTCCATTTTAAACTTCAGTTACTCTATAAGAAAAGTAAAATCAAAACATGGCAAGTAGTGGTTGGTGGAACATAAAGTGGTACATAAAAAGTGTTATAGAATATCTAGACTCGGAAATTTAATGAAAGTGATAGACAACAGCATCTCCCATGTGTCAAATTGGATTCCCCTTAATTATTTGTAAACAAAAATAAGTTCATATGAGAGGACTATATGTATTTTGTATAAATACATTTATAGCTGCGGGGTCACTCGATTTAGTGGTTTTGGAGCCCATTTGAGCCTAACCTAAAAGGTTCTTTAATGGAAGCTCATTTAATTTACATTCCCTAATTTTAAGTGTTAGTGGTTTTTTTTTTTTTTAGAATCAAGTTTAAAGTGTTAGTTTCTTCTTAAAAAAAAGGGTTTAAAGTGTTAGTTCATAACTTGATATAGCTATATAACGCCGCGTTTGTTTCAATGAAAAATCTTATGTGAAAATAGTTTTTTTTTGTTTTTCTATGTTTTGTAGTGTCATAACTTTTTAAAAAAAAAGGTAATTGGAAAACTATCTTTTAACTTCCCTAATTTAACTTGGAATGAGATAGAGTTGTTTTCCACAAAAATTTCCTAGAAAACAATTCTATCTCATGCCAAGGAAAAATAAGGGAAGTGTAAATATAGTTTTTCAACTCATTCTATCATTGCTACCAAATATAAGAAAATAAGATAATTTTCTAGAATATGCTTTTTGCAAAATAATTCATTTAAAAAAAATATATTAATGTCGAAACAAATAATAGTAAATTTAGTATTGCAAATAATAATAATAACAGATTTTGGGGCAAATTGCACTTACCTACTTTAAAATTATGAGTAATGCCTTCCTTAACTACTGGTAATAAGAATTTTGTCCCCTACCGTTACGATTTCTGTTAAATTTGCCAACAATCTTAATGGTAAAAGGTAAAGTGCTTATTATCTATATGTATACTCAGAGGAAAACATTACTGAGTTTTGAAGTAACAAAAGCATATAGAAGTTACATTAACCTGATCGTTAACAAAGAGTGGAAGCTTGATATTACAAAGTAGATGGAAAACATAGAAAAGTCAAAGAATGAAACAAACGTGTTGGAAAGAATCTCTAACTCAATCGGTTGTATTAGGTGTAGGCCTTCCATCATGAGTTGTCTTACTGTGCATAAATCAAGGGATCAAAGAATTTCAACATTAATCAAGGAACCTTCATTATCAAAAAAACAAAAATGAAAAAGAAAAATCAAGAAACCTTCATTTGAATTTCTAACATTTTCCTTGTTGATTGACAGCGTTGTTGCACAAATCAAGGAGCCTACAATACCAAATGTCATTTGCAAAACAGTCAATAGCCAGTTAACGATGATCAACAGTCAACTTGGAGAGAAACAAGAAGTTGCCATTAAAACAAGTTTTTGTGACATGGAGTTCATTTAAGGAGATTTGTTAAGCGCTGGGAAGCACAGACATTTCATTTAAGGTGCCATACTCGTGTCATACCGATGTCATACCCGCAAAATTTTTTGAAAATTGCTCATGTTGCCTTGTCGTACCCGTACTTATGTCCATGTTCGTGCTTACAAGGTTAAGTATGTAACATTTGAATTTTTCTTTATTAAACTTTTTTTTTTTTAATCATAGAAAATGTATTTCGAAAACTTGCATTATTTTGGCATGCAAAACACTAAAAAATGTGAAAAAAATGTTATTAAAAAAATTGTTATTAGCCAAAACAAAATAGAACGTTAGACATCACAAAAGAAGTAAGGATAGAAAATATGTCATTTTCTGTAATATTTTAGGACCAAGAAACAAATGGGACTTGTTGTTACATGTGGTTTGATGGGTATGCATCCCAGCAACCAAGCATTGCAACTGAAGCCTCATCCAGTAAAGCCCACTACTACTAGTAAGTATTGTAGCTAGCAGAGCATAATATGGCAGATTATTTGCATCTTAAAAGGATTTGTCTTGGTTCTTTGCCACGGTCACGTGTAACTGTCCTACTCGAACTCGTCCATGTGATCTGCTAACCTGGTCATGGCTGTACACATAATTTTAGAATATTATCTAGTACTTTCAACTTGCCATCTCATGATGTGTATGTAACACTATATATTGTAATCATAGTATCATACATTTAAAAAAAAAGTGGGCCTATTTGTGTGTGGTGTCTCCCCCTTTAGTTAGACTATTTCATTTCATATCCATGAGATATTCTAAAAATCAAAATCATGATGAACTGATAGTGTGATGGATTGAATTTGGAATCTCAACTTCAATCGACTCGTATACCTTGAGAGGGTTGTGCGGTACGTAACCAGTGATCTAATGCATCCAAGTGCCAACAAATTATTTGCTATAAGTAAGCATATCATTGGAGTCCCAAATGCACTGATAACATCATCATTTTTTGTTTTGGTTAAGTAACAGCATCAAGTTGTGCAAAACTAATCTTTCTCTATGAAAGGACAATTTTGGAGTAGTTGAGTGGTTTGCGGTGCGTAATTGTGGTCTCCCAGTTTAGGCAACCTCTTGATCACCACCAAAACAGGTACATTTGTGCTGTTAAATTTACTTACCAGAAAGAGTGCTATAATACACTACTACTACAATTATAGACACACAAATTTAATATGCCCAGCCGCATATGGTAAGAGAAGAATAAAGAAAAAAAAAAGGGGGTGGGGATCCTGATGCATACCAAAAGTCCAAAATTAGTGCTTTTTTTTTTAATTTATAAAATTCATTTATTTATGTAAAGTGTTGGTTCAAATTTGAAATTCCCATTAGTGTAATCTTATTGCTATGAATGAAGATTATGTTTATGGTTTAATTATTTTTTTATTGATGTTTTCTGGAAGCCTATTTAAAAATGGCTATGACGTATTTGAAGAATGAATTTGATGTTTTGGAATTTTCCAATAATTGGGTGTTGATTATTTGGTTGTCAACTTGATGCTAATTCCAAGGAACCCATCAGCTGATTCATAGGATCTATCCTTTATTTTCTATTCAATTATTTTACCCCCAATTCCATTAAATTTTTATCTTGCATCAGATCTAATACATGAGTTCTCAAGAACCAAAGATCCAACTCTCCAAGAAAGGCTAGGAGGCTTTTATTTTTGTGTTAATTCTGCTGGAAATCATTGGACCATGGATGTGCAAAACTTGTATTTAGAAGTGCTCTTTAATAGTGGACTACACCTTTTAGATTTTGATACAATATCCAACCAACTAGTGTGTATTTTGAGATTAAGAAGAATGAGGATAAGTTATCCAAATTATAGACCCACTCACATCAATTTAGGGCCCGTTTGATAGAGGAGTTTGAGTAATATTGTTTGTAGTTTTTTGAAATACGTATGAGTGAAAAAGTGTGTTGAAATGTGTATAATGTTGTTTAAAAACTGAAAATATGTTGTTTAACTACTCTACCAAATAGGGCCTTTCAAAGCTACTGAAGTTCAAAATGGTGAACCACTGGATTGATTGTCATGATTTACATACATATTGGGCCACATGGTGTCCCTCTTGATGCAAAAGATGCATTATGTGTCATGAACTGCCGACACTAAGTAAATATGCTACATGTATGTCACAACTCAAAAGCTAAAATTTCAATCTAATAAGAAAAAATAAATACTTACAAGGATCACAAAAAGGTTGCAGTAGGCACTTGACAGACATAAAATTAAACGAGTGACCAGTACTATAACTAAGAAATAAGAATGTGAGAGTGACTGATATGTTAGATAGGAGTCTAAAGCTTGTCTATTTGGTGAGATGTCCATTTCAAAATCAAGATTGCATTGGGGCTTCGATATAAATGGATGATTATAGAACCTTATCTACCACCTTGCCTGTATAGTAGTTGGTCATATGGTAGGGAATTGTCAACTGTCAAAGACTGCACAGATAAACACTAACAATATTTCAGGGTAGACATCCAAGTATCTTCCAATTACTAAGGTTTTGTTTTTTTGCCTACTAGGTGAATCTTCAGTGTCTCAAGGGTAACCTAAACTTCTTGAAAAATCACACTAATCGAATACCACCATATGTGACAAAGGCCAATGCCCTTGCTGATTCATTTATGGTGCAACAATAGTAAAGCATTGCCTTGCACCTCAAATTTGGACCAACTCTATTATACTCAAGAAAATGGAGCTGGATGAGAGAGGATGAAAATTTTCCATTTTTATATGTTTTCTAACAAAAATGTATTACTTATTTGATTATTTTTTAATGAATAAGATATTTATTCAATCAAATAACAGAACCAGCTTTTACAAACAAGTAGAAAAGTGCAGACAACGAGTAGCAGAAATGCAAAAACATCATACTTATAAGGCCTAATCTAACTAAGCACATAACAAAACAGAATTAGGAAACTTCCAGTTACAACATAAGGCTTTATTTTAAATTGAGTTTTTAACTCTGATTCTACTTGCAAGCCTACACTTCACAGTTTGTATAATTGTATCTGTCATTATGGTGTTGAAAATCTACACTTCATTTTTCACCCTACCATTATGCACTCTCTAATCTCTATCCCTCCTAATGTGGTAAATGGTAGCAGAACAGGCCAATTCAGCTCCCATATCTAATCACCCACCTTTCTATGAAACAGACAGAACTTTAGAACTTCTTGACAAATTCGTTGACTCATGGAATAATTAAAATACAAATAGTCCCTTGATTCCATGATTCCATAAGTATATCTGCCTTATATGCCCATTTAAATATTCTTTACCTAGTAAGCAGCCTATTCTTAATCGCCAGCCAAGAGATAAATGAATGCTTGGGAATATGCCCAGGAAACCAGATGCTCTTCCACCAGTTAATGCAGCTGTGTTTTTCCCTAATCATTTCCCAAGTTTCAGTAAACCTAAATCTACCATTATCAACAGAAAAATGTACCACATTTTGTATCCCACCATACAGTTACTGAACACAGTACAGTACAAGTGAAAAATTCTTTGAGATGAGACTACTATGCATTGGCATAAAGCCATTAACTCTCTGATTCTTCTCATTGTACTTTTGGCCTAGCATTTAAACTCTTTGGCTGGCCAATTAAATTTACACCATGTGTCTTCATTAATATATCCATCTTCTATAGCTGGAAGTTCTTGTATATTAACATCACATGCAATGTCCATCTGTCCTAATTTGCATTATATTTTAACAAAACTGACTTCATTATTAATTTGATTTGCCTAATGACTAGGGCCATTTGACTAATTTGGTTAGCCTAATGACTTCATTAATGTATCTTCAATAATTTGCCTAATGACTAGGGTCTTGATTTTTCAATCTTATTATTGTCTCTAGTTATACTTGTTAAGATGTGTTAAGACGAGTCTAATAAAAAGATTGAAGTCTTGAAGGATCTCATAGCTGCATTACTCTTCTTTAAAGAGTTGAAAGTCCAGCTTTTTTATTTTTCTCTCTAAAAAGCATTCTAATGCATCAATCTCAAATCATCATCATTTTAAGCATTCCATACAATTTGTCAGAACATTAAACTTGTTGGTAACAAATAAGATACCATTACTAAAAAGAAATTGTAGGTTACAATCATGTTGATGTCTTGAACTTCAAGACGTACATATGGCTATATGTCTTCTTCTGTCGATAATTCTCATGACTGAAACACTTTTGTTTTTGGATGAATTAGAGTTTCCTTCAACCAAAGGAAAAGTACGTTTATAGAAAACTGCATGGCAGTACAAGTAATCCAGCATAAAACTGAAAACCAAGATTACAAAGCTAAATCAGCACATATGGCCTATGTATCTTCTTCTATGGTCATTTTCAATGATCCTATCCTTGATTTCCTGGTAGGTCTTTAACACTCTCAACTTCTCTCTGGGAGAGGAAAATTTACTTTGTTATTCAGAATGCCCAAAGTTAATCGATACCCAAGGATCTACATCAACAATGCATGAACCAGCCTCTAGGGATTGATATTGCTTGTATAGGGTACAGAAGAACTATTAGCAGTACTCATCTGACAAATGCTATACATATTGAATTTTTTTGTTAATGATAAATTATCTATTACCCCAAAACGTTAAGTTGTTAAGAAATGGTGAATTTAATTATTTATTCTAACAATTACAAATGCTATATATTGAATACCTTTTCACTTCCAGTCTCCACATTTAAAGAACTAAGGAGATTCTAGCCATTTATGTCCCCACATTTTAAATAGCCAAAGTATAACTATACCTCTGCTTGACAACAGTACCTCTCTATTCTCAACATGCACCTGCTTGCACCAGAAATGCTGGTTTATATTCTATTCCATTATACACACAAGCAGCTCCATCTGTAACACCTTGTTTATTGTTAACATAGCCAAATGGGCAAATGGAAATTGCTTTGCTTACCAGCAACCACATGTGGCCAATAGAAGCAACATTTTATGCCGCCCAAAAAAAGCCTAAGTAATTAATTTACTTGGAGTCTAGAAGTATATGAGTCACCTCTATTAGAATTATGATTAACTAATTAAATTCATAATTTCCTAACAACTTAAACTTTTGAAAAAATTGGTAATCAATCATAATACTAGAGTAGGAGATCCTAATGGCTTAAGCTAACGAGAATCATTATAAATTTATCAATCTCTATAAGTAGCTCTCCACATGTCACCTCCAATATGTTGGCCTAGATCAATGTTATTTTATAGTGAAAGACTTCGGCCACATCATTTTGGAAAAGCATCCTCTCTATTTCAAATGGATCCATGCAGCTAATACTATTAGATTCAAAAAATAAAATCTTAATCATGAATATGAGTATGCTATATTGATTATTAAAAAAAAAAATGCTAAAGTTATTATGAATTCTACTATAAAATACATATAAATAAATTTCTTAACTTTTTTTTTTCATCTTCTCTAAAAAAATAACTATGTTTTTTTTTTTTGGTTTTATGTTTAACAACTAACACATTAATTTATAAGACTAATGTACTAAAATGTTTAATATTGGTCATTCTATTTATAAATAGAAAATTGCACTATAACAATTTTCCTCAATGTTAGTGAAATAGTGGATTGCATCATATTTTTTCTAGAAAGCCAAATCCTGTGGTTGGTCTAATGTTAATGGGTTTCTGGAAGACAGGAATAACCCAAAGCTTCAACCAAAATAGTTATACCAACCTTCCAATCAGGCCCAAAGGTACCCTTTACCATTTGGGCCCAAAAACTGACTCGAAAAGATAAGTGTTAAAGCCTTTATTTGTTGACGGGACAAAGTATGCACCAAGCATAAAACAGTCTCTCGCAAACATAACCAGGAATCTTTCTCTTTTTGTACTAAAAGGTTGGAACTAGGCGAAAGTATATTATGTAGCTGTTTTATGGGCCCTAAAGTGAAAAAAAGAAAAAAAAAAGAGAGTATTTGAATGGATTTAATGCTGCTGGGCCCAAAAATGCCGTGCTTTATGGATTGAAATTCAATAATTATGGGCTCAAATTCCTTTTTTTTGCTTGTTGGGCGTCTTGGGTCAGACATGAAAACATTGTCTTTAAAAAAAAAAAATTATTTATTATGTGCACACACTACAAACAGTAAGTGAATACGTTAGTGTATTATACTCTACACAGTATACACATACTTAGACATTTAGTCACTTGTGGCTCTAGGTACCTGTCTCAATAAGAAATTCAAGAATATATTTCTTTTTTTTTTTTAAATTAAGAATATATTTCATTCAATAACAAGGAACAACTACTATCATGGATTTCAAGAATTAACAAATATGTCCATTAACAAATAAATCTTTTAAAATCACCTTATATATTTCTTTTACGTAACTAATTAGTGGACTTTCAATAGGAAATTTATACATAAAAAAATAAATAGATTTATCACATTAACATGGCAACGAATTAAGACTTTGAGATCAGTATTTCAAATGGCAAAAGGCAAACTTTGTGATACGGTACAATTTTATAGCTTACCTTTCCTAATCCATTAGCAATGCTTCACCGAACAATTGAGAACCCAAACCAAACTTAGACTGTATATGTTTAACTTTAACGTCAAAGTCCAAGCTGGCCCCTTTCTTTGACCATCTTTACAAGCCATGCAATATTGTTTGACTGTTGACAGTAATTGAGACCTGAACCTTGTGTCCAAAGCTCAAGATCCTTTTTATGTTTAGTTACTAATTTCCATGGGTTCTTTCACCAACAAAATGAGAACTAGACTATTGGGGTCTTCATGTCTTGGCTTCTATTGGCTCATTGGAGGAGTGTGTATGTATATATTTAGTGCATTGCATGTGAGAGCTCCAAGACAAAGAGGTGGGATTGGAACAATTAATCGATATGAAGAAAATTGTGTACTAAATGATGTGCTTGACAGTTAACCAATGACTGGTGGGATGGTGTATGGATTGAGTGCCTTTGTTGACCACAAAAATAATGTCTAGGCAGCTAAGGGTGAGCTACTAGAGAGCAATGTTATTAACTCTGTCCCATTTCATTTGGAATTTTCTATTTCAATAAGTTAAACAGTACAAATCACATTCTATTTCATCTTGTTCTAAAATTTCTATTCAATTCCATCAGTTTCAATCACATATGACATGTTTTGTTTTCTTCCTTAAGACTTTATTTTTCATTTACTCATATATGACATATGATATTATGTAGTGATGATATTAAGAATGCACATTTTGATTTTGAATTAATAATTTGATGGGATATTATATTATGTGATGCATGTTTAGGTATATAAATTTTGATAGCAACAAAGGAGGGTGCAAAGCTTATGTTCTATCGGAATCAATAATAAGAACATAACAAGGGTTGGAAGTTAGGGGGTTTCAAACCTTGAGAGTAGGTTACTAAAACTTGTGTGGACGAAGTTTCTTAAGGATATCACTGACTTCTCATTGGTAGACTCACTTGCGGCTCTTGAACTTTTCCAAGTAATTGTATTTTTTAGTTTTCCGGACCTTGTAAAATTCCCTTGCTTTAATTATATCTATCTTTAAATAGACATAAAAGAAGCTAGTTGTAAACAAAATATTTGAATAACCAATCTCATTCCTTCTTTATTGCTATAAAACACCTTGGGATTTTCCTTAACAATCTCAACTCAAAAAAGAAAAAGAAAAAAGAAAAAAAGGGTGATAGATATATACCTTGCTTGAGCCAACAAGTGTACCCGCTTTGATACCAATTGAAAGTTCAATATGTGTATAAAACACCCTTAAACGTTTAGACTCCAATAACAAAAATATCAATTCAAGCTTAATGTCAAACAATAAATGTGTGAAAAATGAACATAAGCTAATAATCGAATCAATAAACAAACTAAACCATAAATAATCACAATCACAGCAATAATTAAATGGTAAAGATAAAGGGAAAAGAGATGCAAACACAAGGACAACACTCGATGTGTTATCGAAGAGGAAACCGAAGCTTTCGGCGTAAAACCTCTCCGCCGCCCTCCAAGCGGTAAGTAATCCACTAGAAAATGTAGTTGGGATACATGAACAGTAATAGACCCTTCAAGCCTAATTTACCCAGTGTACCTAAACCTTCCAAGCTTCTTGCTCCAATGAGGTTGCACCGAACCTATTTCTTTTCTAACTTCCCAAATTCCGCTACTAGACCATAGCATCAACTAATGTGAAATTGGTTCCTTCCTAAAGCACCAAACAGCCTTCTCACAGAAATGGATATGGTGAGAAAAGGTTTTGGTAATAAGCCTCTCAAGGATTTAACAATGGAGAGGAAGAGAGTTGAGGAATTTGAAGAGTCTCTTAATGAAGATTGGAGATGAATCAATCTTGTTTTTCTCTAGGGTTTCTCTTTCAAAATTCTCTCTAAAAGCTCTTTTTCTTTCATGAGTAAAATGGGTATTTATACTAGGGTAAGAATGGAATGTGAAGAATCAGGTTTTTCAAAACAGAGCTGGCTCGCGGCTTGACTAAGTTGCGAGTTCCAGCCGCGAGGTAACTGAACGGCCAGTTGTCCTATTTTGTCTTATAGTGCTCCAACTGGCATGACGCTTCAACTTCTGGCATGCTTGGCACGTGTGCAGCTTCTAGCGGCTTGCAGCCGCGAGATCAAAGTCCCTGTTTTTCTTGCATACTCTTGAGCATTTCTTCACACTATCTCACTTACTACCCTTACAAGAATCCCACCTAAATACAAAGTTACTAATTGCTGAAATACAAGCAAATTTGGCACGGAATAAAGCCAACAAGATGGTTGATTAAATTCAACCTCACACATTTGCTACATCACATTTTTCCATCCAATAGATAATAATAAAGATCTTTTTATACACAAAATTAAATGTTTAAGGACCATATTGAATCATTTGAAAACGTTCAGATCCATTTTGAAATATGAGGCTAGAGTTTAGAACCAAAAGTGTAATAATCATAGTTTTGGTCTTCAACCTTTCTTCTTTCATTAACAAAATTAATACCATTTGTTTCTCAAATAATAATAATAATAATAATAATGCCTTTCTTTCTTTCTTTTTTTTTTTTTAACGTTAGACAGTCTTAAAGTAAACTTTGACGTGATTACTATTCCAATTGAATTAAGGCCTTAATAAGGTTGAATCGATTCAAGTCTAAACTGCATTTGGTTATGAGTCTTATGACCTAACATTAAATCTCGACGCTCGAGTTTGAACCATTACATTTGATTTCAAATCATTCTAAAAAAATAAAAAAAACATTTGATTTCAAATGGTAATGAAATTTGAATAGGATTTTGAATCAAACCTAGCCTACATTCATTGTCTATTGTCCTGACTCCTGATATATAGTCATGTGATTATGTCCTTGTGTACTGGTCCCAACGTACCTTAAAATTTAGGCTAAAAAAAACAAAAATGTACATGAAATATGTACAAAAATGAAGACACAGCTCTTGAAAAAAAATTAACCATAAAAACTAAACAAAAGGTAAAAGGCTAGCTTGATAAGAGATATTTTGTAACGTTGTTTTAAGTGCTGTGAAAATACATATAAGTGAAAAAATGCTATGAAAATATGTGTTGTAGTATTTAAGGCCAATTTGGTATTGTAACTCAAGCACATATTTTCAGTTTTTAAACAATATTACATATATTTTCATATACTTTTTATACATATTTTCAAATAATAAAACACATATTTTTAAATGTATATATCAAACATCTCTTAAATAACGAAAACTATTATTTAAACAACAATTTCAAACAGGCACTAAATAGTAAATGAATTTATTGAAATTGTAGGACCAGGCTTGAGTGGACGGTGAAAGATGCAGCTTTGAAGTGTCCAGGTACCCCCCCTCCCCCGGACGATTAATCCTCGTATCCAACACAAAATTTTGCTAATCTATTATTATATTTAAAAATAAAAGAATGTCGGTAAATGACGTCAATGTCAGTAAATGTTTTGATAATTTAATTGTACTTTCCTTTAACAACTCCCTACATACACGGCACAGTCTCATGATGGAGAAATTCTTGGGACCTCCCGGAGGACCACTGATGTGGTCCTCCTGGGTCCTGCCATCCAATAGGGAAGTGCCACCTAGCCATTTTATAAAACTCAGCTCCACATCATCTTACCCATGAACTAAACTATAGTTAGCAAAACCAAACCAAGGTTAAAACAAAAACAAAACTCAGCAACCCAAACGTGTTAACCCAAAATCATTTGTAACCTTCTGAGTTCTAACCCAAGTTCTAACTCAGCAACCCAAACCTTCTCTCTCCCTCTACCCACAGCCGGCAACCCAAAATCAACGGCAACGGCAATGGCAACGGCAACGGCAACAATAATGATACTTTGAGCTCATTCAAGCGTGCGAGAGCATGGGCGTCGCTAGATCGAACGAAGAGGCCGCCGCTTTCGCTCAGGTTCTCGACGAAGCCGGCGTCATTCTTCTCTTTCACGACAAGGTCTACCTTCATCCCGATAAGGTCGAAATCTCTCTCAAGCAGCATCTTTGTCGAGAAGCAAAGATAGGACCCAAAGCCCACAAGCTCCGATCGGTTTTGGTGGTCATGGGAATTTTGGGTTTTGGTTTTAAGACTCATGCCCATTCGATCTTAACAGGGATGTGGTTTATGAGATGAAGGGCATACAGATTTTTTTTTTTTTTTTTTTTTTATGGGAATTTGAATGTTGTTGTTGATGCTGCAAAATTGATGTCCCAAAGTTTTGAAGAAAGATTGTAACAGTGGTATTTGGTTGTGGGCAAGATTGTATTAGTGGTATTTGGTTGTAGTCTTGCTGCTGACTTGTAGGAAATGTGTTCTGATGTGAATTGTTTATGTGGTTTTGGTATAGTTGTTTTGGTATAGTTATTGTATTTGCAAATAAATTTTGTGTTTATAGATGACTTTCATCTTTTTGTTTTGGTGTTTGGATATCATTGTAAATTTTGTTCATTTTGACAATAAAATTTCTCATTTGTTACACTATTAGTGATGGTTTTTTGAGAGAAATATTAGAAATTTTATTGATGTAAAGCTACTGTATTTAAAAAATTTTGGCCATGAGCATCCTGGGTAGTATGCAAGATAATGAAACTGCTTAGGCCTTTTCAATACTCTCTCATTTATGTCTCCATATATTTCATCCTCACCTTTTTCACTTGACTACCTACTTATACCATTACACCAGCAATATCATAACTTGGTATCACAAAAGCTCTACTACTAAAATTTACAGTTAAAGCTCTACTTCCCACAGCAATGCCAAATGAAAACTATGTAGTCCAAAACAGTTAGCAGATGCATTATGCAATCATCATACAATTTTCCTTCACTTGCAAATCCGGTGCCTATTATAGTCCTAAGTCCTGACTTTTTGTAACACAGTGAAAGAACAAATTTATACAAGGCAAACTAAATTTTCTTTCCAGTTTGCTCCAAAGCACCAGCATTTTGGTCTTGCCATGATGCTTGCCACTGCTTGTCATAGAAGGTAACCTCATCAGCTAGCTTCTTCAGGTTCTCAAAATCTTCAATTCATCTTAAAAGTATCACACTGATGACTGTCACAAAGAGTCCTACCTTGCATATGAAATTTCCAGTTTGGCCTACCACAAAAAGACCCGTTAATGCATCTACTAAGTATGCCATGAAGTATTTTGGCCTTGTATCACATCAGAACCAATTCTTCAAAGCCACTGATACAATCTTTCTTCAAAACTTTGGGACATCAATTTCGCAGCATCAACAACAACATTCAAATTCCCATAAAAAAAAAAAAAAAAAAAAAATCTGTATGCCCTTCATCTCATAAACCACATCCCTGTTAAGATCAAATGGGCATGAGTCTTAAAACCAAAACCCAAAATTCCCATGACCACCAAAACCGATCGGAGCTTGTGGGCTTTGGGTCCTATCTTTGCTTCTTGGCAAAGATGCTGCTTGAGAGAGATTTCGACCTTATCGGGATGAAGGTAGACCTTGTCGTGAAAGAGAAGAATGACGCTGGCTTCATCGAGAACCTGAGCGAAAGCGGCGGCCTCTTCGTTCGATCTAGCGACGCCCATGCTCTCGCACGCTTGAATGAGCTCAGAGTATCATTATTGTTGCCGTTGCCGTTGCCATTGCCGTTGCCGTTGATTTTGGCTTTGATTTTGGGTTGCCGGCTGTGGGTAGAGGGAGAGAGAAGGTTTGGGTTGCTGAGTTAGAACTTGGGTTAGAACTCAGAAGGTTACAAATGATTTTGGGTTAACATGTTTGGGTTGCTGAGTTTTGTTTTTGTTTTAACCTTGGTTTGGTTTTGCTAACTATAGTTTAGTTCATGGGTAAGATGATGTGGAGCTGAGTTTTATAAAATGGCTAGGTGGCACTTCCCTATTGGATGGCAGGACCCAGGAGGACCACGTTAGTGGTCCTCCGGGAGGTCCCAAGAATTTCTCCTCATGATGACATGAAATCTAAGACACAAACAAGTTTTACCATAATATGGATTTTTTTTTTTTTTTTTGTCTAAAGTTGAAATTTGATAATTATGGTAATTAGTAAATTATTTATTATAATTATAATTATCATATGAAATTATATATTTTTTTCATTTAAAAAAATAACAAAATTTAGTTACAAATTTAGTTGTAATTAATTGCTATAACTCTATTTAATATTTTTTATTGAATGTGAATTTTGATAAATCCATAATTAGATTATATCTTGGTTTTATATCTTTCATTCTTGTAAAATTTTCAAAATATTAAAAGAATTATAACTATATCATCAATTAAATATTTAAATTTCATTTCTTTACAGTCTAAAATAATGTATAAAAAATAAGTTTATGGACATCCGATTGGCACGACATGAAAGTTAAGAATATAAAAACATGCAATTCGACAAATAAATTTACAAAATATATAGTCACGTTAATTTTTTAGAGAGAGTTGTAGTCAAATTTTTTCCTAAAAAAATATATAGTCACTATAATTTTACAATTGAAAGAAAATTTAATGTGCTAAGATTCTAAAAGAGAAGGTTTATATATATATAATATAATATTTTTAAAAATATTTCTTAAAATAATAACTTGTAAAATTGTGAGATCTTAAAATCTTTTATGGCACAATATTATGAGATCAATCAAAAGTCAAATCCCTTCCCTTAAAACAAAAGTCAAATGTTTTCAATTATATATATATATATATATATATATATTATTTAAATTATTAATGATAGGTTAAAATTGAAAGAAGATTTAATGTGCTAAGATTCTAAAAGAGAAGGCTTATATATAAAATGAGAAATGATATGTTTACAACATTTTTACAACAAATTCTAAGTGGCAAGTTGTTACTAGTTGTTATTGTTGGGGCAAAAGAGTAATCTTAGCGTTACTTTGAAATTTGAACCAATAACAACTAACCACCTGTGATTTGTTGTAAAAATGTTGTAGACGTAGCATCTCTCATATAAAATATAATATTTAAAAAATATTTCTTAAAATAATAACTTGTAAAATTTTGAGATCTTAAAATCTTATATAACACAATATTATGAGATCAATCAAAAGTCAAATCTCTTCCCTTAAAAAAAATGTCAAATGTTTTCAGTTATATATATATATATATATATTATTTAAATTATTAATGATAGGTTAAGATTTAATCTATCTATTTAAATAAAGGAAAATGTTAACAAATGCCCACATTAGTTTGTTTAGGAACTATTTTTAGAAAGTTTTTGAGATAAGAAAAAAGTAACTAACTTTTTTAACAGTTTTTTTATATTTATCATAAAAGTGCTATTAAAAATTTAGCAAAGTGCTATTAAAAAGAATTTTAAACATTTTTTTAATATTTATTTTAGCTAAAAAGTTAAAATAAATATTTAACAAATGTCCTAAGAACACATATTTACAGACCCTTAAATGAATAGAATTTTTTTTTTAAAGTATTCTAGAAGATCTTAATCAAATCAAATGGTTATGATTTGATGTTCCCATTCTAATCAAATATTCTAAGATCTCTCTTTTAAAAGGAATATTCTAAGCCCTTAGCCATTGATTAAGGATGTGGCATGTGGGATAGAGCTATATAGGATTAGAATTTAGAACCCTTTTGGACTTCCCATGTAGAGAGACAAGGTTGGCCCTCCATTGTCATGGGTAAGTGGGAAAGTTTGATTTGTGGAAAGCACGTAAAGACCACCCAAAATATTCACAAAGTGGAAAATATTTTCCAAAACCCGAAAGAATTACGCCGATAAATCAGGGTAATCAGTAAAGACACGACCAGAAGGTTCACATGCACTCCGTCAACACAACAAGTGCAACGTGTCTATATCACACGGCTAATATTACTTTTACACAAAAGCACCTGGCCATATCACACACTTATTTTTTGTCCTAAAAAATAAAAACAAATCCACTTTTTATAAAAATAAAATAAAATTAAAGAGGAAGAGGAAAAGGACTTACAAGACAAGGCCAGCACAATCTAAAATTTTTCTTTAATGGAGGAAGTTAGAGATTCTCTTTATTTTGGTTTTCGTGGGAAATTATTTCACTTTAAAACCCTTTGTGTCTGTCTCTCTCTTCTCTCATTTCCTATCTCATGACTTGTACAGGAATGAACATGAAGTCTTCTAGTACTGTTTTCAGAGAGAAAATTCAGTTTGGCAAAGTGGAGAGATGCATCAACATGGGGAGGAGACCCGTACGTTTCATCTTATCAACTTTGTTCATAGCCACTATTTTCAGCATCTTCCTCCTCTATTCTCCAAACCCTTTATATCTCATATCCAAACAAGGCCTTGAACAACAAGCATCATCACCCATGCAAGGCCACAAATCCCATCAGAGTAAATTTCAAAACAACCTTTTTTTTGTTTGTTTTTCCTTACATAATTATGAATTTTTCCTTCTTTTTTTTCTAGGGGGGGGGGTGTTGTGTTTGGGTTAAAAATATGTTATTGGTTTTGTAGAAAGAGAGAGCTGTGACTTGTCTAAAGGTCATTGGGTTCGAGAATCAAGAGGGTCATTCTTCTATACCAATTCAAGCTGTGCAACAATCCCAGAATCAAAGAATTGTTTCAAGCAAGGGAGGATGGACATGGATTTTCTCAATTGGAGATGGAAACCAGACCAATGTGACCTGCCACCGTTTAATGCCAAGACATTTCTGCAAATTGTGCAAGGAAAGACAATGGCATTTATTGGTGACTCTGTTGCTAGGAACCATATGGAATCCCTTCTATGCCTATTGTCACAGGTCAGTTTGGAATTTTTTTTTTCCTTTTTTTTTTTTAGGTGCAAATCTTTGTAGATACAGAAATTTTTAGTAGTATTGTTTCCATGCGCTAATTAGAGAGTGTTTTTACTTTTTTAGTGTTGTACTTTACTAATTAAAATACTATGCTTACAAGGAAAGAATAGTGCTTTTATTTATTCCTTCCTTATATGCCTAGTATTTTTCAGTCAGTAAATTACGGCACTGAAGCTGAAGGAAAGAATAATAGTTGATGATACCGTGGGATTTGGCCTTACCTTGTGCACTTTGCCTACAGAAGGAAAAGTTGTGATAATTTCAAATCTCATGGTGGCAACAGATTTAGTTTGAATTTTGTCTTCTCCAAAAAAAAAATAATAATAATAATTTAAAAGTTTGAATTTTCAATGTTTAATTAGAATAGTAGTATATGACTAAGAATAGTATATGAATTAGAACCAGTTAATTAAGTGTTTGTTTAGCTTATATATAGCTTTTTAGAGCCTTATTTATTTGTGTTTTTATCCGATTCTAACAAATAAGCACAATTAGTAATACGACTTGTTATTACTAGCCATGGTTATAAAATTGAGTAGTGCTATAGATACTACAAATTTTACTACATTAAGCTTACAAACTGATTTGTCACAAATTATTAGATAATTCAAAAATTCAGTAATGAAAGGGTTGAAAGTTAAAACCCACCAATCATATTCATTACCACATCAGTTTGTAAGTTTCATGCAGTAAAACTTGTACTATCTTACTATCTTTAGCATTTCCTATCAAATCTGACCTAATGGATTTGAATGAAATGCCGTTAAAAATTGAGGTTATATTTAGTGAGAAAATTGCATTATTGTTTATTCTCTAGTAGAAAATCTTAACCAAATCGATTAACACCAAGATAGTAGCACTGAAAATTGGTTTCCTGTAGAGCATTAACAGCGATTTCAAATCGATTAACAAGGCAAGAACATGTGGGTCGTACAAGTACATCTATGATCTATCACATTATATCATAATAATGATTAGGAAAAGTGTTTTGCTTTTTTGGTTTTTTTGTTTTGTTTTGTATTGTGTAGGATTTGAACCAACGATTAGGCAAAGTCAATCAGATTTTGATTCAACTTTGAGTAGGGTCTTATCAAAAACAAAAACAATAAACCTTTGGGTAGGGGTGGAATAATTTGGACAGGCTTACCTTTATGGTCAACCCCATAGAAATTAATGGCAGTAATTAGCTTTAATACCATTACTACATTGCTAGGCGTATCATAGAATTAATAATTATGATTGCATATGCCCCTTTACAAATAGTCAGAGTCATGAATTTCTTTGTAAGTGCGGTTTGTCACGCAATAGTTCCTTGTGTTTTCAATGCCAATGGGCCATGTAATTTTATGTGGTCACCAGTCAAACCCAAACACAACGTTTTGAATGAGGAATTTTAATGCAAATTCATTAGTCTGTGTGTGAAGACAGCTATTGAAGCTTGTAATTTTACTAATATTGCAGGAGGAAATTCCAGAAGACATTTACAAGGATTCAGAAGACAGATTCCGGACATGGTACTTTCGTCGTAGTAACTTCACCCTTAAGGTGCTTTGGACCAAATTCCTCATAGCAGGTGAGGAAAGAATGATCAATGGTACAGGGTCCAGTATTTTTGACTTGCAACTTGACAAGGTCGATGATGGATGGGCTAAACACCTTCCAGGTGTGGACTATGCTATCGTTTCAGCCGGGCATTGGTTCTTCCGAGTAATGTACCTACATGAAGGTGACAATGTAGTAGGATGTGTTTATTGCAATGAACCAAATGTCACTAATCGCAATGTTGACTTCGCTCTTCAAATGTCGTTTCGAGCTACTTTTAATTATATCAATGGCTGCAAGAATTGCAGTGGCCTAGTGACTTTGTTAAGAACATTTGCACCAGCACACTTTGAGAATGGGGCTTGGAATACCGGAGGGTACTGCAACAGAACAGGACCTTTCAATGAGACTGAGATAGACTTAACGAGTTCTGAATGGCAAATGAGGAATGCTCAGGTAAAAGAGATCAAAAGAGCAAGAAAATTTGGGGGAAACCAAGGGAAGAGATTTGAGGTTGTAGATGTTACAAGGGCTATGCTGATGAGACCTGATGGGCACCCTGGAGAGCATTGGGGCAACAAATGGAAAGGTGGTTACAATGATTGTGTTCATTGGTGTATGCCCGGCCCGGTTGATACATGGAGTGAAATTTTTATGGCAGTTCTTAGAAAGGAAGCAGGGTTGAGTTCTTTATAAAGGGTTGCGGCTAATTAGTTAGGAACAACATAGCAGTATAGTATACATTCTTTCATATAATAAGGTCCTCATTATTGTTTATACAGGCGCATAGTTGTTTGAGCTGAAAAATATGAGCATGCCAATGAGATAAATGGTCATGAAAATTGTATTTTTATAGGTTTCCCAAAAACTCAATCAGATTGATACACATATGTCTACATGAAAGATTCACAATTAGTGTCCAAGTATTACCGTAAGAAAGACCGATATATATAATAGTAGAGCATTTGTGATATAGAATTTAAATATAAAAGCTTTTTGGTGTTTTGAGTGTATGGCAGATTATCTTAGATAGTGTTTTAAATTTCGGATTTAAAAATGGTGGACAAAACATTATAGAGCTTTTTCTTGAAAACTTCAAATTTCAACTTTAACCTTAAAAGTTGAGCAGCTCTTCTATTCTCTTGCACGCGTTTAGTACAAGGTTATATTCATTATGAATCAGTTTACAACACAGTTGCATTCTTCCAAACATGTCAAAAAATATAGCATTTAGCATCTTAAAACTCAATTTTATAACATATAACACACCATTTTACAATACAACCTATATCAAAACTCATATTTTTTTTACCATTTCATTTAAATAATGTTTCTTTATTATTTTTCATCAATTTTTTTTATTTTTATTTTTCCTCTCTCTCTCGTTTGTTTCTCTCTTTCTCACAGCACCACCGGCACCACACTACCAACCACCCACCAAAAACCCACCACCCATACCACAACCACCACTAACAAAAAAAAAAAAAAAAAAAAAAAATCACAGCAGAAAGAAACCTTCACATCCACCCACAACCACCACATCCACTCACCACCACCAACCGCACCTGAAAAAAAAAAAAAAAACTCCACCATCGCTGCCACTAGCAAACCCATCACGCTCTCTCCTCTCTTCCTCTCACAGTGAAAGCTTCTCCTCTCTCTCAAGATCGGCTTGTAGGCTTCAGATTGCCGTGGGCCGGTGGTGGTCGTGGCTCGCCGTGGGTGGGTTCAGATCACTGTGGGTGGCCGTGGGTGGGTTCAGATCACGTGAGTGGCCATGGGGCCGTTGCTCGCCGTGGGCCGCCACGGTTTGCTCACCTTGGGCTGCCGCAATGATGGTTGGTGGTTGATTTGGGGTCAGTCACAAATCAGCCATGGGTTTGTGATTTGGATGGTCATTGATTGTCAACCATGGGTTTGGAGGCAAAGTAGAGGGAGAGAAAGAGAGAGAGCATAGAAATGGTGAGACAGGGAAGAAACGAAAATGAGAAAGACAAAGAAAAGAAAGTGGGGCCCAGTTGAATAAAAAAATAATATAAATTTTACAATCGGTGAACAGTGCAGTCTCAAATATGAGATTGCACTGTTCATCAATGCCAAAAATTATAGCATTTAAAATCCTTGATGGAGCAAGCTTTTGGATCAAAAATGCTAAAAAAAAAGCATCTTTTAGCATATAAAAAGTTTGATAAGAATGCTCTTAAGGTTGTATATGCGTACTAAGAAGTCACGTTCCTTCAAGTTTACACAAAGAACCAAGCCTACTGAAGTTGTTGGGCCGTTTCCAGAAATGGGCATTCAAAACCGATATGCAAACCTGACAAAGTTAGCCCATGCATCCTCTTTGGACTGATGGTACTGGTCTTTTCTAACGTCCTTTCATTTTGGTACTAAGATCACAATTGTGTCGTGTCACGTGCGTCGAGATAAGGAAATTCGAATATATGGATCAATTTAAACTTGACCTACTTTGTAATGCCATGAAACCCTCAACCTTAACAAGATCCACATAGCACTGCTTAAACAAATAGGTGTTGTTAAGTTAACACATACGCAGCCCATTTTTAAGGTTGAAAATAAGTTGGACCAAGTTGAGTTTTAAAAATTCAATTTTTTTATTATAATTTTATTTTGAATAAAAGCCAAACTTAAGACTTTCTAATAAATTAACTAAATTACATGTTCAAATTTGGTTAATTTCATTGTCAAACAAGCTCGAACTAGTTTACAAGCTAGTTAAATAACTTATTAACTTCCTATGTATAATATATATTTGGGAATAGTTAATTTAGCTTTCTGCCGAAAAGTTTTTAAAAAATAGTAATAACAGGAATGAAAAATGTAATAAGCAAAAAGTATTTACCATTTTGAGAAAAACCATAGTGTAAGGCTCACATTTAGTTGATTGTATTAACTTTTTAACCAAAAACATAATAGTGCGATCTGCATAAAATAAGCTATCAAAACAACCAATAAAAAATTCTTTTATTGAGGACTTGCATGGGACTCGCCAATAGTAGGGAAAGAAAGAGACTAAAAGATGGATTATAATCTAATCTCAAACACACACAAAGTAGACATCATAAGTAAATTTTTTTATCCTTTCACAAATTTATGCTAATATATATACATACATACATATATATATATGTGTGTGTGTGTGTGCGCGTATAAATATATAGGCAAAACTTAGAGAAAATCCAATTAGATTTTACAATTAAAGTCTAATTTTACGTTATGTGTCTTAAATTATTTATTTTTAAAAAGAGTTTTATTTCTTAATTCTGAAGTCAAATATGGGACCATATCATAAATATACACTCAAGTGGATTATTGCGTACAAAAACCAAAAAGTCTAGAATTAATAAACATAAAAGAAAGGGCAATTTACATTTTCTACCGAATAATATTCTTACAAGATTTTTTAAGGAGTTAAAAAAAATAAGAATGATTATTAATAATATTTAAATTATAAATGTAAGAATTATACAAGCTGGTAATTAGTAATGAATAATTATAGTTGCAATTATATAATTTGAGTTACATATATAGTGATTTATGTTTGTATTCTTAAAATTATATATACGTTTTACTATGAAATAAACTATATATTTGTATTATTAATAAACTACAAATACTAATTTGATATCTTAGTAACTTTTTTACAAGCGTAGGAGTGCACTACCACAGCATGAGGTAGCAGTTTTTGAGACTTGCGCTACTTCGCATATGTAGTAGTGGTACACTCATCCTTAGGCCAAAGGCTTATAAGGCATGAGTGGGAGGCGTCTCTCCCCAATGTGGGATTGAGCAAATTCGTGCAAGTGGGATGTAGGTCAATCCTTGCCCATCTCAAAGCGAACAATACCTGATTGGTGGTCGAGACGAAAGTCCTCCCACATAAACAATTAACATTATATATTTTAATTGAGTCTCATACTCACAAGCTTGTTCACAAATACATTATATTATTCGATCTTAGCTTGTTGAATGTTTGAGCCTAAAATTGGATATTTATACTTAGCTTGTTTGCTAAATAAATGAATATGAGCAAACTTTTTCTCAAATCGAGCCCAAACTATTTATAAATGGCTTGGCTCATTTACAACTCACCATTTCAATTTGTTAAAAAACTTTATGACCAAAGATTAACATATATGTATATTTTGCAAGCACATAAATTGTAATAATTATAAACAAATAAATTCCATAAAAATTTAATTTAAAAATAACATTAATTAAAGTACTAAAAGCATATCATCTAAAAATTATTATTTTGATCAAAACGAAGTTCCATCAAAATTTAGAAAAACGTAACTGTGGGGCCAGAGAACTTGGCGACCCCGGCCCACTTTGTGCTGGGCCCAAGGCCCGCGCCGAGGAGAGAAATGTCCGAGGACATACGATGAAAATCCAAATGGCCTAGAGATGTTGCCGATGACGATTATGTCCTTGGCATTCTAGAATCTGGTAGGAAAGAACGGCACGCCATCAAAGGTAGCTTCCCAGAGCGTTCCCCGAAGAAAGGACGAGTACAGTAGGACGCACACGGGGGTATGGTGTAGGAGCAGTTCAAGGAAAAGCTGCCACCTTCGCATTTAATGCGCCCAACTAACGTCCTGACCGCATTAATGATGAAAGGACCCCTGAACAATGTGGCCTTGGTTGCTGCAACTCACAGAGGGTTTGGGAAGACGGCTGATGGGATGAGCACTCGAGTAATGGCCTGCACAATCAACAGATGGAGGGTCAAAATCGACTGGAAAGAAATATATAATGAGAGAGACCCCCCAAGAATGGGGGATCGCGCAAAAGGGGCAGGAAGAGAGAAAAAGGAGAAAACTGCAGCAGTCTGCATGGTCTTGAAAACGACGGTAACCTAATACAGAAAGTGGAAGGAGAAAAATACCAAGCTCCTCGGACGAAACACCCGGGGACAACATTTCCTGCTCGAACCCATTTCCTTATTGGTCCGTCTGCAGCTTACCATGTCCAGTGATTGTGGTTCAGACTAACGCCTAGTTCTTAAGCCCACTCTTTAAAACAGAAGGAGTGCTCAAACCCACACCCTACAGTAACCATTAAATATAAAATGAATTGTAAGTTTTTTCTTTGTTTTGGGAAAATGCTATGTGGCACCTTAAAATTCCAGTAAAAAATTTACTAATATAACCATTAATTTTTTTATTCAATTCTATTATTGTTTTTTTTGAGAAACAATTCTATTAATTTATGTTGGCTAAAATATACATTTATTTATATGAGGTAAACGAGTTTGTGCAAAAATAGGTCAACTAATCTCGACATGAATAATGAAGACCCTATTTCAATTTTACTGCAAATTAAGTATGCCAACACGAAATTGACCCATTTACTTATTGTGTTAAACACAAATGGTAAAAAACCATGCCAGGTTCTCAAGTGGTGTCATACTTTTGCTGCCCTTTTCATGTAAGAAAAGACACACCTTTTATATATATATATATATATATATATATCCATGACATAAAATACCACCTAAAATAACAAAGCTTTCCACTGCGCCTATCTGGATTTGACATTTTCTAAACTAAAGGAACCATTTTCATCTTCTCTCTTATTATTTCTTTTGCAAGCCTATATGGGGTAGATGGGGAAGGTTCCTCCCCTTTCTTTCTTCAATAAAAAGCAAGGGAGTCAATTCCGTACCGTACCGGCCGGTACCGATGAAATATATCGTACCAACAAGCAAACCGGTACATATAACCCCCCTGTTTCGTACCGGGAAAAATACCGGTCGTACCGACTGTACCGGCCAATTTTGGGCAATACCGGCCAGTATCAGGCGTACCGGCCGGTACAGAAAAAAGTTTTTTTTTTTTTTTTTTTTAAAGTTTTGTAATTTTTGAATTTTTGTTAGGGCAGAATGGTAACTTATTTGCATTAACTTATTAGTACTATTTGTTTTCTTAGTATGCAATGGTAACTTTTAAGCTTTCTATTTTTTTTTTCTTTTCTTTTAATTGATACTAAAGTCTAAAACCAAGAATAATTAGTTCTGAATTGAGGAAATGTTTTATGGTAAACTTTTATATTTATTATAATATATATATATACACACACACATACATATAAATATATATATATAAATTTATTTATTTATTTATTTATAAATATAAAAAATAGCGGTAAACCCAAAACGGTACACCGGTATTGACCGGTATCCGAAATATATTGTACCACTGGCCAAACTGGTACAGCCTCTGGTACGGTATTGACTCCCTTGATAAAAAGCCTATTATTCAGCCCCAAAAAAAGAGTACGACCTGGTTTATCTCATTCTTCATTCTTTACTAAGCCAAGACAAAATGGGAAACAAATAAAAGACACTCCAAGTTTGTAATATATGCCACAAGGAAGAAAATCTTTTTCATAGATGAACTTCTTAATAAATTCTTAGTACTCAACAAAGGTAGAAACAAATGAGCCAAACAATAGGCAATTCAGAATCCATCATCATTATTGGCATTACTTAATCAAGAAGCACCATTGCAAGTGGAAAAAACTCGTTTCAGCTCTAACAGAAGTCCCAATTTTTTATATGTAGAAAAGGAACTTCTATCATTAGTCACCATAGGACATAAGTTAGCGTGCTCTCTTAATTCAAGCAGACAGATAATATAATATTGGTTAAGACAAACAGGGTTTTAAGCTGGATAATGTAAACCCTAAAATGGAAATATAGGATGGATGAGGCAAAGTCAGATAATATTTTGGATTTCGAAGGAAATTCTTTCAATTTAAAACCCTTCTCTTTCACACGTATATATATTTAAATTAGGTTAGAGTAAAAATTCTATCTTGTAAAAAAAAAAAAAAAAAACCCTCTCTCTCACACATATTTCCTCTTTGACTTCTAGAGGAATGAACATGCAGTCTTTTAGTACTGTTTTCAAGGAAAAAAATCAGTTTGGCAAAGTGGAGAGATGCATCAACATGGGAAGACCCGTACATTTCATGTTATCTTCTTTGTTCATAGCCACCATTTTCAGCATCTTCCTCCTCTATTCTCCAAACCCTTTAATTCTCATGACCAAAAAAGGCCTTGATCCTGTCCTTAAACAACAAGAAGCATCATCACCCACGCAAGGCCATGATTCTGTCCAAAAACAACTTGATCAAGACAAACCCCATAAGAGTAACTTTCAAAATAACGTTTTTTTTTTACTTACATAATCTTGAATTTTTCTCTTTTTATTTTTTTATTTTTTAGGTGAGCCTTTTTTTTGGGGTTAAAAATATGTTATTGGTTTGTAGAAAAAGAGAATTGTGACTTGTCTAAAGGTCATTGGATTCAAGAACCAAGAGGGTCATACTTCTATACCAATTCAAGCTGTGCAACAATCCCTAATTCAAAGAATTGTTTCAAGCAAGGGAGGATGGACAAGGATTTTCTCAATTGGAGATGGAAACCTGACCAATGTGAACTGCCACGGTTTGATGCCAAGTCATTTCTGCAAATTGTGCAAGGAAAGACAATGGCATTTATTGGTGACTCGGTTGCCAGGAACCATATCGAATCCCTTCTATGCCTATTGTCACAGGTCAGTTTGCAAATCTAATTTAGATTTTTTCCCCTAAAAAGTATTAAAGTCTAGGTGCAAATCTTTGTAGATTCTCTCTTTGATAGAAAATTAGTTGCAAATCCTTGTAAGATTCTTCTCTTTGATAGAAATTTAAGTAGTACAGTTTTTTTTTTTTTTTTTTAAATAATTTTTTTCATTTTATTTTTTGGTGAGAAACAAACACACACGGGAAAGTAGTAATGTTTGCATGCGTTCATTTGAGTGTGTTTTTTGTTTTGTTTTGTGGTAAGATTTGAACCAATAATTCGGCAAAGTCAATCAGGTTGTAATCCAACGATTATATTTCAAAATTTACATTCAATTAAAAGATATAGGACAAGTTTATAGGATTTCTCTCCAAATAAATTACATGTTATTTATGTTCTTAACATGTATGTCAAATTTCAATTCAATTCGGATGTTATGTATTATTTGATCAATAAACTTATTTTTTCTATATAATTTTTTACCACAAAAACTTGAAATTTAAACATGTCACTGATGACATATCTATAAATCTTTGATTTTCTTAAAAATTTTACAAGCATAAAAAAATATAATAAAAACATGAATCCAACAATTAGATTTACAAAATTTATATCCAATAAAAAAATATAAAATGAGTTTGAAGGTTTCTCTTTAAATTAGTTTATAGAGAAACTTTTTTCGCTTTTCCCCTTTACAAATGGTCAGAGCCATGAATTTCTTTGTGAGTGCAGTTTGTCAAGCAATTGTTCCGTGTGTTTTCAATGCCAATGGGCCATGCCATCTTTCATGATCACCGGTCAAACCCAAACAAAACGTTTTGAATGAGGAATTTTATTGAAAATTCATTAGTCTGTGTGTGAACTGTGAAGACATCTATTGGATTGAAGCTTGTAATTTTACTAATATTGCAGGAGGAAATTCCAGAAGACATTTACAAGGATTCAGAAGACAGATTCCGGACATGGTATTTTCCTCATAGTAACTTCACCCTTAAGGTGCTTTGGACCAAATTCCTCATAGAGGGTGAGGAAAGAATGATCAATGGTACAGCTTCAGGTATTTATGACTTGCAATTAGACAAGGTTGATGATGGATGGGCTAAACACCTTCCAGGTTTGGACTATGCTATTGTTTCAGCCGGGCATTGGTTTTTCCGAGTATTGTACCTACACGAAGGTGACAATGCAGTAGAATGTATTTATTGCAATGAACCAAACGTTACTGGTCACAACGTTGAGTTTGCTGTTCAAATGTCGTTTCGAGCTACGTTTAACTACATCAATGACTGCAAGAATTGCAGTGGCCTAGTAACTTTGTTAAGGACATTTGCACCAGCCCACTTTGAGAATGGGGGTTGGAGTACCGGAGGCTACTGCAATAGAACAGGACCTTTCAATGAGACTCATGTGATAGACTTAGAGAGTTCTGAATGGAAAGTGAGGAGTGCTCAGATAGAAGAGATTGAAAGAGCAAGAAAAATAGCAGGGAAAAACCAAGGGAAGAGATTTGGAGTTTTAGATGTTACAAGGGCCATGCTGATGAGACCTGATGGGCACCCTGGAGAGCATTATGGCGAAAAATGGCAAGGCGGTGCCAAGGATTGTGTTCATTGGTGCATGCCAGGCCCGGTTGATACATGGAGTGAAATTTTTATGGCAGTTCTTAGAAAGGAAGCCGGGTTGAGTTCTTTATAAAGGGTTGCGGCTAATTAGTTAGGAACAATATAGCAATATAGTAAGCATTCTTTCATATAATAAGGTCCTCATTATTGTTTATACAGGGAAATAGTTGTTTGAGCCAAAAAATATAAGCATGCCAGTGAGATAAATGGTCATGAAAAATGTATTTTTATAAGTTTCCCTAAAACTCATTCAAATTGATACATATGTCTACATGAAAGGTTCACAATTAGTGTCCAAGTATTACTGTAAGAAAGACTGATATATATAACGGTAGAGCTTTTGTTATATAGCGTTTATACATAAAAGCTTTTTGGTTTTTGAATGTATGGCAGATTGTATTGGATAGTGTTTTAAATTTTTGGATTTAAAAATAATGGAAAAAACATGGTAGAACTTTTTCTTGAAAACTTCATATTTCAACTTTAACCTTAAAGTTAAGCAGGTCCTCTCTTATTAGTGGCTTATACTGGACATCTTTTTTTCCTCCAAAAAAGATTTTTACGTCTCTTTGCACCAGTTCAGGATCTAAGGTCTTGCACGCGTATAGATACTGAGAGCAAAAGATAGAAAGCTGATTTAGTCAGGTCTCTGTTTCTCCCCTTCGAGGCTAATACAGTTTTGAATATTTCTTTGAGTTACAATCTGCCTGAAGAGTGCCTATTTGGATAGGCAATAGAAGGGGTGAGTACACTATGAAGAGTGCCTATTACGTTGCTCTCAAAGTGATTTCTGATGAGGCTGGAGAGAACTCTAATGGGGATCCCAGAACCCTATTGTGCAGAAAAATGTGGCAGCTAAAAATCCCAGCAAAGATTAGGATATTTTCCTGGAAAGCTTGTACCGAAATTGTATAAGAGAGGAATTAATACAAGTGTCTTATGCCCCATCTGTGATCAGGGGGTTGAAACCATAATACTCTCTCTAATCTTTTGTGATTTAGCTAGACAGGTTTGGGACATTGGAAGGAGTGTCCAGTGAACCTCAAATCAGATTATTTGGACATTTCAGATATAGCATTGACAATTTTGGCAGATGGCACCTCCCAGGATCTTGAGAATTTTTTTGTGACTGCCTGGTCCCTCTGGTACAGCAGGAACCAAACAATTTTTGAAGCCAACATTCAAACCCCTGACCAAGTATGGAATTTTGCTAGAAGATTTATTCAGGACTTCAAGGAGGCATCTAATTTATTTAACTGTGGCAAAACTACCGTGGGAACAAAGTGGAGAGTTCCTCCCTTGGGGTTGTATAAAGTCAATGTGATGGAGCTACATCAGATGATGGCAAGCCCTCCAGCATAGGCATGGTCATCAGAGGTGACACCATTGCAGCTATGTGTATGCCCCTACCTGGTCAGTACATGAGTTTAGAGATTGAAACCATTGCCCTTGAGAAAGGAGTTTTATTAGCCAAAGAGATGGGGCTGCAACAGATCATGATAGAGACTGATGCACTCACTGTGGTTCAAAGTTTGGCAGCAGGTGACAAGGATGGCTGCTTAGGCCATCTTCTCCAAGGGATCAGTGACAACTTAAGCTCTTTCAATGCTTGGCAGATTAACCACCTAAAAAAGGGACTGCAACAGGGTTGCTCATGAGCTAGCACAGTTTGCTAAATGCAATGGTACTAATCAGGTCTGGAAAGGAGTTCCACCCCCTATGGTGCAACACCTTATCCAACTTGATAAGACTTAATGCTCTAGTGTATCAGCTTTGTATTCGGACCGTGTATCAGCGCTGTACCAGATTTTTGGACCTTGTTGTCTTCCATTTTCAGTTGAATGAAAGCAGACTTTCCAATCAAAAATAAAAAAGGTTATTCATTATGAATCAGTTTACAAGACAGTTGCATAGTGAATGACAAAGCAAATTAGTGTGTTTTACTAGATTGACTTTTCCCTAGTATTATAAAATGGAATTTTCTATACGGAAGCCTTAAAATAAGAGGTTCACATTGTAGATGAGAACTATAGTTAGCAACAGGATTAACATGAACATTACCATGTTGGCACAACGTGACAACCCTTACCTTTCGACAGTCAACCCGGCTGTTTATGTGGGCAATTTAGCTATTGCAGATCCCAAAGCAAAACAAAAACAATTACAGGTAGGTCGTTTCTAAGATGTCAATTTTCTTCAAGTTTACACACAAGAACCAAGCCCACTGAAGTTGTTGGGTCGTTTCCAAAAATGGGCATTCAAAATTGATATACAAAACTGACGAAGTTAGCCCATCCTCTTTGGACTGAACAATGGAGGTCTTGGTCTTTCCTAGCGTCCAGATAAGGAAATATGAACATATGAACCAATTCAAACCCTCAACCTTAACAAGATCCACGACACTGCTTAACAAATAGGTGGTGTTAAGTTAAGACATATACCGCCCATTTCTAAGGTTGTAAATAAGTCGAACCAAGTTAAGTTTTAAAAGATCGGGAACTTTCATATAATTTTATTTCGAATACAAATTTAACTTGAATTTATTAACAAATTAACTAGATTATATGGGTCAAAATAGGGTTTTACCCCTTTCTCACAAACTTTCTAGCAAAATGTCCCATACCTGAAACTATTTAGGGATATGCCCATTTTTTGAAACTTGATTTTTAGAAAATCGAGTTTCAATGTAAAACTCGATTTTTGGACAATCGAGTTATAGGAAAGTGAAACTTAAAATAAAGAAAAATTTGCGGAACTCAAGTTCCATGAACTCAAGTTCTACACTAGAAACTTGAGTTCCACAAATTATTATTATTATTTTTTTAAGTTTCATTTCGCTATAACTCGATTGTCCAAAAATCGAGTTTTACATTTGAAACTCAATTTTTAGAAAATCGAGTTTTAAAACAGGGGCATATCCCTAAATAGTTTTAGATAAGGGGTATTTTGTTGGAAAGTTTGTGAGAAATAGGTATTTTGCCCAGATTATATGTTCAAATTTGATTTATTTCACTGTCGAACAAGCTCGAACTTGTTCACAAGGTAGTTTATTAACTTATTCTTTTCCAATGTATAATATTTATTTGAGAAGAGTTAAATTAGCTTTCTACTGAAAAGTTTTAAAAAAAGAAAAAAAAAAAGAATGAAAGCCGTAATAGGCAAAAAGTACTTGAAATTTTGAAAAAAGAACCACTGTATAAGGCTCGTATTTAGTTAATTGTATTGACTTTTTGACTAAAAACATTATAGTGGACTTGCTTAAAATAAGTTACCAAAACAACCAATAAAAAACACTTTTATTGGGGACCCATATTGGGCCCACAAACAATAGGGGAAAAAAAGAAACTAAAATCTAATCTCAAATGTACACAAAGTAAACATCTCAACTAAATTTTTTTATCCCCTCATAAATTTAAGCTAATAATTAGTAATGACATAAAATACCACTTCAAATAACAAAGCTTTCCATTGCCTATCTGGATGTGACATTTTCTAAACTGAGGGAACCATTTTCATCTTCTCTTATTATTTCTTTTGCAAGCCTATATGGTAGACAGGGAAGGGTTCATCCTCTTTCTCAATTCTATGAAGAGAATTGAAATACTCTTAAGCTACATTAAAGATAAGAACAAATTCAAAAATATGGGCTCTTTATTTCCTTTGATTCAATGTTTCAAGACTACTTTTTGTTAAATTCTTTATTCAATGTTTTAAGACTACTATTTATATAATTTGGTTCAATGTTTCAAGACTTCTTCTCTCTCCCACACACGAAAAACTTTTTGCATTTCCATCCACCATTTTCACTTTTACTCATTTATATACACATGCTTACAGCCCTTTATGACATTTTATCTCAAATACAATAAAAATAAATAAATAAATAAAAAAGCGATGTCAATTACCTTCAACCTTTCAATGACACCTACATAACTCAACATTTTGGTACCATTTGATCCTAACCCGTATGAGTAGACTATGACCAAGGAAGGGGACTTGCATTTTTTATTCAATGACGGTAGCTTACAGTTTTGATGTTGAAGTCAAACGTTGTGAATTTTGTGAAAGTTCTAATTCGCTTTGAGTCTTTAGGTGTTTAGGATTTTGGTTTGAGAATGTCATAAATGTATTTTGTTTTAGAATTAAAGAAAAAGAAAAGGAAACATTCTAATTGATTATTTATGAAGTTAGTTTTTTTATATATTTATTTTGTGTTAGAACTCATAATTCGTAGGATTCTTTGTAAGTTTTTTTACTGCTATTTTGTGCGGTATAAGCCATAGTAATAAAAATAAAAAGCAATGATAAATTGATGTGTTTTTAGCCAATTTCTCTTTATTTAATCACGTTCCCTTTATGTTAATATTTACAAATAATTTCCTTAATTTCATTAAGATAATGAATTTGGTGTTTGCGATTGAGGTCCCCATATTTAGTTGTGAGAATAGAGTGGTTGAGGAAATGTTTGGAATATTGCTTAAATTTATTTAATTTTAGGATGTATAGGTATTTTTATGCTTTAAATTCTTATCTATATATATTTCAAAATCATTTAATCAATTTAAAAAATTAAATCTATTTTTAACGGTAAATATTATAATATTTTATAGTCTTATAGTGTTGTACAATATTTTTTAATAAAATATGAATTAAGAAAATCAAGTTTCAAAGAATTCAACAATATTGTGGGTAAACATAAATATTATACAACAAATTAACTATTATATGTAGGTCTTAATATACATAATAATGATTTCAAATTAAATTGTAAAGTACTCTTCGCATCGCACAGAACATCATCTAGTTATTTTTAATAGATGAACTTAATAATTTTTTTTTTGCTAAACAACTTAATAAATTCTTAGTACTCAAAAAAGGTAGAAACAAATAAGCCAAACAATAGGCAACTCAGAATCCATCATCATTGTTGGCGTTACTTAGGGCACGCTTAATAGACTGTAATAGTAATTTCATCAGAATAGGAATAGGCATTACAAAGAATACAAGATGATGTAATGTAATATTTATTACTATTCATTTGTTTGATGACATTACAATAATAAAACCCTAAAGATAATGAAATGAAAACATTTTAAATCAAACTTAAAATATATTTTAGGAAATATCTTACTCATATAATTATATTTCCTAAAAAATAATATTTTTAAATTTGAAAGAGAGATTAGTTATTTTTTTACAATTTTTTATTTTCATAATTGTTATGGGCATATGGAAAGTTTGTTTATTTGGAAATATATTAATTTAAAAAATTTATACACCTAATAAGAAATTGCCATTACAACCGTTATTCATCATTTTAAAGAATAGCTATTTATAAGGAATGATTATTCCTGACTATTCCCTGTAATAAAAATATAACCAAACTATCAAATAGTTAAACTATAAAGACACGTTTGGTAGACTGTAATAGGCACTGTAATGTAATAGTTATTCCTATGGTTTAGCTATTTAATAGTTTGGTTATGTTTTTATTACAGGGAATAGTCATTCCTTATGAATAGCTATTTTTTAAAATGAGGAATAACTATTCCTCTCTAAAAGGGTTGTAATAACTATTTCTTAGTAGATGTAATAATTTCTAACTTTAATATATTTCCAAATAAATAAACTTTCCATATCCACCTAACAATTATGGAAATAAAAAATCATCAAAAAATAACTCATCTCTCTAAAATTTAAAATATATTATTTTCTAGGAAATATATTTGTATGAATGAGATATTTCCTAAAATAGATCATAAGTTTTATTCTAATGTTACAACTTACAACCAAACTAATGAATAGGTTTAGTTATTCCATTACAACACCTTTTATTCCTGGTAATAAAGATTATCATTCCGGTTGTAATCCACATTCAGTGTACCAAACGTATCCTAAGAATAACAATTACATTACAATGCCTATTACAGTCTACCAAACATTAAAAATAAATAAATAAATAAATTGTTTCACCTAGCGATCTAACAGAAGTCCCAATTTTTTATACGTAGAAAAGGAAATTCTATCATATAGTCACCATAGGTTAGCCTGCTTTCTTAATTCAAGCAGCCAGATCATATAATACTGGACAAGACAAACAGGCCAGGGTTTATAGCTGGTTAATGTAAACCCTGAAATGGAAATAGAGGATGGATGAGGCAAAGCCAGATAATATTTCAGTTTTATTAGGAAATTCTTTCACTATAAAACCCTTCTCTCTGTCTCTCTCTCATTTCCTCCCTGACTTGTACAGGAATGACTATGAAGTCTTCTAGTACTGTTTTCAAAGGGAAAAATCAGTTGGGCAAAGTGGAGAGCTGCATCAACATGGGAAGACCCGTACATTTCATGTTATCTTCTTTGTTCATAGCCACCATTTTCAGCATCTTCCTCCTATATTCTCCAAAACCTTTAATTGTCATATCCAAAAACGGCCTTGATCCTGTCCTTAAACAACAAGAAGCATCATCACCCATGCAAGGCCATGATTCTGTCCAAAAACAACTTGATCAAGACAAACCCCATAAGAGTAACTTTCAAAGTAACTTTTTTTTTTTTACTTACATAATCCTGAATTTTTCTCTCTTTTTTTTTTTAGGTGAGTCTTGTTTTTGGGTTAAAAATATGTTATTGGTTTTGTAGAAAAAGAGAATTGTGACTTGTCTAAAGGTCATTGGATTCGAGAACCAAGAGGGTCTTACTTCTATACCAATTCAAGCTGTGCAACAATCCCTAATTCAAAGAATTGTTTCAAGCATGGGAGGATGGACAAGGATTTTCTCAATTGGAGATGGAAACCTGACCAATGTGAACTGCCACGGTTTGATGCCAAGTCATTTCTGCAAATTGTGCAAGGAAAGACAATGGCATTTATTGGTGACTCTGTTGCTAGGAACCATATGGAATCCCTTCTATGCCTATTGTCACAGGTCAGTTTGCAAATCTAATTTATTTTCCCCCCTAAAAAGTTCTAAATTGTAGGTGCAAATCTTTGTAGATTCTTCCCTTTGATATAAAATTTAAGTAATACATTTTAGTTTTTTTTTAGTTTTTTTTTTTTTTTTAGAAACAAACACACACAGGAAAGCAATAATGTTTGTATGCGCTAATTAGAGTGTGTTTTTTGTTTTGTTTTGTGGTAGGATTTGAACCAAAAATTTGGCAAAGTCAATCAAATTGTAATCCAATAGTTATATTTTCAAAATTCATATTCAATTAAAAGATATAAGACAAGTTTATAGGATTTTGAAACCCTATATACTTGCTTCAATTAAAAGATATATGACAAGTTTATAGGGTTTTAAGACCCTATAAACTTGTCCTATATCTTTTAATTGAATGTGAATTTTGAAAATATAGCCGTTAGATTACATGTTATTTACATTCTTAACATACATATCAAATTTCATTCAAATCGGATGTTATTTACTATTTGATTAATAAATTATTTTTTCTTCATAATTTCTTACTACATTCTTGACATATTAATTGATTTTTTTCTTTAAATTTTGCAAGCATAAAAAATATAATAAGAATATGAATTCAACGATTAGATTTTCAAAATTCATATCTAATAAAAAAGATATAGGAGGAATAGTTCTGTGTGTTTTCAGTATCAATGGGCCATGCTATCTTTCGTGGTCACCAATCAAACCCAAACACAACGTTCTGAATGAGGAATTGTAATGCAAATATATTCATTAGTCTGTGTGTGAAGACAGCCATTGCATTGAAGCTTGTAATTTTACTAATATTGTAGGAGGAAATTCCAGAAGACATTAACAAGGATTCAGATGACAGATTCCGGACATGGTACTTTCCTCGTAGTGACTTCACCCTTAAGGTGCTTTGGACTAAATTCCTCATAGCAGGTGAGGAAAGAATGATCAATGGTACAGCTTCCGGTATTTATGACTTGCAACTTGACAAGGTTGATGATGGATGGGCTAAACACCTTCTAGGTGTGGACTATGCTCTTGTTTCATCCGGGCATTGGTTCTTCCGAATATTGTACCTACACGAAGGTGACAATGTAGTAGAATGTGTTTATTGCAATGAACCAAATGTTACTGGTCACCACGTTGAGTTTGCTGTTCAAATGTCGTTTCGAGCTACGTTTAACTACATCAATGACTGCAAGAATTGCAGTGGCCTAGTAACTTTGTTGAGGACATTTGCACCAGCCCACTATGAGCATGGGGCATGGAATGCCGGAGGCTACTGCAACAGAACAGGACCTTTCAATGAGACTCATGAGATAGACATTGCGAGTTCCGAATGGAAAGTGAGGAATGCTCAGATAGAAGAGGTTGAAAGAGCAAGAAAAGTAGGGAAAAACCAAGGGAAGAGATTTGGCGTTTTAGATGTTACAAGGGCCATGCTGATGAGACCTGATGGGCACCCTGGAGAGCATTATGACGAAAAATGGCTAGGAGGTGCCAAGGATTGTGTTCATTGGTGCATGCCAGGCCCAGTTGATACATGGAGTGAAATTTTTATGGCAGTTCTTAGAGACCAAGCAGGGTTGAGTTCTTGATAAAAGGTTGCGGCTAACTAGTTAGGAACATTATAGCAGTAGTATAGTACACATTCTTCCTTACAATAAGGTCTTCATTATTGTCATACAGGCACATAGTTGTTTGAGCTTGAAATATATAAGCATGCTATTGAGACAAATAGTCAGGAAAAATGTCTGTTAAGAATTTTTCCTAAAAGTCAGTCAAATTGATACTTATGTAGTGAGTGAGTCTTCGGTTTATAAGTCTCGCTAGTACTTACAAAAGTTAGACCCTTTTGTAAGTGTTGTTTTCTCACTCCCTCATTCCCCATCCCCTATGTCTTCTGTCTATATTATTTCAAAAATAAATAAGTGATCTAAAGTACCACATCAGTCAGTTAATGAGTACGTTTTTGGTTTATAAGTTTCTCTAGAACTTACAAATGTTAAGCCCTTTTATAAGCTAGTGTTGTAAGTCTTGTCTTCCCATTCCCTCATTCTCTATCCCTATTATATATATATATATATATATTATATTTGAATTGAGCTTGGCCACTAAATAAATACTAAATATGAATAAATTTTTTCCTATTCCAAGCTTGAGCTATTTATAATTAGCTCGGCCCATTTACAACTCACCCATTTGAATCTGTTTAAAAAATATGACCCAAAATTATTAATATATTTGTATATTTTGCAAGCAGATGGATTATAATAATTAAAACTAATAAATTTCATATAAATTCTATTTCAGAATAATATTATTAAAGTACTAAAAGCACATTATCTAAAAATTCTTATTTCAATTCAATGAAGTTCCATCAAAATATAGAATTACGCAAACCTAAGAAATATAAAATGAAGGATTTAATAATATAACCATTAAAATTATTTTAGTTATTCAATTCCATATTTATAATTCAAATTTATGTTGGCTAAAATATACATTTATTTATTTGAATAAACGAGTTTGGCAAAAATAAGTCAACCCTCTTGATACAAATAATAAGAACACCATTTCAAGTTGATTGCAAGTTTATCCCAATTTTTTTTTTAAAAAAAAAAAAAAAAAAAAAGTTGATTGCAAGTTAGGCAAGTTAGAACAAAATTAACTCATTTACTTAGAGCACGTTTAATAGACTGTAATAGTAATTACATAGGAATAAGAATAGATATTATCATATTACAAAGAATACAAAATGCTGTAATGTAATGCTTATTACTATTTTTTTTGTTTGGTGGCAACATAATAATAAAACCTTGAAGACAATGAAATGAAAGTATTTAAAATCAAACTTAAAATATATTTTAGGAAATATCTTACTCATATAATTATATTTTCCGAAAAAAAATTATTTAAAAGAGAGATTAGTTTTTTTTTTTTTTATGATTTTTTATTTTCATAATTGTTATGTGCATATAGAAAATTTGTTTATTTAGAAATATATTAATTGTAGAAATTAATACACCTACTAAGGAATAACTATTACAACCCTTTTAGAGAATAGTTATTACTCATTTTAAAGAATAGCTATTCATAAGGAATGCTTATTCCTTATAATAAAAACATAACCAAATTACTAAATAATTAAATCATAGGAATAACTCTTACATTACAGTGTCTATTACAATCTACCAAACATACCATTATTATGTCAAAGCGGGTCAACCCGTTTTAACAAAAATCCTTTTACATTGAACACAAACGGTAAAAAACCATGCCGTGTCATACATTTGCTACCCTTCTCATGTAAATATATCCAGATTTTTTTGGTAGGCTAAAGAAAAGAAAAGAAACACCTTATATAAGATATACAGTAACAATCACCCTGTATTTGTATGTGCCCACATACAACAAGTTGGATTACATCCCACATACATGTAACAACTAACAATCACGTTCCATGCATCCATGACATAAAATACCACCTCAAATAACAAAGCTTTCCACTGCCTATCTGGATGTGACTTTTTGTAAACTGAGGGAAACTATTTTCATCTTCTCTCTTATTATTTCTTTTGCAAGCCTAAGGTAGATGGGGAAGGTACATCTTCCCCTTTCTTTCTTCAATCAAAATTCTCTTATTCAGCCCCCAAAAAAAAAGAGTAGGGCCTGGTTTTATCTCATTCTTCGTTCTTAATTCAGACAAGACAAAATGGGAAACAGATGGAACACTTCAAATTTGTAATATGTGCCCAAAGGAAGAAAATCATTTTTCATAAATGAACTTCTTAACCAATTCTTAGACTCCTAGTACTTTGAAAAAGATAAAAACAAATGAGGCAAACAATAGGCAACTCAGAGTCCGTCATCATTGTTGGCATTACTTAATCAAGAAGAAAGACAAATATGACATATAGGGGGTTAGTGTCATTGAAGAACAGGCTCCACCCACCAAACTTTCTAGAATGGGACAAACGATAGGACATGATATCAACAAGGATTAGTACCTGAAAAGTAGAAACATTGAGGGTGCAAAGCAAAAGGCAATATAGCGCAATTGATGAGAAGAAGAATCAAACAAGAGGCTCTTCTACTCTTTAAAGTTAAAAACAAATAGATAAATAAATATGAAAATAATGACTTATTTCAATTAATTGTATGTAATCTAGCAGTACACATGTTAATTAACTGATCCTGCATTAACATCCTAAAAGGCCATTTCTTTGCATAAATAAGGATAATCCTCATGTGGCTGCCAAAAACTGATGGGGAGATGCACCACTGCAAGTGGAAAAACTAATTTCAGCTCTAACAGAAGTCCCGGTTTTTTCTATGTAGAAAAGGAACTTCTATAATATAGTCACCATAGGTTAGCCTGCTCTCGTAATTCAGGCAGCCAGATCATATAATACCGGACAAGACAAACAGGGTTTCTAGCTGGATGCCAGGAAAATGATAGTGATGTAATGGACCAGCCGGGTGTATGAATCATATAATCGTCCAAATATAAATATAAACCCTGAAATGAAAATACAGGACAGATGAAGCCAAGCCAGATAATGTTTTTCACCCTAGATAGAGTTGAACAAGAAAGGTAGAAAAGAGGACTCCACTGCAATATAAAAAGACATCAATGCCAAACCATAAATCTGGAGAGATGGAACAAATTGTCAGTTCAAAAGTTGACTTTTATGTACCACCCATTCACTAGGTGCTAAATGTGTACACATAAACTGCAACAAGCCTAAACTTGGCTAAGCTCCTCATACATTAAAATAACAATTGATAGTTGATGAATGGAGAACTAAAGGCCAGTGGAAGGATTTGAGCATTAAAAAGCACCACAACACACAGAATCTAAAATTAACCACACAAGATCTCTAAGGTAAAAAATCAAGAAAGCATCGTTGGACCAGTTTCTATTCTTTATGCTATCTCACCTTCATCCCACCTCAAACCCAAATGAAAATTCATTACGTAGATTAAACAATTTTTAAGATATTGATATGTATCTTCTAATATGTAACAAAAAGTAATACTCAGCCAGTTTACTCATGGAAGAAGTAGATGTTTCTTCTTATCCCAAAAAGATGTAAATTATGGCTAGAATGTCATTATCACATGAACAAGAAACTCCACAAATCCATATTTTTCTTTAATGTATATAGATGAACTAACTGCTTATATACAGTTCCTCAATGTTGATTGACAAAACAACAAGTGGCATCCATTATTCAATATATTCAATTGAGTCAGAGCAAAAATATGCATACAAAATGTAACTTCATTTGAGCAGTGATACAGAAAAATGTCACAGCAATGCCAGCATATGTGACATATCTGCTACTTGGTACAAACAGAGAAAAAGGTTTTCACAAAATTATAAAACCTGAGATACACACACTAAAGCAAAAGATTCCACTATCCTCGGTGAATGATACTAGAAGAGGAAGAGCCTAGTCACAAAATGTGGAATAGTTAACAACCTAAGTAGTATTTTTACCATATATGAGAACTTGGTTATTTAGGTGGAGACGCAAAAGTTCTGTAACATGGGCTGCAAGATTGAAATTAAGAGGCTACAACTGATAAAAATCTAAGAATGATGGTGACTAGAGTTCATTAGAATAACACTAGCAATAATTAAGCATTGTAAAGTACTTGAGTGCTAAGACTATGAAGATAAGAGAACAAATTGGTAAATTGATGGACAAAGGAAACAGTTAAAGGTGACAAAAAGAAAAGAAAGGACTGATGAAACAGAATCCACAAAGCCAACCCACATGGGTATAAGATTCACAAAGCTAAGCTCTGCTGCAGCAAGTAAGATTCTCAAATTATTGAACCAAAAATGATCAAATCAGATTACGTTCATAACAAAAAAATCTATAGGAATGTGGTGGCAAATGAAAAAATTAACATACAATCAGAGGTAGCATGTCCTGAAAGACCCCCAATACAAAATTTTAAACCAAAATAAAACTTTTTGATCCCCAGAGAACCATTAGCAATATCTTCAAGATTATATCATCGCATCTGCTATATACTCTGAACATCCAGAGCAACGCAAAGAAATGCCTACCATCCAACAATGTTATCAATTTGAGCAAAATAAATTATTAATTATAAAAGAAGCAAAAGGAAAAAGTCATACAAAAACATAAACTGAAAATTCTGTAACTATGCTCTAAACAGTACCATTTCTATCAATCTACATTAACAACAAAGGCACCACATTGATAATAAAAAAAGCTAAATTTCAGATTAAGACATAACAATGGTTCTGAAAACCTCATGCTTCTACTGAATTACCAAACACAAAGGAGAAGAGTTCGCGCACAGGCGAATATTCCACCAACCCGATATCCATAGCATAACCATTAACAGGCAACTTCAAATCCCGCAAGACACATAAGGCCTCGCAAAACCGAGCCCTTGGCACATCCTGAGCAACTGCACAGTAAGGAATCCACGAGTCCTGGCGATAATCATCCCCAATATCAATCCCTTCCTTCTTCATTGCATCACACAATTGAGACTGGAACTGAAGGAGAGACAATGTAGGTGTCGGCGTGAGAAAGAGCACATTGTTGTCATTAGAGAGGCACCCAACTGAGGAGAAAGATAGAGGCAAAGGTTCCTGCTTTGAAGCAAAGCTCTTGACAATGTTCTCAAGCCTTGAGGGTTCGAGTGAGGGGCTTGAGAAGAGTGTGATATGTGGGCGTGATTCCATTTCGATGAGCTGGGTGCTGATTTGGCGACGAGCTAGTACATTCCAGGCCTTCAAGACCTGGTTTTCAAGGGCGGGATCGAAGTAAAGCTCAATAGCATAGCCACTTGACATTGCTTTAATGGAATTGAAATTCAGTGTGGAAAAAGAGCGAGTCAAAGAGAAAGGAACACAACGCAAGATCCAAAATTGAGATCTTAGAGTAACCCAACAAAGGGAATTGAACAATATGTGAAATTATCAAAGCTGCCGACGAAGTTAAAATCAAAATCCTACAAGTTTTAGTCAACAATAACAAAAAATAATAGACACCCAGATGAAATTGAAGAAAAATGATTGAAAATCAAGGTAGCCAAAAGAGGTGAACATCAAAACCCTAGAGATTTTATTGCAAGAACATGAGGAATAAGAAATACCCAGATGAAATTAAAGGTAAAAGAAGCTAAAGGAACAAGAAAAATTGAAAGCTTGATAAGAAAAGCGCAAATGGAGAAAAGGGAAAAGAGGGTGAGTGTGAGAGAAAGAGAGTTCAGAGGGGGGTATTGATAATGGGAACAGGTAACGAGAGAGATACAATTACATGTGAAACGGTGGGAGAAAAGTTTCAATCAGAAAGAGACAGAAGGAATAAAGGGAAACCAAAATCAATAAAAGCTTTTTTTTGTGAGTGAGAGGAACTGTGTTTCTGCGGGGCTTTACCTATTTGCCTTCGGTTATTTACCACAGTACACAGCAGAGAGAGAGTTGGACACACAAAGAAGCTTTTAGGTGTGCCCACGAACAGGAGAGTTTAGGATCTTGTCCAAATATCAAAGGTTAGGATGTTCCGTGTTCCTGTTCATTTATCTAGAAACGTTGTTTCTTAATGACGTTTCTAAGGTAGGTTTAGAGGTACATAAATAAAAGGGCTATAAGAAACAGCGTTTCTAATTAGTTGAGAACGAAAAATTAGTTGAGACAATGTCTTATATTAGTTGAGAACGAAAAATTTAACTAGATAAACTAATTGAGATCCATGTACAATGAATATTTAAAATTTATTATAATTCAAAATTTATATTTTGATAAAAATTTATGTAAGAATGAATTTTTTATTATTAATTATGTCATTCAAAATATACAAAATGAAACAGATGGATCACTTTTGTCCATTACAATACTTGAAAGGTTTAAAATTTTAAATTGATAACACAGAGATGTATGTGAACAAAACCCCAACCTAGGGGGGGTGTTTATGCAATTTTCCCTCTTAAATAATACATCCTCACTTTCTTTTCGTTTGCTAAAGTCTAAATATTTCCCTTTTTTTTTTTTATTTTTTTTTTTTTATTTTTTTTTTTTTTATGAAGGTGATGACTCCAGGTAGAGCCTCCTATGCTTGGTGTAGTATCTTGGAGGCTCGTTCTGTTCTTAATTTAGGAGTAAAATGGAGAGTTGAAGATGAAACTAAAATAAATATTTGGAAAGACAGATGCCAAACGCGCACACAATCTCATAGATGGTCCTATCAAAAAAAAAATCTCATAGATGGCAGACCAATTTGGTGGATAGTATCTTTCTCCCTTATAAAGCTCACATGATCAAGAATATTCCTTTTAAGTGCTAGAGTTCCTCAATATTGCCTTATTTGAGTGGGTAACAAATTTCAAATCTTTATAGTCCATAGTATTTATTATCTTCTTATTAAAGCATTTGCAGCAATTGAGCTAAATAGCTATATAGCTATTTTAGCTCCACCAAAACACCAAAATACATGCTGCAGCGGAGGCATACCTAAATTTTTTTAGCTTCTTGCTACAGTGCACATCTATAAATAAATGTGCACTGTAGCAAGAAGCTAAAAAAAAAAAAAATATATATATATATATATATATATTTTATTAAATTTCTCTCTCTTCTCTCATTAAATTTTTCTCTTTTTCTTTCTTTCTCTCTCTTTCTCCGGCTTCTCTTCTTTCTTCTGTTTTTTCCTTCTCATTTTTTTCCTCTAGCACCTCCCTTATCTTCTTTCTGCTTCGCCGGTGAGCTCGCCGACCGCAGTGGTGTTGGGTCAATCGGCCTTCAGTTCTAGTGGCCGAAGGTTGAGCGGTTTTGGCAGGCGTGGGTTGAGCGATTCTGGCGGGCTGAGACCCCATCTCCCTAAGCCCCATCGCCGTCGAGTTTGTGCTAGATTTGTGTATGTGTGCTGAATTTGTGTTTGTGTTTGTGTTTGTGCTGGGTTTGTGTTGGGTTTGTGTCGTGGGTGTCGTTTGATTGGATTGTGGCATGTGGATTAGTGGGTTTCGTGGATGTGGGTCGGTGGATTGTGGCCTGTGGGTTGGTGGTGGTGGGTTGTTGATCCGTGGGTTGCTGTGGTGTGTTGGTGTGATTGTCGTGGTGTGCTGTGGTGTGATTGTTGTTGTGGTGTGGTGGTTTGCTTGCTCTGTATCAGAGAAGAGAGAGACGAAGAGGAAGAGAGAGAAAAAAATAGAAATGATGATGCTGTATATGATGAATATTTTATTGTGATGTTTATATTATTTTATTATGTTGAAAGCTAAAATAGATGCACTACTGTAGGATGTTTTTTAAAATGAGTAGGTAAAATAGATAATGTAACTTTTTGTGGTACTAAATAGCTAAAAAATAGCTTCACTGCTGTGGATGCTCTTATTAGGGATGACAAATATCCTACCTTGCTTGACCCGCCTCTACCTTGCACGGATTTTTCCCACCCAAAAGATATAATAAGGTGAGAACGGGTTTTGCTCATCCCGTCTTAACTTGTACCAACCTGTCCTGAATGTATATAAGTTATTTTATTTGATAAATATTTAAATTATTATACATATAATTTTATCATTTTCGTACATATCTTAGTTATAATTTATTTATTTTATTATGAGAAATGCTATGTTCACAATATTTTCACAACAAATCCTAAATGGTAGGTTGTTATTGGTTGTTATGGGTGGGCAAAAAAGTAATTTAAGTTGTTAATTCAAATTTGAACCAATAACAACTTAATACATGTGATTTGTTGTAAAAATGTTGTGAAACTATTGTAGACACAGCACTTCTCTTATTTTATACATATTTTAATATCATTTCCAAAAAACTTGTCTCTAATTCTCTCTTATTACACTAATGGTTGTTTTGTTTCTTTATATTTCATCTTTATCTCATCAACTTCATTAGGTTTAGTAAAATATCTCAACCAGCCTTAAAGAGGGGATGAGGCACCCATGATCCAACTCCACCCCACCTCATTGCCATCTTTGTTATGTAGGAATAACATGCAGTTAAAAGAGAGTCTTCATCTAATTCTATGTGAACTTTGTGAGAGGAGGTACAAACCCAACTACATGTACTTTGGAATTGTAGGGTGGAAGTGGAATTGCAGGATGGTTGCTCTTGTTTGGAGTGGATGTCCTCTACTATTGGAAAATGTATCTCAGTTGCTCACAATCTTCTTTTAGAAATTTATTTGAGGTTGCTCTATATATCTTCTCCCATTTTGAGATAGCAAAATTCTGAATTGCGGCTTGGACTTTGTGAAATAATTGAATGTTATTCGAGTTGGAGGATTGGGTATTGGAATTGTTAGAAATACTGAATAATTGTATTGTATTTCTCAAATAATAGAATATATATGAGTGTCTTTATATAGGAGACATATGTGTGCAGTACAAGCAAGAGTGTAGTACAAGAATATGTACTATACAAGCAATCTAATTAGGCCTAAAGCCCATAACACTTTATAGGTTAACAGCCCCCCTCAAACTCAAGGTGGATGTGAGACTAGCTTGAGGTTGTCAACCAAATCACGAAGGCATCCCTTAGGATGTGACTTGGTGGAGATATCTGCAAGTTGATCTTTAGAGAAGACTAAGATTAGCTTAAGAACATCATGGACAAAATGATAAAGGATAAAATGATAATCGATCTCGATATGTTTAGTCCGTTCATGGAAGACATCATTGTGAGCAATATGAATGGCACTCTGGTTGTCACAATAAAGATGAGTAATAGAAGATGTGAACACACCTAAGTCTTTGAGAAGCCATCGTAGCCAAATGAGCTCAGATGTGGTATCAGAAAGGGCACGATATTCTGCTTTAGTACTAGAGTAGGCCACATGAGTTTGTTTCTTACTTCTCCAAGAAATCAAAGAACCAAGAAGAAAGCAATAACCAGTGGTGGACTTGCGATCAGTGGGATCTCCTACCCAATTAGCATCAGAAAATGCACAGAGAACAAAAGGAAACTGAGCATAGTAGAAAAGATCATGAAAGAGAGTGTCATTTAGGTATCGAAGAATGCGCAAAACAGCAGCATAGTGAGTCAATCGTGGAGCAAATAGATACTGGCTCACTTGGTGAAAAATATAGGAAATGTCTGGACAAATGACAGTGAGATAAACTAGGTTGCCAACCAAGCGTCTGTAAAGAAAGGAATTAGACAATGGTTTCCCTCCTGAGGGAGTCAGATGCGCATTAAACTCAACTGGAGTGTCAACAGTCTTGCTATCAGTAAGTCCAGCTCGAGACAAGAGTTCAGAGGCATACTTGGCTTGAGTAATATAAAGTCCATCTGTAGAATGAGTGATTTCAAGATCCAAGAAGTAGCTAAGATGTCCAAGATCTTTCATCTCAAATTGTTGACTAAGAAAATTCTTGAGTTCTTGAATGCCATTGAGGTCATCACAAGTTATGATCATATCATCCACATACAGTAGAAGTAAAATAGTGCCTTTGTCAGTGCGATGAAGAAATAAGGCAGAATCATAATGATTGGCCATGTAACCCAAGCAAGAGATGGTAGAGCTAAATTTATCAAACCAAGCTTGTGGAGCTTGTTTAAGGCTATAAAATGCACGTCGAAGGTGACAAACCTTGTTTGATTCAACAGAGAGACCAAGAGGAGGTTGCATATAAACTTCTTCACTTAAATCCCCATTAAGGAATGCATTTTTGACATCCATCTGAAAAAAGTCCCATTTACTGGCAGCAGCAACAGCTAAGAAGGCACGAACAGATGAGATACGAGCAACCGGAGCAAAGGTCTCTTTATAATTAATCTCATACTCTTGTGTAAAACCTTTTGCAACAAGACAAGTTTTGTAGCGCTCAATAGACCCATCAAAGTGAGTCTTAATATTGTAGATCCACTTACAACCAACCACAGATTTCTCAGGGGGGAGAGTCACTAAATCTCAAGTATGGTTTTTAGATAATGCATCAAGTTCCTCTTTCATTGCAATCTGTCATAAAAGGTCAGTGGAAGCCTCACGATAGGTGTGAGGCTCGTGCAGTGTAGCAAGGACAGTGTAACAATGATAGTCAAGTAAATGTGCAGGAATGGATCTTACCCGAGTTAAGTGACGAGGTGGAATGTCTTATGCAAGATATTCAGGTGGAGCAAAAGCAGGGGACACAAGCTCAGGGTTAAGTAGCTCATCTTTGACCTGTTCATCTTCCACCTGTTCATTAAAGGGTGAACTAGGAAAGGGATCAAGGATATTTGGTGGTTGGACAGAGAAATCTACAGGAGAATCAGGAGCAGCTACAGGAGGATCAGGAGTAGTTACAGAAGGAATATGTGTCTCATCTGGAAAAAGATCTAAGACAGAGGAGGAAGATAGGGAGGCACGGAAGTGAGAGAGCTCGACAAAGGAGCGATGTTCCCAAAAGACAACATTGTGGGAAATACAAAGACGATGAGAAGAGGAATAAGATGCATTACCAACCATACAAATGACATTAGCGATGATGTTTTTAAGGTCATCTATGGACATGGTGAAAGTGTGTCCTGAAGATTTAGACTGTGCAGAGACGGGAGCCATTAGCTGAACACTCTCAGTGTTAGCAACAGCAGTAGTAGAAATTGAAACAACTAATTTGTTGCGATGATAGCAAGTCTCAATATTGTGGCCAAAACGTTTGCTGGATTGTCGGCGACGATTATTGCAACAAGAAGAAGAATTGTCCTTATTCTTCATTTAGAAGCAAAATATGAAAAAACAGACTGTAAAAATGAAATCTACGCGAAAAATTGGATAAGGAAAATCCTAGACTGCAAAAAGTCAACGTCAAAGTCAATGATCAAAGGCGCGGTCAATGATTAACCAAAAGTCAATGGTGATGACGTTAGCATGATGATGTAATCGCTGACTGAGTGCTAACGTGTTGTTGATGCAAGCAATGATGACGTGGCTTGATGATGTCACTAGGGTTGATGTGGCGTAATCGATGACTTCAGCAGACCAAGTTCTGGCACGTGGAAGTGCATGGTGGCACATGAAGAGTATTGGCGGCATATGGTGACGCGTGATTTTAATGCCAAGAATTGTAGCAACGCGTGGAGGCGCGTGAAAGGTCCGATGAAGACGATTTTTCACAGAAGAGCAAATTGGAGAGATTACTTTCTGATGGTGCAATTTGTGGTCTAATTGAAGAAGCAGAAGTGGTGGTGGCGGCAAGGCAGTGGTGTTTGATGTGCTAGAGTTACAGTGGAGGCAGTGGTGCTACTCACAACAATGGCTGTAGTGGATGACACCCAAGAAGACAAGATTGCTTAAGAGCGGCACACCAAAGGATTAGAGTAGTGGCTCTGATACCATGTTAGAAATACTAAATAATTGTATTGTATTTCTCAAATAATAGAATATACATAAGTGCCTTTATATAGGAGGCATATGTATGTAGTACAAAAAAGAGTATAATATAAGAATGTGTGCTATACAAGTAATCTAATTGGGCTTAAAGCCCACAACACTATATACATTAACAGGTATGATCCAAGTTTATTACTTTAGTTCAGCCCTTTACTATTTGGCATAATGCAAAAAGGTTATGGGCTTGTTTGGTTAGGGTGTTTGAACAATAGTTTTTAGTTTTTAAACATTGAAAACTGTGAGCTCAAAAAAAATAACGCATTTGGTAATGGTGTTTTTTACTGGAGTGTTTGAATTACGGTACTCATTTTAGGGTGTTTAAACACTGAATTTTGAAAACTCCTCTTACCAATTTTTCAGTTTTAAAACAACATTGCTTAATGACACTTTTGTAAATATGTTGAAAACCATGGGGACCACTTGATTAGACAACACATAAACCTCTCTCAAATAAATAAAAAAAAAAATTAAATTGTACTATGCTTGTCATCTTAAAAAAAAAAAAAAAAAAAAAACACACACACACACACACACATACCAAACACACAATTATGTTTTTTTCACATACTAAAACATGTTATTTGAAACATGGTACTAAACATGTTTTTTGATTTATGAATACTGTAAATACGTGTTTTCACAATACTTTTTAAACCATAGTTTTGATATCATTTTAAACAAAGATACCAGAAATCTCTAACCAAACAGGCCCATGGCTGCTCCCCCTTAGATCATGATGCCCGAATCTTCTAAATGAATACCACCCCCCATACCCATAGAATATCTTTAGAATTAACTTAGCCTTTGGTAGTAGCTCAAACACTTCATCAATGGTCCTAGGTATTTTAGTTTGCGCTTTTATCTAGCCAAGTTGTTGTTGCTATGAGCTATGGCAATGCAAATACCAACTCGACTGGCTCATATTTGTACTATGGTTGATGAGATTACATAGGCTATTATGCTTGGAATAAATTTGGTATTGAAGGATATTATCTTAGAGAGTTTTGAGCAACTTGGGTCAGAGAAATCATCCACCACAGCAAATTATACATAATGACTGGCAGATTCTCATCAAAGTGGCATGCTATAGAAAAAGAAGCTCCAAGAGAAGTGGTTAAGCCTATGACGCCAAAACTCTGGATGGGAGTACTATATTCACAGGTGGTGCTAAGAGTGGAAGGAAGCCATAGTCCCTTGCAATCCAAGATGCTCTGGTAGAGGCCATTCTTAAAGTTAAAGAATTAGGATTCAACCATGTTTTAATCCTTAGCAACAGAAAAAGATTAGAACAGGTCTATAACAAGCTGAGAACACCTTCATGGCAGGAACAAACCATGATGTCTGATCTTAACAATCTACAGCAACAAGGAATGGTCATGCACTCCATTTTTGTCCCTAAATCAGTGGTCTTACCTGTAATTGAATTAGCTACCCTAACCACTAATTTTCCTGTACACCACTGTAGGCTATATCCGACACCTATGTAAGCCAAGTGGCTATACTTTGTTCTCATATTATTTATATATACATGATTCTTTGGTATCAAAAAACAAAACTTGATAATGTTGTTCAACTTGATATCTTGGGTACTTTTTGATCTACTTCAGTTAGTTTTTGCAATAGGTACAACATCAATCCCAACTCCTTTTAGCTAGTTATGTAGTTTCCCATCAAATTTAAGGATGGAAGATTGTCCAAAATTTCTTCGATATTGTGTTACCTCTAATTTACCTATGTTGTAATTCTTTATTTCTGCTATACATGTGATGCATACTCTTTCATTCTTTGAAAGAAAAATGTCCATTTCATAAAAAATATATTTATTATATTAATAATAATTAATTATGTTAAATTGCATATTTGGTTCTTAGCCTTTGACATATGTTTCAAAATTGTCCTTATATTTTAAACTATTTTATTTTAGTCCCTATACTTTTTTAAAAAAAAAGTTTCAAAAAGGTCCTTACTATCATCTAATTGATAGAAAATGCTTACATGCATGGCAAATAAAATTCATTTTGCATCATTAAAGTGACTTCAATTTCATGGATTTTGTTTGTTACATCAGCATCTTTCATCCATCAAATAAAGACAAACATCTTTATGAAACAGTTTGAAGTATATATGGATGATTTTAAAACAAATGTCAACAGTGCTAGATTAAAAAAAAAATGATGGAAGTTTTCATGGAAACATAATTCATTTTATGATTTTTTTAAAAAAAATTTAAAATTCAAGTTTAATAGATCTTATCCATCCCTCTTCTTCTTCTAATAAAAAAAAAATTAAAAAAAAAAAACTTTCTTTTTAAAGAAATTTTATTTCCAGTATTTAAAGCAAGCCTTAGTTTTCTCCCATAAAGTTTTCGCATTCACATACACATAGAGAGATTAATATAGTACAGCAACAATTATGAGTAGCTTATCCCTTATTAAGAACAAGAATAAACATCTTAAAGGCTTTTGGTTAGTTCCATGTTTTTCCTTCCGTAGAACATAAAATATAGATAATAATAACTTAAATCCTAATACAATGTTGTCATAATAAATGGCATTCACTTAGGAACACGAAAATAGACGAGAATTGTGAGAATTTGGAGGTGAATCCCACACTGAGAAAGCACTCGTAGAGTTCATCCATTTCATTACCATTATTGGGTAATGACGGTCTAGCACATCCTTCAAACTCTCTGTACTATTAACCCATTCGAGTCCTTTTTTGGTATATGTCTCCTCATTGAAATAGCTTGTAAAAAACCTATCTGCTTCCAATCTCCTGCATCCAACCCAAAATTGCATATTATAGCACACATAACCCAAAATTCAATATTGGGTGATTATAGGTTTATATTGCACACTTTTTGCAAATGTGTACAACATTGTACACATTTGGTAACTCTACAATATAAATCTTACATTACTTGTACAATGTAAACTAAGAATTTACCTTCAATATTATTTTTAATATAATTCAATATGTTACTTATAACAACATGACATTCCACCTACTTGTTTCACATCTAACTTGCATTCAATGGTGTAACTTTGAAATAAAGGAATATGAACCATTTTTTGCATATCATATCACTTAATCTACCTCTAATTTCCTTTTGGGTCTTCAAATTTCATGAACCTTTACCATTAGACAAGACTATGGCAATTTTTTTTTACCTCCCACAATTTTCTTCTAATAAAAATTAATTAATTGAATCCATTTTCAGTTTTTTCACAATGGATTCAAGAAAGACTAATCTATCTTCCTTACATATTTGTGGTTTTGCTTTATTACCTTGTTGCCATCACTAGGAATATTACAAAAGCTGTCTCACTAATAGCAAATCCTTTGATCTTCTTCTCTGCCATGAGACCCACAAGCAAATCGAGTTCTTCAACATCATCACCGTAAACTTCCTTAAGTGTTTGAATTGCTAGCTTCTTTATCATCTGTTAGATCTTCCCATTTCGAAATTGGTATCAAAAGCGAGGCCCTACGAAACTCATTGTACCTTGCAATTTTCCTCTCCCTGTCCCTGTAGACTACATTATGTATAGAGCATAAAAAATGAGCACCACATTGTAAATCAATTAAATAAATAAATGATCAAGATTAGTTATTACTAGTTGACTACCTTCAAGAGCCGCAAGGTCCACATGATCAGGCCTATCTTGTCCACCCATATCTTGGGTTATAAGGTCTCCGAACCATGTAGGATAATTCCAAAGCTCTAAGGCCCCGGAAGCTTGGTGGCCCATTGAAACCATTTGCCTTTCAAACCCAATTTTCGCCAAGGCCTCTTCTCCTTTACGACCTATCAAATTTGGCATAGGAACCCTAAAAAACAACAATAATAATAATTAAGACAAAATGTCTAGTGTACAAGCAATTTTCATGAAACTTGTATGGACTAATTTGATGTTTAGTAAAAGAGAGTTATACTCTTCAATCAATGGTGGAGATTTGTTGGGTCCTGGTGTGACCGAGATGTCCCATAGGTGAAGATTATCAGGTAGAAGTGAATGCAATCGATAAACACTAACAAACTCTTCAGTCAAAGAGTAGGGAACACCATGATTATTCGGTTTCTTTTGGCCCACTAAACCTCCCAGGATTGCTCCTCCCACGTGCCCAAATATATCCTTGAATTTCTTTCCCAATAATCCATACCTGAAATAGAATTTCAAAACCATAATAACAATCAATCTTGAACTTTTGATCATCCTTTAGGTGTTATAGTCATTCTATAGTTTGAGATAATATACTACTTAAAAGTATTATATGTGAAAATTTCATCATTTAGCAATGCAAAAAATGAAATTATAGATGATGCATGTAAGTTTGTGCACAAAATTTCATTTTCAATTCTTGAAAATAAACCACAAAAATCGCCCCTTTTGCTTTCAATTTTCTTCCTATGTAAATATATAGACAGAGAAGGTGATTAATCCAACAAATTAACTATGTAATTATCTTTGCTGAAAAATAAAGATTACCAGTTACCACGCATCCCTGCAAGCAACATATCAGTTTTAAGGAGCTCTACAGTCCAATCTATGGTATGGATCTTAGCAATCACTGCGGATGTCACTAGCCTTGCATAGCGATATAATTCTTCATCATCCAGGCTTGGATATTCTTTCTAAAAACATCGTGAAAATGAAGTAGTTGAGTTCAACTAATTCAATTGAAAAGTGGTCAATATTCACATGCCACGGCTCATCAAATCCCAAAAACAAGTAATTGAATCACATTTTTCGTTTTTTGGATCATAAAGTACTACCTACCTTGAGGGCGTCGCAGACTGCATTGTGTTCTTTAATGAAGAGGGCCTGTAATGTTGAGACACCAATCCAACTATTACGAACATCTCCTGACACAGCAATGCCATCTTGGTCATGGAGAAGACGACCATCTGGTGATATTTTGAGCTTCCCATCTTTGAGTGTTCTCACTTTATTCAACGTTTTTACATTGCTCCCATATATAACACTTCCATCCCTAATATTCACCGTCATTCATGTGAAGTTTAGGAAATTTGAAAAAAAGAAAAAAAAAAGAAAAGAAGTGAGAACTAAAAAATAATTACATAATTAGTGTTTTGTCATGGTCACTATTTTTTTTTTTTTTTTTTTGATTGTGCAAAGTGTTAACAAATAATATAGCAAAGTAAAATAGTTATAATTGGAAATTGATGCAAAGGATACTAAGCCTATATTTGGATGGGGTCGAGTAACTATTTGTGTTATGCTATAATGACTAATTAATCACTACATTCAGTTTGTTATTGAGGGCTCTACTTTGTACTTAAGACTCTTTTATTTATGCTTTTTTGTTTGGAGTTGGCACACTTTAAATAATAGAAATGTAAAGTGTAAACTAGTTTCTTACCACCATGGCGTACGAGTATTCCGTGTACCAGTCTTGATTTTATCAAAGCCAGTTGCAACCTCTTTTGTCTTGTAAAATTTGAAAGACTTGAGGGGGCATTGGTTTGCAACTTCTCTAGGTGCAATCAACTCAATCTACGATGGTTTTATCCAAAAGATAAAATATATATTTACATATTTAAGCATTGTACTTTTTTTTTTTCCTTCAAAAATTATACAAATTGTTCTAAATTGTGTTGTCTATAAAGCATACCTGATTGGTATCCTCCAAGTGATCGACCCAATCATGTATCATAAGCTGAATCCAAGAAACTGCTATCATGTTGAATTGCTTTCCTGTGTCTTTGAATTTTCTCCGGGCAAGAAGTTTTGTGGCCACCACCATTGGATCTGGTTTCATTAACTACATGTTGTCCCAGCCAAGTTAATTATAACTAGTTGCAAATTCATGCAATATGTGTGGAAAAATGTAATATGATTATTTTATAAAAATATAGTATAAAATTTGTAGGTTAAATAGTATATGTGTGTGTGAGAGTGATTTAAAAGTATTTTCTATCTTTTTATAAATTTTATGTAATGGAATATATAATATATGTTAAAGTTTCTCTATAACTCAAGAGACAAGAAAAATTATTATTTTCATTTAAAATAGTTCTATTTCATTATTTAGGTTAAACTATTTTATAAATTTAAAGTTGTGTCAAGTGTCACACTATTTAAAATTTTAAATAATATAATACTCTATTAAATCCATATATTAAAATTTTAACCATGAAAGAATCCTTCTAGGGACATTACGAAAAATCACAATAATTTCACCATGTTAGCTTACCGCCTACCTTTAAAAAATTCAAATTGAAAATTGTAATGAGCTTATTTGTGATGATAGGTTAAATTAATAATACTATGAAATTGTTGTAAACTTTAATGGTATCACTAGCATTTAAAGCTAGCCATCACCCCCATCCCCTACAAAGACTTTTTTTTTTTTTTGGTTGGGGGCTCACATTGAAAATGAAAACCAAAAAACAGATTTTAGAATTAATTTTTTTTTTTTTTTTTTTTTTACAATACAAAAATTTTCGTTAAAAATTATACAACAAAATTTCTTTTAAAATCCTTACAATATATGTGAAATCACATACAAAAAGAAGAAAATAACAAACTTTTTTAAATAACAAAGAACATCATCGGTCTTATGAAATGGACATATAATACTTGTAAGGACCAGATTTGACTTCCTATCTCAAAAGATGGATGGACCTGAGCCCAAAAAACCCAAAACAATGAATTTATAGAGAGTGAGTTGGAAAACTGGGCTAAAATGAAATGGACAACCAATAAAGTAGATTCAAATGATAAGAACAAGTAGCTAGATTGATTTAAACTAGAGAAAATTGTCCTCGGTGCAATTTGAAGAGATCAGTTCTTATATAATTCTCACAAGTTTGGTTACAAATTTGATTCTTGATTGCTACATTATTTTCCTCTTCTTTCTCGATCCCTCTCTCCTACTGCTTCCTTCCCCTTTTATACTCTCTTCTCCCTTCATCTTTACCCTTCTCGTGTAGGCCAGATGGTTGGTATTGATCCCTGTCCTATCAACACCTTCCATAAGTCTTCATGTAATAGTTGTAAGACTGAAAATCACTGTTCAGGTATCACCTCCACATTAATGCAGCTCTAGAGTTAGCTGCAGAGCATTTAATGCGGTGGTAGTAGTTTTCTCCTTAGATATTTTAGGACTTCCCCCTGTCTTATGTTTCTGCAATGCTCATCCATACCAATAGAACTTCCTGGAACGTTCCCCTAGACGGTAGACCACTTCTTCTGACCTCAGCCTTGGTTAGCCGATGAGGCATTCATCCTCGGCCCACCCTCTCGGGCCATTATGACCAAAACTAACTTCTTCATTTACCAACACGTGCTCCCTTGACAACATTTACTCCTCCTCGGACGACCTCTCTTATTCGGATTAGGCCTCAGGCCCAATGCCCCTACAATAGCCTCTCGAGATTCTTCTTTCTGGCTCCTTGGCAAGGAAGGAGGATTTCGACGTCACCTTAGCTAGTCCGTGCCCATCACACACCACCTTTGCCTGTGTAGATGCATTTTTAACTGCCCAAGACATGCTCCTGACGCTTCAGCATACGAGACGCACTCTTCACTAAATTTTTACGGTTTCCTATTCCCCACATTCTATGGCGTGATGCAGATCCAACGGGTTGAGGATTCTGCTGGGACATGGGTGGGAACTTTCCCGCTCTGTAACTTTCTCTTTGATATAAATATCACTCAAATTAATCACACGCCTTACTTTAGCATTCACTTAGCTCTAGCGTACATACACTAAACCTACCAACCTTCCCAACTCACTCGTGTTCTTACAAATACTAAAAGCCCGTCCGAGGATACTCTTCTTTCTTCTGTAAGTTTTCATAAATCCCTTTCACTTTATTTTTCCACACACTTTTCTTTTCTTAGTGTCCTTTCCTCCTCGGCTCTTCTTCATTTTCACTATCTTCTTAGTGCGCCCAATTCTCCCATAGGAATGGGTAGATTCAAAAGTTTGGTAGACTTTAAGGAGGGAATAGAGAGCTTTAGAGCTCTGTATAGGATCCCTCCAAGGGTAGGTATTAGGTACTGTAAAGAGGGGCAGTGACACGAAGACAGGCAAGAGGGAAAGGTAGTGATCCCGATGATTGCCTTTATAGAAGGAGGGATGAGAATTCCTATGGGTAGAGTCACTGGGGACTACCTTAAGGCTCATAGGTTGGCCCTTACCCAGTGCGCCCCAAATAGAGTTTTGCTGAAGCTTCATCATTTTGCTGCCCAAAAACACATCTCCATCTCATTCTTTATTTCTCATACAAAACCTCCCTTCTTAGAAAGCAACATAACCCATGACATAACACAAAAAAACCACTCCAGCAGCAGCTATAATCTCATGAATTTACTATATTTAACCTTCATATTACCTACCTCACACTTCCATATATTTCACAAACACATTCCTCACAAAATACTCATACATACTTCTCATATATCTTTAAACTCCATGTCTCACAAAGTATACATATACAAGATCCATGTCCAACAAAGTATCTACATATAATTCCTATACATATTACAAACACCATATCTCACAAAATATATATGCTTCTTACCATTTCCACACATCTTAAAACATATCAAACACTCTTCCAAGAACACATTACAAAAGCCCTTTCTCATGAAAGACATATGCTTATAATGCTAAAAACCCTTCTTATGAAAGACAAAAGTTTATAATACTAAAAGTCATTCTTATGGAAGGCAGCATCACTCACATTTGACTAAAAAACTAAAAGAGTATTACAAGAGGAAAGTCATTTAAGTGCATGATGAAAGGGGATAAACTTAACCAACCTATGCACACGACTGGACATGCTCTCTCTCTCTCTCCAGTTGCACCCTTTTTTCCCTTTCAATCATGAAGTCACCACAGAAGGACTCATAACATCATATTGTACCACTGGACTTGTTTTATTGCACTACTGAAACATCATAAGTCCGCTATTGTTTTACGGTTGGAGCTACAAACTGTGAAGATAAGTCAATCTTTCTCTATTTTCAAGATTACATTATTAAGTATATGTTAACTCATTATTATTTTACCGCTGGATGCAAGTTATTTTAATATCATCTCACTATTTAACGAACATGATCTCACTAATTCTTCATTAATGTACATACATATTAATAAATCGATCTACCACCGTTGCACATATATTATTTGGACATGAACCATCATTGGACACATTTTTTTTGGAAATGAACTACCATTGGACATATATTATATGGACATGGACCATTGTTAGACACACCTTATTATGTTGAATATGAACCATGAACCGCAACTAGACGTGGACTACTGGACTCATCCCATTGTTGGACATTTGACACCTAATTAATTATTTCCTAATATTGGACATCACTTAATATACATAATAATAACATATCAACTCACCATTTAATCAAAGCTATCATGCTAAGCATATTATTTATTTATTTCAACCACTGTCATGATTCTAAGACTTTGGGTTTCATCTATTTTTGTAGGTTTAAAAATACACCGGAAGCCATTGGTCTACGCAGCCCAATGTCGAGTTCCAGGTTGAACTCCCTAAAACAAATCCGGGTTTAGCAAAGTCACACTTCCAACGAAAGACATGTGACTACGCGCAAAAACCGCCCCCGACACTTTATATATTTAAATTTTTTTATATGAAATTTTGATTAATTTAAATATCTTAATAATCTTGAACAAAATTTCTGAATTTGCCTCTTCTGGTAGGTGAAAGCGAAAATTAATAATAATTCCTTTTACAGTCATGAGATTTATAATTTATTTATTTCCTTTTATATAGGTCGAATGACTCGAATCAGAGTTTCAAACCCAATATATATTTTCTTTCCAAGTGAAAAAAAAATGGTTTTTTTCGTAAAGTTAAAGTAATAAGAAATTAAGGCCCCGTTTGGTAGAGTTCTTAAACAACTCATTTTTTAGTTTTTAAACAACATTACACACATTTCTGAATATCTTAATAATCTCGAACAAAATTTCTGAATTTGCCTCTTCCGGTAGGTGAAAGTGAAAATTAATAATAATTCCTTTTGCAGTCACAAGATTTATAATTTATTTATTTCCTTTTATATAGGTTGAATGACTCGAATCAGAGTTTTAAACCCAATATATCTTTTCTTTCCGAGTGAAAAAAAAATAGGTTTTTTTTTTTGTAAAGTTAAAGTAATAAGAAATTAAGGTTCCGTTTGGTAGAGTTATTAAACAACTCATTTTTTAGTTTTTAAACAACATTACACACTTTTTCACACACTTTTTCACCAACACATATTTTAAAAAATTATAATCAACATTATTCAAACTCCTCTATCAAACTGACTGTAAATTACTAAAATACCCTAACCATTTTATTGTAATGTGTTTTCCCGCTCTTTTGTTTCAGTCCGTGGGAATCTTGCAGACTCTCATCATTCACTTCAGAGCCTCTTTAATCATCTTCAGTGCTTTGCAGTTTTCACCTACCCACTGATGATGAGACCTCTCGCTCTTGAGTCTCTCTTTATATACTCCTCAACACTTTCTCATCTTCCACACCCCAAAAAACCTCAAAGAGAAGAAGAGCCTTCATATGTGTGAGGCTCGATTGTGCAATATGAAGGAAGGTAAAGCCTTTTCAACGCTCGAAAAGGTACTCATCTGTGGGCCGTTTCTTTATGTTTTTGTTGTTTTCATCAACATTGCACTAGAATTTGTACCACCCAAAAGCTTGAATTTTTGTCGGATCTATATTTAGTGTTTGTTTAGATAGAATCTCTTATTGGGTTTGTTTTTGGGATTAAGCATATGTATTATTGTTTAACCCAATTTTTTATTAATTTTAAATGCTTTCCCTTTAGATTCTGCATAAGAAAGTTCCTTGCCTTTTCTTCAGAAGTTTACGAAATTTTTAAACTTGTTTTTCGTCAAGTAAAATCATGTTAAATTTGTGTTAATACTTTAGTTATAAACGCTTTGATTATTGGGGTTTCATATTGCACTTAATATTTAGCTAATTAGTGCTTGCTTAAACTTTTATTTATTGAAGGATTGGGCAATAAGGAGCAAAGACTGTGGTTCAAGTGTGGGTGGGGCTGGAATAAAGAATGTTTACTCCTAAGCCAACGTGTTATATTTGGTGGAAGTTGGAAGAGAACACGTTTATTTTGGAAGGGAATGATTTCGAAAGAAGGTAATTTTTCAGTTTAAAATTACCTTCATTTCTTAGGCTCTAGTCTCTATTATTCGGTTTTTTTTTTTTTTTTTTTTTTTCGTCTTTAGTTTTTGAAGGTAATTTTTCAGTTTAAAATTACCTTCACTTCCTAGGCTCTAGTCTCTATTATTCGTTTTTTTTTTTGTTTGTCTTTTTTTTTTTTTACTATGATTTTATCTTCAATTTTGTTTTGGTACGAAGGATGTGGGTAGTAAGGTTGCGTTTGACATTAGCGGATAAAGGAAATTTATTTTTATTATTTAACTTATTTATGTTATTATTCATGATCTTGCACTTTTTGGTATTATTAATGTAATATTGTTTCAATTAACTTTTAGATTTATTTTTTTTAAGAAAATTTTTAGTTTTATTTATAGCATAAAATTTTTGTTTCTGTTAACTTTTAGATTTTTTTTTTTTTAAAAGAAAACTTTTAGTTTTATTTATAGTATAATTTTTTTTTTCAATTTCAACTAAATAAGTTATTTTCAAATGGACTCTAAATATTCTTATAATCTTTAGCATATATTCTTATGATCTAAACATTCCCAAACGGACTTGATAACACTAATTATTCTTATAATCTTTTGCAAATACTCTTCGGAAATAGCATATTACTAATTGGGTCACATGATATATAATGACTTACTAACTTTTTTATTTGTCTTTTATTTTTATTTTTTGCCATTTGTAGGATATTATTGGTGGTGTGAGACAGCTTGAATACTTAATTAGGATTTGTGGCAAAAAGCATGAGTAAATCTGCTTAGAAAATGAAAGTTTCAAGTCCTAATGGGTTTCAACTAATGAAACAAAGAGTAAATTTGCACGCCCCGTTAGAAAAAATTTTAGAATCAGTTCATAACATTAAGGTATTAGAAGATTTTTATAAAAACGAGAAAAATATTTTTCGGTGCAACTTATAAGAAATTAAAGAAAAAACAAACACATAGAACGCAGAACGCAGTAAACAACAAATAATTGGATTCAACTGAAAGCAATATATAGCATTAGCAAAATATTATTATTTATTTTTATTATTATTATATGACTACAAACATTGTAATAATCCAGGGGATCTAGTAAGATTTTCTATAACTCAACCCTTTATAAATTGTAGTATTGTGATTATTTTTTTAATCCTTTGTACTCTGTTATTATCAGTTGTTACATCTATTACTTGGACATTATATATTGCATAACATGTTTGGTAGTTTATAATAAAGATAATGTATAATGACTTGTCAATTATATTATAATTATTGTTGTATGTGTATGTGTATTATTTTTATTTTTATTTAGCACAATTAATCGTACATTTGTGTTTCTTTTGGTATAAAAAATGTATTTAGTTTCTTGAATCTTTACTTTTTAGGGTGGTTAGAGCATTTACATCAGTTTCTTCAAATATTTAGCTAAGCTAATTCAAAAAACTTTACTTTTGCTAGTTTAGTTATCTATTATTTTCATACACATGTATCAGTCTCGATATTTTATTAACATTGAAATTTAATGTAACGAGGATAAAGGCTCACTACATGTAGTGATGAGATTATTCTCTTTAAAAACTTTAGCTAATTTAGTGAGGTTGATGCACACTTGTTTCGGTTGAGTTTAGATAAAATTTTTGTTGAAATATTAAATTGGTGAGACTGATGTGAATGCTCTTACAGGTTGGAAAATAAATTATTGTATATATATTTTGTAAGTATTATACGATAATATGTTGTAAATATTATATTTGGTTATATTATAGTTAATAGTAATTATTGTGTGTGATTATTTTTATTAAAACTATTACTATTAATCAAAATTTAGCTTGATAAATCCTTTATTCGAGTCTCTTTCAATTTCATTATGAACTACAAGCATTGTAAGTTATATTTAATATTTAGCAGAAATATCTGTAGTAGTTATTATATATAAATTATATAAATTTTTATTGTTGTTCTTTTGTTTTTATTTATGATTATCTTTTTTTTAGAAGATATTTATGATTATTTGATTGCATTTTTTTTTTCTTTTCTTGCAAGTATCACTCTATAATTTCTTCGCTTCTCAGCCCTCTAATTTAATTGGAAAATATTTTCTTATATAGATGGATTGTAAAAAATATGCCTTAAGATATTGTAATATTTTAACCTTAGTGTTTACATATTGTGGTGCGTTAGGAAATGCAGGATCATCAGGCTTAATAATGTCTACTAGCCATAACAGTGGCTAATAATATAACTACCATCTCCACCCGAATGCTGAAATCTATCCTGCAACATTTTATTACACATGCCACTACCAAGTAGCACTAATGTCATTGCCACGGACTCTTCCAAGCGAACTCTTTTGATATTCTCATATTTATACTGAGTGCGCAATGTATTACACAATTCTCCAAACACATGGTTTGACAGTCTAAATGCATTGCGACATTTCCGCTTATTTTCATTTAAAATATATTGTACCTATTTATACCCTGTTTGTAGATTTGTATGCATTGGTGCTTTGTTTATATACGTCTTCATGTAAGCTATGACATTTGCACACCCAGCTAAATATGCTGCGAGGACAAATTCGTTGCACATTTCAAAACTCATTTCCCTGTATATTTTACCAACTATACATAAGCAAATTAATATATGGTTTAACTAATACTTTTAAATACGTTTCCACTGAGCAATTAGTTGAAAAAACCACTGCAAATCAGGTAAAATCTATAAAAGATGCCATTGGAAAGTTATCTAGCTATGATCATTGGTATTTCCAATTCATTTCCAATTGTCCATGACTGTAACCAATCTTTTTTGAATTTTGTAATCCTCATATGGTTTAGGAGTTTTGGTGGCTAACTTTAATTATCTTTGCTTTGTGGATCAGTTCTTAAGTTTGGTTTGGATTTGTTAATTTTAATATGACCATATAGTGCTAAGCATATGTTTTCACAGTTATTGTTCTAGGAGTTCATAATTTCGTCTAAGATTAGTAAAATGTATATTCAAATCTAGAGGGAAAGTATAGAAACTCGTTAGTGCTAAGAATTAGATGAGTCGTTTAGAAAATTTATCATTTTGTTAATTGCTTTGAAATTTTGTTGGCTGGGAATTAGTGCATTAAACTTTTACTTGCACAAATGGAGCGTTAATAAGAATTCATTAGCACAAAACAACTACAAAGGGTAGAAATAGAAACTAATTCATAAAATTAATATAGAATGTCAACATACTATGGAGATTACAGCATCTTTAAAGCCACCAAACAACTTACTGCATACCTTCAACTCAAAATGAAAGCAAAACTTATGAAGAAATTGTCTAAATGTTTTAGAATTGCACCACTGAAACAATGCTCTCCTCCGAAGCCATTTTGGTATCTTTCATAAAGTTGCCCTGAATAATCATAAAGTTGTCTCTGAGAACACATGTAAACACGCAAGAAACCAAGAAATATTGGAAAGAAACATACTAGTGCATAAAAAACACCTAAACAAAAGACCATCACAAAGGAACTTTAAGGAACTTTAAAAGAACACAAATCTAGGGAAAATTGGATGTTAAATTACTTAACACCATTTTTAATTACTACTAGAATAGAAAAAGTATCCAACAATTACATACACGCTCATGGTAAGCATAGTTTCTGTCAATAAATTTTTTTTTAAAAAAAGCAACAGTTACGTAGAGAAAATCCGATTACTACAACACCATTGCAAGCAACCCCTATCAAAACAATCCCTTTTCCTTCACCAAAGTTCGGGGTTTTTTTGGTACTGTTTCTCTAGTCACTTCAGCTGGAACTCTTTAGAATGACTATGTGCTATAAACATGTGCCTAGCCTCTTGGTTTCCCATGAAAAAACAGGAGCTGAACATATGAAGGCGATCACCCGGTTGCATCCCATGAAGACTCAACATCATGTCCATAATTGCTTGAACTTTAACATCTGCTATGGAAGCAAATGGTGTACGAGTACTTACACTTCTACTTTCAATGATAACATCTGAGATGTTTTTCAAAGAGTCGGACATCTCTTGCACAATTGAACACTTTTTAACACGCTTCTTAAGAACTCCCCTGAAGAGGTGGACACCTTTTGCTAAGCCTTTTCCCATATTCATTGTCGGTCCTGTCCTTGACAACGATGGGCCTTTAACATCCATTGGGCCAATATCCACAAGGGGTTGGCATTGGGAGTAAACAAATTCTTTGCTAACAATGGAGTTCCCAGACCCTTCAATGCTTTCCTTTGGTATTTGACCACTTGGGGTCCATGCATTTTTTCCCGTTGCAAACGTGCATTCAAACATGATTTCCATGGGAGCAATATTCGGCAAACCTTTTTTGTGAATGGTTGTTGCCTGGGGACATTCCTACATGTGTACAAACAATAGTTACAGCACAATATAGTTGTAGATAGTTGAGGTTATCATAATTATGTAAAATAAACTAACCTTAAGCTTTCGTCCCCACCACTCATTAGTGGCATCAATCCTCCTAGTGTCATGATCATAACCTAACCTAATCTCACGCTCAATAAGCTACTTCCATATCCTTCAAGATTTTCTTAGGTGATCCCATTTCTTTTTAAACTGTAGGTGAGACACTACTTTTCCCTTTTCACTTAACTGCTTAATCATTGCATCAACCCCTTCCTTTCTCAAAAATCTTCCGCTCCTATTGCCTTCTAGAACTTGAGCAGCACAAAAATCACAAAAAACTTTTAGTTCCATTGGATCTTTCCACTTAGTTCTCACATCATTTCCAACGTCTTTCGATTTCCCCTTAACCATTTTTGCTACAACGGAATTCTATACTCATTGAGGCATTTCGACAAACAGTTCGTATGCATATCATAAATGGTTACGTGCCCACATGAAAAAATGCAAATTAAACTCATATAGTCCAAATACAAACATAGGCCGGAAGACAAACACACAAAATTACATGAAGGATAGAGAAACCCACAGATAAATTTCACGGACAAAATTCAAAAACGACACACAAAATTGAACACAAGAACTGGTTGATATTGGATTAATGGAAATTTCTGCTAGATTGATGTTTGGAGAACACACCAGGACATCTAAGAGTATGAGAAGTTTAGATACAACTTACAGATAAATGCAATGTCTCTCGCCCACAGTGGTGGCAACAACGTTCACAGCCAAGAGAAGGCGGACTCAAGTGAAGGAAGAATAGAGGGGTACTCATGTGTTTGTTCCGCTTAAAGGAAGGACCATTTGCTTTCCTCTATTTTGATGATTTCGAATTTGGTGGGTAGGTGCAGTTCATTGAAGAGGAAGAGGACGGCGCATTTACGAAGTGCATTGAAGACACTAATATCGCGTATCTCACACAGCAGAGAGAAAGAAGAAAGTAGGAGAAATATCTCTGTTGCTCAGCGCGCTGTATTTGGAACAGAGGGTTGCTCAAAACGCACTGTAGCAAGAAATATAAAAATAGATTCGTTGGCGTATCTCAGTTGCTGCAAAACACACCGTATAGCAAAAATAATTTGCATTTTTCACAAGTTTTGTTGGTTGATGAACAATGTCGTGGGACCCAGGATTTAAAACGCAAAACGCAAAAAACGCGTTAGGCAAACATACGCATAATATAAAACCGAAACTTTTGACTTTGATTTAACTTTTTATAATTTTGATAGATGAACTTTGCAAGTTTCAAAAATGTACACATCATTATAATTTATTTTGTTTTTTAATTATTTTGATTAGAGGACAATACCAAAACATAAAAGCCAAAAATAACATGCCAGTTAAAAGAAAGAAGAAAAAAAAGAAAAAAAAAGAAACCCGCTACTATTGCTACTGATATAAAGGTAATGGATGTTGTCAAAGTATCTTCATATTACTTTAAAATCATAGAGGTTCTCTTTGTCCAAAAAAAAAAAAAGGTTAATTTATATTGATTTATAGACAATTTTTTACTGATATGGAGGTAATAAATGTTGTCAAAGTATCTTTATATTCATTCGCTTTTAACTCATTGTAGTTTTTAATATAGGATATATTCGAAATGGAGCTTCAACTATTCGATCTTTCTCTGCTAACACAACAACATCATATCTCTAATGATGCTTTGGAAGGCAATGTATGTTGGGAGATCAAAATTTATTAATGTTCTAATAATATCTACAATTATTCAATTTACATGAAAATAAATTCAAAATTACCAATATAATGTTGTACATTTTTTTTTTTTTTAAAATTTCAGTGTAAGGTTGAATTTAATCAACCATGTGTTGGCTTTATTCCGTGACAAATTTACTTGTAATACAGCACTTAGAAACCCTGTATTTAGGTGGGTATCATGTAAGGGTAGTGTGTGAGAGAGTGTGAAGAAATGCTCAAGACTGTGCAGTGAAGCAGGGACTCGTGGCTGGATCTCGCGGGAGGCTCGCGGCTTGCAAGCCGCCAAAAGTTGCACACGCGCAGAGCATGCAGGGGAGATGAACAGTCATGCCAGCTGGAGCACTACAGGACTAAAATCCAGATTGGCCACTTAGTTATCTCGCGGTTTGAACTCGCGACTCAGTTAAGTCGCGAGGTCAAGTCGCCAGTCAGCCCTGTTTTGGAAAAACTGACTCTTCGCATTCCATTCTCACACCAGTATAAATACCTCTCATTCCCACAAAATATGTGTGGCTATTCAGAAAGAAAAACCCTAAGAGAGGTCTCTTCAAAACACCCACCCAATTAGAAAGAGCTACTCATTCTTAGAGAGAAATCTTTGTAGTCTCTTCTCACTCCCTCTCTCATTGTCATACCTATTGAGAGGAGATTTCTATCCAAACACTACCCACACCCATTTAGAGTGTTGAGTGTTTTTGGAGCTTTGGGAAGCATTGGAAGATGCCAAGGATGGTGGATGCTATGGTCAAGTAGCGGAATCCGGGAAGCTAGAAAAGAAATAGATTCGGCGCAACCTCGTTGGAGCAAGAAGCTTGGAGGGCTTAGGTACATCGGGTAGATTAGGCTTGGAGGGTCTATTGCTGTTCATGTATCCCAACTACATTTTCTAGTGGATTATTGACCGCTTGGAGGGCGGCGGAGAGGTTTTACGCCGAGGGCTTCGGTTTCCTCTTCGATAACACATCGTGTGTTGTCCTTGTGTTTGCATCTCTCTTCCCTTTATCTTTGCCTTTTATTTTTTGCTGTGGATGTGATTTTAATTGGCTTAGATTGTTTACCAATTCTGTGTTATGCTTTAGTTCATGTTCCGCACATTAATTGTTTGATATAAAGCTTGAATTGGTATTTTGTAAATTGGGGGTCTAAACGTTCAAGGGTGTTTTTACACATATTTGAACTTTCATTCAGGTTTCCACTTTATGAGTGTGACGCCAACGGTTTGCACTTCCTAAGCAATTAGGTGAGTGTATTGCCTCATATTTGCATAAATGTAAACTATACTGTGTCACCTGCCTACCACATATTGATCTTGATTGGGGTTTTATTACTTCTTACCTACTTGTAAAATGACGATCACCTTACATGATATAGCAATCATGACAGGATTGCTTATTGATGCCAATGCAGTGTGTGGGCCTACTAATTTGAACTAGGGAACCGTATGTCAAAATTTACTTGGGGTTAGACCCCCTGAAATAGCATTAGACTATGGCAGCCTTAAAATAACTTGGGTACACAATACGTTTTCAAACCTAGTAGGGTGCCCATTTGGTAACAATCCAACAATATGCAAGGGCATACATGTTCTAGATTTTGGCTTTACTATTTGGAAAAAAGAGCCAAAGTAAATTGCATTGTTGCTTTTCCCAACTGTTAGTGGACTTTGGTGAAGTTCACCACCACGCCACCACCACTGCCCACTGTCCACCAAAATCCCATTAGAACCAAATACCCAAAAAAAAAAAAAAATCCACCAAATACTCACCGAAACCCCAACAAACCCATAGCAAAAACAATCAAACAACCCACTACCCACCACACCACCACCACTGCTCACCACGCCAACTTAACCAACCAATCCAAATCCAACTCAACCCCATCAGAATCCAAAAACCAACCCATCCGAACCCAAAAGTCAAAAAATTCATAGCAAAAAAAATCAAACAACCCATCAGAACCCACTTGCCACATTGTAATCATGTCGTGACCACGTTGATCTCCGCCATGCCGTGACCATTCCGAATCCAACCCAGCTCTGGTGGCAAGCTTTGAACGAGAGAGAGAGATGTGAGAGAGGGAGTAAAGAGTAAGGATTGGAGGAATTGAGAGAATTAGAGAAAAAAATAAAAGAGACAAAGCACTGAGTAGTTGATAGAGAGAGAAAAAATAATAATATAATATTATACAATATGCTACGAGTAACGATATAACAAGTAAGGCAGTATTGTAGCAAGATTGTAAAAATTTTTACAATTAGAAGCCCGAGTAATGCATTTTTTTGTACTTTGATGTTAAAGTATAGCATATTATGAGTTATACCAGCCCAGATACTAATGCTTTAAGCTTGTTTAGGTGAAGAATTATTTTAGAACGTCGACAAATCAAACTTAAATACTGATGGCTTTTCTCTTGGGAATCATGGCTTGGCAGTTAGTGGTTGGCTTATTATTAGGAATCATCAATCATCTTGGTGAGTGGGTTAAGGGTTTTGCCCACTCCATAGGTCATAGAGATGGGGTTTCTCTTTTCTCCTCTTGATGATTCTTGGTTCCTTCTGAGCAGGATTCCTAATGCCGAGTGAAGCAATCCTATATATAAAGAGGCAAACAACTGTGCAAATTTAATGCACTGGCAAGAAGTGATGCTAAGCTGTTGGATGATTTTGTTATATTTAAACACCCTCTTTATATTTTGTTAGTACTTAATCAAGATGCTGTGAGTTGTATAACCTTAAGGCGTTGTACCGGCAATGCCAGTATTGTGTGTCTCTTCTTTGCTTCCACGACAATTTTGTTTATCTTAAAATAATATATTACATATTGATGAATTTTGGCAAATCAATTCAAGCTTATATACACACATTTGGAGGGGGCTAAGCATCCTGGTTTGTTGATATATTTATTCGTGAGAGTTTTGTGCAACAATTGGAAGTTCGTTCTTTATATTGCTTTGTTTTCTATTATCTTGATTTTCTTGAATATTTGAACTTCTAATTGTTAAAAATGTTATCTTGTTTTTATTTTTATTGGTTACTTTTTAAATAATACGTTATATCATATATGTATATGTTACAATTAAGAAGTTTACAAGTAGAGGAAGAATTAAATGATTATTCCTCAAATATATTGATAAGTTTGAGCTCGTTTTGATATCATGTGCATTTTGGCTTACCGTGTTAAGGTTGTGCTTATGTATGCACAATTTGAAGGGGTTGAACATCCTATTTTGTTGATTAATTGATGATCAATACTGATTGAGTGATAGTGCACTGTGTTATACGGCTGAACCAAGAGGCTGTTTTTTTTTTTTTTTTTGATAATTCAGTAGTTGTGATGGCAAACTTATTTAATTGTGTTTCGATTTTCTAATATTTATGGGTTGACGTGTTTATGAGTTTATCACCAATTTTGAGAATTGTTTTTTAAAAAATGGATTAATAGTAGTTAATTTGGTTTTATATTTTATCAACTAATTATCCATTATTGAAAATAAACTATTGATTAATTGATATTATCCATAGTAGATTGTTAGTCTTATGCATGCATCAGCATTACAACATGTTTGGTTCTCTTCATTTTCTCACGCAAAATCAAGAGAGGTTCACAGTAGCATGCTGGCTTCCCATGTGCGCGACTTCCCATTAATTAATCCAAGTGATTTACTTATTAAAACTGCTATTAGGATGACCTCAGAAATAAAAAACTAGAGGTGTAGTACCGGTGGAAGCTTTTTTGGTTTTTTTTTTGCTAACCTGGAAGCTTTTTTGGTTTAATCTCACACCATTCCTAGACATGTATTCATTGGATGAATGGTTTTGCAGAACAGATTTCCAACCAGGGACAGAATGCTCAAATGGGGTTTAAACAAGAGATACAACCTGTCGTTTCTATCTATAGGAGTTGTAGTGATGAATGCAGAGATCACATATTTTTTTGAATGCCCCATGGCTAAGAGGATTTGGAGAATTAGCATATATATAGGTCTTTGCCTTGTTGCAGATTCACTCCTATAGTGAAATAGGTCTGTTGATTAATAGCATGGTGGGCAATTGTTTATAATCTATGGTCACATAAGATAGGAATGCTGTGATTCATGATGGAGAAGCTCCTCATAGTCATAGAAGAATGTATCACTAATTTCATTAAAGCCAGGTGGAGACTAAAAAAAAAAAAAGGACTGGAGAAAGAAGTACAAGTAATGAATGGACTGGATTCCTCTAGGATCCAAAGGATCTCAATTGGGGTTGTTTGTGTGGTGCTTAGGGGTTTAGCCATCAGTTTTTGGTGTGTACTGTATACTATTGAGACTTGCAGGATTCTTTTTGTATTGTCTTGTCAAGTGAACTTTGAAGGGGGTATTATTTGTCGCTTTTGATAATTTGACATGGAATTGGGAATCTTTTGTACGAGGGACTGCGTTGAAACTTGTTAGTTGGATTCACCTTTATTGCTTTGCAAGGTTGGGTATCAGACTTTGTAATGTACTTGTCCATGGAGATAGGGATTGAGATCCCGTCCCGTGCAGTAGCACAAACCTAATCCTTCTATTTAATATAAGGGTTTGATTAATGTGTGTCCTAAGAATATATATTAAGTTATTTATTTTTGAAAATATTTTTTCAGAAATTGAAAAAACTGTTAATATTTTTTCAATTTTTGAAAAATTTTTTTCCAAAAATGATTAGTTATTATGTGCCTTAAGGACACACATTAACAAAATCCTAAATCTAATATCTCATTCTTTTGACACCTCACCAAATATTAAAAAGACCCTTTCACCCTTAAAATTTTTCACAGCCCGCCGTTTCTTCTGTGCTTATTATGGGTCTGAGTTCATATTCCACCATGTGTGTTGGTACAGAGGATAGAGATGTTGAAGGATAAAAATCAAATTATTATATTTTTTTGGGTAAATAAATCAAATTATTATTATGCTCTTACTATAGTTTGAAACAAATGGGTAATAAGGGTAATTTTGCAATTTCATATTCATAGATATTTTCTATCTTCTTTTCTCTCCAATTGCGAAGGAGAAAAATGGTAAGTCCGGGTGAACTGCTTCCACCTACCCAAATTTTATTTCCTCTCTATTTTCACACCTACCAACCACACCATAAGACTCCTCATTTGGGTAGAGGACAATTTCCACCATACCAAGGCTCAGCCTCTTGTTAGAGCTATAAATGAACTAAACTAACCATGAATAATTCGGGCTTAGTTCAATAAAAAGCTCGTTCGTGTCAGTTTATTTATAAATAAGTCAAACTTAAATCTTAATTTTAGACTCATTTAATAAACAAGTCAAGCCCAAGCAAAAAAAAAATTGTTTACGAACAAGCTCATGAGCTACAAGGCTTGATACAAAACAATTCAAGCATAGACTCATTTATAAGTTTATATATGTTAGCTAAATATACTCATTACACATATCTAATGACATGGCCAACATGGGACCACTCCTCATTATCTTAATTTTTTCCTTTCCTCTAACGTGAATGTAAAAATTGTATTTTGAACAATTGTTGAAACTGTAGACAAGGTAGGATATATGAATGAATTTAATTATGTAAAATTTTAATTTGAATAATGACTAATCATAAATAAGCCAAGTACATAGGATTAGACGCATGATAAAATGGGTATGCTATTTTCTTTTCTTCATTTTTTCTCTTAATTTTAGATATTTAAGCATTATCAAGATAATGTAATTTTCTTAGATCTCATGTTCAAAAGCTTGACCTAAGCTTGAGTTTGAGTTTGATATTAAGCTTGAACTTAGCTTGACTAATTAATCAAGCCAAATCAAGCCAAGTTCAAACTTTTCAACTTTCTCACAAGCTCAAGCTCAAACATTATTTTTAGGCTTGTCCGAGCTCAATCCAAGCTTGAGCTTTTAACTTTTCCTGACAAGCCAAGTTTGAACATACACTACTCGACAGACCTTGGTTCATGTACAGCCCTAGGTGGGTTTATAGATAATAGTGTAAAAATTAATTAAACTACCACTTCCCTCTCCTCTCTTGTTTCTTCTCACTAATCACAAATATTTCAATAATAATTTGAAGTTGATCATTATGCACCCTTGACGTAATGGTCACTCCACAAGTACAAACTACAAAATTCTTGTAAGATCGGTGAGGGCAAAAGCTGGAATTCAAATCAGCTTATTTAATTTAGGCCTTTTTGTCTAAAATTTGGTACACCCTAAGTTAAAGAAAGTAAACTAGTTTCTTACCACCATGGTGTACGAATGTTTAGTGCACCAGTCTGGATCTCGTAAAAGCCCGCTGGAACTTCCTTTGTCTTGTAGAACTTGAAAGACTTAAGGGGGCACTGGTTTGCAACTTCTTTAGGTGCAGTCAACTCAATCTATAATGGTTTTACCCAATAGATTAAACATTCACACATTTAAGCATTGTCAATTTTTCCAAAAAGTTAACAAATTGTTATAATTGTGTTGTAAATATACCAGACCTACTTGGTATCCACCAAGTGATCTATCCAATCATGTATCATAAATTGAATCCAAGAAGCTGCTATCATGTTGAATTGTTTTCCTGTGTCTTTGAATTTTCTTTAAGCAAGAAGTTTTGTGGCCACCACCACAGGATCTGGTTTCAATAGCTACACGTTTTGCAACTAAATTGTTATCGGAATCAAAACATAAATAAAATCGCAGAATAAAATATGCTCGTCACTTTGCCTAAGAAATGCATTCTGAAAATGGAGTTATAAAGTTTGTACCGATTGCAAATATAGTTATGAAAATAATTTAAAATTGTATTGAGCTTAATTATTATTTTTTTTTTAAAAAAAGTGGGGGAAATGGGTTCTTTGATCCACCCAAGTGTTAGAAACCATTTTGTTTTTTAACATTTTACAATAGGGCATTTTACATATGTTATACTCTTAGATGTTTATTTTTATCTAATATATATATATATATATATATATGTGTGTGTGTGTGTGGGGGTGTGTGGAAACAAGCTTTTTCAAGTTTCAATTAATGAAAAAAGCAAAAAGTATTGATCCAGAGCCCCCCACCTGTCCCAAAATTTATAAAGGTATCTAAGGCCCTATTAAATAAATAAGAGGCCTTCAAAATTGTTAAAAAAAAAAAAATGCTGCCGAAATTTTAGAATAATAATTATTTTTAAGAAAAAACTATGAGTGGGTTTTACATTCTTTCCCCATCTCCAAAAATGTCCAAATTATATATTGAGATAATAGAAATCTAACCTAATTGAAACCATAAATTATTTTACCAAAAATGTTATGACTATGCTAAATAATTATTAATAATTAATTTTCCTAACAACTTGTAAAAGATATGTTAATAAAACCTAAACACAAAAATTTAATTAGCAATTTTTCATATAAAATAATAATATAGAAAGTTAAATAAATTATATTTAATTAATATTTAAATATTTTTAAAAAATACACTGAAGTTTTTCTGTCTTAAATCTCAAAATGTATTGAGTTGGGTCTATACTAATTACTGGGACCATTTTATATTTTTAAGCCCGTTATACTCTAATGTATAATATTTAAATTATTTAAGAAAAAAATTGATTTAAAACTTTTAAAATTTTTAATTTAAATTATATTATAATTTAAAATATAATTTCACTTGATTTAATGAAAAAACTTTATTTTAATATAAATTATATAAAACTGATTTGATGATTTTTTTAATATAAAAATTTAGGTTATGCTAATTAAGTTCTTGTGGATTTTCACTTTTTTATTTATTGAATTATTTTATATTACCTAGAATTTATACAACTCTTCTTTCATGCTTATTTTTTTGGGATTTGAAAGAAAGGTCAGCTCAAGATTTCTATTGTATTTTTAAAATAAATTAAGGTGCTTATTAGAAATTTTGTATGACAATTAAATTTCTGGTTAGTTTTTTTTTTTTATTTTATTTATTTGGTTATTTAAACAATTAATTTTTTTAAGAGTTAATTTTAGTTTCAATTTTTTAATCTTGGCCTCTTGGACTAAATCTTTGCTCAGCCATTGACGAGCAGTAGGCCAATAGCAGCACATGTACGTACGTAGAGATAATAATCTTGAACAAAATTTCTGAATCAGCCTCTTCCGGCAGGTGAAAGCCAAAATTAATAATAAACTGGTTTTTTCGTAAAGTTAAAGTAATAAGAAATTAAATTACGGAAATGCCCTAACCATTGTTGGCGGAAAATACTAATAAAAATAAAGCTTATTTTCTATAGGCTGTTTTCCAAAAAAAAAAATTGGAAAACAATCTCTCTCTCATGTGTTGCATTTCCTATAAATATTATTGTGGGAACCGACCTAGAATAACAAGTGGGCTGGGCCTTGGCCCGTCCGAGGACCATCCTTTCTGAGGAGACGCAGCGGCCCAGAATCCCTGTCCTAGCCAGCTGGGGCCAAGAAAACACGTCCGAGGTGTAATTCCTCCTCGGACGTTCCAAGATCCAGATCAACGATGCATCTCGTTTACTGTAGCCCTCACCCCAGACACGTGAAAAGAGAAAAGATTCAAATATTCCATCAAAGGCTGTAACCACCACATTAAATGCATCCCAGCTACTCTCCTGGCCGCATTAATGGGGAGAAGACCCCTGAACAGTGCCACCTTGGTCACTGCAACTCACAGGGAACTGGTAAGGGCGTCTGATGGGACAGGTGCTCAAGTGGGGGTTTGGATGATCAACAGGTGTAAGGCCCAGATAATAATAGAGAGCCTATATAATATGTAAGAGGTCCCCAAAGAGAGGGGAGAAAAATTCATTGTAAGAATGCAGGACTGTGAATAAAATTCCCAGTTCCCCATCCATTTTCTTGATTCACGTTTCTATATCCAGGAGGGACATGCAACGAACCGTTTGAGCAAACTGAAACCAAGTTCTTCAGCCCATACTCTACAAAATTCATTGTGTGGGACTCATTAAGCCAAGGCTTGACAGTTCAGGACCGGGTTAACAAAGATCGTGTCCCTACAATTGGCGCCGTCTGTGGGAAGGACTAAGGTATCAGTTAGCACGACGGTCGAGCATGGCAGAACCAGGCCCACACCAGGAAAACCCTCACCAGGCTAACTCTCAACAGACACAACCCATCGAGTCTCAGAGGCAAAATAACCCTGCCAACCTAGACGGCGGGGGGAATCATGAGGGAAGCGTGCATCCTGCCCAGACAGGCCAGAGTCACACCCAGATAGGCAGTCACGTATCCCAGAGGCGAAACAGTCATCAGGCCATGCAGCGAGAGATAGCTGAACTGAAAAGGGAGTTAAGGCGTGTGACAAGAAAACGATCTCCCTCTGGCTCAGACGAGTCCTCTAATGAGGAGGATGCGAGTTACCGACAGAGGTCAAGGACCCCCCCGAGTGAAACCTTTTCTTATGAGAGGGAACCGCGCCCTGTGCGGAAACATGAAAGCCCATCCAGCAAGGGTTCGGGAAATGATGCTATGAATAGGGCGCTGGACCAGATTTCAAGGTCACCCTTCATGCATAAGATCGAAGGGGCTAAGATGCCTCGACGCTTCAACCAACCAGTGTTCGCCATCTATAACGGCCGAGCGGATCCTGTAGAGCACGTGAGTCAGTTTAATCAGAAAATGGCTATCTACTCACAAAATGAAGCCCTAATGTGCAAAGTCTTCCCATCCAGCTTGGGACCAGTGGCGATGAGATGGTTCAATGGCCTGAAGACAAATTCCATAGGCTCATACAAGCAGCTCACTCAGGCCTTCTGCTCCCGCTTTATTACAAACACCAGAGTCCCTCGGCCCCTGAGTTCGCTATTGTCCCTGTCCATGCACGAGGGAGAGACCCTGAAAGCATATTCGGACAGATATTGGGAGGTGTATAACGAGTTAGATAACAACCATGATGATGTTGCTATCAGCACATTCAAAAGCGGCCTCCCCACCGAGCATGGCTTAAGAAAATCTCTCACTGGTAAGCCAGTTGCCAACGTTCATCAGTTGATGGACAGGATCGACAAGTACAAAAGGGTGGAGGAAGATCAGTTGCAAGGAAAGGGAAAGGAGAAGACCATTCCCCCCAAAGCAAGTGATTTCAAGTCAGAACGATATAACCATAACCAGCCGAGGAGAGATTTTTCGCGACAGGCCGGACAGAGCAACACGCAAACGGTGAATGCCATATTCCGAGAGCCAGTACAACAGGTGCTGGATAAAGTAAGGAGCGAGCCCTATTTCAGATGGCCGGGAAAGATGGCTGGAGACCCTTCCAAACGAAACCAGAACCTATACTGTCATTATCATCAGGACCATGGGCATACTACTGAGGACTGCAGGAATCTATGGAGCCACCTAGATCAGTTGGTCCGAGAAGGGAAGTTACGTCATCTTCTGCACCCCTCGAGCGGCCATCCAGGTCAAGTAGTGCAAGAGCCCCGAAAGGACGCGTCGTTGAGACCCCCCACCGGCACGATACATGTCATCCTCGCCGCACCAGGAAGAACCGAGCCACCCCCTTTCAGGGTTTTGGCTGTTGGTCGGCTCCCCTCCGAGGACAGGCGAAGGGAACCTAAAAAGTCTAAAAAGGGATGCTCTCTAATATTGGGATTCTCGGACGAAGATAAGAGAGGAACCATCCAACCTCACGACGACGCCTTAGTGGTTACGTTAAGAATTGGAGGTTTCGACGTGAAAAGGGTGTTAGTAGACATAGGAAGTGCAGTAGAGATAATGTACCCTGATCTATACAAGGGGGTGAACCTGAGGCCGGAGGATCTGACAGCCTATGACTCCCCCCTTATCAGCTTCGAAGGGAAGACTGTTACGCCCAAGGGGCAAATCAAGCTGCCCGTCCAGACTGGATCGGAGGTAGTGGAAATAAATTTTATCGTGGTCGATGCCTACTCACCTTATACGGCGATAGTGGCCAGGCCATGGATCCACGCCCTAGAAGCCGTATCCTCCACACTTCACCAAAAAGTAAAATACCCGTCCAGAGGCCAGGTAGAAGAGATTCGTGGAGATCAGACCGTGGCCAGGCAGTGTATGGTGGCCGCCACTTTGCATCGGTCCCAGGCTGAGTCCTCGGCCCCTGAGAACTTATAGCAACCAGCCCCCTCGGCAGGGCAGGACAGCGAGCCAGCCGAGGAGATAAGGTGTGAACATTTAGATAGGTTCATCGTCAACGATGACCCGGAAAAGTTTTTCCAGGTCGGATCCGAGTTGCCTTTACAAGAAAAAGAGAAATTGGTCGGATTTCTCAGAAGAAATGTCGATGTGTTTGCATGGGACGCTTACAACGCCCCGGGGGTTGATCCTAGCCTCATTTGTCACCACTTGAATGTTAATCCCTCCTCCACTCCGAAGAAGCAACCACCCCGACGCCCCTCAAAAGAACATGCTAGTGCTGTAAGAGACGAAGTGGCGAAGCTGAAAAGAGCAGGGGCTATTAAGGAGGTCTTTTACCCCGAATGGTTGGCAAACACGGTGGTGGTAAGGAAGAAAACGGGGAAGTGGAGGGTCTGCGTGGACTTCACGGACCTAAATAAGGCGTGCCCGAAGGATCCATTTCCCTTACCTCGAATTGACCGGTTGGTGGACGCGACGGTGGGACACCCTCGAATGAGTTTCCTGGATGCCTTCCAGGGCTATCATTAGATACCCCTTGCGTTAGAAGATCAGGAGAAGACGGCCTTCATGACACCCGTCGGAAACTATCATTATAAGGTGATGCCGTTCGGACTAAAGAACGCAGGGTCAACCTACCAAAGAATGATGACCCGAATGTTCGAGCCACAGCTAGGCAAAATCATTGAGGTGAAGTCATCTTTGCTATATTAAGGGAGCACAAGTTGCGACTCAATGCCTCCAAGTGTTCATTCGGGGTCGGGTCGGGGAAGTTCTTAGGGTATATGGTAACCCACAGAGGAATAGAAGTAAGCCCTGATCAAATCAAAGCAATTAACAGACTACAGGCTCTTCGGAATCCGAAAGAAGTACAGAAGCTCACTGGCATGATCGCAGCGTTAAATAGGTTCATATCACGATCTGCGGATCGATGTCGGCCCTTCTACCTCTTGACTAATAAATGGAAAGGTTTCGAATGGTCGGAGGACTGTGTTCGGGCCTTTCAGCAACTTAAGGAATACCTGTCGCGACCCCCCATCATGTCCAGCCCTGAGGCAGACGAGGTATTATTTGCATATGTGGCCATAGCTCCCCATGCTGTAAGCCTGGTATTGGTACGAAATGATAACGGGGTGCAGCGACCGGTTTACTACGTGAGCAAATCATTACACGAGGCCGAAGTGCGATACTTACCTTTCGGAAAAGCAATTCTGGCGATAGTGCACGCCACATGAAAGCTCCCTCACTACTTTCAGGCACACACGGTCATCGTTTTAACCCAACTTCCCCTCCGAGCGGTCCTTCAAAGTGCCGACTACACAGGAAGGATCGCCATGTGGAGTGCACTTTTGGGAGCTTTTGATATTAAATATATGCCCCGATCCTCCATCAAAGGTCAAGTCCTCGCAGACTTAGTCGCGGAGTTTGCTGAACCCTCCGAAGAAACAATAACCGAGAAGAAAGACATGGATGGAAAATCGGTTGGTGCAATTTCAGCAAGGGGGACCGTGCATTGGAAGGTCTACGTGGATGGTGCGGCCAATCAGAGAGGATCCGGAATTGGAATAGTTTTGATATCGCCGGACGGTGTTGCCATTGAGAAATCATTGAGACTCGGGTTCTCGGCTACGAACAATGAGGCCGAGTATGAAGCCTTACTTCAAGGGATGACGATGGTTCAAAGATTGGGCGGAGGGGCAATAGAAGCATTCTCGGACTCTAAGTTGGTTGTTGGCCAAGTGACAGGCGAGCTGGAAGCTAGAGATGCTAGAATGCAAGAATATCTAGGACGAGTCAAACACCTGCAGTCGAGTTTTGAATCCTTCAACCTGACACACGTCTCCAGGAATGCAAACACCCATGCAGACTCGCTGGCCACCCTCGCCACGTCCTCGGTGCATGATCTGCCACGAATGATCCTTGTCAAAGATCTAGCCCAAGCGAGCCCCATTACAACAGACCCGGCACAGGTCCATCAGATTAGAAAGAATCCCAGCTGGATGGATCCCATAAAAAACTTCCTCCAAGGCGACATCCTACCCGAGGGAAAATTGGAGGCAGAGAAGATACGGAGGAATGCTCCTCGGTTCTGGTTGTCGGAGGACCACAAACTATATCGGCGCTCCTACTCTGGGCCATATCTACTTTGCATACATCCAGAAGAATCCGAGTCTCTACTCGAGGAGTTACACGAGGGGATTTGTGGAAGTCACACCGGAGGGAGGTCGCTAGCACACAGGGCACTCACCCAGGGATACTGGTGGCCAAACATGCAAAGAGAGGCCCAAGAGTACGCCAAGAAGTGTGACCAGTGCCAGAGATTCACCCCAAATATCCATCAACCCGGAGGGATCCTCAACCCCCTCTCCAGTCCTTGGCCGTTCGCACAGTGGGGACTTGATATTGTCGGTCCTTTCCCCAAAGCTGCGGGGAACAAACGATACCTAATAGTCGGAACCGACTACTTCACCAAATGGGTGGAAGCTGAACCTTTGGCCAACATTAGGGACGTAGATGCCCAGAAATTCGTCTGGAAGAACATTATTACCCGCTTCGGAACTCCACATACACTCATTTCAGACAACGGTCTCCAATTCGACAGCAAGAACTTTAGAGAGTATTGCCGTGAGTTTGGGATCATTAACCGATACTCCACTCCCGCCTACCCCCAGGGAAACGGACAGGTCGAGGCCGTGAACAAGGTCATAGTGAACGGACTAAAGAAAAGGCTGGATGAGGCAAAGGGGAGATGGGTGGAGGAGCTCCCACACGTCTTATGGACCTATCGGACAACGCCGCGACGATCAACCGGTGAAACCCCCTTTTCGATGACTTATGGGGCTGAGGCCGTGCTCCCAATCGAGAACAACTTTCCCACATTGAGGTCTAGCTCCTTTACCCCGGACAGTAACGATGAGTTACTAGGAAGAAGTCTGGACTTAGCCGAGGATAGAAGGGAAAGAGCCACAATCCACATGGCCTATTATCATCAGAAGCTGAGACAAGGATATGACGCCAACGTCAAACTGCGACCTTTAGGCCCGGGTGATCTCGTGATGAGAAAGATTCTCGGCAGCGCAAAAAATCCCTCTTGGGGCAAGCTGGGGCCCAATTGGGAAGGACCGTATCGCATCACATCTGTAGCCGGGATAGGTGCTTATTATCTAGAAGATCTGGATGAAAAAACTGTACCTCGACCGTGGAATGTAAACAATCTAAGAAGATACTATTATTAATGAAAATGGCTTTGCCCATGCTTTGTTCCATGATTATCCTGTACCCGCTGGTCTATGGCATTTATTCAAAGTTTTAAACAGAACCTAAGTCCTGCATGGCTCCTCGGACCACAGGCTTAGGGGAAATTATTACTTACGTAATTATTCCAGGTTTTAAACAGAACCTAAGTCCTGCATGGCTCCTCCGACCACAGGCTTAGGGGAAATTATTACTTAGGCAATTTATTCAAAGTTTTAAACAGAACCTAAGTCCTGCATGGCTCCTCGGACCACAGGCTTAGGGGAAATTATTACTTACGCAATTATTCCAGGTTTTAAACAGAACCTAAGCCCTGCATGGATCCTCGGACCACAGGCTTAGGGGAAATTATTACTTAGGCAAATTATTCCAGGTTTTAAACAGAACCTAAGTCCTGCATGGCTCCTCGGACCATAGGCTTAGGGGAAATTATTACTTAGGCAATTTATTTAAAGTTTTAAACAGAACCTAAGTCCTGCATGGCTCCTCAGACCACAGGCTTAGGGGAAATTATTACTTTCGCAATTATTCCAGGTTTTAAACAAAACCTAAGTCCTGCATGGCTCCTCAGACCACAGGCTTAGGGGAAATTATTACTTAAGCAATTTATTCAAAGTTTTAAACAGAACCTAAGTCCTGCATGGCTCCTCGGACCACAGGCTTAGGGGAAATTATTACTTACGCAATTATTCCAGGTTTTAAACAGAACCTAAGCCCTGCATGGATCCTCGGACCACAGGCTTAGGGGAAATTATTACTTAGGCAAATTATTCCAGGTTTTAAACAGAACCTAAGTCCTGCATGGCTCCTCGGACCATAGGCTTAGGGGAAATTATTACTTAGGCAATTTATTCAAAGTTTTAAACAGAACCTAAGTCCTGCGTGGCTCCTCGGACCACAGGCTTAGGAGAAATTATTACTTACGCAATTATTCCAGGTTTTAAATAGAACCTAAGTCCTGTATGGCTCCTCGGACCATAGGCTTAGGGGAAATTATTACTTAGGCAATTTATTCAAAGTTTTAAACAGAACCTAAGTCCTGCGTGGCTCCTCGGACCACAGGCTTAGGGGAAATTATTACTTACGCAATTATTCCAGGTTTTAAACAGAACCTAAGTCCTGCATGGCTCCTCAAACCACAGGCTTAGGGGAAATTATTACTTAGGCAATTATCAAAGCCCTGTATGGCCCCTCGGACCACAGGACTAGGGGTGATTATTACTTATGCAAATTATCCCAATTATCAAAAGTTTTTAAACGGTATCCATCTCTCTTGTCCGTATATATATTCATATCATTGTAAACAATAAATAAAGGGATAGTATCAGAAGACATCCATAAAAAATAAAAAAAAATAAAAAAAGGAATGTTCTATATTAATCCTCCGAAATCATTACAGTGAGGGGTCTTTACAAATGAGCAAAAACAAGACAACCCTCATACAAAAAGAAGAAGAAAGAGGAGTGCAATGCTTAAAAACCTAAAATCTAGACCTTAGTAGGGGGAGTCTCTTTCTGCTCTGGTTGAGGAGGAAGAACCTCGGGGACGGACGCCTTCGCAGAATCCTTGGCCTTATCAGGCAGAGGAATGGCACCAGGTATAGCCGGGACCTGCTCAGAAGCTTCAGGAGCACCGTCAGGATTCTCTCGGATCTCCGGCGGAAAGAAAACCTTCCCGGGCAACCTTAGTGCCGAATCTGCAGGAATTCCTGCGGCATCAAGGGCGTGAGCCCATGAGATGCTGCAGTAATCCCTACACACCTCCGGAATCTCCTCGGAGAGCCTAGCTTCAGTCTCTTCAGCCCCGAGCTGATAGGCAGCTTTCTTTTCAGCCTCGGCAGCCTCCCGCAGCAGCTGAGCCTCTTCTTTAGCCCGCCGGGCCTCTTCCTCAACCTTTTGTAGCGTGGCCCTGAGATCCAGAACTGTTTGTTTTTTAGTGGCTAGACTGGTCTCGGTCACGTACAATTTTTGGCGTTGATCCTCCGCTTGGGCTTCAGCGGTCTTCAAACCGGCCTCAGCACTTCGGCGCTCTTTCTCCTCTTTTTTAAACTTCTCCACAAGTTCAGAATGCTCATGCTGGAGGGACCCCAGAAGTTTCTCCACCTCTGTCCGAGACTGGACCTCTGCTTCAGCTAAGCTGCGGTTGCTGCGGCAAAACTCCTCAGCCACAAACACTTGCTGAGTTATCTGCGAACAAAGCAAAAACTGTTTCAGAACACGACAATGTTCAATAATCTAATAAAAAGGTAGAAGAACGGCTTACCATTGCCAGATCCCTTTTATGGGACAGGAAAAGCTCGGCCTGGGAGAACCGCCTGTAGGCCTCCATATCCTGAGGGAGGAGTACCGGCTGTTCCAAAACATCAGCTATATACCCTGCTCGGCCCCTGTTGTATTCTCGGACCGATGCGGTATAAGGGATAGCAACCCCGTCTAGCTCCATCCTCGGACTCCATGTACATGGTTGAACACGCACCTCAGCCCGGTTGTCTTCCTCTCGGCCCTCTAAGGAGGAAGTCCCTTTGCCTTTCTGCCCCCGGGTGGTCTTCTGCTGCTTGCTCTAGCGGGGCACCACCTCGCCTTCCTCAAGGACGTCAGCAGGCCTTTTCTTTTTTGGGTCCGGGTTGACCTTAAAGCCAAGGTCAGAAGGAGCCTGAGGAGCGACCGGAGGGCGGTCTTGGGTCTGCGATTCAGAATGCACCTTCGAAGATTGACCTTTTCCTCGGGATGACATCAACTCTCGCAAGGTTTTTCCCTTGCCAGCCATATTGTCCACCTCCTCATCTGAAGAGCCGTCCGAACAGGTTATAATAACTGGAGCTCCGGTCGTAGAATTTTGATCTTGCTCTCCCTCAGGATCTTTACGAACCTCCTCTTCCAAATAGAACTCGTCTATTTCCTCCTCAAGAGAAAGACGCGAGGACTCGGTCTCTTCTTCAACTGGCGCAGCAACGTCAAGGTTGGCCGTCGGAGGCAGTTGCACGGCTGGTGGAAGAATCCGAGCGCCAAGTAACACAACGGGCTTAAGGTCTTGTGCTGCCAAGAACTTGGGCTTGGATACGTCAATCTTGGCCAACCTTGGGCTACCGGCTCTTATTGCGTGACCAATGGGTTGGAAAGAGCGGGTCAGTGGTTGGTAGCCCAAAATCAAATGACACGCGCGTAACTGTTTGTCTTCGGTAACATAGATTTCTGACCTTAGAAGATAGTTCAAGGCCTGAACGTTTACGTGACTTAGCTTGGGAGTAAGCACTGCCTTATCTGCAACACAGCCGAAAAGGAAATTAAAATTAAAATACAATTTATGACTTAAGCAAAAAAAAAAAGGGGGGCGAGTCCGAAGAGCTAAGCCCACTCCCTAAAAGACTGGCCCTAAAGGCGCCGCACCTGGAGTTCCTGCCCGGGTTGGGCAATGAAGACCATCGCTCCACTCTCCTGAAGCAATGAGGAAGTCATCCTTCATGGTCTTATTGGATATGGGGAGGCAGGAGATCGGTCTAACCGCCTCAAATCGAGATTTAAGGTAATACCCCCCTTTCTCGACGTAGTGGCACTCGTACAGGTGAACCACATCGTGCCAAGACAGACCTAGGCCCATCCGCTCGTTTAAAGCATCTATGCAGCCTAGTATCCTGAACATGTTTGGGGCACACTGGTGCGGTGTCAACCTATGGTGTAACAAGTAGTCCCGGGTAATCCTACGCATGGGGAGGGTCATTCCTCCCTCTATAAAGGCAATCATCGGAATGACCACTTCGCCCACGTCTCTATCTAGCAATACTCCTTCTGTGGGACAATACCGCAAAGCCACCCCCTGCGGGATGTGGTATTTTGCCCTAAAAGCCTCCATGGCAGCCGGGGTGTCTACTAGGTCTTTGAATCTACCAATATAGGCCAAACTGGAGGAATGGAAATAAAGACCGAAGAGAAAAGTAAGATCCAAGGAGGAATTCGAAGCGACAAAACGAACGCAACTTACGGATATTTTCACTGAACGACCGGCGAGGCGATCGAAAATCTCAAAAGGGAACTTCGCGAAAACGATTATGGAGATTTGAAGGACGGAGATGCTCGCAGGACTTCTGGACGCCGGAGTTCTCTGGAGTTCTCTGTTCTGATAAAAGGAAAAAGGAGCCTGTTTGGCGGTTTATATAGTAGGTGAGAGAGAGAAAAACAATCCCTCCCGCTCAAAAATTCAAGGGACAATGCTGGCCGTTGGATGAAGGAGACATAAAGTTATCTGGAGTAAATGGCCGCGCCTCGAAAATTGTAACGCATTAAAAGTAACCGCCCGCACGCGTGGATCGAGTTTCATTCGTTCCGCCCTTTATAAATGTCAAAACCCCGCTTTTTCTCCTCGGAGGGAGATCGAACCCGGAGTTTTGAGGGGCTATTGTGGGAACCGACCCAGAATAACAAGTGGGCTGGGCCTTGGCCCGTCCGAGGACCATCCTTTCCGAGGAGACGCAGCGGCCCAGAATCCCCGTCCGAGGACCATCATTTTACATATGTTATACTCTTAGATGTTTATTTTTATCTAATATATATATATATATATGTGTGTGTGTGTGGAAACAAGCTTTTTCAAGTTTCAATTAATGAAAAAAGCAAAAAGTATTGATCCAGAGCCCCCCACCTGTCCCAAAATTTATAAAGGTATCTAAGGCCCTATTAAATAAATAAGAGGCCTTCAAAATTGTTAAAAAAAAAAAAATGCTGCCGAAATTTTAGAATAATAATTATTTTTAAGAAAAAACTATGAGTGGGTTTTACATTCTTTCCCCATCTCCAAAAATGTCCAAATTATATATTGAGATAATAGAAATCTAACCTAATTGAAACCATAAATTATTTTACCAAAAATGTTATGACTATGCTAAATAATTATTAATAATTAATTTTCCTAACAACTTGTAAAAGATATGTTAATAAAACCTAAACACAAAAATTTAATTAGCAATTTTTCATATAAAATAATAATATAGAAAGTTAAATAAATTATATTTAATTAATATTTAAATATTTTTAAAAAATACACTGAAGTTTTTCTGTCTTAAATCTCAAAATGTATTGAGTTGGGTCTATACTAATTACTGGGACCATTTTATATTTTTAAGCCCGTTATACTCTAATGTATAATATTTAAATTATTTAAGAAAAAAATTGATTTAAAACTTTTAAAATTTTTAATTTAAATTATATTATAATTTAAAATATAATTTCACTTGATTTAATGAAAAAACTTTATTTTAATATAAATTATATAAAACTGATTTGATGATTTTTTTAATATAAAAATTTAGGTTATGCTAATTAAGTTCTTGTGGATTTTCACTTTTTTATTTATTGAATTATTTTATATTACCTAGAATTTATACAACTCTTCTTTCATGCTTATTTTTTTGGGATTTGAAAGAAAGGTCAGCTCAAGATTTCTATTGTATTTTTAAAATAAATTAAGGTGCTTATTAGAAATTTTGTATGACAATTAAATTTCTGGTTAGTTTTTTTTTTTTTTTTTTTATTTGGTTATTTAAACAATTAATTTTTTTAAGAGTTAATTTTAGTTTCAACTTTTTAATCTTGGCCTCTTGGACTAAATCTTTGCTCAGCCATTGACGAGCAGTAGGCCAATAGCAGCACATGTACGTACGTAGAGATAATAATCTTGAACAAAATTTCTGAATCTGCCTCTTCCGGCAGGTGAAAGCCAAAATTAATAATAAACTAGTTTTTTCGTAAAGTTAAAGTAATAAGAAATTAAATTACGGAAATGCCCTAACCATTGTTGGCGGAAAACACTAATAAAAATAAAGCTTATTTTCTATAGGCTGTTTTCCAAAAAAAAAAATTGGAAAACAATCTCTCTCTCATGTGTTGCATTTCCTATAAATATTATTGTGGGAACCGACCCAGAATAACAAGTGGGCTGGGCCTTGGCCCGTCCGAGGACCATCCTTTCCGAGGAGACGCAGCGGCCCAGAATCCCTGTCCTAGCCAGCTGGGGCCAAGAAAACACGTCCGAGGTGTAATTCCTCCTCGGACGTTCCAAGATCCAGATCAATGATGCATCTCGTTTACTGTAGCCCTCACCCCAGACACGTGAAAAGAGAAAAGATTCAAATATTCCATCAAAGGCTGTAACCACCACATTAAATGCATCCCAGCTACTCTCCTGGCCGCATTAATGGGGAGAAGACCCCTGAACAGTGCCACCTTGGTCACTGCAACTCACAGGGAACTGGTAAGGGCGTCTGATGGGACAGGTGCTCAAGTGGGGGTTTGGATGATCAACAGGTGTAAGGCCCAGATAATAATAGAGAGCCTATATAATATGTAAGAGGTCCCCAAAGAGAGGGGAGAAAAATTCATTGTAAGAATGCAGGACTGTGAATAAAATTCCCAGTTCCCCATCCATTTTCTTGATTCACATTTCTATATCCAGGAGGGACATGCAACGAACCGTTTGAGCAAACCGAAACCAAGTTCTTCAGCCCATACTCTACAAAATTCATTGTGTGGGACTCATTAAGCCAGGGCTTGACAGTTCAGGACCGGGTTAACAAAGATCGTGTCCCTACAATTATATTCATCTGTAGTCGCGGGAAACATAATTTTTTGGTGCCTTCTCTCTCTCATAGTAAGCTCTTTCATTTTTTCTCTCTTTCTTTTACTTTTTCTCTTTTTGGTCCTCATACCCTCACTGTCATTAACTCTGGTCTCCCCTCTTCCTATAGATCTTTCTCTTTCTCTATCTGTCTCTCGTCTCTCTTTTCTCCATGTTTCTCTTCTCCTCTATAATACAGTTCTTTTTTTTTTTTCCCCTTACTGATCGGCCAATTGCTTCGACTTGCAAAGGAAAACAGATTTGCAATAGTTATTATTTCATTCCTCTCTACCAAAATCTCAATTCTTTGCTTTGAATTTCAAGCTTGATTTTATTTTTTTCTCTAAGAAATTTTCGGTTTGATGGATTCCAGGCAAAAGTTACTTCTTTTTTGCACATAAAAGTGCAAAAAAAAAAAAAAAAAAAAAAAAAAGAAGAAGAAGAAGAAGAAGAAGAAGAAGAAGAATAAATGAATGAAGTAAAAGACGAAAATAAAATTTAAATATAGTGACTCAATGGCTCTAAATTGCTTTTACATAGGACAGTATTTACGGTAAATTAATAATATTGTTATATAATTGTTTAGGGGAATTGTATTTGTTGGCAGATACATTATGCAATGATAATATATTATATAGATACATCACATAAATACATAATTTAGAGTAATATTGAAAACTTGTAGTTGATCATAGTTAACAATTACTGTACTAATAAAAATAGTAGATAATTAAAAGTTATTGTTATTTGTACTTATTGAAGATGTATTTTCCTGTCAATTTATATATATATATATATATATGTACATGTTTTAAATTATACAATAAATATAAATAAAAAAAATTACATACCAAACACCAGAAAACGTTCTCAATCTCATTTTCAAGGTTGTTATTGAACACTAAAAAATGAGATAGTTTTCTAAAAAATGCTTTTCGAAAAATGAACTATTTTTAAGAAACATTAATGTTGAAACAAACAGATCCGCTCTTTTGTTTCAGTCCGTGCGAATCTTGCAGACTCTCATCATTCAACTCACAGCCTCTTTAATCATCTTCAGTGCTTTTCAGTTTTCACCTACCCACTGATGAGACCTCTCACTCTTGAGTCTCTCTTTATATACTACTCAACACTTTCTCATCTTCCACACCCCAAAAACCTCAAAGAGAAGAAGAGCCTTCATATGTGTGAGGCTCGATTGTGCAATATGAAGGAAGGTAAAGCCTTTTCAACGCTTGAAAAGGTAATCATCTGTTGGCCGTTTCTTTATGTTTTTGTTGTTTTCATCAACGTGATGCACTAGAATTTGTACCACCCAAAATCTTGAGCTTTTGTCGGATCTATATTTAGTGTTTGTTTAGATAAAATCTCTTATTGGGTTTGTTTTTGGGATTAAGCATGTGTATTATTGTTTAACCCACATTTTTATTAATTTTAAATGCTTTCCCTTTAGATTCAGCATAAGAAAGTACCTTGCTCTTTCTTCAAAAGTTTACGAAAATTTTAAACTAGTTTTTCGTCAACAAAAATCATGTTAAATTTGTATTAATATTTTAGTTATAAAGGTTTTGATTATTGGGGTTTCATATTGCACTTAATATTTAGCTAATTAGTGCTTGCTTAAATTTTTATTTTTTGAAGGATTGGGCAATAAAGAGCAAAGACTGGTGGTTCAAGTGTGGGTGGGGGTGGAATAAAGAATTTTTGCTCCCAAGCCAACGTGTTATATTTGGTGGAAGATGGAAGAGAACACGTTTATTTTGGAATGGAAGGATTTCGAAAGAAGGTAATTTTCCAGTTTGAATTTACCTTAACTTCTTAGGCTTTACTCTCTATTATTATTTTTTTTTTCATCTTCAATTTTGTTTTGGTACAAGGATGGGGTTAATCAGGTTGCATTTGGCATTAGCTGAAAAGACTTATTTCTTTTTTTTCTTTTTTTTTTTTCACTATTTCACTTATTTTTGTTATTATTTGTTTTTATTCATTAGTTTCATTGCATTTTTTTTTTATAATTTTTTTTCTAATTAAGGGTCTCACTGTATTATTTTATCCTTTTAGCTTTATTTATGATAATTTTAGCAAAAATAAGCTGATTTCAAACTAACTCTAAATCTATCACTAATTATTCTTATAATCTTTTGCGAATACTCTTTAGAAATAGCATATTACTAATTGTGTCACATGAAATATAATGACTTACTAACTTTTTTATTTGTCTTATATTTTTATTTTTTGCCATTTGTAGGATATTATTGGTGGTGTGAGACGAATACTTAATTAGCATTTGTGGCAAAAAGCATGAGTAAATGTGCTTAGAAAAAAGTTTCGAGTCCTAATGAGTTTCAACTAACGAAACAAGGTGTAAACTTGCACGCCCTGTTAGGGAAAAAAAAAAATAGAATCCCTTCATAACATGAAGGTATTCGAAGATTTTTATAAAAATGAGAAAAATATTTTTCAGAGCAACTTATAAGAAATTAAAGAAAAAAACAAACGCATAGAACATAGTTAAACAATAAATAATTGGATTCAACTGAAAGCAAAATATAGCATGAGTGAACAACACAAACTATTTTACAATATTTTTATAAATTGCTGATGTGATAAATTCTTACTAGTTCTAAAATATTGTAAAATAGTTTGTGTACGTAACATTACTCATATAAAATTAACAAAAATTATTTATTTATTTTTATTATTATTATATGGCTACAAACGTTGTAATAAGTGGGCACTGTATTGCCATCATATTCCAATGCATTTGCAGGTGGTGTCATTCTACGGGGACATTTCAAATTAGTTGGCCCGCACACTGCATTGCCATCAATAGGCAATCTTGTAATGATTGTTATATCCTGTAGAGTGATTGACATTTCACAAATAGGTAGGTGAAATGTATGAGTTTCAGATCGTCATCGCTCTTTCAAAGAAGTGATAAGATTCCGATCAATATCTATATGTGGTAGGCGGGTAACACGGTATAGTTTACATTGATGCAAATATGGGGTAATACGCTTGCTTAACTGCAGGGGGTGCAAACGGTTGGGGTCGCACTCGTAAGGTGGAAATCTAAAATTTAAAAAAAAAATGTATAATGTTATATTGCTAATGTTGAAATTATTCTCATGTAAATTGAATAATTGTAGATATTATTAGGACATTAATAAATTTAGATCTCGTGATATTGTTGTTGGGAATGACCCAGACTCCATTTCAAATATATTTTACATTAAATGCCACAATGAGTTAAACCATGCAAAATTCATTACATCTATAGTAGTAGGAAATTGTTTATAGATCAAACTAAATTAACTATTTTTATTTTATTTTTTGGACTAAGATAACCTTTGTGACATTGATGAATTGACAATAAAGTATTATTAAGATCTTGGTCAACTCTAAATTAAATAGAATATAAGAAATTAATCATAATCATACTCATACTTATAATTGGAATGGAATTAACCCTAATTATCATATTTTTAAATTCATACACATAATATAAAGTATAGTGTAAGTGAAGATGTGTTTTTACAATATCTTTAATATATAAACATTGAGATTAAAAAATTATAATATTTGAAGTTTTATTTTTTTTTACAAACCATCTATATAAAAAATTATAAATTAGGAAAATAATTTCCAATTAAATTCGGGGGTTGAGAAGTGTTACAATCGTGATACGAAGTAAAGGAAGGTAGGAATTATAGAGTGATACTTGCAAGAAAAGTAAGAAAGAAAAAAAAAATACAATTAGATAATCATAAATATCTTCTAAAAAAATATAATCCTAAATAAAAACAAGTAAGAAAGAAAAAAAAAATACAATTAGATAATCATAAATATCTTCTAAAAAAATATAATCCTAAATAAAAACAAAAGAACAATAATAAAAAATAATAAAATTAATATATAGTGACTATTACAGTTTTTTATGCTAAATATTAAATATAATTTACAATGCTTGTAGTTCATAATAAAATTGAAAGAAACTCAAATAAAGAATTTATGAAGCAAAATTTTTAATAATAATAATAGTTTAGCAAAAATAATCATACACACAATAATTAGTATTAACAATAATATAACCATATATAATATATACAATAAATTAGCATATAATATTTATAAAGCATATAATTAATTTTCATTTCTCAATCATCCTAAAAAGTAAAAATTCAAGAAACATAATAAATTTTTATACCAACTAAACTTTAAAGAAAAAAACACAAATGTATGATTTGTTGTACTAAATAAAAATAATAATAATACACATACATATTTTTATTATAAACCAACAAACATATTATGCAATATATTTTGTCCAAGTAATAGATGTAGTAATTGATAATAACAAAGTAAAATTGATTATAAAAATATCACAATAATACAATTTATTACAATTTTTGTGGTCGTATAATAATAATAACAGTAAATAATATTAAATAATTTCAAAATTAACAAAACACGTACATAAATTTAATTCGAGAGTTGAGATGCTTACCACAATTGTGATACCAACTGAAAGAGTGAGAATTATAAAGTGATATTTTCAACCAAAAAAAAAAAAAATACAATCAGATAATAATAAATAAATACAAAATAACAACAATACTGAAAAGTTTATGTCAATCAGTTTGATCCTTAAAAGAGTTCAAAATATTGTATTTATAATGATATCAACAAGTTACTTGAGATTTGCTATACAAGGCAATATTCTACAATGAGTAAAAATAAAGTATTTCTAGTATAAAAGCATAAACCTTTCTATTTATTTATTTATTTATTTTGAGAAGCACCTAAGTCATAGGCTAATTATAAGTTATCAACTATAAAATAATCAAATTCATGTATAGTGACTATTACAATTTATTATTGTAAATTTTAAATATAACTAAAAATGCATGTAGTCCTAACCATAAAAAATTCATTAATCTAAAATTTGAATAATAACAACAACAATAACAATAATCATAATCGTAGTCATACAAACAATATTAATTACAACAATACATAATATTTTACAACGTATTAACTTCTAATATTTACAAAGCATATATTTATACAATAATAATAAATCTACTAATTTCTAAAACTGTAAGTTAATAAGTAAAGCAAAAAAATTCATATTAACCCAAAATTTACAATCCTTAGTTGTGCACACTGAAGCAAAGCAAAAGAGTAATATAGCACTGAACAATCAGAGGTAAGTGAAGCAATATGAAAAATGTAGGAGATGTAATGTTTTAGTGATGGTGCCTGCTTTTTATAACGAGGAGAGAAATGAAAAGACAAAAAAGAATCCATGACATAGATTCATATTAGTAGCTTAAGTTTTATTGGGAATGATCAAAGAATATATTCCGATGTACTTGGAGAATAAGAATCAGGAGTAAGAGATAAGGTGATTGACTCCTTCAAATATATATATATATATATATATATATATATATATATATATTTTTTTTTTTTTTTATTCGGACAATTCTCTCTCTCTTTCTCTCTCCCCTCCAATTTTCGATAACTCCATTGCTACAAATCAATTGCCACAAATTTTTTTTCCTTCAATTTTCAGCCTAAATCTTCTTCTTTTTCCTCTCATTTTTGGCAACTTTACTGCCTAAATTACTATTAAATTTCTCCCCAAGTTTTTGGCAACTTGGTTGCTACAATTCTTTTTTTTTTTCCTCCCATTTTTGGTAACTTGGTTGTCACAATTCTTATTTTCTCTCTCCTCACTCCCCTGCAATTTCGCAAACTTGGTTGCCACAATTGGTTTCCCTTTTGAGCACTCCACCTAGCACTTCGGGCACTTCACCTAGCGGGCAGAGTATGGACAGCAAGAATTTCGGTAATGGGATTACCAAAATTCAAATTTTTTTCTCACTCCTTCCATCACATCAATTATCTTTTCTCTCTCATATTTTTGTTAGAATTTCGGCAACACTATTGCCGAAATTCATTCTCTTTCCTCAATTTCCCAAATAATTTTGAACAGTACCCATATCACAAATAAACATGATTTTCTGCAATATTCAGCCAAAAGACTCTGCATCAACATTACAACATATTTGGTTCTCTTCATTTTCTCACGCTAAATCAAGAGAGGTTCACAGTAGCATGCTGGCTTCCCATGTGCGTGTCTTTCCATTAATTAGTAGGATAGTTTACCTTTGATTAAACACTACTTGGTTGAATATTGTAAAAAATGAAGTTTGTTCAAACTTATTTGGCAAAATGAGGAGAGAAGTAAATTTTGGCAACACCATTGTCGAAATTCTGAGAAAAAGTAAGAGAGAGGAAAGAGAAATGATATGACAGATATGGGAGAGAGAAAAAAGAATTTCGGTAATGATATTGCCAAAAAAAAAAAAAAAACTGAATTCGGGTGATTTAATTGCCGAAATTGGAGGATGAAAAGAAAAAGAAAAAAAGAAAACTGAATTGTGGCAAGAGTAATGCTACGACCACACACTAATTTACCATATTTTTTACAAACTTTTGTTATGGCCAATTTTTTACTGGTTCTCATTAGGGCTCACCAATAACATCACTTTGTTATTTACTAATAATTTCTCATCACATCAACAATTTATGAAAGTTTTTGTAAAAAAGTTTGTATCTCTAGCATTTTGCCAAAAGTGGAGGATTTAAAAAAAAAAAAAGAAAAAAAAAAGAAAAAAGATTGTGGTAAGATTAATGCTACACCCACACTTTTGGATGACTAAGGGGCTGTTTGGTTTTTTAAAAACCATTACTCATCACTTCTCACTCAATTTTCGTTACTCATCACTCATCACTTAAAATACCCCAATTTCCTAAACCCCACACGTTTGGCATATATTTTCAGTTTCTCATCACTCAAATATTTCTACTATTTTGTGGAACCCATGCCTAACTCCTTACTCAGAGCCTTCTGTTTTCCTACCCGCGAAACCCTCAGAATCCTACCATTTTCTTCACTTCTCATTTCCCCTTCCCCCTTTAGCCCTGTTACTCTCCCAAAACACAAACCCGAACCCATAAAAATAGAAGAAGCTCCCTCGCCGATCTCCATCGTCATCAGGGCGCTTCACCCATCTCTTTGACATGTACCGGCGGCGCAATCTCCTCTGTTGTGACCCAGCGGCATCGATGAGCATAAAGAAATGTGACCCATTTCCCTATTTTGTCACAGACGATCTCCTCCAACCCAAGACGGTTCTATCTCATCCCTTTTTGTACTCTCTCAGCTTGTTTCTTTACCTGATTTATGTGTTCGGCATTTGAGTTTTGAGAAAACTGTTAGACTTTAGCTTGAACTCTGCTTTGCCTTTGTTTTTCCCTGTTGTTTGGTTGGTGAGAAAATAATAAATGAGAAGTTTTTTTTGGTTTGGAGATTAGCATGGGTCTGAAAACCCAAACGTAAAAGATGTAAACTTCATCACCACAGGTTGAAAACCCATCCCCACGGGTTGAAATAGAACAAATTAGATGCGAAAACCCAAACATCAAACAAAGAAAATAAAGAGAAAAAAACAGGGAAACAAACTTCATCACCAATTCTTGATTCGATGTAAAAGATGCGAAATACCACCCTATTACCAACAAATCAAATGTATAAACAGCTCAAATGTAAATAATACCTTCGGATTTTTGTGAAAAAAGCTGAGAAAGAGGTCGGGGAGATCGGTTTGGTTGGCGCTTGAAGAATTAAGTGATCGTGACATGGCGGCACGGGTTGGCTGAGCTCGGATCGGGCACTGCATGCGTGAACAGGGAGTATGGTGATATGCGTGAAGGTGAGGGCAGGCAGCAAAGGCTTCAGTTCATGTGGTGGTACATAGGTAGAAGATGGAGTATAGTGATATTGGATTAGAGAGCCGTTGGATTTGTTGTCAAAAGTAGCGCCTGGTGTGACTTTGCACTGATAGTGGGTCTCATGCATGTGGGTTTTATTACGAAAATATCATGGAAATTGAGTTTTGATAACTTGAAAACACCTAAAATGTGTTTTCAGTTTCCATAACCTATCAATCAAAAATCAGAGAATTGAGTGATGGAACAAAAACTGGAAACACATCCAAACACATTACTCAGCCATGGGACCCACCAATTTCGAGTTATGAGTGATGGAAACAGAGTTATTGATGATGGAAACTGAAAATCCAAACAACCCCTAAGAGTGTGTATCTCTATAATTTTACTCCAAAAGTGTGGCGGTAGCATTAATCTTACCACAATCAAGGTTTTTTTTTTTTTTTTTTTTTTTTTTTTCCTTTCAAATCATCCACTTTTGGCAAAATGCTGGGGATACAAATTTTTTTACAAAATTTTTCATAAACTGTTAATGTGATGAGTGATTATTAGTAAATAAAAAAGTGATGTTATTAGTGGGCCTTGATGAGAACCAGTAAGAAATTGGCCATAACAATAGTTTGTAAAAATATGGTAAAATTGCCATAGTTCAATTTTTTTTTTTTTAATCCTCCAATTTCAGCAATTCAATTTTTTATTTTTGGCAATATCATTGCCAAAATTCTTTTTCTCTCTCTCACATCCATCACATCATTTCTCTCTCCTTTCTCTTACTTTTTCTCAGAATTTTGGCAATAGTGTTGTCGAAATTTGCTTCTCTTCTCATTTTCCTAAATAAGTTTGAACAATACCCATATCACAAATAAAACTTCATTTTCTACCATATTCAACCAAACGACTCCTACTACCAAAGTCCAAGTGATTTATTTATTAAAGCTGCTATTGGGATGACCTCAGAAATAAGAAACTTGAGGTGTAGTACCAAATTCATTGGATGAATGGTTTTGCGGAACAGATTTCCAACCGAGACAGAATGCTCCAATGGGGTTTATACAAGAGATACAACCTGTCGTAATGAATGGACTGGATTCCTCTAGGATCCAAAGGATCTAAATTGGGGTTGTTTGTGTGGTGCTTAGGGGTTTAGCCATCAGTCTCTGTCTTGTAAGTTGGATTCACCTTTATTGCTTTGCAAGGTTGGGTATCAGACTTTGTAATGTACTTGTACATGGAGATAAGGATTGAGATCCTGTCCTGTGCAATAGCACAAATCTTAGCCTTCCATTTAATCTAATGGCTCATTCTTTTGACACCTCACCAAAATTAAAAAGACACTTTCACCCTTAAAATTTTTCACAGCCCGCCGTTTCTTCTTTGCTTATTAGAGCATTAGCATTGGGGAATGCTAATGCCAAATGTAAGGGTCATTTGGCATTTGCAGTCCCAAAATTCTTGCATCAGAGAATTGTAAACAGCAATATTGCAAAATTTTTTGTAATACTGCTACAGTGCAATTCTAAACATAGAATTGCACTGTAGCATGTATTGTAAAAAAAAAAAATATATATTTTATGATGTTTTCCCCCGAAACTTCTCTCTCATCAACACATTCTATGCGGTCTCTTCTCTCTCTTCCTTCTCTGTTTCTTCATCTGCTCTCTCATCTCTGAAGCTTCATCGCCATCTCTGAAATTTCTCACCCATCTCCATCTCCAAAATTTCTCACCTAATTCACCCTCACCCATCTCCATCGCTGAAGCTTCACCCTCACCCATTCACCGATTCGCCTTCACCCATTCACCGATTCTCCCTCACCCATTCACTCTAACCGATTCACCCTCACCCATTCACCCTCACCCTCACCCTCACCCATTCTTAAGGGGTTTTGGGTTTAGGTTAAGATTTTGCAAAAACGAAGCTCCGTCGGTGTTGGGGGATTCAGCTCCGTCGATGTTGGTGCTGACTGTAAGGTGGGTTTTAATCAATGTATTAGAGTTTTTGTGTTTGTGTTTCTTTTCTCTCTCTGCAAGAAAAAGAGGGATTCAGCTTGTGTTTGTGTTTGGATTTTGATCAAAGAATTGTTGTTGATGTTTGCAGAGGTGATGATTTTTTTTGAATAGGTTTGCTTTGGTGATGATTTTTTTTTTAATGGGTTTGCTCCAGTGGCTCTGGTGATGATTTTTTTTGAATGGGTTTGAATGGGTTTGCTTCGGTGATATTTTTTTGATCGGTGGCCTGGGTTTCAAATCGGCGGCGTGGGTTTCTGATCGGTGGCTTGGGTTTGCTGATCGGTGGCTTGGGTGGTGGGTGTGGTGGCTGTTGTTGGCTCCAACTGGTTTGATGGTTTGTGTGTGTATGGCTTTGTTGATGGTTTGATGGTTTGTGTTTGTGTGTGTGTGGTGATGGGTTTGGATAGGTTGATCAGTGTATCATGAGTCTGTGTGTGTGTGTGAGGCTCTGTGTGTTGAACCGGTGTTAGAGGTTGAGGGAGAAAGAGAGGAAAAAAAAATACTGTTGGAAAGCTAGGAAAATGTGACTGAAAAACGGTTGGAAAGAAATAATAAAGAAAGATTAAAAAATAATATTTTAATAAAAATAGAGTTTTGGGAAGCTGGAGGTATTGTAAAATGGTATGGTATAATGATAAAGTGGCTTTTTGGAATGGTAAAATAGAGTAGAATTGGAATTTCCCAATGCTAATGCTCTTATGGGTCTGAGTTCATATTTCATAAAATCAAATTTCTCTCTCTCCTGCGCAGCTACCCTCCTCTGCAATTACTTTCTACCTCTCCCTCAACCAGTCGTCACCATTGCCAGCATACCCAACTCAGACCCATCAGCCAAAATAAAGAAAAAACTGCATCTTACCATCTGAAATTTCTTAACCCCTAAACACTCAAACGCACACTCTCCCTCTTTCTCTATCTCCAAGTGTGAAGTTGTCTCAACTCTCAAGGAGTGAAGCTCTCTCTGAAGCGACCCAGCCAATGGCCAGATCGGTGGTTCCAACGGTACTTGGCCATTGTATTATCGGAAAATCCCCAAAATCTCATTTGACACAGTCACCGTGGGTCCATCTTTGATTCCTAGGTTGCTTTTGACATCAAACGACTCAAGGAGGTGAGTTTTCTCTTTTGTATACATTAAATCAAAATAAAAATTATTTTTTGGGTAAGAGGAGAGTTGGGTCAGGGGTCAAGATAGTTGGGGTTTGATTTTAGTTCTACTAGTGATATAGATTTCACCATGGAATCATTATTTAGTTTTTGTTTTGAGGAATATTTTTGGGTAGTTTTTTTGTTGCAACTTGAATATTGCACATTTTCAAATGGATATGTGATAAATGGTTTAGCAAAATTAAAGAAATGGATTGTCAGTAATACAGGGGATATAGCTAAATTCCCTATTTTACTTAGTTAGATGTTACATTGATTGAATTCTATGCTTTTAGGTCCTGGATGTGTTTAAACTGTAGTGTTTTAGTCTTTGCATTTCAAGTTTGTAGTCAGAATTTAGTGATAAAAATTTACTGTCATAGGGATAGAAAATTTTTATAATTGAATGTTTGTCTTTGTATAGATGTGATACACTTAAACAATTTCTTAAGAAAATTTAGCTTTAAACTGTCCTTTATCAATTGGGTCATCATCTCTCATGATCATATATTGGTTTATTGTAAATCTTACATATGATAAGCACAATATTGGTACAAAAATTTTCATCTTTTATGTTCAATGAAAAACATACATTCTTCTATATTTATAATAGTAGATATTTTGTACATTTGTTAATTACAGGAGTATTTTTTAATTCATTGCATAGTGTGGCAAGAGAATTCTCTTAAAACATGGATGTCAATGCAAATTTGAATCCTAGAATTGGTATGGAATTCGATACATCAGAAGATGCATGGGACTTTTGGGTAAAATATGGAAGACAAATGGGTTTTGATATTAGAAAACATTACATAAATAAAAGTAAGAAGGATGGAAAGGTAACATCAAGGGAATTTGTATGTGCAAAGCAGGGCATTCGAGGTACAGAAAAAGAAGATGTCATTCGCACTCGTAACCGAGATGATACAAGGACTAATTGTCTTGTAAAGTTATATGTTTCATTAGTGCGAGAAATTGTAAAGTATAAAGTGTTTGATTTTGTTGGAGAACATAATCACACCCTTCATCTATCAGAAACAGTTTATATGATGAGATTGCAATGAAAAATTTCAGAAGTTTATGCAGGATTGATTGAGTTAGCGTCCTCTTTTGGAATCAAGCTAAAAGTAGCACGACTTAATGAATAGAGAGGCTAGTGGGAGAGCTAATCTTGGATACACTGAGCTTGATTAGAAAAATTACCCTAGAACAAGACAACAGAAAAACTTGATATATGGTCATGCTGCTTGTTTATTAGGGTACTTTCAAGAACAATTGACTAAAAATCTATCCTTTCAATATGGGGTACAATTAGATAACATTGAGCATATAACTAACATTTTTTGGGTTGATGCTAGAATGGTTATTAACTATGTTAATTTTGGTGATGTGGTGACATTTGACACTACATATGGTCCTAATAAAGAGCTAAGACCATTAGGGGTGCTTACCGATTTCAATCATCATAGAGTTAATGGTTTTTGGGGCTACTCTTTTATATGATGAAACAGCGGAATCATTTTAAGTGGCTTTTTGAAAGTTTTCTAGTTGCATATGCAAGTGAAAGACTTAAAATAATTTTTACAGATCAAGATCTTGCAATGGCAAAGGCATTGAATGAAGTAATGCCTAACACATACTATGAATTATGTACTTGGCACATAATGCAAAATGGGATAATACATTTGGAGAATTTGATGAAAAATGGTTCTTTTTTTCAAGTTTTTAAAACTTGTATGTTTGATTTTAATGAAGAAATAATTGAATTTGAAAAAACATGGGAGGACATGAAAAGGCCAAGGGAAAAAACAGCAGGAAGATTAATACACTCACCCACTTCAATTTTTTTACACTAATACATGAAAAGCCCATCCAACCACCATTTATTGGTTTCAAATCCAAACAAAAGCTATAACCATAATTACATATTAACCCTAAGGACACACATAGGCTCACCGTCAAACAAAAATTCAATCACAACATAAGAATTTGATCATCTGTGCTACCCATTTAGTTTCTTCTATATTTAAGGAGTGACTTGATATGAATCATTCAACACAATAAAAGCATGCCTTTATAACAACACATCTACAAGAAGTCTTTAAAGTCAATATTACGTAATTACCTCCAAATGGAAATCTATGTTGTCAAAACTTTTTTGTGAAAGCCTTTCAATGTATTGAACATTCATGTTTTGGTTCAATAGCTCATAAAGGTTCAAACTTTCATCGTTAGGAACCTACTAATAAGCCCATTGAATACAAATTACAAGGATTTAAACATTTTTAAACAATTGACAAAAACATAGGCAATATAAGACTTGATTTCAATTCTTAAGCTAAAAACCAAAAACATAAAAAAGAAGAAGAGAAAATAAAATTAAATTCAGCACCAATCAATCAATCAACAAAATTGCGACACCATTATTTACTTTCCTTCCTTTCCTTGCAACCAAATAGAGTTTATTAAAAAAAATTAATAAAAATATAGAGATAAAAGAAAACCTATGGGTGGTGGTCTCTCTCTGAAACAAGCCCAAGTCTCTTAACCAAATCAGCAAGGATGGCTCATCACAACCACCACCTCCGATGGTGGCTTTTTCTCTCCTTCAATCAAACACTCTTTCTCTATCTCTCAATCTCGTTTCCCTCCATAAATCAAACCTGAAAAAGCATCAACTTCTTTCTTACCCGATTCTCTCCAAACCCTAATCTTTACTTTCTTTGATTTGGGTCTAAAAAGTATCAACTTCTCTCTACACCCAATTCTCTCCAAAGCCCAACCCTCTCTCTCTCTCTCTCTCATCTGGGTCTAAAAAGGGGTGCGATTGTTTGGGGGTCGTGATCTTAGAAGGTGAGTTTTTTCTTTGTTTTTGTTGATGGGTCTAAGTTGGGTATGCTAGAAGCGGTGATGACAGGGTTAAGGGAGAGGCAAAGACCAAGCGTGGAGGTTGAGAGAATGGTGTGTTAGAGAGAGAGAGAGAGAGAGAGAGAGAGAGAGAGAGAGAGAGAGAGAGAGAGAGAGAGAGAGAGAGAGAGAGAGAGAGTTTTAGTGAAATTCAAATTTAAAAAGTTGAAATGAAAACAGAAGTGAGCACACAGATTGCCAACTTGGATTGGTGAGGTGTCAAAAGAATGAGCCATTAGATTAAATGGACGGCAGAGATTTGTGCCATTGCACCAGGGGTGCAATAGTATTGCACGGGATCTCAATCCTGGAGATAGTCAATATGTTGTACCCTATGATGTAGGGTTTGCTCTACTGTCAGTTTGGCTTTTGTTAGTGTTTTCCTTTCTTGAATAAAATTTCTTTTTGATTCCTAAAAAAATTTTATTACCAAAAGTTTAAGTTAATATAAAAAAAATTTTAGTATTTTTTTATTATAAATATTGTGTTTTAATATAATAAAAAATAGTAGCATAAACACTATACATAGGGCTTGCATTAATTGACTCAGTACATTCGTAAAATTAATGTGTTTTTATCGTATAACTCACTAATTATTAAGATATCTTTGATGATATTAGTAAATTATTTTCTTTTATTACATGAATATATATAATGTGCATTACACGAGCATATTACTAGTACAGATTTTTTTTCTTCTCTTTAATTTTTAAAACTCTACCTCTTTTTTTTGCAGTCTCTCGCTTTCTATATATCTATCAATGTGTCTAATTGACTTGGGATTTATTTATTTGGGTAAATATTATTGCATATAGTGTGTGTAATGAGTTTTATAAATTGAAATCGAGTTTTTAAATCACAATTTCAGTTGACAAATACAGTGTGCACACCTGTCACCTCTGTGAACTAAACACACCCGATGTTTCAATTTTGTGTGTTAGTGTTATAGCTCTAGGCTCTTAGAGCTGCTGTGCCTGTTATTGTTACTATTTTAAACAGCTCAAATAACATTGCTAGATCTCTTTCTCTGATGAGTGCAGGCCATGCAGGATCTTTCTAGCAGGGTTGATGATATAGCTCAACAACTGTGTAGGCGTACTGGCAAGAAGTGGTGCTAAGCTGTTGGACGATTTTTGTTATATTTGAACACCCTCCTTGTGTTTTGTTATTACTTGATCTGCAGGATGCGATGGGCTGTGTAACCTTAAGGTGTTGCAGTGACAATACCAGTACTGTGTAGCGTGTAGCTCTTTTTGGCTTTAATCTATCTAGTATCTAGTTAACTAAAAAACGAAGAAGGAATGGGTGAAATTACTATTTCAATGACAATTGCAGTTTATCTGAAAATATTATTTTATAATATTGGTCTATTTTTGCATATCAATTCAAGATTACCTATATAAACAAATTTGGAGGGGTCTGAGCATCTTATTTTGTTGATATCTTTGTTCACTAGAGTTTTGCATTGTTTTGAAACCTGAACTGTTCAAAAAACCAAAAAATGGAGAGATTTAAGGTTTTAGAGGTCAGACCAAGGTTCAACCAAGGTTGGATTGTGATGATGTCATAATAAATTAATAATTAACTAAAATATAAATAAATTAAATAAATTAAAAAAAGAGCAATCTTGATTAAAAAAATATATATCTAAGCAAAATAAAATTATTCTTGTGGGGCCCGGCCCAAAAATAATGGGCTATTCCATATCCAGGCCCGTCCGAGGAGCGTCTTTTCCGAAGAGAAACCACATATGAAGCATTACTCAACCCCAATAATGCTAAGGAAACCTGTCCGAGGAGTAACTCCTCCTCGGACATCACAAAGTCCAGACGAGGAACTCTCCCCATCCATTTCAGTTCATCCTCCCAACATATAAAATGAATAAAATCCAAAATATCTCATGGAAAGCTGCCACCACCACATTAATTGCGCCCCAACCATCCTCTTGGCCGCATTAATGAGGAAAAGACCCCTAAACAGTACCACCTTGGCCTCTGCAACTCACAAAGGGAGAGATGAGGGCGTCTGATGGGACAGGTATTCAAGTAGATGCTTAGATGATCGACAAGTGTAAGGTTGAGATGAGAGGAGGGAAACTATATAATGTAGTGGAGTCCCTCAAAGAAAGGGGGGAGAAAAACTGTATTAAAACGGAAGAAATAGAATCACACGGAAGAGATCCATTCTTGTGTTTTTATTTTCTGCAACTATATTGTCCATGTATCAGACCGAACAGGCTCACTGAGGCGAAGTTCTTTGACCCATCCTCTACAAATATTCATTGTGGGTTGCGTTTTGGGCCAAGGCCAGATCAATAAGATTTGGGCCAGGAAAATCGTGCAACTACAATTGGCGCCGTCTGTGGGAAGAACTAGGGCATCAACTAGCACAACGGTCGAGCATGGCAGAACTAGGTCCGCACCAGGAGAATCCTCACCAGGCTAACCCCCAATAGGCACAACCCACCGAGTCCCAGAGGCAAAATAACCCCGTCAACCTAGGCCACAAGGGGAATCATGAGGGAAGTATGCATACTATCCGGACAAGCCAGAGTCACACTCAGATAGGTAGTCACGTGTCCCAAAGGCGAAATAGTCACCAGGCCATGCAGCGAGAGATAGACGATCTGAAGAGGAAGCTACGACGGGTACAGCGAAAGCGATCTCCTTCAGACTCAGACGAGTCTTCTAATGCGGAGGATGCGAGTTACCGACGGAGATCAAGGACCCCCCCAAGTGAAACCTTTTCCTACGAAGAGGAACCACGCCCTGTGCGGAAATACGAGAGCACATCCAGCAAGGGTTCGGGAAACGATGCCATGAAGAAGGCGTTGGATCAGGTTTCAAGGTCCCCCTTCACGTACAGAATTGAAGGGGCTAAGCTGCCTCGACGGTTCAACCAACCGGCATTTGCCATCTATAACGGTCGAACAGACCCGGTAGAGCATGTGAGCCAATTTAACCAAAAGATGGCGATCTACTCGCGAAATGAAGCCCTTATGTGTAAAATCTTCCCGTCCAGCTTGGGATCAATGCCGATGAGGTGGTTCAACGGCCTGAAGACAAATTCCGTAAGCTCATACAAGCAGCTCACTCAGGATTTCTGCTCCCGCTATATCACCAACACCAGAGTCCCCAGGCCCCTAGGTTCGCTATTGTCCTTATCCATGTACGAGGGAGAGACTCTGAAAGCATATTCAGATAGATACTGGGAAGTGTATAACGACCTGGATGACAACCATGATGCTGTCGCTATCAGCACATTCAAAAGCGGGCTCCCCACCGACCATGGCTTAAGGAAGTCCCTCACTGGTAAACCGGTTGCCAACGTTGATCAGTTGAGGGATAGGATCGACAAATACAAAAGGGTGGAGGAAGATCAGCTGCAAGGGAGGGGAAAGGAGAAGGTTATCCCCCCCAAAGCGACTGATTTCAGGTCAGAACGACACAACCTTGGTCAGCCGAGGAGAGATTTTTCGCGACAGGCTGGGCAGAGCATCCCGCAAACAGTGAACGCCGTATTCAGAGAACCAGTACAACAGGTACTGGAGAAAGTAAGGGGTGAGCCCTATTTCAGGTGGCCGGGGAAGATGGCTGGAGACCCTTCCAAACGTAACCAGAACCTGTACTGCCACTATCATCAGGACAACGGGCATACTACTGAGGACTGCAGGAATCTATGGAATCACCTAGATCAGTTGGTCTGAGAAGGAAAGTTGCGCCACCTGTTGCACCCATCGAGTGGCCATCCCGGCCAAGCAACACAAGAGCCTCGAAAGGACGTGTCCTTAAGACCCCCCACCGGGACGATACATGTCATTCTCGCTGCACCAGGAAGAACGGGGCCACCCATCCCCAGGGTGTTAGCTGTGGATCGGCTCCTCTCCGAGGGTAGGCAAAGGGAACCCAAGAGGTCAAAAAAGGGAAGCTCTTTGATACTGGGATTCTCGGATGAGGATAAGAGAGGAACTATTCAACCTCACGATGATGCCTTGGTGGTCACGCTGAGGATTGGGGGCTTCGACGTGAAAAGGGTGTTGGTGGATTCGGGAAGTGCAGTAGAGATAATGTACCCCGATCTATACAAGGGGCTGAACCTGAAGCCGGAAGATTTGACAGCTTACGACTCTCCCCTTCTCAGTTTCGAGGGAAGGACTGTTACGCCAAAAGGGCAAATCCGACTACCCGTGCAGACTGGGGCGGAGATAGTGGAGGTAAATTTTATTGTGGTCGACGCTTATTCACCTTACACCGCAATAGTTGCAAGGCCGTGGATCCATGCCCTAGAGGCCGTGGCCTCCACACTTCACCAAAAAGTAAAATACCCATCCAGAGGACAAGTAGATGAGATCCGAGGAGATCAGGCTATATCCAGGCAGTGTATGGTGGCCGCCGTCTTACATCGGACCCATGCCGAGTCCTCGGCCCCTGAAAGTTTATAGCAATCAGCCGCCTCGGCAGAACAAGACGATGGACTAGCCGAGGAGATAAGGTGTGAAAGTTTAGATAAAATCGCTGTCAACGACGACCCGGAGAAGTTCTTTCTGGTCGGCTCTGAATTGCCCTCTCTAGAAAAGGAGGAACTGGTCAGATTTCTTAGAGAAAATGTCGACGTGTTCGCATGGGACGCCTACGACGCCCCGGGCGTTGATCCTAGCCTTATTTGTCACCACCTGAACGTCAACCCCTCTTCCACTCCGAAGAAGCAGCCGCCCCGACGCCCTTCAAAGGAACATGCTGGTGCCGTAAAAGACGAAGTGGCAAAACTAAAAAGAGCAGGGGCTATTAAAGAGGTCTTTTACCCGGAATGGTTGGCAAACACTGTGGTGGTAAAGAAGAAGACAGGGAAATGGAGGGTCTGCGTGGACTTCACGGACCTGAACAAGGCGTGCCCAAAGGACCCATTCCCCCTACCCCGAATTGATCGATTGGTGGATGCAACCGTGGGGCACCCTCGAATGAGCTTCCTGGACGCCTTCCAGGGCTATCATCAGATACCCCTTGCGCTAGAGGACCAAGAGAAAACGGCTTTCATGACGCCCATCGGAAATTATCATTATAAGGTGATGCCGTTTGGGCTAAAGAACGCAGGCTCAACCTACCAAAGGATGATGACTCGGATGTTTGAACCACAACTGGGCAAGATCATTGAGGTTTATATAGACGATATGGTTGTGAAGAGTAAAAGGGTGTCCGAGCACGTGAAGGACCTCGGAACAATCTTCACCATATTAAGGGAGCACCGGTTGCGGCTGAATGCCTCCAAATGTTCATTCGGAGTCGGGTCTGGGAAGTTCCTAGGGTATATGGTCACCCACAGGGGAATAGAAGTAATTCCCGACCAAATCAAAGCCATTAACAGCCTACAGGCTCCTCGGAATCCGAAGGAAGTACAGAAGCTCACTGGCATGATTGCGGCGTTGAACCGGTTCATATCGCGATCAGCGGATCGATGTCGGCCTTTCTACCTCCTGATAAACAAGTAGAAAGAGTTCGAATGGTCGGAGGATTGCGCTCAGGCTTTCCAACAGCTTAAAGACTACCTGTCCCGACCACCCATCATGTCCAGCCCTGAGGCAGATGAGGTGCTGTTTGCCTACATCGCCGTAGCCCCCCACGCTGTAAGCCTGGTACTGATACGGGATGATAATGGGGTGCAGCGACCGGTGTACTATGTGAGCAAATCACTACATGAGGCCGAGGTGCGATACCTACCTTTAGAAAAGGCAATTCTGGCGATAGTGCATGCAACCCGAAAACTTCCTCATTACTTTCAGGCGCACACGGTTATCGTTCTAACTCAGCTTCCCCTTCGAGCAGTGCTTCGAAGCGCTGACTACACCGGAAGGATCGCCATGTGGAGTGCGCTTTTGGGGGCCTTTGATATTAAATATATGCCCAGATCCTCTATCAAAGGACAGGTCCTCGCAGACTTGGTAGCGGAGTTTGCTGAGCCCTCTGTAGAAACAATAACCGAGAAGAAAGACATGGATGGAAAGCCGGTTGGTGCGATTTCAACAGGGAGGAACACGCATTGGAAGGTCTATGTAGATGGCGCAGCTAACCAGAGGGGGTCAGGAGTTGGGATAGTTTTAATATCCCCGGACGGTGCCGCCATTGAAAAATCATTGAGGCTCGAATTCTCGGCTACGAACAATGAAGCCGAATACGAAGCCTTACTTCAAGGGATGACGATGGTTCAAAGATTGGGCGGAAGAATAATAGAAGCGTTCTCGGACTCCAGACTGGTTGTCGGACAAGTGATGGGTGAGCTGGAAGCTCGAGATACTAGGATGCAAGAGTATCTGGGACAAGTCAAACGGCTACAGACGAGTTTTGAATCCTTCAGTCTGACGCACATTTCCAGGAGCGTAAACACCCATGCAGACTCGCTGGCCACTCTCGCCACGTCCTCGGCGCATAATCTGCCGCGAATGATCCTTGTTGAAGATCTGGCACAGGCAAGTCCCGTCGGCAGAAACCCGGCTCAGGTCCATCAGATCAGAAAAAGTCCCAGCTGGATGGACCCCATAAAGAGCTTCCTCCAAAACGACCTCTTACCGGAGGAAAAACTGGAAGCCGAGAAGATACGCAGGAATGCTCCTCGATTCTGGCTATCAGAGGACCACAAACTATATCGACGCTCTTACTCTGGACCGTACCTACTCTGCGTGCATCCAGAAGAGTCCGAATCTTTACTCGAGGAGTTGCACGAGGGGATTTGCGGAAGCCACACCGGAGGAAGGTCGCTGGCGCACAGGGCACTCTCCCAAGGGTACTCGTGGCCGAACATGCAAAGAGAGGCCCAAGAATACACTAAGAAGTGCGACCAGTGCCAAAGATTCGCCCCGAATATCCACCAACCCGGAGGGGTTCTCAACCCCCTCTCTAGCCCATGGCCGTTCGCGCAATGGGGCCTTGATATAGTCGGACCTTTCCTCAAAGCCGCGGGGAACAAGCGATACATAATAGTCGGAACTGATTACTTCACTAAATGGGTGGAAGCTGAACCTTTAGCCAACATTAGGGACGTGGACGCCCAAAAATTCATCTGGAGGAACATCATCACCCGCTTCGGGACTCCGCGGACACTCATTTCCGACAATGGTCTGCAGTTCAACAGTAAGAACTTTAGGGAGTATTGCCGCGAGTTTGGAATCATTAACCGATATTCCACCCCCGCCTACCCTCAAGGAAATGGGCAGGTCGAGGCCGTGAACAAGGTCATAGTGAACGGACTGAAGAAGAGACTAGACGAGGCAAAGGGGAGATGGGTAGAGGAACTCCCCCACGTCTTATGGACTTATCGGACGACGCCGCGACGATCGACCGGTGAGACCCCCTTCTCGATGACTTATGGGGCTGAGGCCGTGCTCCCGATCGAGAACAACTTTCCCACACTGAGGTCTAGATCGTTTACCCCAAACGATAACGACAGTTTATTGGAACGGAGTCTGGACCTAGCCGAAGAAAGAAGAGAAAAAGCGATGATTCATATGGCCTATTATCACCAGAAGCTGAGACAAGGGTACGATGCTAACGTCAAACTGCGGCCTCTGGGTCCAGGTGACCTCGTGATGAGGAAGATTCTTGGCAGCGCGAAGAACCCCTCTTGGGGAAAGTTGGGGCCCAATTGGGAGGGACCATACCGTGTCACATCCGTGGCCGGAATAGGCGCCTACTACCTAGAAGATTTGGATGAAAAGCCTGTACCTCGACCATGGAATGTAAATAACCTCAGAAGATATTATTATTAATAAGAATGGCTTAGCATACGTTTTCTTTCATGACTATCCGTTGCTTGCTGGTCCACTGACAACTATTCATAGTTTTAAACAGAACCTAAGTCCTGCATGGCTCCTCGGACCACAGACTTAGGGGAAATTATTACTCATGACAATTTTTATAAGTTTTAAACAGAACCTAAGTCCTGCATGGCTCCTCGGACCACAGACTTAGGGGAAATTAATACTTAAGGCAACTATTCATAGTTTTAAACAGAACCTAAGTCCTGCATGGCTCCTCGGACCACAGACTTAGGGGAAATTATTACTCATGACAATTTTTATAAGTTTTAAACAGAACCTAAGTCCTGCATGGCTCCTCGGACCACAGACTTAGGGGAAATTAATACTTAAGGCAACTATTCATAGTTTTAAACAGAACCTAAGTCCTGCATGGCTCCTCGGACCACAGACTTAGGGGAAATTATTACTCATGACAATTTTTATAAGTTTTAAACAGAACCTAAGTCCTGCATGGCTCCTCGGACCACAGACTTAGGGGAAATTAATACTTAAGGCAACTATTCATAGTTTTAAACAGAACCTAAGTCCTGCATGGCTCCTCGGACCACAGACTTAGGGGAAATTATTACTCATGACAATTTTTATAAGTTTTAAACAAAACCTAAGTCCTGCATGGCTCCTCGGACCACAGACTTAGGGGAAATTAATACTTAAGGCAACTATTCACAGTTTTAAACAGAACCTAAGTCCTGCATGGCTCCTCGGACCACAGACTTAGGGGAAATTAATACTTAAGGCAACTATTCATAGTTTTAAACAGAACCTAAGTCCTGCATGGCTCCTCGGACCACAGACTTAGGGGAAATTATTACTCATGACAATTTTTATAAGTTTTAAACAGAACCTAAATCCTGCATGGCTCCTCGGACCACAGACTTAGGGGAAATTATTACTTATGATAGATTGGGAGATTATTACTTAAAGGAAATCATTTTAATACGTGCGCGCAGTCTGGCACCATCGCAACCCTCAAATGCGCAGCCCAAAAACCCATTTTATTTTGACTATTTGCCTATATCTACATCGTTGCAAATGCTTAAAAAAAAAAAAAAAAGAAAAAAAAAAAGAAAGAGCGCTACTGACATACATCCATAGTAAGCAAAGCGAACATTTTATATTAATACTCCGAGTACATTAGAAAGAGATGTCCTTACAGAAGAATGGAAAAATAGGACGACTCACATTCAAAAAAAAAAGGGGTACAAAGATCAAAAGCCTAAAGGGCTAAGCCTTAACAGGAGGATCTTCTTTCTGCTCGGGCTGAGGGGGAGGAACCTCGATGGTAGAGTCTGCGGCGGGATCCTTCGTCATATCAGGCACAAGGACGGCATCAGACACCGCCAGGTCCTGCTCTGAGGCCACTTGGGCGTCATCAGGATTCTCTCGGATCTCCGGAGGATAGAAGATGTTCTCGGGCAGTCTTAGTGCCGAATCCGCAGGAACTCCTGCAGCATCGAGAGCATGAGCCCATGAAATATTGCAGTAATCCCTGCACACCTCGGGGATCTCCTTGGATAGCCTCGCCTCCGTTTCTGCGGCCCCGAGCTGGCGAGCAGCATTCTTTTCAGCCTCTGCAGCCTCTCGGATCAGCTGGGCCTCCTCTTTGACCCGCCTCAGCTCATCCTCGACTTTTTGCAGGGCAGTCTTGAGATCCTGCACTGCCTGCCTCTCGGTGGCGAGGTCAATCTGTGTCGAGTACAGCTCTTTGCGCTGGTCCTCCGCCTGGGTCTCGGCACTCTTCAGACCAGCCTCTGCACTTTTGCGCCGTTTCTCCGACTCCTTGAACTCGTCCGTGAGTTTAAGGTGATCGTGCTTAAGGGACCCCAAGGCTTTCTCCATCTCCGTCCGAGCCTGGGTCTCAGTCTCAGCCCGATTACGATTACCTCGGCAGAATTCCTCAGCCACAAATACCTGCTGAGTGATCTACGAACGAAACAAGATTGCTTTAAAAAAAAAAAAAAGAAAAAAGAAAAAAAAGAGAGGGGGTCCCTCTTAATGATGCAGTAGAAGGGTTACTTACCATCGCGAGGTCCCTTTTAAGGGATAGGAAGATCTCGGGCTGAGAGAACCGCCTATAAGCCTCCATATCCCGAGGAAGGAGTAGGGGTTGCTCTAAAGCCTCGGCCACATACCCTGCCCGGCCTCGGTTGTACTCTCGGACCGAAGCATTGTAGGGGATGGCAACCCCATCCAGCTCCAACTTGGGGCTCCATACACGCAGGGCAACTCGTACCTCCGCAAGGCTCTCCTCGTCCCGATTCTCCGAGGAGTTGCCCCTTCTGCTCCTTGGTGCCCGAGCAGTCTTTTGCTGCTTGGTCGGCTGAGCAGCCACCTCACCCTCCTCAGGGGTGTCAACTGGCCTCTTCTTCTTCAGGTCCGGATTAGCCTTAAGGCCAGGTTCCGAAATGCCCTAAGGGACCACAAGAGGAAGGGTTTTGACTTGTGATGGAGGTGGTCCCTTCGATGACTGGCCTTTCCCTCGGGAGGCCATCAGCTCCTTCAGAGACTTTCCCTTTCCTGCCATGGGCTCTGTCTCTTCGTCCGAAGTATCTTCCGAGCAGATAACAATGGAAGGAGCGCCAACTGTAGAATGTCGGTCCCGCTCTCCTTCAGGACCGGAAAGTTCCACCAAAGGGGTTTACTGAACTTCCTCCTTAAAATAAAACTCGTCTATCTCTTCCTCAAGGGAAAGACGAGATGATTCAGTTTCCTCTTCAACCTGAACGGCAACACCAGGCTCGTTTGGCGGAGGTAGCTGCTCTGCTAAGTAGGGATTTCTAACACCAGGCAACACAACTGGTGGCAGATCGTGTTCAGCTAGGAACCCGTCCTTGGACACGTCAATCCTAGCCAACCTCGGACTGCCAGCCCTTATAGCGTGGCCGATAGCCTGGAAAGAGCTGCTCAGAGGTTGATAGCCCAGAACCAGATGGGCCGCACGCAACTGTCCGTCCTCGGAAACGTAAATCTCCGACCTAAGAAGGTAGTTCAACGCTGGCACGTTCACAAAGTTTAGCCGAGGAGCGACGTGAACTTTATCTGCAAGCAACCAAGAAGAGTGGGGTTAATTCATGAAATTTTCCAATTACAAAGAAAGCAAGAAAAATAAACCCTCAATACTAAATCCTTTCCCAAAAAGGACCGATCCTAAAAACGTCGCACCTGGGGTTCCTGCCCGAGTTGGACAATGAATACCGTCAGACCACTCCCCAGAAGCAATAAGGAAGTCATTCTTCACGGTCTTATTGGATACTGGGAGACAAGAGATCAACCTAACGTCCTCGTTCCGGGATTTAAGATAATACCCATCATCCCTGAGGCGGTGACATTCGTACAGATAAGCCACATCGTGCCAAGTAAGGCCTAGATTCATCCGCTCATCTAAGACATCTACACAGCCTAGTATCTTGAACATATTCGGGGCACACTGATACGGCGTCAACCTATGGTTGAACAGGTATTCCCTTGTAATCCTACGCATGGGAAGTGTCATCCCTCCCTCTATAAAAGCAATCATAGGGATAACAACTTCTCCCATACCTCTCTCTGTCAATACTCCTTCAAGAGGACAGTACTGCAACCCAACCCCCGGGGGAATGTGGTATTTAGCCCTAAAGGCCTCCATAGCGGCTGGAGTGTTTACTAATTTCTCAAATCTACCCATCTGAACTGAACTGGGGAAATGAAAGTAAGGACTGAGAATAAAAGTAGAGTCCGAGGAGGGAATTGAAACGGCGAGATGAACGAAATGTACTGGTACCTTCGCAAGACGCTCAATGGGACGCCTGGAAATCTCTCCTGGAAGGAACGCTTCACGAAAGACGGCTACGGAGGCGTAACGGGCGCAAGTATTCGTATGTCTCTGGGGTTCGATGGAGTTCTCTGGAAGCCTCTGAGGTTTATGAAATGCAGATAAAAAGAACTGAACCCCTCTGACGTCTTATATAGCCGGGAGGAGAGAGAAAAGATCGTTCCTGCCTAAAAATACGAGAAGAAACGATGGCCGTTCGATCCACGCCACACCGTTGGATGAAGGGAACATAACGCCTCCAGAAGTTAATGACCACGCCTCGTAAATTGTAACGCGTCAAAAGTAACGGTCTGCACGCGCGCCCCAAGCTCTCTTTATTTCCATCCTCTCACTAACATCAAAACCCCGCTTTTCTCCTCGGAAGGAGATAAAAACTGGAGTTTTGAGGGGCTATTGTGGGGCCCGGCCCAAAAATAATGGGCTATTCCAAATCCAGGCCCGTCCGAGGAGCGTCCTTTCCGAAGAGAAACCACATATGAAGCATTACTCAACCCCAATAACGCTAAGGAAACCTGTCCGAGGAGTAACTCCTCCTCGGACATCACAAAGTCCAGACGAGGAACTCTCCCCATCCATTTCAGTTCATCTTCCCAACATATAAAATGAATAAAATCCAAAATATCTCATGGAAAGCTGCCACCACCACATTAATTGCGCCCCAACCATCCTCTTGGCCGCATTAATGAGGAAAAGACCCCTGAACAGTACCACCTTGGCCTCTGCAACTCACAAAGGGAGAGATGAGGGCGTCTGATGGGACAGGTGCTCAAGTAGATGCTTAGATGATCGACAAGTGTAAGGTTGAGATGAGAGGAGGGGAACTATATAATGTAGTGGAGTCCCTCAAAGAAAGGGGGGAGAAAAACTGTATTAAAACGGAAGAAATAGAATCACACGGGAGAGATCCATTCTTGTGTTTTTATTTTCTGCAACTATATTGTCCATGTATCAGACCGAACAAGCTCACTGAGGCGAAGTTCTTTGACCCATCCTCTACAAATATTCATTGTGGGTTGCGCTTTGGGCCAAGGCCAGATCAATAAGATTTGGGCCAGGAAAATCGTGCAACTACAATTCTCAAGTGTATTTTATTCTCAAACAATTATAAGAAAGTTTATAAAAAATAATAAAGCATAAAAAAATTAAAAGTTATAGTTAATTATTTAATTATAAAACTATGAATATATTTGAAGGATTATAATTATAATTATTTCAATATATTCCCCCTTTTGAGATAAAAAAATGATATTATAAAATATTACTAATATTGATTATAATAAAAATATATAGTAATGAAAGTTTAAATTATTCTTATGACATTCTTTTAAATATACTTCAAATATATTTGTTTGCCACAAGGAGCATAAACAAACAGATATGGTGTAGTGGTTAGAATGTTAATTAATCTTTACGTCACTTGAACCCCACGTTCTAGACATGGTGTGATGCTTTATTTTTTATGAATTACAAGTCAAGTTCTGACCGTGGTTGAACCGTGACCGGTTCTGTTGAATTGGCCGGTATAACTGCAGTTCAGGAGGTTTATTAATTATTTGAAAATTACAGTTCTATGTGCTTAAAAATCGGATTTCAATCCGATTCCCAGATTCCCAGTTAACCTGGTCAGATCGCCCGGTTCGATCCGGTTTCAAAACAATGGAGTTTTGTATAACAATTAAAAGTTTTTTTTTTTTTTAATAATAATTCTTTTATACAGCTTAGTTTCCTTATTTCTTGAATATTTGAGCTTAATTGTAAAAAAAAAAAAAAAAAAAAAAATTATTTTTATTTTTATTTGTTACATTTTATGCAAAACCTTATATGCATGTGTTACGGTTATGGTTTTTAGACCTAGATCATTTAAAGAACCGGTAAAGGGAAATATTCAAGGTTTTTAAAATTAAACCGAGGTCGAATTGTGATGATATCATAATTAATTTAATAATTAATTAAACTAAAATAAAAGTATTAAATTTGTAAATATTAGTAAAATCAACTAAAATATCTAAAAAAATGAATCAAACTTTCAAATAAATTTTCATGATATTATAAGGTTAACATAAAATAGTAGAACTTGATTTTGAGGATATGAAATTTTACATAGAACTTGATTTTGTTAAAATCAAGTTTCCAAATAAGAGCATTTTGTTAGTTACTTTATAAATATGATTATTTTGCTAAGAGTATCCACATCAGATGTGGCAAATGTGGCAAATGCCAAATATTTGGCACATTTGCCACACCAAACACAAAAATAAAGCTTTATCAAATGTTTCAAATTCCAAAAATTATACAACACCGCTACAGTACCGTCTCAAATATGAGACGGTACGGACAGATGTTGCAAAATTTTTTATTGTTTTATATTCTCTTTTCTCTCTCCTCTCTCTTCATTTTTTCTTTTCTCTTCTCTCTCACTCACCGATTCCCTCTCTCTTCTCCCTGTATCAGTTCCCTCTCTCTTCGACCAGTCCGGGATGTTCACCGGCAGCGACGACGGCATAGCTTCGACGACAACAGTGTGCTTCGCCATGCTCAATCAGCCATGCTCGATCTCACCCACTTTCGATCTCACCCACGCTCAGCCACGCTCGATCTCGCCGATCTCACCCCGAGGCCGCCGTCGATCTCACCCTCTTCCCTCTCCTCTCTGTCCGCCTTTCACTCTGCCTCTCTCTGGTTGTGGGTTGTTTTTTTTTTTTTTTTTTTTTTTTTGCTGCAATTTGGGTTGTGGGTTGTGGTGGCAGGTGGTGGTTCAGTTGATCTGGGTGGTGGTGGATTGTGGGCTATGGGAGGTGACAGTGGCAGTGGTGGTGGGCTGTGGGGGTGATGGCCTGTGGTGGCTGTCAGTGTTGTTGATGATAATGGGAGAGGGGATAATATATTATTTTAATGTGGTAAATATTATTTTAATGTATAGAATTGAATGATAAAACATCTGATAAATGGGATGTTGTAAAATGATATGATAAAATAATAAAGTAAGTCTTTAATGTAATAAAATGACATTTTTTTTTCAACATCTACTGTGGATGCTCTAAACCATTTCCCCCAACTTTCATGAACTAAAATTGATTTAAAAAAACAAAGAAAATGTTATAAAAATTTAATTCTATCCTTGCCCCCACTTATCTGGTACCAGCGGAGTGACTGGCTACTACTCCCTTCCCTGTCCGCAGAAGCGGCGTGTTGGCCGCCACCTCTAATCGCCGCCGGGTTCTTGTTCTTTCGCGGAGCTTCTGTGTCGTTGCTAACTACCACAAGTTTGAACAAGTAACCCATCTCTCTCTCCTTTCGTTATGTTTTTTTCATTTGGGCTGTTTTCTCTCTCTGTTCATTGTTGTCAAGATTGTGAAACTTTCTGAGATTGTTTGATTTTAAAGTTATAGTGCTCGGTGAAATGGGTATCTTGTTTTGTTGATGCTAGGCTTCAGCCACTTCTTGAATTGAAGTGGGGTAATAGTGAAAATACAGTATTTGTTGGTAACATGTGAATACAAGGTGGTATTTGTATTAACAGTTAGGTGCTCTTGAGTAACGATAGATAGCTTAGGTAGTTGGTTAAAACTTAAAACTATATGATACTTGAAACCGAGAGTGTTTTCTGTGTTTTGTTGCATTTTTTCAGTGCTTATTGTTTGAGAATACAAAAGCTGTCTGCTGGTAATTGAAATAGAGGAAAATGGGGATTTATGCTTTAATAGCTTTAGAAACGAAACTACATGTTATGCAAGTGAAAATGTATAATAGCTACAACATCTTCCCTAATATTCCCTTTATTGCTCTTCTTTCTTTTCCATTTTTGAGCTCAAATAAGTTGTCCCACTAGAAGCTAAAGATTGCATTTTTAGTTTTAAGCTTGGCCCTTTCCTCATCCTTCTTCCTATCCAATTTCTTAGATAGTCAATTATAAGAAATGGGTTTATCTAGAATTTGGTTTCCTTCAAGTTTCCATTAATTTTTTACTCTCCCTGTGCTTGCTAAAACTCAGGAAAATTGAACATTTTTAATATTTACTTTTGTATTTGTATTGTTTTTTTCTACATTTTGTATTTCACGCTCAGGTGTCCTAAAGAGTAAAGACCATTTTCCTCTGTAAATATTTGCATGTTGAGGAAGAATGTTTGTGCTGCCTTGGCTTGAGCAAGTAAAAGCTTTGGAGAAAGTTCGTTACTTTTATGCTATATGATTTTGTGGGTTGACCTCTTATTCAATGTTTAATATCTCTATTTTTTTTTTAAACAATATTGTTATGTTGTTTGATTTTTTCCTAACCTTGTTATATATGCCAACCATGGATTCAGTTGTTCAATGCATAAGAAATGTTCGTCAAAATGTCTTATTGACATATGAATTGCTTCTTAAACAATAGCATCGTGCTAAGGAAAATGGTAAGAGTTAGTTGTGGCAGTTGTCCACCCATGCACATAGCACACATGAGGGCTGCGCGCCTATGCATACACTTGGAATGATTGGCATGCTTTAATTCTTGAAGTGACAAATTCAATAATATCTTATGCATTGTTATTTCCATTTGACAGTTCAAGAAACGTGGAAAATGGTGTCTTGGGCTACATCAAAATTTTTGTTGAATCAATTTATTCCAATTTCTGCTGTTGTTACTGCTGCAGCTGTTCCATGTTCTAGCTGCAGCACCAATTTCTTGAAAGTATGTAATCCAAGAAGCGGAATGTTTGGTTTATCTGTTGAAAGCCACTCAAGAGTGAGGGCTTATGCAGTTAAGTCAAACCAAGCTTCTTCAACGCAAATTCGACCAGGAACTTGGGAAGATCCTGATAATGGCAGTGGTAGTGAATATGATGAAGATGATGAAGGAGAAGAAAATGATTGGGGTCATGAGAGTGACTGGGAGGAAGAAATAGATGCTTCAGCTACAACTAATGTTGATAAGTCCACAATAAATACGTATGAGGAGGATCTTGTGAAAGGTTCTTACTCTACTAGAACCTCTTGTTCCCATTAATACCATATTTTTCTTTGACATCATATTTATTTGTTTTCAAGGGAGGTGTTTTGAAGTATAAAGAAGCATGAAATCTACTGTCTTTTACAATCTTTTTCAAATAAAATTATAGGAAAAATATTAGCCTCTAATCATGAAAGTTTCAAGAACTATAGCTGAAAACCAAGTAGATGATCCATCCCTGTTATAAAGTACTATGTAGTATTGATTATTTTACTAAATGATTGCAAGTTTATAAAGTACTTAAGGGCTAATTATCTCACTAGTTCTGCATGAATCCAAGGACCAAGAACTTTATACTCTCCATCTCAGGCACATAAAAAGTGATGGTTAATGATATTGGCTTTGTATGTGTACCCGGAAGTCAGAACCATGTTATGAAAAGCATGTTTGAGTGCATTTTTTTTTCTTTAGTTTTATATGGAGTGGGTGGGGAAGACAATTGATTGCCAATGATGACGAATAAAAACAGTATTCCCTGTTTTCCTTTATTCTGGTCTTCTTTGTTCCATGTTGACTAGGAAGGGATGCTTGAGCTATTTAAAGAGCTAAAACTCCTCTCCGTGTACATAAGCATCTCAAGTTGTTCCTTAGTTTCAAACTTAACTGGCAAAGTTCCATTTAGCCTCTGTAGGTTTCAAACTTAACTGGCAAAGTTCCATTTAGCCTCTGTAGTTCAGGACAGGACCAAGCTCTTCCAAAAAAATGAATTAAACTAATGCAAACTGTATCATTTTAGTTGAATTTTGAGGTTGCATTGGACCAAATTGACCCATTGTTTGTTTTGCAATGCTGCCAGCATGTATCAAATAGGAATTATTACTTTATTTTGAAATTGCAAACCATGATGAATTGCTCTCTTTTGTATGGATTTTTCTATCATGTTTTTGGTGCACTTTAGCCTTTTCCTTTGTTATCTACGAATGTTGTAATTGTGCACATCTATGCATCTGCTTTGTCTCTGCCTAAAGTTCAAGCAACTGTTATCAACGTTTGATAATTGTTGTAGAGGTTGAACTGCTTTTGGGACCAGAAGAAAGAGCAATTTTGCAACAGAATGTGAAACCCAATCTGGGAAAAATATCAACTGTAAGTATTGAAAACATAGAGCAACTTCCCTTTTTACCTTTCCTTACATAGTTTTAGGAGAATGCAGTCTCTCTTGCCAAGAGCCATATAACTCAGTGGCGTTGCCATAGGAAACACATTTATGGAACTACCTACTACTTGCTATACAAATTTATATTGAATAAGAAATTAAAGATGTGGTTTCTAGTTGACTGAGGATCTCTTTTCAATCTTGTGGATTCTTTTTTCCCAACTGCTCAGGCAAAATGGAGCCCACTTCATACTCTTGCACTATCAGGACAGATTCCTTTCATGGATAAGCTACTTGAGAATGGGCTTGATATTGATACTGTTGATCAGGTGAGTTGTGTTCATATATTAGTTCCGCATTTATGTTCAAGTTAGTAACATCTTTTATCCGGGCTTGTAAACAGGATGGTCTCACTGCTCTTCATAAGGCAATTATTGGCAAAAAGGAGGCTGTAATTAGTCATCTTCTAAGGAAAGGTGCAGACCCTCATGTCAAAGACCAGGTGAGGATAAAATTTTCATTTTATAATCTTGTCCCAGTTTCCTCTGTACCTCCATATATAATATACCTGAGAACTATGGGTTATCTTCATACTCATGTCAGGATGGAGCTACTCCACTTCATTATGCAGTTCAAGTTGGTGCCATCCAAACTGTGAAGTTATTGATCAAATACAAGGTTGATGTCAATGTTGCAGATACTGTGAGTATAGTTTTTAAATTTTCATACGGCCAATATCCTGTCGATTATCTTCTTTATGAGTTCTTCTTTCAGGAAGGGTGGACTCCATTGCATGTTGCCATCCAAAGCAGAAATAGATTTATAGCAAAAGTCTTGTTAGTCAATGGCGCAGATAAAAACAGAAGAACTAAGGTAACTTTCTAGAGCCGTGCATATCCCAGCAAATTGTAAAAATGTCAGTTCTGGTCCTTCTGGCTCAATTTTTATTGTTGATTGATATGAGAGAACCTGGCCAACTATATGCTAGTGAATTTGTGACTAACTTCATTTTCCTATTAACAAAGGCTGGAATAATTGGTTGGCATTGTGAGACTTGTGACTATATGTGCTAGGTAGTTGAAGCTAATCTGTTGATTGAGCTTTGCCACAGGAGTGAACTGCATGATATCTTGTTGGCATCTTATATGTATAGAATAGTTAGAAGTATACTTGTTGAAAAAAAGAAAAAATGTTAAGTATGAGCTGACCTTTTGCTTCTGCTTCGTATTATTTTCTATTGTATTGTCATGCTTGGTTAATTTATTTTCATCAATTTTTTTTCTTATAGACCTTTGGTGAAGTATTGGAATTATTGGCAAAAAATTTCTCCTGTTTGCTTTCAGCTTCGTGTATTTAACATTGATGGGTTTACTGCTTTTAGGATGGAAGAACACCCATGGATCTGAATTTTTGTTACGGAAAAGACTTCAAGTCATTTGACCTTGCCAAGTTACTGAAGATAATGCCAGCTAACAGAGATTTTTGATGGAGATGGTAATGCCATAATGTTGAGATAGAATCTTCAGCTGGGAGAATGTTCATGGTATTTGGTGCTAAAACCTTGTCAACATTCTTGCATTGTGATGCGGTGTGAGCCCATCTTGGATCTTGAAGTTGCCATACGGGCTAATTCATCTCGATTTCCTCTCATATCATGGTGTTGAACCACATAGGATCATGCCTGCTTCACTAATAAATGTGGACGGTGTCTTTCCATAACTGATTGCATATGATATTCATCTCGTTTGTATCTTGAAGTACATTAGTGAAATACAGACCTTATGAAGAGTTGGGGACAGATTTGTTTGACAGATATGCAACTAAGGGAAGCAAAGCTTGGGCAGGTTATTAGTGCAGCTAGTGATTTCTTATTGTCAATCTGTTTTATATGTATGGGTTATGGAGGACAGGGACAGATGGTGTCTTATTCATATCAATGTGATGCCTTGATCAAGGAATGCTTATAGTTAGGATTAACTCCATTTGTAGATCTAATTACAAGTTACAAGCAAAATTCAGAAACTCCATTTGTAGATCTGATTACAAGTTACAAGCAAAATTCAAAATCGGGTTAATTTCAATATTATTATTATTATGATGAGAAATGGGTTGGTTTCCTTATTCTATTCCTTTTACATTGCAATTGGATTTTCGGAATCTATTTCCTTCGTTCTTCTCCTTTTTTTTTTTTTTTTTTTTTTTTTTTGGTAATTATTAGCTTTTTGGTTTTTGTTTTGCTAAACATTATTTTAACGCTAGACACCCGCTAATATAAAAGCCATGTTTTCTATCTAATTTTAATTCTAGTGCCAAGTGAATTATTGAGTGTGAAAATTGAGGAGTTCAAATTCAATTAGATTTTAAATTGATTTCAATTGGAGTCTAATTTTGTGTTGTATATTTTATTTAATTTTAATTTTTATGCCAAGTGAATTATTGAGTGTAAAAATTGAGGAATCCAAATTCAATTAGATTTTAAATTGGATTTCATTTGGAGTTTAATTTTGTGCCATATGTTTCATCTAATTTTTAATTTTTTTGACAAAGTGAATTATTGAGTTTAAAAATTGAAGATTCTAAATCCAATTAAATTTTAGTAGAAATTACACTTTACCATCCTAAACTATACCAGTATGCCTCATATTACACTTTGTACCCTAAACTATTTGAATTAGTGGCGGCTCGAAGAATTTTTCTCAGAGTGTTTCTTATGAAGGATAAATTACACAATCTAATAAAAAGAGAAATTCATATATTGACAACAACAACAATAAAAAACACGCAAATACATAAAGTATTTGTGCATAATTCTAGCAAAAGAATAAACAATAAACTATGAGTTCATTTGAAATATTAATAAAATTATTAATTATTGTTGTTTAGTTATTTCATTAATTTGTTTGTCTTTTATAAACTATAATTTATTATATTGTTATTTCATTAATTATAAAATTATTAATTGTTGTTTAGCCTAACATAATTTAATTTGTTTGTCTTTTATAATGTATTGGTTAATTAAATTATTAATTATTGTTTATTAGTTGTTTCCCCTAATTAATTATTGGTTATTTAAATTATTGTTTATTAGTTGCATTAGCACACACCCCATGTGCATTTACTTCCCCTAATTCAAATATCTCACTTCGGCCCCATGCCCCCATCTACCCCCCACTCAACAGACGAGCCCCATGGCCCCTAATCACAAGAGCCAATCAAATAAATTCACAATCACAAAACACTAAAAGACAATTAATTGTATCTTACCAACACCAACAATCACCAACACCAACGGATAAAGCCAAAAACAGGGGCAAATATTAATAAAGTGATAAGGTCAAGCTAAGCAATCAGATAAAGTCTCAAAGAGAGAGAGAGAGAAACTATTATTTGCTTTCAGTCTTTAGATAAAGAGAGAGGGAGAGATAGAGAGTCTAAGAGAGAAAGCCATACCCATTAACCCATTAACCCGTATATGTAAGAGATTAAAGAGAGAAAAAGATGAAATACCTTGAGGTTGAGGGAGCAGGGAGGCCTGAGGCTGAGCTGAGGGGCGGCGCCATTGGGCAGCACGCTGAGGCGTGACCGATCTCCGATCTCCGATGCCCGATGTGCTCTAGAGCTCGAGTTTGAGGCCCGATCACTGATGACCTATGTGCTCTGGAGCTCGCGCTGTTCGTTGGTTGTTGTCGTTGATGGTTGATGAGGTTTTTTTCTTTAGGTTTGGTTTTTGATTTCAGTTTTTGCTTTACTTGATGAATTGGACGTGTATATTGGGTTTTGGTTTTGGTTTTTTTTTTTTTTTTTTTTTTTTTTTTTTGAGAATCTGTTGGGTTTGCATCTGTAATTCGTGGGTTTGCTATCATCTGTAATCTGTTCATTTTGATGTTGGGCTTTTTTTCCCTAGTGGGCTTGCTTTGTTACAATTTATTTTATTTTATTTTTTCAGATTTTAGTTTAAAATTTTTTTTTGGGCTTTTTTTTTTTTTTTTGCTTGAAAGTAGAAAATATATATATATATATATATTTTATTTGAGGGTGTTCCTAATTTTTTTTAAGGGTAAACAAATAAAAAATTTTAAATTATTATATATATATATATATGTATATTTTCAAGTCAGGGTATTCCTGGGAACATCCTGGACTGAACGTGGCACCGCCACTAATTTGAATGCACAGTTTACACCTTAAACTATGACTCTTATTACACTTTGCACCCCGACGTTAGTTTTACTGTTACATTTAATGAAAATATGAAGTATGTGACTTGCGTGTAGATTGCTTAATTTATACGAACTTAGAAGACCAAAAACTCCCTCTACCCAATCACTTAAAGACAAAACTTCCTTTTCATCTCTTTCATGGGTATCAACCCCTCTCCCCAAATCAAAACTGTGTAATCCTAAATTCCCAAATCCGAATCATCTTCACCACCGCGACATAATCACACAATGACTGTTCCCAAGACTGGCAATGCTTAAAACAGTTGCCTTTGCACATCCTTAACCATAATAAAAGGTCATGTAGGGTCCATCGTGGTCATAACTTGTACAATTCTTATAGCTATTGTCCTCCTAGTCCCCATTAGTATCTAGACTCTAAGTTACCCATACGTTGTCGCAAAACAAAGTTTGCAGAAAAGAGGCATAAAGACCATGAGGTGAAGAAGTATTTGAGAGAGAAACAACATTTGACTATGTGACAATTCCGACCCATAGCACGTGGACCCCCTATCATAACTTGCTATAATTGCTTGAGCCCATTGCAACTATATGCAAAATTTGTTCTCTTCAAAAGGAGATTTCATCCGCTTAGGTCCAGTGTTTGTTTAGAGTTGGAATATAAAGGAATTTTTGTTTTTAATTGATTGGGAAAGGGGGGTTTTTGGTCTTTTTCAAGTTTGTAACAAGAATTGTAGTTTAGGGTGTAAAGTGTAATCCAGAGCATAGTTTAGCACTATGTTTGGGTGGGTGGATTTTAGGGAGGATGGAAAAATTTGGAGAGAAAATGAGAAAGGGTGTTGTTTGATAAGGAGGGAGGGAGAGGAAAATTTTTGGTGGGGCCCAGGCATTTTCCACCCGGGCCCACCTAAACCTTGTCTCTCCAAAATGGAGAGAAAATAGTGTGGGAGGAGTTTTATGTGTAAATGACAAAATTGCCCATTGCTTTTCTTTTGCCTGCTTTCGTCCAATTTTTTTTTTCTTCTGACTAATTTCGTCCCACTGCACTAAATCCTTTAGGCATTATTATTGTTATTATTATTATTTTCACTTTCTGAGAACGATGCCTACTCTTTTTTTTTCTTTTTCTTTTTTAATCCTTTTTTCTTTTGATTTTCTGGGCTGTACGTAGTGTTTTTTTATTTTTTATTTATTTATAATTAGATATGATTTTTTTTCCTGGACATAATTTTTATTATTTAATAAATTTGGGTGATTTTTTTTTTAATTGCTTGTCATTTTTTTATTTTAATTGTGCATCATTTTTTAACAAGGATATATGAGTAAATTTATACAAACTCACTTTTTCCATCCCTCCACTTTTTCACTCCCAACCAAACAAAAAGAAGGGAAATTAAAATCTTTTCTATCCTTCCACCATTTTCTATCCTCCCACTTTTCCACCCCTCCAACCAAACACACCCTAGGTGTTGGAGAGATAAACACCTTGGAGAGTTTCCTTGAATAATTAATATAACATATAGAGATATACTTTAATCCAAAGGCCTAAACTCAATGAGTATGTGCTCAATACATGTGTAAGTGTAACCCAACAATCTCCTCCTTACGTGTGAGTCGCTGCCTCTCTGTGGGCTTCAAGATCTCTTTATGGGTTATGAACAAGTCCTATCCACTTCCCCTTCTCTAATGGCCATTTTCCTTCACTAGTGCATCATCCATATAGACTTTCACGTGTCAACTCCGCACGTTTTTTTTATCCTCCTTGGGAACCTCGCACTTCATCATTGTCTAACACCATTGGCAATAATACTCCTTTGTTGATCTTGCTTCAACTGAGAAAAGAACCTCGATAATCTTGCCACCTTTGCCCCACACCACCATGAGCTCTGATACCACTTGTTGAGGAGATAAACACCTTGGGGAACTTTCTTGAATAATTAATATAACATATAAAGACACTTTAATCTAAAAGGCCTAAACTCAATGGGTATGTACTCAATTACGTTATATTAACTACTCATTCTTTTCATCATTATTCAATGTGGGACTTCACTCACATGTGTAACCTAACAATAAGGTGGTAAAATGTAATTTACCCTATATTTTAAATTGGATTTCAATTGAAGTCCAATTTTACCCCACGTATCCATCTAATTTTTTAATTTTTTTGGTAAGTGAATTATTGGGTACAAATATCAAAGAGTCTAAATCTAATTAAATTCTAATATATATATATATATAATATGAGAAATCATTACATATTTTAGAAATCTATGGTTTAAAAATGGTGTAAGCTAATACCATGTATAATTTCAATATTTTCTATAAAAAAAATGTATAATTTGAACCATTTAATTGTGATTGTTTTTAATTGTACCTGTACATATGCACTAGGTTAAACACTGATTTCATTAAAATATGAAATAATATTGTTTTTAATTAAATGGAGAAATTATGATAGGAGGGCATCCTACTATAATTAATGGATTCACTCTGGTTTTTAGAACCTCTTTCTTTGGGCCAAAATGGACATTTGCCCATTTCTCACAAACTTTCTAGCATTTTGCCCCCTTTCTCAAACTATTTAGGGATATGCTCTTATTTTGAAACTCGATAATGTGAGGGTCGATTTTTCATATAAAACTCGATTATTTTATAAGCGAGTTACTAAAAAACTCAATATTCATATGGTCGAGTTGGTTTGAGCGTTATGCCACGCTGGCAAAGCAGACGTGGCCTTTTCCAATAAAACAAATACTCGTGTGAACATGCATAACTCAGTAAGTAGAAAATCGAGTTTGCCTTAACAATTTGAATCCCTAATGTCTCACAACGCCTGTTCATTCTTTCCCTGTACACTCTCCCTCGCTCTCTGCTCTACGATCACTCTCCCCCACTCTCCATTAGTCTCACTCTCCCTATCCAGCCTCCCTCACCCTTTTCGATTAGTCGTCATTACCGGAAACTTGGTGCTTCCATCAAACCATCACCGTACTTGCCGCTGTTGATTACAGGTACGTTGCTCTCCTCTGATATCTTTTCTGATTTTGGGTAATATTAGGTTGTGTTTTATGTAGGATTTTGATTATTTTGTTGAAACTTACTTAAAAGTAGTAAATTTACTAATCAAGATGAGAATTTTGTTGTCTTTTATATGCTGCAATGATGATGATCTAAAGTATTTCTTGCTATGTGGTTATGTTTGTGTTATTTTCTCATTAATGAGTTTAAATGTGCTTGTGATATTGTTGGAATTGGGGTTTTGAGAGGGGGGGGGGGGGGGGGGGGGTTTGGCAAATCGATTGGTGGTGTTGTGGTAATATCTCTGGGTTTGTGTAAAATGTGTCTTATCTGAATTTGGTTAATATAGGGCTATGTTTTGTGCGAGATTTTAATGATTTTGTTGAATCTTAGTTAAAATTAGTAAATTTACTAATCAAGAAGACATTTTATTGGGTTCTGTGGACATTTTGTTTTGGTATTTTTTATAAGCGCGTGTTTTTGTTAGAATTATATGGTTGAGACATATCTTTAATTTCAAATATGGTTTGAATGGTATTTGCATTTTCCTTTGCATATACACACAATGTTAAACTGCTACCGTAAAGGCAGTGTCCTTGAGCCTTAGGTAAGTGAGTAATACTTTCCAATCCTAGAATCAAAACTGCTTATTATTGACCATCTCATCAAGAGTATTTGTTTCTTTCTCCTTTGTGTGCACTATCTATATTGATTCTTACTGCATAATTAGTCATCCAGACATAGTCAAGTCTCTATCACAGCCATTATGATAGGGACTGTTACATGTCTGGGAAAGAAAGATGGAGAGAAAAGATCTGATGGATGGGCTTCCCATTTATTGGATTAATATCTTTGGAAGGAGTCCATCGTTGCCCGATTTTATGCTCTAGTTATTATTTGAGCTACATCTGGACTCTACATCCCAACTAATGTTACCTAAAGACCGAGACAATTTCCATACTCATTAAAGAATTTCATTCTATAATAAAAGAATTTCATTGAAGAATTTCATTTCTTTTAATAAAAAATCACATTTTCATTGGACAATGAGCTACTCAAAAGAAAAAAGAAAAAATCACATAAACAAATTGCTTCTTTTAATAAAAGAAATTATTTGAAAGGGCCTTTTTTTTTTTTGTTGTTGTTGTTGTTGTTGTTGTTGGTTGGTGGCTGATTTTCATTGAAGTGCGACAAACGTCACATTGTCTGCCTAAAGATTGTCATATGTTTGCTGGCTGTCGTTCATGAATTAGAAACGGTATGTCGTTGGCAAAATGGTTCGATAATAAACACGGGATTTTGCCATTGCATATTAAGGCTGTGCATGCACAATCATGAACCACCTTACCCCATATCAAAATTTGCCAATGAAGTTCTTTTTTTTTTTTTTGAATTAATAGGAACAATCTGCTGTGCACTAGTACTGATAAAATCAGTATGACTATCCTGCTTGAGATTTTAATACCCCAAAATGCTTCAACTAGAGCTGTACACGATTCTCGCTTATACCAAAAACCAATTATTATCTTGATCTAATGATAAAGAACTATCATCAAACGTTGTGTTTGATGAATTACCATTCAGATTATTTATGAATTACAACCTTCCTTTCTTTTGAAGAATCAATCAATAGTTTTGAACGTGCCTAAGGATCTAGCTTTTCAGATTAAATTATAATCCATTAAATGCAATGACTATGATTATAAAAAATTACTATAAGGTTAAGAGAAAATTTAGGACTACAATTTCTTTTGTCACAACTTTAATGTGGTAGATTGTGAGTAATGGACAAAAAAAATAGTGGTTTTTGTGAAAATGATAAGTAACCACTCATAGTTGTGACAAAATTGTTGCCAAAAAAAAAAAAAAAGTTGTGTTACTAGACAACTAAAAATGGCTAAGTAGACAAACAAGCATACACTTCCTCTCTATATGGCTAAGTAGACAAATGGGTTTGTGTTGTTTTGGTGATATCTTTTCTGATTTTGGGTAATATTAGGTTGTGTTTTATGTGGGATTTTGATTATTTTGTTGAAACTTACTTAAAAGTAGTAAATTTAATAATCATAAAAGGTCTGCAACTTGACCTTTTATATGTTGAGAAAATTGGAATGTTTGGCTAATAATAATAATCTCTCTAAGCCAGTAATCATAAAACTCAAGCATACACTTCCTCTCTATAATTAATAACAATCATTAATCCTTTCTAGTTCTATATGTCATGTTGTTTTCATAGTCATGAATTGGCGCATATTAATCAAGTTTGTGTTAATGTGGATCAGTCACAGGTATAGTTGTCATATCTTTTAAAACATAAAATAATTAATTGTGAAGATGTTTATCACATTTCACGTTACACTGGATCCCATGCTTAGACAATATGATTTGCTATTGTAATTACATCTTGTCATAGAGTGAATCCTTAATAATTGCTAACAATCTATTTCCTATCATGTCAGATATGCAGGCACTGGATAGAGTGGAACCTGGACCCGACGATGATACCCAGTTGAGCTGGCAGGTGGACCGATCAGGTGGATCATCGGTCAACTCTGCTTTAGAGGCGCGCTATCGACGAGATATGTAGTTGTATTATTAATACATCTCCGTTTTATAATTACCTCGTGTGCACTACCTAACACAATGCTCGTCCGTGTGCAGGAGGTGCCTGGCGTCGTAAAGGTTTGATGCCATAAATGTGTACTATCGCGGGGTGGGCTAGACCCACGTATCATGCAATACATAGATGCAGCAAGTTTCACCGGGTTATTCAAGGTTTTTGATATGGAGGTCGACCACGCCTTAATCATGGCCTTGGTTGAGCAGTGGCGTCCGAAGACGCACATGTTCCACTTACCCCATGGAGAAATGGGTATCACCTTGCAAGATATAGAGGTGATGCTGGGGATTCCGGTAGATGAGTTGCCTGTCACAGGGAAGACAAACATGACATGGAACAATTTGTGCCGAGATTTGATAGGCCATCAACCTCTGCCTGTGATACCCAACTCAAACAAGTCTATCCTTGTTGGGGCGAGGATATGATACAAGTGGCTTAATGCATAGTTTGCCGCTCCCCTAGCTGCGAACGTTGGTGATGAAGTAGTGTAGCAACATGCCCGCTACCACCTACTTGTTTGGATGGGGCCCTTGTTGTTCATGGACAAGTTGGCGGACCGGGTCTCACTCCTGCCTTTGTAGTTCCTTAACCCAATCAACAATGCGAGATAGTATAGCTAGGGTAGTGCATCATTGGCTTGGCTCTACAGGCACCTTTGTAGTGCATCGAAGAAGGATGTGATGCAGATTGGAGGAGCACTGTTGTTGGTGCAGTTGTGGGCCTATTTAAGGTTCCCACAATTATTCCCAATTGAGAGGCCGCCTTTACCGCCAGTGCACTCAGGGCCCCTTGCCATTAGGTACGCTCATTGAGTTCTCATTATTCAAGCTAAGTGTCTATTAGGATTAATTATTTATGTGTAATAGTATATTATATTATATTTTTCTCTTTGATATAATTTAAAATATGCCAAATTAACAAACAAAAGAAACTTATCAATGCTTAGATATTGAAGTATATGGATGTGAAATATAAAGCAAAGTTTGTTAAATGTAAAGGAAGAGAGAGTTCACTAACGACATTGTTCATAGTTCATCACATGAAAGTTCACTAACGAGCATTTGTTGAAACCCCATGTTTGCTAAGTGGAGCGGGCCAAAGAGCACCGCACAGCATGCCACACATGTCCTTGCTGCGTACCGGACAACGCTATCTACACTACGGGCAGAGTAGGTATTCGATTAATTTACGTCCTCAATTACATGACCACATTCTATCGCATGACCACATTTATTTCGCCACAATTTGAGATTTTTATTTTTGTTTCCCTCAATTGCATGACCACGTTTTTATTTTTATTTTTGTTTAAATTCTTTGGATTGTTGTAGGAATGAGTTGATTTAAGAATATTGGTTCCTTTCTAGGTTGGTTATGCTTTTATTGAAGCCTTCTGGTTTATTTAGGATCTATGCTTGGTATTGATGCTTCCTTAGATTAATTTGAATCATGGTGTTGATTGTCATCAAGTTTTGTATTGGTGAATGCTGCCTTTAAATTCTACTCCTGCACCCTAAATTACCTATTAACAATAGAAAAAAAAAAGGGAAGGAATTGACTAAAGTTAGAGAATTGAATAAAGTGATTCAAGGTTCTTATGGGGATAAGAACCTTGTATTGATGCAGAATATTTCTATAGTTTTATGTTAAGAAGCTTAATAATTAATATTAATATTAATTAAAAAGAGGTAGTGGAGATCTTAGGGTTTATTTTTGATGATATTAAGTTAATTTTAGACCTAAGGGGGAGGGGAATGAATGTCAAAATTTTGATTGGAAGGTTGATTTTTTTTTGAAAAAAACATATCTTTTCTTCATCACTTTGAGACATTGAAGGATAAAAACTTAAAGTGCCCTAGGCCCCAAGCTTTTAAGTGCTCGAATGTCCAGGTGTAGGGCTCAAGCATCTTAAGCCGTAAGCTGTATTTCATAGAATAGATTAAAGCATAAAAATAAGGCCAGGCTAACATCATGTCTCACATCTGGATTCATTACTCTTCTATGAGGAAAAGGCTACAGCTTGCCATTTGCGAGATTAATTAAAAAAAGAGTTGTTATTTAGAAAGAGTATTTGAAGCTAAGAGCTCCTACTTTTCATAACTTGTTCCAATTATTCTCAAAGATTGTATTAATGTTAGTATTAATGGTTAGAGTTCCCGCTCACATGCTATTTTTACTTGTGTTGAATCCCAATGCAAGTTAAATGCTATCCATGTTTGAGAATTATAGATGATTGGGTCATTAATTGCTATTTGCTATTTTTTGGTGTATGAGTCAGATTTAACCCTGCAAATTGATTAAAATTAGGTTGTCTAATGATTTTAGACTAGTTGGTTATACCTTTTTTGTTTTTGTTTTTGTTTTGTTTTCCTGGGGGAAAGGAGGATTGCCTATTCTAATAATTCTATGCTTTTGTCAATGGTCTCCAAGAAAAAGGACTACTAATTAGTTGTTATATCTTATATATTGCATTTATAATTTCCTAATATCAAGGTCTCCTCAGTGATTGGTTTTGCACAACTTTGTCTCTGATATGTCTAGTTGCTATGCTTGAAAAGCCTGTATTGAGTCTGAAATTTATATGCAACTTGTACATGACTGGGTTAACTAGTTGCTTGGTAGCATTTTTCTAGTGTGTATTTTGGAGGGAGTATTGGAGTTGTCATAAACTTGCTTGTGTTTAAATACTGCTTGCAAAATCAACACTATAAGAATGATGCTATGGATTGCCTGCTATTTATTTTGGACTCCCTTTTAAGAATTTATTTTCTTAGTTTATCATGTGATAAACATTTTTTTTTTCAAAAATTTAATTGTGCATAATAACAGGTCTGTGCTTGTTGAATTTTCATGCGCCACGTGTGATGTAAGATAGAAGCCAATTTTGATGTAGAATCTTTAGGAATTCAGCACTAAATTAGGGTTCTTGATGAGATCTTGAAGGTTCTTGATTAGGGTTGGTGTTTAAGGGTTTACGCCTAGTTAAGTAATAAAAAAAAATTGGATAGTGATTAGTGAATGAGCTTTATAACCTTTAGATGTTAAAAGTTAAAACCATGAATAGAACAAGAAACAAAGCAAGATAAACCCTAGAAATAACATCTAGGTTTCCTAAACGAAATCATTCTTAGGTAGGAGAAGGCAATTACACTCTTAAGCTGCTGGAATTTTATTATAGTTAATCTCGCTATCTGTTTATTATTGAATACATAAAATACTCTTATATAGGCTATTTGCCAAAACTACTTCTAGAAGGAATAGGATTGCTAAATAACCTTTACCTAGAAAGACTGAGACTCCTAATTATAAAGAGAAGTAATTAAGAACTTTTAAACCAAAATAGAAAATGGACTCAAAACATAAAATAAGACTCATGTGACTCTAGTACAACCCATTCCAGAAAAATGCAGTGACCCAGTTTAGTGTGTTGAGAATCTATTGCTAAGTCAGAAATTTGAGACTTAGGCCTTGTCATTGTTGTTGTCTCTATGTCTTTCTCTGTATGGTGGCATTAGTTTGGTATTAGAAAGTTTGAAAGAAACAGTGTCAAGGAATTATTTTTTGAACTTCAAGGACTTTTGAATATATTATTACAGAAATATCTTTTTTACAATATTTGTATTGCAATAATGAGAAATATTGTAAAAAAAGATGTTTCTGTAATAGGGGAGAAAAAATAGTCTTAGCATCAAACAAGAATGTCTATTTTTTTTTTTTATACCAATTGGTATATTAAAAAAAAAATGTATTTCAAAATTTTGGGGCCAAGGTCTTTTCTTTGTTGTTCTTTATGTGTCTTTCCCTTTATTGTGGCTTTATGGAAGATCCAATGTAAAGGAATATTTTTAGAACTTCAGTGACCTTTTGTGTACGTTATTACAGAAATTTTTTCTTTTTATCACATCTGTATTGCAATGATGAGAAATGTTCATAATTTTTTTTTTAAAGAAAAAGAAAAAGAAAGAAAAGAAGCGTCTTAGCAACAAACAAGAATATCTATTTTGTTCTTATACCAATTGGTATAATAATTACAGAAATAAAAGAGTGTATTTTGAAATTTTGGGACTAAGGTCTTTCGTAGTGTTGTGGTTTTAGTGTGATATTAGAAAGGATGGAAGATCCAATTAAAGGAAAGTTTTTAGAACTTAAAGGACTTTTGTCAAACATTTTCTTTTATTATATCTGTTAATGATGAGAAATGTTCATAAGTTAAAATAAAAATAAGGGCATGTTAGGACATATGTGTTTCACATGTTAAGAACATATGTCATGATGTTATGTAATTGGCTTATCCTTTGACAAAACGCACTTTACTTGTATTTGGGTAGATTCAGGATGTGTTTAAATACTTCAAGAAACCATGTTTCAAGATCAAGTATTGAAGCCTTCAAGTCTGTTCAAGAAAACAAGTTGATAGTGCAAATTCATTAAAGCTCGACAGTTGGCTCGACAGCTGCATCTATCGAGCTTAAGAAAGCTGTTCAAAGTTCGGTGTGCTCGACAGCTGCTCGACACCTCCTATCTGTCGAGGTTTAAGATTTTCAGAATTCAAATATGATTTTCTTGGGATCTGTGAATGTGTCTTTGGGCTTTCTTTTCTTCTAACCCTAGACATATAAAAGGATTGTTTTAAGGGCCGTCAAATAGTTCACAAGTTGCACAAGCTTTGAGCAAACTCTGTTCAAGCAAATTGTGACCGGAGACGAAGTTCTTGCCCTAGTTCATCTCTTTCTCTTGAAGAAGTTGCTGTGTATGTACACCGTAGGGTTTTGTGACCAAGCATCTTCTTGATCTTCATCGTGTGGATGAACTGAAGAACTTTGCAACCAACAACCTTCTTAGTTGGTGATTGAAGTCGCGTACTGGGATCCGCGCAATTGGTTAGTCACGTACTTGGGAGTCGTGCATCAGAAATGGGAACTGTCACTACAGAATAAGTCCAATTGGGTATTGGGGTAAGGGTTCAACTGTAGGTTGGTAAGGTACTTGGGATTCCTTTACTTGTAACCGCTTGTTGTGATAATAGTGGAGTTTCGGGAGTGGTGATCTGAAAATCACTCGGTGGGGTTTTTGCCGTTAGGTTTTCCCCATTCGTAAACAAATCATCGTGTTATTTATTTTCCGCCTCATAATTAGTTTATTGGTGATTTGTTTGTGCTACCACGCGTTTGCATGATAAATTGATTAATTAATAACTTGGCTAATTAATTAATTAATTTCTATCACAAGGGGTCATTTAGTTTGTGGCCTATCAGGGTAGAAGAAGAAAAAGGAAAAGAAAAGAAGAGTCTTAGCATCAAACAAGAAGTCAAGAATATCTATTTTGTTTTGATGCAAACTCATTCGTTATTTTGATACTCTATTCACATTATGGTCATTCTTTATCTTCTTCTAGCAGGTTTCATTAAAACCTGTTTCATAGTAATAGCTCTTTGAGGGGATCTAAGAGATTCCAATGGTAATAGCTTTCCATGGAAGAGTATTTGGTGCATAAAGACTCCAAAGATAGTTGCTTTTTACCTAGACAGAAACACAGGGAAATTTTTTGACAGGTGAACCCTTGTTAAACGAGAAGTTGCTTTGGTAGATTGTTGTTGCATGTGCAAATAAAGTAGTGAAGCAATGGAACAATTGTTGTCATTGTGGAGTAGCCTGAGACTTGTAGTCTTGTCATCTGTTCTTACTATATGTTTGGGGTACGTTGGATGATGCCTAAGAAGGTTGTGTGTACATCCTCTACTGTTAAACATCATAGGTATTTTGTTTGGATTATAGCCCCGTTATTCTAGTGTGGGCAATATGGAGTGAGAGGATCAATCATACATTTAACGTTGTGCAGTAATCAGTTATGGTGTTGGGAGTCCTTGTTTGAATGCTCTTGCACTCTTGTTTTACTGATTCTCTTTTCTATTACATTTGTAATTCTTGTTATCATGTAATTCTTTAGGAGAACTTTTGCTATACAACTATGCACCTTGTGTACATGAGTTTGTCCTCTCTTTTCTTGTTTCTTCAATAAATTTTATTACTTAGAATACACACACACACATATTTGTGGGAGGGTCAAAAACTACATTATCTTGTCTTTAATATCCTATATAGACAGAATCATGAGTTCAATGTGCTTCAGATAGTTTAAGTTCTCCACAAATTACAATCTAGGTTTATTAATTTTGATGTGTGGGGATGATTGGATGGGTTGTGTTCTTGAGTGCATTATCAGGTAATAGGGCACTTGCACCTGCACTCTGCATTGCATATGCTCACTGTTAATGCTACTAGTTATCCATGCAATTTTGAACACTTCAAACTGTATAAGATTGTTGAAATTGCTATAAAGAGGTCACTTCAAGCCCTAAATTTCAGTCAATAGAAAAGCACACTAACAAATTCTATTAATTGAGGAAGAAAGCAAATATAAGTGAGAAAAATTGTGCAGAATTGTTTGATAGGCTTCTATAATTTAGTCTCATGATCATCATAACAGTATTGTAAAATAAGTGGATGCTATTGTTTACATAATGTGAGCTAGAAATTGCATTTTTCAAAATCGTATCCATTCCTGTCCTATATATTTATTTTTAATAAGTATTCCTGACCTATTTTTTTAACCCTGCAGATTGATTAAAATTTGGTTGTTTAATGATTTTGGACTAGTTGGTTATATATATATATATATATATATATATATATATATATATATTTTTTTTTTGGTTTTGGTAATCCTGGGGGATAGGAGGAGCAAGTTTCCCTATTCTAATAATTCTATGCTTTAGTCAATGGTCTCAAAGAAAAAGGACTACTAATTAGTTTTTGTATCTTATATATTACATTTATAATTTCCTAATATTGAGGTCTCCGCAGTGATTGGTTCTGCACAACTTCATCTCTGATATGTCTAGTTGCTATGCTTGAAAAGCCTGTATTGAGTCTAAAATTTATATGCAACTTGTACATGACTAGGTTAACTAGTTGCATGGTAGCATTTTTCTAGTGTGTATTTTGGGGGGAAGGTTGGAGTTGTCATAAACCTACTTGTGTTTAAATATTTCAAATCCCAAACCGTAGTGTACTAGTAATCAAATTGCCTAAAAATACTCTTAACTTCCATGACAAATGACAATTATCCATCTTCACATAATCACTAAACTAACAATCCACTTATGCAGATTGTTTGGGAGTTGTACACGCATACACTGGGCTCCCTACCTGCATATTGCACTGCCATGCAGCATATTTGGAGGGCCGAGGTGCCATTGATATACTTTTGGATAGTGGAGGGGCATCATCCCGAGCGTGTCTTCTGTCAGTTTGGGATGAAGCAACTATTTCCAAGGGTCGTGGATACGTCAACCGACCTTCACAGGATATCTTTCCAAGGTAAATGGGATAAAGATTGGGCAGTAGAACATGTTGCCCATATTCAGCAATGGGGCAACTAAGGGAAACTTGTTCGCACTACCCCTCTCTTGGACGGTGATACGACATACCTCGTTGAGTACATAAGGTGGTACAATGGCAGCATAAGGTGGTACATAACACTAGAGTTTGCGTACTGGGAAATCATGGTGAGGCAATAATTCCTTCCCTTTGTTGAAACCATTGTTTGATTAAATATCTTTTGCAGGTTTATCATGCATGTAAAACTTCACAATAATTGTTGTCGTTAAATCTCTATGAGTTTATCTTTCATTATATTTTAAAGTAAAAAAATACTATGATTTAAGTTCTTCATAAATAAGTGAATTTGTAGTATCCAAATTCCAAATCACCTTGATATCTGTAATATCCAAAAATTACATTATGGGAAAAAGCTGTCAAGCACTATAATTTTCTAAAAGTTACCGTAAATGTAACTTGAATGCAATTCCTATCAAATATTTGTCTTGCCTTATATTAAAAAGTTGTAAGGATACATCCTTGCTTGGGATTTGAGGAAGACATTGGAAAGAACTTGGAATTACTTGACTCTTGAGAAAGCATATGAATTGTAAGGTTTAGCTTTTTTGTTGCTCCACTTGTATGTTTCGAATGTTGTTAACCATGATGCTTATACTCACCTGCGGTTTGATGTATTTAGGGCTCTAAGGAGAGAACTAGATTATTCACTACAGTACACTTTTGACATTTTAAGTTTAAAGTTATTTCATTTTGGACCTTCTAATTTATTTTGGCTCGAACAAGTAGTTTTGTTATTTGTAACATCATCTGTGGTACCCATAATAGCTTAAAGCTGCTCCTAAGTAGCATTTACAATAAAGACACTTGCCATATGTTACGAAAGGCTATAGTTGTAAGATTTTATTTTTTGAAAAATATTGTTTCACATTCACTCACATTCATTATTTATGGCACACATCCATAAGTGATATGAAAATATCAATATTTTAAAACATAAAAGGGGATATGCGAGAATCAAAACCCTTCAAGTTTCATTACTCTGTAACTAAAATTACTTTTAAGTTAATAAAAAGATAAATTCACATGACCCCCTATTATAGTTTTGCATTATACCTGCGTTCCTGCTTTTATGACGTCCTTGTTTTGTAGGTTCGGTCGATGCTTAGGTCTCTACAAAGGTTCGATCGAGGTTCCGACATGTACAATGACCTTAAGCTGACACTAGAGGTTGTTGAGGAGCTGGGCTGACTTAAATTGGCGGACGCGCTCGTGGAAGCATCCAACATTGGTACACAGGCCCTGGGTCGCGGTAGGCGAAGTGGTAGGTCTCGAGGGCATGGAAACCGTAGAGGTGGTCGAGCTGGTTGTGGCCATACGACCAAGCTGGAACCCATCTATGAGGAAGGGGATGAGTTGGGTGCATAAGAGTCATGGCTTAAGGGTGATTAGGTACTGTCTGACGACAGCAGTGGGACATTGGGATGCATGTCTGATGTTGGTGCTGGCCATCCCACATCGCCGGTCATGAGGACACTGTTCCAGCCCAGACTATGTCCCGTGGTGCTAGCATGGACTATGAGGACATTCCTCGTATGTTGCCCCCAGTTTTTAGTGGATCTGCCCATGATGATGGATGCATATTTGTCCCCATACTAGGCATGCCCACCCCACCTCTAGTGCATGTGGAGCCCACCGTGGGACCTTCATCTCCAACCCCCCATGAAGAGGCTATACAGATTGAGCAGATATCGGATGAGGACATTAAGTCGGTGGAGGATTTGCGGAGATTGCGACACCTTCCTGCGCACGCTCTTGATTACGGGACTGGTGATGGTATGTAATTCGTCTACACTTCCTATCTTCTCGAGCTAATTATACTATGCATTTGATTGAATATGTTCATTTAATTATGCTGTTGTGTCTGATGAAACAGGTAAGGTGAGACTTGTTAGGGTATATGGGCGGAAACGAAAAGGTCATTGAGCAGTCAGAGAAGGCATGCTTTGTAAGTACTATGGGTAGTATTGTTTATTGACCCTAAAAAAGGAAAAGAAAAAGAAATTTGTCTGTGCACTTGTATGTTATTTCATTCATACGTTACACACACACACACCTACCTATAAGTGTTTGCATGAGCTTATATTTTTTGAGTGAGTGCTTGTGCTTACTAAATGTTGATACATTGACCAAAAGGAGGACTTGTGTCCTTTTAATGGTGCATAGACCAGTTTATGTTGGGGTTGAAGTGTTTTAACACTAGTTCATTGACATAGGACAGCAACTCAAGGTTAAATTGCAAGATTTAGGTCGCTGGAATTTACTTGATAGCAGGTTTGTTGTATTTAGGATGACTGAGATTAGGGTTTTCATTGATGAAAAGGTATTGGAAATTAGAAGGAAATATGGGATTTCTAATGGTGAGAAGGAATAGTAGGATTTGGGGATGAAACAAAGGGGGAGAAACTAGGATTTGAGTTTATTTAGTGCTGTGAACAGTTACCCAGAACATTATTTTAGCCTTTTGTGTATTTTGGGGTTAGTTGATGGATGGTTAATGTTTTAAACTTTTGTATTTTAGGGTTGCATTACACAAATATCTAGCAATTCAATGTGGATTGTGGGAAATTTAAGGATGGAGACATCACATCTTGGGTTTTCTCGACCTCACAAATTGGAGAAGGTTGTCTCACACAAAAATCTAGCAAAGCTTCATAATTTTTTAAAAGTTAATAAAGTTATTCCTCTTGAATATAAATTATTAAGTTCATATTTATAGAACTTGATTTCTTGAAACCCCAATATGAGTTGGACTCCTGGTACATTTAAGACTAAGCCCAAGCTAAATAACTAAACTTAAATTAATTAGACCAAAATAAGACCCCATGTTCTTGGTATTATGAATGAAAAGTTGGTCAGTGTACTTGTTCCTTTTTCTTTTCTTTTTTTCAATTAATGTTTTTTGTTAGTGGTATATGTGTATTATTAAATAAATAAATAAGAGTGGGATTAATCTTCTGATTAAACCCTGAAGAAACCATATTCAGATCTCCCCTTCCAGGACCTATTTGGCAAGACCAACAGGATAATGACCTTTATAGAATAAAGTTATAGTTTTATAAAACAAAGGTATGTGTAGAATAATCTTTGACGTGGTTAATATTAAACATTTAGGTTGAATTTTGATTGAGTTATGCTTAAATTTGTTTTGGGGTATATGCTGCATAAGTAATAAGCATAATTAAGTTAGTATTAGAGATTATTGTGATATTTGTTCAATGTTGGCTCAGTACAGTGTTTGTGTGTTTAGTTTTTTCTACTTTCTGTATAAAATTTCTTCTCTTCACAGAATGAGTAGCTTTATAGTAAAGATTATGTGCTTGACTACTTGTTTAGCCTGTTCCCCTGTCAAGCTATTGGATTCCATACATGCATATTGTCGTGTGAAAGTGCTGTTTACATACTGTATTAGCAGGCCTGTTCGTTGGAATGTATTTTTTTGAAATGTGATTCTTGAAGCTAATCTGTTTTGATGATTTTGATTTTGATTTTTGATTTTTGATTTTGATTTATTTATATATATTTATTATTATTATTATTAATAGATTTTCTATGATCATTGACATATAGTTTCTTATTTTACTGGCTAGTTTTAGTTATGTTTTCTTCTGATTGGAAGTTTTAGCAAAGATATTTGATTTTTTGGGATATGGTTATTTTGATGTTGATGAGTTTTCAATTTTAATAGATGTTGCATGGTGTTTTACTACTAGATATATGGTGAAAGTCTATATTGGAATTGTGGTTTTCTCCTATGGTTAGTTAATTTTAATGGGCACATAAATTTTTGATACTGCAAGCTGTTTATGAGCACCATCAGCGGCCCAAGCAACTGATTGTGGAGAATGATTTGCCTCAGAAGCTTTAGAATTTGATAGAGGAATGTAGAGATGGGCAAAGCTCTGGGGGCCAAGTTTTGGTGAAACAAATGGCTACTTCGTTGCTAAAACCACTGCATATAAATACCATTTTGTAAATATAGGTCCTTCAAATATTTGCCCCCAATATTCTTTTCATTTTTGCTAAACTATAAATATGAGACGTACAAATAATTTAAAAGAAAAAAAAAAAGGTATATGAGCTTGGAGTTGTGGCATTGTATTCGTGTGGCTTAAAAAAGTTTCTATTGTGATCTATTGTGGCGGAGTAGTTGCCTTACCAGAAGACAATGAAACGGATTTTTTCTCGTGCTTCGTAGAGATTTTTCATTTTAACTACCTTTAACTTTTAACCTTTACAAATACTTGAAAAGTGAACACTATTATTTAATTGGGGTAATTACACTCTTCTCTTGAGGTTTTGGAAAATGACATTCAACATTTTGTGTTTTTACTAATCATGGTTAAACTTTGGTAAAAAGGATTTTATAGAAATTTAGAATATTTTGTATAAAAAGAATGAGAGTGTTATTTTCTTCAAATGTCAAGGAAGGTGAGGGTTTTATCTATCTAGATTTGGAGTGGAATGTCATTCTTCCAAGCCTATAGGGAAGGTTTCAATGTTCAAAACTTTCAAATATATTTGCCATTTCAAATATATTTGCCAATTCCTCTCGTGTGCTTTTTCATATTTTTGTGAAATAGATAATAGATGACTCATGCCACCATTATTTGAACTTAGGAAGCTGTCAAAATTAGAATCTCTCTCCCGGAATAGAAGCTGCAATGAAAGTAGTACTCAAGACTGTTTAGAATATCCTTTTGCGATTTGTATCAGAAGTCAAAACACCATTTAAATTCACAAGTGCTTTAAAACCGAATTAATTAATATATTAACTAAGAATGAGAATAATAAAAACATAATGAGAAAGTAGCATTACTCCAATAGGTGCTCTCAATGCAAATCTATCTTTTTGTATTATGTAACTACAGAATAATGCACTTAAGTGGACCAAATAGATCGAATACAACCAAAGCTGACTGAATAGGATAAAATGGACTGAATAGAATCTACTAGAACGAATAGGACCAAAGTGGACCGAATAAGACCAAAGTAGACAGAGTGGACTGAATAAGACGAAAGTAGTGCTTCTAAAAAATAATAAGGTTAACTAGAAAATATGATAAATGAAACAATTAGCAGGTTTGTACAAGATGCATCGCAAAATAGTAGGACATGCTCCTGAGATAGCGACATTGCTAGTCAAATAGCTGGAAAACGATGACACTTCTAGTTAAATCACACGCACGAAACTAGTTACTTGGCATATATACATATCTTATTGAATACCACAACAAGAAGTCATACTTTTGCATTCATTTACCTGTACGTTGTCTCGTCGTTTCATCAACTTCATCATCCCCCACAACATGGGCCACCACTTCATTCAAAATGTTCGCACTCAAGGTTGCAATCCTTGCATGGTCACGCTCCATAATGGCAACTTCCAACTAATACCTCAACAAGGTGTTCCTAATGTCTCCACTGCCATTGTTGGTTCCTTCGCTTGGAGACATACTCGGTGGACTTGAGGTCGACATGTTCGGAGCTGCCCACGATGCGAATGCACCACCTTGCATGTCCATACCATTACAATGCAAATACTCCATGTATGTGGCTTCTGCTTCCCTTCGATCTTTATATGATTTGTGATTGGCGTTTGGGAACTTATGAACTTGTCTGCTCGCATTTAGCCAACTGTCATATATGCCTGGAATACGACCATTAAACACAACATAGGTACGTCCCATCCCTCTCTACAAACACGCACTATTGGGAAGTCCTTGCACCAGAATGGTGGATGCATACCTTCTTAATAACAGCATAGGTCTGGGTGTTTATAGCGAATCTGGAAAGAGAAACTCGACATTTTAAGAATCGAGTTACATCACTTGATACTATTACATAACTCGAATTTTGAGAAGTCGAGTTATGTATAAGACCCCTCTGGACACTTGGATTCCTCCTGGATTGCATCTAGATCTATCCAAAGTTCTTGACAGCGATGGGTATAACTCGATTTCACAATAATCGAGTTATGCATAACTCGATTTCTCATTTGCCGAGTTTTTAAATTTGCCTTCACATCATCAGCTTTTTGTAAATGTTACTCGGCCACTTAGAAATCGAGTTTTATAAAAACTCGACTTTGAAGAAGTCAAGTTATAATTCATTACCCAGGGACCACTTATCAAAACCCATGCACGACTCTGGGTGTTTGAGTTCTAAAAAGGTTCAGAAAAGCTTGAGAGGTCAGCTGTGGTCCGAGCATGTTGGCATTTTCCTTCTCACCATTGCATCTTCACCAAGTGTACTACAACTGTGGTCCTCTTCTTCTCTGTTGTGGCACATCTCCCCTGACAGGTACAAAGCTGTAAATATATGAGACTGCAACTATATCCTAACTTTTGGAAAAACTGTGATTACACTTACTATGACACTTTAGTATGAATGTGATTACACTTTAGTATGATTCTGACACAGTGTTTGTGTGTGTGTGTATATATATGTATGTATGTATAGATATATCTATCTATATATAAACAAACATACCTACCCATATATGATCATATATATATATGTATATATATACACACACACACACACATATATACATATATATATATATATATATATATATATATATATATATATATATATATATATATATATATATATAAATACCATAAAGGGGGAAGGGGACGCACAGCTGAGGGGAAGAGACGGAAGCACAGTAATAATATAGTGAAAGTAATGTAAATAAAGAAGTTAGAACAATAATAAGGCGGTAGAACCAGCCAAACAGTATATATGAAAATAATTCAAAGTAAATGAAAGCAATTTAGAACCGTCCGTTATGGCGGTAATCCGTCTAAGGTGGCGGTAGCAATAAGTAGAACAATGAACATAAAACTGAAAATACTTGTTATTGAAAGTAGTAAAACACTTACAGCAGTAGTAGTTAATAAAAGATCTCAACAGTTACAGGTTAACAGTTACAAAGTTTGAACTAGTCCTAGTCACAAGGTTTGTAGAGTTACAAGGCTTGTAGTGAACAAGGTAGTAGTAGTAGAAACAAGGAATTCTTTCTCTAAGAAGGCTTCCTAAGAGTAGGAGTTCTAAGGGAAGAGAATTCTGAACTAAAACTTATGGAAAAACTTCGCAGGGACAGCCTCCCTTAAATAGGCAAAATATCTGAGTGAATAGTTCAACAAACAGTAAAAGTAAAAAGTGAACAGTAAAAGCTTGCCAAAGTGATTTTGGAATGACAAAAAGCCTTGGAACCAGGGAGAATCTTCTTTTCAGCAAGAAACATGGGGAATCATTATCAGCGTTGGAAATCAACATTACAATTTGACCAGAAAGTAAACATTGCAACATTTGGCCATTGTGCAGGCCAGACAAATAGGGGAGTCAAACTTCCAATCAATCTTTTGCTAGGTCATCAGCATCTTCGTCATCATGACCAAACCACTCCTGATTGTAGGGGGAGTAAGGGTCATTTGAAACAGGGGCTGGAGAGGATCGTTCATCCTCTGAGGATCGTTCAGCTTCTAAATCAGCAGCTTCATCTTCTTTGATCATTTTAGTGAGTAGGGCATACAAAGAATCAGGGTCCTTGCGGATTGCATTCAAAGGAGAACTTTTCTTCTTGGTTTTAACAAGTGGTTTAACATTTTTAGCAGATGAGGAAGCAGGTGCATCAGCCACAGCTTTTTGCACAGGGGTAGTAATTCTTAATGGGGAAATCTCTGGCAACATTGTTAATAATAGAATGGGTGTGAGCAAACTTATCCCACCATTTAACATACCAACAGCGAGCAAGAACATCACCTTCCTTAACATACTGCCATTTTAGAATCCAAGGAACCTTATATCTCGAAGAAAAATGAAGCAGGGGAGTGAACTTAGCTCCATGATCATCAGTCCGGAACCTTAATGTAAAATTTTGGAAAGAATCCTTCAATGGCATAGGGAATATTTCAATAGTTGAACCAAACTGGGACCACCAACAGATGAACCAGAGAGGTAATTCAGAGTCAAAATCTTTATCAAAGTTGACAAACCATGAGTGAGACATATTTTCATTTTGGTGAAGCATGAACCTGAACCAGGCAGCAATATAATCATGATATGACTAGGGAATGGGAGAATTTGGCAACCTTCTTGTGGCGGCAGGGTTGGGGCCCCACATTTCTTCAGAAATAATGTGGTTTAAGTAAACACTGTGGTAAATAATCTTATCAGTATTAGTCTTGTCACTTATGGCTTTAATAGTGACTGAATTCTCATGTCGTAGAATGTCAGAATAGTATTGCACAGTCTTTTGGCCGTGCTCAGGAATCCAGTGAAATTTTGGGGGGAAATAGCTAGTAGCCAGCCTAAAAGGGTTAGTAATGGAGGCCTTATTTGGCTCTATGGAGAATAGGTTTTGGATATATTGTTTTCTAACATACTGGGAAGCATTGGAAGCATTAGGGTAAACAGTTTTAACAAGTTGGTGAACAGGGGCTAAAGCATAAGGATCATATGGCGAGGCTAAAACAGAAGAATAGTTAGGCTTGGGAATAGTACCTAGGGGAGTGAAACGGTTAACAATGTCCAAGGAGGAAACAGGTTCTTTTTTAACAATTGGAACAATTGGATTAGCAGTGGCAGGTGTCTTGTCTTTTGACCATCTACTTGCCATTTGGACATTGCAGAAATTCACGGGTAAGGAAATCAGGGATAGCATTTTGAGATCCTTTAATATATTCAATATCAAAATCAAAAACACTCAAAATAGCTTGCCATCTAGCAAAAATATGTTTTGAGGCAATATTTTCAACATCTTTTTCAATAACATATTTAGCACTTTTGCAATCAATACGTAACAAAAACTTTTGGTTTAATGAATCACTTTGAAAATTTGAAATACATAGTACTATAGATAAAATCTCTTTTTTAATAGTACTATAATTTAACTGTGCATTATTCCAAATACTAGAATAGAAGCGAACAATTTGTTCCGGTGACTCAGGAGAAACTCTTTGTTTTAGAATACCACCATAACCAATGTCAGAGGCATCGGTCTCAACAATTTTGAAAGCACCAACAGTGGGAATACCAAGACAAGGCAATGTCTTAACATGAGATTTGATTTGTTTAACAAGAGAAGTATGGACATCAAACCAAGGAGAAGGATTACTTTTTAACCTATCAAACAAGGGTTTACAATGTTTCCTCATATCCTTGTAAAAATCCGCAACATAGTTTAATGACCCAAGAAATCTTTGGAGTTGTGTTTTATCCATGATAACATCAGGAAACTTATCAGCAAATTGGATGGCTCTATCTATAGGACGAATCTGTCCTTCAGAGATATCAAAGCCAAGGAAACGGACTTTGGTTGAAACAATTTGATTTTCTTAGCAGAGACAACAAGACCATTTCTTTTAATTGTATCTAGAAACGAATACAAATGTTTTCAGTGTTCATCAATAGAGCTAGAGTAAACAAGGACGTCATCAATATAAACAATGGTGAAATGACTGAAGGAATTAAAAATATCATTCATGATGTTTTGAAACTCACTCGGGGCATTCTTAAGACCAAATGGCATAACATTCCACTCATAATGTCCAAAAGGAGTGGTAAAAGCAGTTTTGTACCTATCATTCTCACTAATCTGGATTTGCCAGAACCCAGATTTCATGTCAAACTTGGAAAACACCACAGCTTCACTTAGTCTATGGACAAGGTCATTCTTATTGGGAATAGGATACCTAATCCACTCCAAAACCTTATTCAAGGGTTTGTAGTTAATTACTAATCTTGGGGTACCTCTTTCAATCTCAGCATTTTTCTGGACATAAAAAGCTGAACAAGACCAGGGGGACTTGCTATTCCTAATCAATTTTTTCTGCAACAAATCATGGATTTCTTTTTTGCAAAATTCAACAATTTCAGCATTCATTTGAATAGGACGAGCTTTAGTGGGAATATTTTTCTCATCAAAATCTTTAACATATGGCAAGTCAACAATATGTTTCTTCCTGTGCCAGAAAGCATTGGGAACATCAGAGCAAACATCATCAATTAACATTTTCTGAAAATTATCAACTTTGGATTGCAACAATTTATCAGAAATTTTTTTAGCAATTTTCTTGTATCTAACTTCTTGTTGAAGGAATTTAAGATGTTTAATTTTGGCATGAATCATGTTTGAAGTAGCATTAGTGTCAATTTCAAACTTTGAAGTAAATTTGAACTTTACTTTCTGTCCAAAAGGATTAGTAGTAATTCCATCATGTTCAACAAGAAAAGGATACAAGGCATTTATAAAAGGCAAACCAAGAATTACTTTATCAGTCATGTTTTTAACAAGAACAGAAGGAACCTTGAAACAGACATTATCATGGCACACATGAGCATTATTCAATTCATACTTAATTTTCATCCGAGAACCATTAGCAGAAACCAATCTTTCAGTAGATTTTTCAAAATATTTTGAAGGAATCAGTCCTTCTTGGATACAGTTCATATCCGCACCAGAATCAATCATAGCAATAACAGTGAAATGATAATCAGGAGAAACAACAATTTTGACTTTTGTAAACCATTTTGGAGGAATTATTTTACTAACAAGAGCAAGTTGAGAATTAGTGAAAACATCATCAGTACCTTTATCAGAAAGAAGAGCCTGTTGACTGGATTCATCTCCATCTTTGTGCTCATCATCATGTTCATTATCAAACTTATCAGATTGTAGGTTATCAAGGTTTTTATCAGCTTTTAACATTATTAGCTTTTGTTTAAAATGATTGTTACCACATTTATTTTTATGTTTTAATTCGCTTATCTCTTGTTTGACAATATTAATTTCATGCTGTAAATCATTAACAGTTAAATCTTTGGATTTCTTTTTATTAAATCTTTCCAAAGTTTTTTCAAAGCTTATAGTTGATTTTTGTTTTTTATCAGTTTCATTTTTTACCAAGTTTTTCTTGAACTTATCCAAATTGAGAGTTTTAACAGATTTAATCACATTACAATAGGAACCTCCACAACCAGTTTTAATATTAGGAGAATCAGAGGAATCAGTAACAGATTGATAGCAAGAATCAGAAGAAGAAGAAAAATCATCTTCCAAGGAATCAGACGGATTGTTTGATTCAAGGATTTTGAATAATTCTTCTTGCTCTTTATTCCCAATGTTTAACATATTAAACTTATTTTTCAACTTACCAGGCTTTTGATTACAATTTTTACTAAAATGTCCAGGCTTTCCACAGTTAAAACATTTACCTTTACCTGATCTTTGTTTAACATGTTTCTTTTTAGCATAAAAATCATTTGGTTTAACAAAGTTGGTTCTGTATCTTTTATGTGTTTTATGGCTGTAATTTTTGTGACTTTTATCATGTTTTTGCCCTTTTTGCCTGGAAGGAGCAATAGGGGGTAAATCATATTGTTCACAAAAATTACCCATTTCATATTTAGCTTTTATTTTATTTTTTAATTGGTGTTTTAACAGTTTTTCATCATTGCACATATTAATACCAACTTTTTTAATAGTGCTTAAAATATCACCATAAGTCAAATTATCATAATCAATAGAATCATTTTTACCAATTAATTCTTGTTTTACCTTATGAGCAAAGATAGGAGGCAGACCGTCAATAAACTTTTCTTTCCAATAAGGCTTGAAACAGTCTTTCCGATGCATTACTCTGGAAAGGAAAACATCTTGGTACCATCTGTAATCAGACATAGTAGGACATTTCAAATTATTTAGCAAATCAGAAATTCGAGATGAAATGTTAGATGGAGTACCAACAAAATGTTTGAGAATAGTATAGATCAAGGTATTAACACCATCAGGAATACCACGACCAATACTTTCATCAAAAATAGGTAAACCTTCATCATTCGTTTTAACAGCATGTTTAATAGACTCTCTGGATTCTTCAGTGATATATGAATCCCACCATCCACGAAGAGTACCAGAAAAACCAGTAATAAGTAAATTAACAATTTCAGGTTGATCAAGATTATGGTTATTTTGATAAGCAATACCAACCATAGACATGTGACTCATTTTATTAATGATTTCTTGTTCAGACAAACCATCAATATTCCATTCATAAAGCTTATCAGCAGAAACAGAAAATTGTGTTTGAAAAGATCTCTCTTCAAACTGCATATCAAGAGGAGTGGGTTTTGAATACCAATTTTTAGTAAAAGACATGGGTTTGGAGTTTCCAACAAATCTTTTAATTTCTGGTAAATCATCATCAAAGATTCTTTTTGCAGAAACAGAAGAAACAGTATCAGAATCTGTATTTTCTTCAGAAATAATTTCTTTTTTGGAAATAGTTCGAGCAGCTGGAGTACTTGTAGAAGTACCCTCAGTTTTAACTTTTAAATCAGAACGCATTTTTTCAACAATTTCAAGAGTCTTGAATTGAGAAGTTTTAAACATAACTTTTTCTCTTTGACTGGGTAAATCAATCAAAGGTTTCTCAGTTTTAACAGAAACAGATTTTTCAGAAACAGGTTTTTCAACAATTCTTTCTTCAATACGGTCAAGCTGTTGACCAATAATATGCAAAGATTGATTAGTAAAATTGTTTTTTTCAATAAGGCTAACAATGGGAGTTTGATCACCAGCAATTTTGAAAGGAGAGGCCTTCACCTTCACTTCCTCTTTTGTCACTTCATCCTTCTTAGTAGTGATCAAAATTGGCTCAAGAGGAGGATGACTAGACCTAATAATGGTTTTATCTATTTTAACAAAATTTGATTTTTTTTTATCACATTTAAATGTTGTTTTGAAACCTTATCTTTTGAAACATAATGGTTTTCAAGAAAATCAAAAAACAAGATATGTCTTTTCAATTGATTCATCTTTTCCAACCATTTTCTCTTAACACGGTCTTTTTCAGACTGAGCAAAATTATTTTGGAAATATTTTCTTTTTGGTCTGTTTTGTGAAAGCATAAACTCATTATACAAAGAATCTCAATCAATTTCAAAATCATCATTTAAAACAGTCAAAACTCTTAATGGATTTTGGTAAACAGGACGATTTTCAATAGGAGGAGAATCAAAGTCAGATGGAGTAACAGATACAGAGTCTTCTTCATCATCAATAGCAACATTGCCATGAGGAGTGGAAAATTCAGCTTTAGTAGAATAGAAAGGAGTGCTAACTTGTGAGTTACCGCTGGAAACTCCTTTTAGCTTTAAACCAGTGGGTTTTTCAAAACTTTTTTGCAAAAAATCATTGAGATCTTGATCTCTTTTTGAAATATTTTCAGATCCAGCAAAGGAATGCCTTCCTTGGTTGATTCTCAGAGGTTGGTTATTTTGAAAACTTATTTTAACAGTACCATCAAGATATTGTTGAATATGAGTAAGATCAAGTTCATCAAAAACAGGTTTAACAAGAGGAGATTCTTGTTCCAACAACCATTCAGTGGGGAGCTTAACGTCTTGCCATTGAATCATTTTTGGAACTTGAACTTTAGCATCAGGAGTTGAACATTGAATTAACATAGTTTTATCGGAAGGTTCTCTGTGATTTAAAGCACCAGGATTTATTTGAGTACCTAACAATCTGTAATAAATGCGATAAATCAAAGCAAAAGGCTTACTACCTTCTTCCATGTTATAACCAGATGAAGCAATATTTAAAGTCAAAGCTCTAACAATATTAGGATCATCCAAAGCAAGAGTAAGATTAGGATAACAGTTAAAATAAACAGAACCATCATACAAAGAAGCAATAATCATACCAAGAACGCTATCTTTAAAATTTTTAAATCTAGCATCACGTAAACACATGAGAACAGAAGCATTAATACCCTTCCCCCTTTATGGTATCAGAGCCACTCTTTTCTAGTCGGTGATAGGGTGGTTGTGTCTTTATTTCTTGTTCGTGTCTACCCGAACCTTTGGTACTCCGTTGTTGTGTTCCCTTCTTACTGTCATTGGCGCCACCCTAGTCGTAAAGTGAATTCCTAAAACCGAACTGTAAGGCCCGTTTGAGCCGAGAGGACGTGTAGGGCATGAGAGGTATAAGGTTGGTTGGGGTATGTGTTACAAAATGCAACGGTTGTGAGAAAAACATGATAATTGAGTATTGAACCTAGGATAGTATGGATAAGTTGTGGAGATCCAACTCCTCTGTCAGCTCCAGGACTAGTTGTCCTCCTGTTATCGTAAATGAAGAAGATCACATTGTTGAAGAACATGAGATCCCTGATTTTCGAAAATGGAATATTCCTAAAGTTGATACTAAAACTGTTTATAAGACTAGTTTTGTTGAATCTACTTTCTATCCCATTTACAAAGTGAGAACTGTTGAACAAACATTTTCTATTTCCAGAGTTCGTGAAAAATGTTGCTTGTTTTCTAAAAGAAATATTAATGAGTTCATTGCTAAAAAACTCAGTTACTTGCATATTGGTTTGGTTCAAGTTGCCATTAAACCACTCACCCGAAAGGGCATTAATGCTTCTGTTCTCATGTGTTTACGTGATGCTAAATTTAAAAATTTTAAAGATAGCGTTCTTGGTATGATTATTGCTTCTTTGTATGATGGTCCTGTTTATTTTAACTGTTATTCTGATCTTACTCTTGCTTTGGATGATCCTAATATTGTTAGAGCTTTGACTTTAAATATTGCTTCATCTGGTTATAACATGGAAGAAGGTAGTAAGCCTTTTGCTTTGATTTATCGCATTTATTACAGATTGTTAGGTACTTAAATAAATCCTGGTGCTTTAAATCACAGAGAACCTTCCGGTAAAACTATGTTAATTCAATGTTCAACTCCTGATGTTAAAGTTCAAGTTCCAAAAATGATTTAATGGCAAGACGTTAAGCTCCCCACTGAATGGTTGTTGGAACAAGAATCTCCTCTTGTTAAACCTGTTTTTGATGAACTTGATCTTACTCATATTCAACAATATCTTGATGGTACTGTTAAAATAAGTTTTCAAAATAACCAACCTCTGAGAATCAACCAAGGAAGGCATTCCTTTGCTGGATCTGAAAATATTTCAAAAAGAGATCAAGATCTCAATGATTTTTTGCAAAAAAGTTTTGAAAAACCCACTGGTTTAAAGCTAAAAGGAGTTTCCAGCGGTAACTCACAAGTTAGCACTCCTTTCTATTCTATTAAAGCTGAATCTTCCACTCCTCATGGCAATGTTGCTATTGATGATGAAGAAGACTCTGTATCTGTTACTCCATCCGACTTTGATTCTCCTCCTATTGAAAATCGTCCTGTTTACCAAAATCAATTAAGAGTTTTGACTGTTTTAAATGATGATTTTGAAATAGATTGGGATTCTTTGTACAATGAGTTTATGCTTTCACAAAACAGACCAAAGAGAAAATATTTCCAAAATAATTTTGCTCAGTCTGAAAAAGACCGTGTTAAGAGAAAATGGTTGGAAAAGATGAATCAATTGAAAAGACATATTTTGTTTTTTGATTTTCTTGAAAACCATTATGTTTCAAAAGATGAGGTTTCAAAACAACATTTAAATGTGATAAAAAAATCAAATTTTGTTAAAATAGATAAAACCATTATTAGGTCTAGTCATCCTCCTCTTGAGCCAATTTTGATCACTACTAAGAAGGATGAAGTGACAAAAGAGGAAGTGAAGGTAAAGGCCTCTCCTTTCAAAATTGCTGATGATCAAACTCCCATTGTTAGTCTTATTGAACAAAACAATTTTACTAATCAATCTTTGCATATTATTGGTCAACAGCTTGACCGTATTGAAGAAAGAATTGTTGAAAAACCTGTTTCTGAAAAATCTGTTTCTGTTAAAACTGAGAAACCTTTGATTGATTTACCCAGTCAAAGAGAAAAAGTTATGTTTAAAAATTCTCAGTCCAAGACTCTTGAAATTGTTGAAAAAATGATTTCTGATCTAAAAATTAAAATTGAGAGTACTTCTACAAGTGCTCCAGCTGCTCGAACTATTTCTAAAAAAGAGATTGTTTCTGAAAAAGATACAGATTCCGATACTGTTTCTTCTGTTTCTGCAAAAAGAGTTTTTGATGATGATCTACCAGAAATTAAAAGATTTGTTGGAAACTCCAAACCCATGTCTTTTACTAAAAACTGGTATTCAAAACCCACTCCTCCTGATATGCAGTTTGAAGAAAGATCTTTTCAAACATAGTTTTCTGTTTCTGCTGATAAGCTTTATGAATGGAATATTGATGGTTTGTTTGAACAAGAAATCATTAATAAGATGAGTCATATGTCTATGGTTGGTATTGCTTATCAAAATAACCATGATCTTGATCAACCTGACATTGTTAATTTACTTGTTACTGGTTTTTCTGGTACTCTTCGTGGATGGTGGGATTCTTACATCACTGAAGAATCCAGAGAGTCTATTAAACATGCTGTTAAAAAGAATGACGAAGGTCTACCTATTTTTGATGAAAGTATTGGTCGTGGTATTCCTGATGGTGTTAATACCTTGATCTATACTATTCTCAAACATTTTGTTGGGACTCCATCTAATATTTCATCCCGTGTTTCTGACTATTTAAATAATTTGAGTTGTCCTACTATGTCTGATTACAGATGGTATCAAGATGTTTTTACTTCCAGGGTGATGCTCCGGAAAGATTGTCATAAGCCTTATTGGAAAGAAAAGTTTATTCACGGTCTACCTCCTATCTTTGCTCATAAGGTAAAACAAGAATTAATGGGTAAAAATGATTCTATTGATTATGATAATTTAACCTATGGTGATATTTTCAGTACCATTAAAAAACTTGGTATCAATATGTGTAATGATGAAAAACTGTTAAAACACCAATTAAAAAACAAAAGAAAGGCTAAATATGAAATGGGAAATTTCTGTGAGCAATATGGTTTGCCTCCTATTGCCCCTTCCAGGCAAAAGAGTAAAAAACATGATAAAAGCCATAAAAAAATATAAAAAACACAGAAATAACTTTGTTAAACCGAATGATTTCTATGCTAAGAAGAAAAATGTTTCTAAAAAATATGTTAAACAAAGGTTAAGTAAAGGTAAATGCTTTAACTGTGGTAAACCTGGACACTTCAGTAAAGACTGTAAAGAAAAACCTGGTAAGTTAAAAAATAAATTTAATATGTTAAATATTGGTGATAAAGAGCAAGGAGAATTATTCAGAATCCTTGAATCGGATAACTCCTCTGATTCTTTGGAAGATGATTTTTCTTCATCTGATTCTTGCTATCAATCTGCTGATGATTCCTCTGATTCTCCTAATATTAAAATTGGTTGCAGAGATTCCTGTTGCAATGTTGTTAAAACTGTTAATGCTCTCACCAAGAGTGAAGAAGATGAAAAGTTAATAATTCAACTGATAAACCAAATTCAAAATCCTGAATTACAAAAAGAATATTTGGATAAGTTTAAGAAAAACTTGATAAAAGATGAAACTGGTAAAAAACTAAAATCAACTATAAGTTTTGAAGAAACTTTGGAAAGATTTAATAAAAAGAAATCTAAAGAATTAACTGTTAATGATCTCCAACATGAAATTAATATTGTTAAACAAGAGATAAATGACTTAAAACATGAATTTAAAAGCATGAAAAGTGATAACAATAATCTTAAACAAGAACTGATGATGTTAAAGGTTGATAAACAACAATATGATAAATCTGATAGTGAACATGATGAGTACAAAGATGGAGATGAATCCAGTCAACAAGCTCTTCTTTCTGATGAAGGTATTCCTGATACTGGTATTCCTGATAGTGTCACTAATCCTCAACTTGCTTTTGTTAATAAAATACTTCCTCCAAATTGGTTTACAAAAGTTAAAATTGTTGTTTCTCCTGATTATCATTTCACTGTTATTGCTATGATTGATTCTGGTGCGGATATGAACTGTATTCAAGAAGGACTAATTCCTTCAAAATATTTTGAAAAATCTACTGAAAGATTGGTTTCTACTAATGGTTCTCAGATGAAAATTAAGTATGAATTGAATAATGCTTGTGAAAGTTCAAAAACGTGTATAAACACCTTTGAACGTTTAGACCCCCAAATTACAACTTATCCAATTCAAGCAATATGTCAAACAACTAGTGTGCGAAAACTTAACATATGCTATAATATGGAATAGGTAAAAACTATCTAAGCCAAAACAAAATATAATCCACAGCAGATAATAAAAAGGCAAAGATAGAGAGGAAGGAAGATGCAAACACAAAGACAACACGCAATGTGTTATCGAAGAGGAAACCGAAGCCCTCGGTGTAAAACCTCTCCGCCGCCCTCCAAGCGGTAAACAATCCACTAGAAAATACAATTGGGATACATGGACAGCAATAGACCCTCCAAGCCTAATCTACCCAGTGCACCTAAGCCCTCCAAGCTTCTTGCTCCAACGAGGTTGCGCCGAACCTTTTTCTTTTCTAGCTTCCCGGATTCCGCTACTAGACCATAGCATCAACCAATGAAGATTGGTTCCTTCCTAACTGCTTCCCAGAAATCCAAATAGCTGTCTCACAGTGATGATGATGGTGAGAACCAGGTTTGGTATAATGCCTCTCAAGGGTTTGACAATGGAGAGGAAGAGAGATGAGGAATTTGAAGAGACTCTAATGTAAAGATTGTAGATGGTTCAATCTTGTTTTGCTCTAGGGTTTCTCTCTCAAAATTCTCTCTGGAAGCTCTCTCACAATCATGGGTAAAAGGAGTATTTATACTGGAGTGGGAGAGGAATGTGAAACGTCAGGTTTTACAAAACAGGGGTGGCTCGCGGCTTGACCTCGCGGCTTGACTAAGTCGCGAGATCCAGTCGCGAGATAACCGTATGGCCAGTTGTCCTGTTTTGTCCTGTAGTGCTCCAGCTTGCATGACTGTTCACCTTCCAGCATGCTTGGCACGTGTGCTGCGTCTGGCGGCTTGCAGCCGCGAGTCACTCGCGAGTCCCAGCCGCGAGTCTCTGTTTTCTTGCACACTCTTGAGCAATCTTCACTCTATCTCACTCACTACCCTTACATCAAACCCACCTAAATACAGGGTTACTAAATGCTGAATTACAAGCAAATTTGGCATGGAATAAAGCCAATTAGATGGTTGAATAAATTCAACCTTACAATCTCCCCCTTTGGCTATTCCGTGACAAAACCCTAAAACAGACTCTAGACTTAACATGTGAGTTGGGAACAGTTGAACAAAACTCACTCACACCTAACTCTAGAAGCTGTGAAGCACTTGAATCATATGAACATAATACTCCTGAAACACAACAATACACCATGATCATTGTAAGCAGAAAATCATAAAATGCATATGAAACAGGCAATATGTGGTCAAGCAAAGATGGAGTTAAGAAACAAACCATGACTTGATCAACCAAGTGAACACCACAAGGTAGTGATCACAGTGCTCATTCACACTTGGAATGAACACAAGGACATACAAGTTAACAAGCACAAGGCAAGACACTTGTATGTTCAACACTCAACCAATGCATAGTACACAAGGTATATGCATCTAGGAACAATTCTACAAGGGCACAAGAGTGACAGTACATAAATCAAAATGCAAGACATTTAGATTAAAGTACTGATTTCAACATAGCATACAGGCTGCAATTAAGCAAGGTACATACCATAAAGCCTACAAAAGTATGCATAAAACAAAAACCCTAAAAGCTTACAAAAGCACATGGGTACAAACAAAAAAAACTAAATAACAGTTTACAAAACACAATATATTAACTTAAAGTGAAAACTTAAACTGAAGAAGAATGTAAAGACACTCCCCCTTAGGTAATATCCTCCCCCTCTGATCATGCCTATCACTCCCCCTTTTTGTCATGGAATAGACTATTCATCCTCTTCCAGCTTTCTCTGAATTTGATCCAATTGAGTTTGAAGAGAAGTAAACTTCATATCCCATCGAGTGCTTTGATGGTGTAGAGACGCTGTGAGTCCAGACATCTTTGTATTCAACTCGTGGACAGAGGATACAATGCGATCAAGTTTCTCATCTAGGGAGAGAGTGCTGAAATGAGAGCCACTGTGAGATGTAGAAGTTTCTGGTTTGGCTCTCTTCCGACTATGTCCAATGCTTGCATTGAATGTACGCATGTTGATTGGACTTGGTTTTGAGATAGGAGATTCATCTGCCGTTGGATAAATTCCCTTGAGCTTCAAGATCCGTGAAATGAGACTGCAGAAAGGAATGCATATCCGAGACTCAGTTCAAAGAACCGTTTTGCGCAAAACATGAAAGATATGAGCACAGATGTCTATTTCCACATCAGAGATTAGATCATGAAGAAACAACGCACGTCCGAGGTTCATATACCCAGTGCTTGATAAAGGATACAAATTGTGAAACATCACAATTGTAAGCACTCTCAGTTTTGGAGAAAGAGAGGAAACACTGATGGATTTCCCATTGGGTGAGAACTCCAAGTCTTGACCAAGACTTTCTTTGAGAAGCTCCTCATCAGGACAAAGATCATCATAAACCGGTGAATGTCGGATAATTGGTCTGTTGATGTGAAGTATTTCTACCAGATATGCAGGAGAGACAGAAAAGCTCTTTTTCCGAACCCAGCACTTAAGTTCATCTCTTTCCACAATTGCGTTGGCATAAAATTCTTTTACCAAATCTTCATACACGTCATCCAGATCAGAGAGAAGGTAATTCCAATCCTTGTGAGCAAACCATTTCGGAATGTCAGTGTCATGAAGTGAGGGCTGATCCACAGCTCTTTCTAGTAAAGGTGTGGCATGTAGAAAGTAATTCTCATAAGACTGATAGGCTGCATATGATCTGAACTTGTTGGGATCGAATCTCTTTGATAAAGAGCGAGTCCCTTTTGTTTGAGGTGGGTAATCATCAAGATCAATTACTGGTTCCTTCCCTTTGGAACTACCTCCTTTCACAGCAGCTTTCTTGAATGGTGACATGACTAGTCTGTATTTTGAACAAGGGAAATGGTAGAACACAATCCAACAGACTTTATTAGCAGTGGGTTAGTGGAAATTTAGGGATAATGAAAAAACCCTAATAGCTGGATGAAAATGGCCAGACAATAGCAATGAGGGACACAATGGCCCAAATTGAACTACACAGTAGAGGGAGTCAAAATAAAACCACACAATCAGCAGAAAAAGGACCCATATTCAACAACACATCAACAGGATACCACACAGGATCATTTTGAAACACCACATCAACAGCAGATCAGACAAAAATAGCTAACCCTAGCTAAGCACATGATGAAGAACAAAACCAACAATATAAAATGGCTCAAAACAGAAACAAAAGCTTCCATAAGCTAAGCATGTACAAAGAGTAGTAGCTGAGCTAAAAACCCATCTCAAAATCACAATCAAATGCGAATAATCCAGAGGGAAAACCATAACAACAAGTAGAATAGAGTTCAAGACAGAAAAACCATACCTGTTACTCGATGATTTTGAGCTGAAAAGAGGCAAACAATGGAGATCGAAAATGGGAGCACGGAGTGTTTGGGAAGGAGATATTTTAGAGAGAAGATGAACAGTTCACAAATGTTCGAGGGAAAACACTGGAAAACTCTTTTAAAACTGTCCCTATTTTTGCCAAACACGCGTTTTTCACGACTGAGGTGAGTCGCCAGGTCAAGCCGCCAAGACTCTCAAAGGAAAAATTTTGAAAAAATTTTTCTAAGTGTTTTTCGCGACTGGAAGGTCTACCCGCGAGGGAGTCGCGAGCTGAGCCGCGAAAATCTCTGGATAACCTCGCGACTGGACCTTTCACTCGCGAACAAGTCGCCAAAATGGACCCGCGAACACGCGACTGAGGATCGCGACTTGACATACCCGAGACTGAGTCGCCAAAACAGGGCAAAATTTTTTTTTGAAATTTTCATTTTTGAAGAACAAAATACTTTCCAAAAACACCTAAAACACTCAAAAATCTTTTTGTGCTTGAAACAACAAAGATTGAGCATGTGAAAAACATATTTCATCAAGTACAATTACACAAATGATTATGGCATTCATTGAACATAAACTTGTGTGTTGTGTGTGGATATCAACAATGAGATAGTCCTTAGTCTAATGTGAAGCTTCAATGATCAATTCAACCAATGCATACACAATTAGCACTAGATCATGTGATCTATCTCACTTATAGAAATATGTATATATGACCTCCCACAAAACTTGATAAAATGACTTGGAGCTTTACATTTGACTCCACTTTTAGTCATAACATTTGATCTTTTTGATCCTTTTGAGACAACACCTCTCATTGTGAGAGTGATATTTGATAAATCTCTTTAATGAACAAGCCTTTGGCCTTTTGAATAAACATTTCTCTTTAATTCTTGGTCGCTTTCCCTTTTTCCTAGTCGAATACTAGTATGTGCGACAGGCTTTTGCAGCTCAATATCTCTTTTCATTTGGAGATTTACATTTGGTGAGCTCTTTTTAGCAATAAAAAATAAAGAGTGGGAAGATATATAGACACAAGTCTATGCATGTCTCAAAATCAACAAAACCATTCACTAATCATTCATGACAAGTTTGAAGATCTATTTACAACAATCACAAAGATTTCAAGATTTCTCCCACAGAGATATGAGTGCAAAGAAACAAGCAGTGCTCGAAAATGCACAAAGCCATTAGCACAAAGGTACAAGGCAAAACAAGTTTTGAGACAAAAACTCAACAATGTCAATCAAGCTTTTTGATTTTCTAATTTTTATGTGATTTTTTGGATTTTTGACATAAAAGAAGAAAATGATTGAACAAACATAGAAAGAAGCAACAGTATTCACAAATGGACAAACAAACAATAAACATGTTGCACAAAGAGCTAACAAAGAAGTGTGTGCCCCAACACAAACAAACTTATCATGTTATAAATATGTGAAGCACACAACACACAAAAGAGTCAAGGAATTGTACCAACACCAATGGTCTTACGGAGTGATTCAAACTGTGGACCATCGAGAGGCTTGGTGAAGATGTCCGCCTTTTGATTGTCGGTGTGTATGAACTCAAGACACACGACTCTTTCCTCTACCAAATCCTGAATGAAATGGTAACGTATCTCTATGTGTTTAGATTTTGAATGCTGGACAGGATTCTTGGAAAGATTGATGGCACTGGTATTGTCACAGAAGACACACATCGTTTCTTGAGGAATTCCATAGTCATGAAGTAATTTCTTCATCCAAAGAAGCTGAGTGCAGCAACTTCCAGCAGCAATGTATTCTGCTTCAGCAGTAGATAGAGACACGGAATTCTGCTCCTTGCTCATCCACGAGACAAGATTGTTACCAAGGTAGAAACAGCCACCTGAAGTACTTTTCCGATCGTCTACACTGCCAGCCCAGTCAGCATCTGAATATCCAGCAAGACAAGCATTTGAGTCTTTTGAATACCACAGACCATAGTTTGAAGTACCATTCACATACCGAATGATTCGCTTAGCAGCAGTCAGGTGAGATTCCTTCAGATTAGCTTGGTACCTGGCACAAACGCCAACACTGAAAGCAATGTCCGGTCTACTGGCTGTAAGATAGAGCAAACTCCCTATGATGCTCCTATACAATGTAGGACTTACTTCGACTCCAGACGAATCAACATTCAGTTTAGTGGATGAGCTCATGGGAGTGGAGGCATGTTTTTTGGAGTCTAGTCCAAACTTCTTGACAATGTTTCTGGCATACTTCTCTTGAGATACAAATATACCCTCCTTCTGTTGTTTGACTTGAAGACCCAAGAAAAATGTGAGTTCCCCCACCATACTCATCTCAAACTCCTTCTTCATCTCCTCAGAAAATTCAGTAGCACGATCTTCGATGGTTGCCCCAAACACTATGTCATCAACATAGACTTGTGCCACAAGGAGATAATCTTCATCATTTTTGACAAACAGAGTTCGGTCGGCATACCCTCTTTTGAAACCTCTATCTAGAAGATAATGTGTAAGACGATCGTACCAGGCTCTAGGCGCTTGTTTTAAGCCATAAAGGGCTTTCTTCAATCTTAATACATGATCTGGAAAATGAGTATCCTCAAATCCTTTTGGTTGCTCAACAAATACTTCTTCATTTAGATATCCATTCAGAAATGCGCACTTTACATCCATTTGATAAAGTTTGAAATTCAAAGTGCACGCAATGGACATGAGGATTCGAATGGATTCGAGTCTTGCCACCGAAGCGAAAGATTCATCAAAATCTACTCCTTCTACTTGAGTGTATCCTTGAGCTACTAACCGAGATTTGTTTCGAATTATCTCTCCATCTTCATCAGTTTTGTTTTTAAAAATCCATTTTGTGCCTATAACATGAACGTTCTCAGGCCTTGGAGCAAGTTCCCACACATCATTCCTCACAAACTGATTCAGCTCTTCATGCATTGACTCAACCCAATTCTCATCTTGAAGAGCCTCTTCAACCCTTTTTGGTTCAAACTGTGCAAGATAGCAGTGATATGTTACATGATTGGCTCGCAGAATGTTTCCTTTCCTGAGGCGAAGACCGTCATCAAGAGATCCTATGATGTTACTTTCCGGATGATTCTTGATAACTCTTGAAGATGGCCCTTTTGAAGTTGAAACTTCATCACTTCGAGAGATAGGAGGATGAACTTCCGGAGGTGTAAGAGGACTTGATGTTCTAGACATCGATCTCGTTTCCATTCTTGGGTTGATGGGAGTTGATTCAACTTCTGGTATAGGTTCTTCACCTTCTATATCCAAAGCTTCTACCTCAACATTGGGCTCTTTGGTGTTCGGCCCTTCTACATCATCAATCATTTCCACCTTAGATAAGGCATCATCAATCTTGACATTTATGGACTCCATCACAGTCTTTGTTCTCTTGTTAAACACTCTATACGCTCGACTTGTAGTAGAGTACCCAAGAAAAATACCCTCATCACTTCTCGCATCAAACTTCCCAAGATTCTCCCGATCATTTAGGATATAGCATTTACTTCCAAACACCCGGAAATACTTCACTTTAGGCTTCTTCCCATTCCATATCTCATAGGCAGTCTTCTTTGTACCAACTCGAAAGAAAATCCTATTGCCAATGTGACACGAGGTGTTGACAGCTTCTCCCCAAAATTTTTGAGGTATTTGCTTGTTAAGCAACATGACTCTTGCCATCTCCTGAATCACACGATTTTTTCTCTCTACCACTCCATTTTGTTGTGGAGTTTTGGGAGCTGAAAATTCTCTTTTAATTCCATTCTTCTCACAGAAGGACTCGAATCTTGCATTCTCAAATTCCCTCCCATGATCACTTCTAATTTTGGCAATCGGAATCCCTTTTTCGTTTTGTAGTTTCTTGCACAGAATCTCCAACCTCTCACATGCTTCTGATTTTTCTCTAAGGAATTCAACCCAAGTGTATCTTGAGTAGTCGTCCACAATGACCATAATGTATCTCTTCCCCCCTAGGCTTTCAGTTCTGGTAGGCCCCATTAGATCAACATGAAGTAACTCCAAGCACCGAGAAGTGGCAATCACATTCACCTTGTGATGACTTGCCTTAGTTTGCTTCCCCATTTGACATGCACCACAAACGGTCTTCTTCACTTTTCCAAACTTAGGAAGTCCCTCGACTGCTTCAAGTTTGGAGACTTTTGCTACTTGTTTGAAGTTGGCATGCCCAAATCTGTGATGCCACAGCTCCAACATATCCACACGAGCACTTCTACACGATATGGGTGCCGTGGGAACTATTCCATAACAGTTATCTGTAGTCCGATTTCCCTCCAAAACCTGAATCCCCTCTTCATTGATGATCAAGCATCCCTTCTTAGAGAATTGTACCAGGAAATCATCATCACAAATTTGAGTGATGCTCAGCAAATTCGCCTTCAGCCCTTTTATGTACAGCACATCTTTCAACAGCGGCAAACCAGGTATCTCAATGGTTCCTTTGCCTAGGACTTGAGCATGACTTCCATCACCAAAGGTCACATAGTCACCAACCTTTTCTTTGAGTGTCTTAAACATTGATTTATCCCCTGTCATATGGCGAGAACACCCACTGTCAAGATACCACAAACACGCATTAAACACCTTCAATGAGGTATGCACCAAATAGGTTCACATGTGACAAACATTCTTGACCTTCAAACACAAACTCATCATCAGTTTTCATGCTTCTTTCAGATTGATTTTTCATTTTCAGATTCTCAATCATCTCACACAACATTCTATTCTTTCTTTTATATTTTTTAATCAATGATTTGGATTCAGATATGCTACTGTGTAAGACATGATTCTGATTTTCAAGATATTCCAGCATGTGAACAAATACTCTAGCATGTTTCTTAGTTTTTAACAACTCTACGAGATCATTAGTAAACCACCTTTCAGACATATGCATAGAGTCATTTTCACAAACACTTAAGCTGCAATTCAGCATGGTATTTTCCATAACAACAACCACAACACAGGGGTCTAGGATCACACTTAGGTAATAAAACCACAACAAGTGTACCCGCTCTGATACCAATTGAAAGTTAAAAAACGTGTATAAACACCTTTGAACGTTTAGACCCCCAAATTACAACTTATCCAATTCAAGCAATATGTCAAACAACTAGTGTGCGGAAACTTAACATATGCTATAATATGGAATAGGTAAAAACTATCTAAGCCAAAACAAAATATAATCCACAGCAGATAATAAAAAGGCAAAGATAGAGAGGAAGGAAGATGCAAACACAAAGACAACACGCAATGTGTTATCGAAGAGGAAACCGAAGCCCTCGGCGTAAAACCTCTCCGCCGCCCTCCAAGCGGTAAACAATCCACTAGAAAATACAGTTGGGATACATGGACAGCAATAGACCCTCCAAGCCTAATCTACCCAGTGCACCGAAGCCCTCCAAGCTTCTTGCTCCAACGAGGTTGCGCCGAACCTTTTTCTTTTCTAGCTTCCCGGATTCCGCTACTAGACCGTAGCATCAACCAATGAAGATTGGTTCCTTCCTAACTGCTTCCCAGAAATCCAAACAGCTGTCTCACAGTGATGATGATGGTGAGAACCAGGTTTGGTATAATGCCTCTCAAGGGTTTGACAATGGAGAGGAAGAGAGATGAGGAATTTGAAGAGACTCTAATGTAAAGATTGTAGATGGTTCAATCTTGTTTTGCTCTAGGGTTTCTCTCTCAAAATTCTCTCTGGAAGCTCTCTCACAATCGTGGGTAAAAGGAGTATTTATACTGGAGTGGGAGAGGAATGTGAAACGTCAGGTTTTACAAAACAGGGGTGGCTCGCGGCTTGACCTCGCGGCTTGACTAAGTCGCGAGATAACCGTATGGCCAGTTGTCCTGTTTTGTCCTGTAGTGCTCCAGCTTGCATGACTGTTCACCTTCCAGCATGCTTGGCACGTGTGCTGCGTCTGGCGGCTTGCAGCCGCGAGTCACCCGCGAGTCCCAGCCGCGAGTCTCTGTTTTCTTGCACACTCTTGAGCAATCTTCACTCTATCTCACTCACTACCCTTACATCAAACCCACCTAAATACAGGGTTACTAAATGCTGAATTACAAGCAAATTTGGCACGGAATAAAGCCAATTAGATGGTTGAATAAATTCAACCTTACAGCTTGTGTGTGCCATGATAATGTTTGTTTCAAGATTCCTTCTGTTCTTGTCAAAAATATGACTAATAAAGTGATTCTTGTTGAATATGATGGAATTACTACTGATCCTTTTGGACAGAAAATAAAATTCAAATTTGCTTCAAAGTTTGAAATTGATTTCAATAATCTGTCTTATAAGAAAGATTCTCCCATGAATGAACTTATTCAAGAACTAGTGATGAGTTCTTGCAAAAATTTCACTGATGATAATTTTCATAGTACCAAAATGCTAAATACTATCAATTATCCTAACATTATCAATGACTCTTTGCAGGAATCGGACAATAATGCGTGGATAAATACCACTAATAAGTGGGATAATAATAATAATATTCATATTTATACCACTGGTAAGTGGATTATTATGGAAAGGAAAAACAAGGGAAAAGCTCCTGTACAGGACTATTCTCAAAGCAAAAGGCTCCCAGTGGGACCTTTTAAAATGCATGAAGGCGCATCTTCTAGGGTGAAACCTAGTGGATCAACATCCCTTCAAGGAGATGTCCCGGTAGAGGTGACATACTCTAATGGTGATATGATAATTGCTTTACAGGAAGTTTTGTCTCGAAATTTACAATTCCATAATGGAACCTATTCGGAATTACTAGATTCCATCAAATTTATTCTTGATAACCTTCAAGCTGTTTATACCAGGGACCACCACAAACTATTCCAAAAAACCCTTCGAGCCCTTGAAATCCACCTTGTTAACCTTACTGCTCAAAATGAGGCTCATGCAAGCCACTATGCTAACCTTACTTCAGAATGTGCCAGTATTGTTTCTAAAAATGAGGCTTATAGAAGCCATCTTGTTAACCTACCAAACACTACAAGTGAACCCTATGATCCCTATACTAGTCAACTCTTTGGCAAAGAGGAAATCCATTCTATGGATAAAATGACTTTAATGGGCACTGATTATGCATGATTGAGTCTTAAGACCCAATCTTTATTAAGAAGTGCTATTGCCAACTTGCCAACAGATATACAATTACGTATTCTGGGAAGCAAGGCTATGTTTAGGTCTTTTGACCTATGGTTCAAATGTTTCAAAAAACTGGTTACAACTACTATTCCTGATCCAGATGAGTTGGATGAAGGTGATAATGTTTTTCTCCAATTAGAATGGGAAGAACACTTCGGGGCTAGTCTCAGAGTGTATGAAAAGAAACACCCATTTCCTGGTCTTCTAATTAATTATGAGGATTCCTATGTTGATGCTGATGATTCAGATGATGATGTTATGGATCCTAACTGGCTTTCTCAAATGTTTGAATATGGCTTTATAAGATTCTTAAAATTAACAAGCCATAAACAAGCCAGCTAGCTCCCACAAATCGTACAGACTGCTATTAGAGGGTTTGAAAGCCCTTTTGTTTCCATTAGATGCTGGAGTACTTTGCCAAAATGGGAAAGAGATAACTGGATGAATGTCCAACCCTCAAAGCATCTCATTCTCATTAATGGTTACACCCACCAAGGACAATGGCTTGAAGGAAATTCTCACTTATCCTTCAAAAAACCTTATGACCTTGCAGAATGTTGGAGGAATTATTTCAATAATCAAATTCTTAAGGTTGCTCAAAATTTATGGAAAGATATATATATATATATATATATATATATATATATATATATGTATGTATAGATATATCTATATATAAACAAACATACCTACACATATATGATTATGTATATATATGTGTGTGTGTGTGTGTGTGATTGTGACATTGTATACATACATACATATATATATATATATATATATATATATATATATATATATAGTTATGTATGTTTAGATATATCTATATATATATATATATATATATATATATATATATATATGTATATTTCTGCATTCCTACATAGGTATCAACAATGATGTAACAAACAATCATGGGTTTTAATTGTCTGGTTTGAGTGCATGTTTATGTACAAACGAATCAAGTTTTTTTAAGAATACTTAGGATATCATTATAATGCGTCTGTAAAAGTTTCATTGTACGTTCATGTGCGTAAAGATTAATTACAGTTGCGTTAACATGACCCCTTATCTTCTGCATGATAACCACAATTAATTATCCTTATCCAAGTCTGCCATGGGTCATCATTACTTCTATGTTTACTACGATGGGGAGCAGTATTACCATGACTTGCATGGGCTATCCTATAGAGGCGAGTTAATGAAGCAGAAGTTCATTAAGTTCAAATGCATAACACACTTGAGAAAAATGTACCGAAAGATAATGGTAGCTCTAGGGTTGGACAGGGAGTCACATAAGATATCCATTGTGTACCATGCCCCTCAACTACTCGTGAATACTCAAGTTTCTACAACTCAAATCCGTTGGAATACGATGCTAACATGGACATGATGTGGACAGTGATTAAGCGGACCCCCTAGTTCATAGCGTTCGACTTGTATGTAACTGTTGAGGCTATTGGGTTCCATGTTGGTGCAAGTTCGTAACATGCCAGTGGGGTGGAAGAGCCATACTCATCTCCGCTTGATGTGTATCCTTCCATTGCTGATGCCACGCTTTTGCCCTATAACACTCAACCATGTAGTGCGGTTGATGATTTGGACAACACTGAATAAGCCGAAGTGTTGGGCGCCATCTAGACACATGACGTGGGAGGGTCTAGTCACGCATATGAAAATGTCCAAGCCTATATGGATGGAGGACTTGATATTGATGCCAACCGAGATGTGTACGAAGAGTTCATTGATAATGATGGACCAGTGGACAATCTAGAGGTCTTAGATGAACTACAGTTTGAACACAACGAGGAGGCTTGCCTTAATACAGTTCCTATCCCAGAATGGTTCACATTAAACACATGGGACAACATTAATGACCCATCACCTTCATTGGGTACAGGACAGCTTACAAGTTAGCATAAAGGTGACTAGCCAGCGAAGGGGATGCTATTCAAGAATAAAGCCTTCGTTCAATACATGTTGACCCTCTACTCTGTGGAGAATAATAAGCAATACAAGTACATCAAGTCTGACACCAATAGGCTGGCAGTGTGGTGTATACATGATCCATGCTCGTGGTCAATTCGGGCTATTTGCAACAAGAAGCACATGATGAGGCTAATTAGTAAATGTAAGGGTCTCCACAGTTGCACATCTCTCCAGGTAGCGACTGATGGACGAATGATGGATTCAATGTTCATTTCCATTGCACTTGAGCAGTATGTATGGAAGGACATTGCAAGATCCAAAAGGACCTACGTAGTATGTTGCATGCAAAGCACGGGCATGAAGTAACTATGTACAAGGTTTGGGAAGCCAAATAGAAGGCAATTGCGCGTATTTACGGGGATTTTGATGAGTCGTATGTAGAATTGCCACGGTTTCTAGCGGCACTGGACGATGCAGATCTAGACACTGTAACTTTGTTAAAGTGCAACCCCCATGTCCCGGGGACTTGTATATTCAACTCCGTGTTTTGGGTTTTTGGTCCCTGTATTAGAGGGTTAGGCATTGCAGGCCGGTGATAAGCATAGATGCGACGCACCTCTATGGCAAGTACAAAGGAAAGCTATTGATAGCAATGGCAACAGATGGTAACAACGAGGTTTATCCACTCACGTTTGTCGTTGTTGAAAGTGAGAGCACAGAGACATGGGGATGGTTCTTGGCATGCCTGCTGCCCTATGTTACGGACCAGACCAATTTGTGTATAATCTTCAACAGGCATCATGGGATAAAATCATGCTTCGATGACACCACTAGGGGCTATTTGCAAGCACCCTTAACCCATCAATGGTATTACCTGCGCCATTTAGTAAGCAATGTTAACACTAAGTTCAATAGTTTGGCGTTGAAGAACTTGGTATGGAAGGCAACAACTGCGAATCAAGCTAGGAAGTTTGAAAACACAATGGATTTAATCAAGAATGTCAATTCGATGGCGTACGACTATCTTAAGGCTGAAGGGAAGGAAAAGTGGACACTTGCACATGACCATGGGCACCGATATGGGGCAATGACAACCAACCTGTCAGAGTGCTTCAATGGGGTACTTAAGGGAGCACGCAACTTGCCCATAACCGCAATAGTGAAGTTCACATTTTACAAGGTGAACTTGTACTTTGATGATCGTCGTAACAAAACCCTAGAGCAGATGGAAGAGGGGTAAGAATGGTGCAAATATGCCTATGACAAGTTTAAGGCAAATCAAGAGAAGACGAAGCTCCATATCGTTAGAAGGATGAGCGTGCAAAAGCACTTATATACAATGGAGACACAGTCTAATCTTTTGGCTATTAGCGGGGGAGCTCACACCCATAAGGTTGATCTCATGGAGATGACGTGCACATGCGGGAAATGGGAAGCATACAAGATCCCCTGTTCACACTTAATAGTAGTTTGTGCTAAGTATAAACACGATGCGACGGAGTTTATGGATCATTTCTACCGTGTGTCCGAACGGTACCATAGCTATGAGCTGATATTCTAACCATTGAAAGATAGGTTAGAATGGCCAGATCCGAATGAAAGGAGAACAATGATGCCAAACCCGCAGTTGATCCGAGAGAAAGGTCTGCCTAAGTCCACGAGAATACGCAATGAGATGGATGACGAGGATAGGGAATTGCCAACCTCTTTGTGGATTGAGAATAGATTGAAGTCAGAGTGTGGGTTGTGTCGCCAGGAGGGTCATAATCGTCGTAGATGTCCGACTCAAAATGTGAAATCAACAAGTCGTGGTGCTAGATAGCAGGTAACAATTACAAGTCATTGTAACAAGGGGGGATATATCATAAGTTATTCTCATCATCTATTGTCAATTAGTCTTGTTACTAGCATTGTGCTGACATTATGAATTCACATGTTTAGGTGTGCATGATGCTAGAGGTCTAAACTACGATGATATATTTATTGGTTAATAATGGACGAAGGAGTTGATTTTTAATTGGCGAATTTAGTGTTCCCATACATTTGTAGATATTAAATTATATAAGTTGTAATTAACATTCCTGGAGTAAGTTTTAGATTGGAACCATGATAGTAATATCAACGTATCAAATTTAGCTTAACTTTGGGCAATCTTTTGATTAGTTGTTCAAGTAGTTGCTTTTTCTAGTAGATGCGGTATTGATGTATTTTTCTTTGTACTTGTGCAGATATGGGATTTGTGGCAAAGAGACAATTTTTGTGGTGCTACTTGCACTCAAATCACTTTTTGTAAACTATGAGAAGACATCATTTATATGTAAATGGTTGTACTTACATTGTGAACAACTTGGTTCAATCGTTTAAAAGTATAATGGCTCTTTATTTCCTTTGTAGATTTTATGGATGATTTTTTTATTTATGTGGTAGGAAATGAAGGGATGATTTGTTCATGGATGTGGTTGGAATTGTATGGATGATTTGATTATGGAAGTGGTTGGAACTGTATGAATGATTTGTTTGTGAAAGTGGTTGTGACCAGGTAAAATTTTATGATGAATAAACAGGTAAAATTAGTATAGGTGTGAACAGTTCTGTATGAGTTCTTAGTTTAAGGCTGTATATGGATGCTTCAAATAACTCGATATATAAGATATCGTGTTATATAGCACATAACCCGATTATTGGGAAATCGAGTTATTCACAAGATCCCTCTGGATACTTGGATTTCTCTTGGATTGCATTTGGATCAGTCCAAAGTCCAGGGCTGGACCTGGAACCAAAGGGAGTAACTCGATTTTTTTGTAATCGAGTTATATTGCACGTAACCCAATCATTGGGAAATCAAGTTATTCACAGGACCCATCTGGACACTTGGATTCCTCTTGGATTGCATCTGGATTGGTCCAAAGTCCTAGGTTGGACGTGGTAGTAACAAGTAGTAACTCAATTTTTTTGTAATTGAGTTATATTGCACATAACCTGATCATTGTGAAATCGAGTTATTCACAAGACCCATCTGGACAGTTGGATTCCTCCTGGATTGCATCTAGACCGGTCCAAAGTTCTAGGCTGGACGTGGTAGCAACAGGGAGTAACTCGATTCTTGAGTTATCGAGGTAAGTTGCTTTAAGTAACTTGATAACTTGAAAATCGAGTTACTTATAAAAACTCGATCACCAATAAATTGAGTTATGCCCTAACCCACGGAGATAAGTTCACCATTTCTGCAAAATCTGCAGCAAAGGGAGGTGGAACTTTTCGATTGTTCTCGACACATCTGGCTAGAATCGACAATTTTCCACGCAAATTCTTCGAAGATTTTATGTAGTAAGACTCTTTTAACCATTATTGTATTTAAAATTACACATGGTGGTGCGTTATTCTCCAATTTTTGTTCTCTGCTTCAAACTTCATTGCCTATGTAGATTGTGATGAAATTGGGTGTTTGGCTCTGCAATGCTTAATGGGTTAGGTAGTATGAATGTTGTTTGTCTGTTTAATACTTTGTACTTGCAAAAAGTACATTAGATTTTGTTGAAAACTAAAAATCTAGGGCTGATAATGCATGCTTGGCAATTTGGGGATTTCATGATTGTGGGTGCAAATGTCAGAACTGGTTAATGTGCCCTTGTGTATGCATTTTGTTGACAGGTTTTATACATCTCATTGAAAAATGTCATGGTCTCCAATGCAATACAGAAGTTGGAGGATTAGAATGTGGGTTTGCATGCGAAATTGGTGATTTTCATGAACGTGGGAGTTTTGTTCTATACGGGTCATTGCAAACGTAGTTGTTGATAGGTTCTATACCTTTCATGACTTTAATAGTTTGGTTTGGTTCAGCATATTATGTACTGTTGATGGATTAGGAAAACCAAGACGAAAATAAAAAATATAATATATGAAGGTACAGTTGGGAAATGAGTACATGTTTGTGTGTATATATTTGTCCCCGAGACTGTTTGTGTGTTGGTGGGTGAGAAAGTATGAACAAATTTAATCGAAGTTGGGAAATGAGTAATTAGTGCTAAAACATTCATTGTTACTTTGATGAGTATTTTTGGAAGTAGTTTTCCTCCTTTAAGCTATTGTTAATAATTGTTTAAAACTTTGATTAGTATTGTTTCCTAATCAAGATGACTGCGGACTATATTTAGGGTCTATTGAAGTAGTACTTCATGCATAATGTGTGTCTATGCATCTTGTGCAGTAGGAGGATTAGAATGTGGGTGTTGTGTTTATCTCTTTGTAATGTGGTTTTTGGTTTTGTTTTTTTGTGAGCTGATCATGTTTCCACTATTGACCATCAGTTAGTTACGGCTCCGAGGAGGGTTAAGAGGGGAAAATCCAAAGCTGCATCTAAACCTAAAGTGGTGTTTGATTGATTAAGGTTCCACACGCACGCAAATGAGCAAACCTTTGAAACCTTGATTAAGCGTAGGTCTATTTGGGGAGAAAGGCAAATCAATCTAGATGAATTGCATCCTTCTATTCTTGGGAATCTACAGTCTAGGCATTGGCTGTCTCTGTGTACAAATATACAACCCCCTCCAGCTGAATTGATTAGAGAATTTTATTCGAATCTTTCGGTGCGTTAGGATATTTGCTATGGTCACAGATTGACATCGTGGATATGTGGTGTATGCTTTACAATAACTAGGGATGGCATATCCAATGCTCTTGATATACCTATAATTTGTAGACCTACTTATCCATACTCTGAGTCTCCTTGTATTAATGATGTTATGGATGTTCTTTGTAGAAGATCAGTCACTCGAGGTTCTGACCCAAGTATTAGCTCAAGTGAGTTAACTAAGCTTAATTATATCTTCTTTAGGATAGCTTGTCACAACATCTTCCCTATCTCTCATGTTCATACAATCCCTATAGACAGGTGTTTCTTTCTTTACGCCCTCATCATCGATAGTTCCATTTGTTTTCCTTCCCTTTTCATTGAAACCATTGTGGAGGTGCGTAGGAGCAAGTATAAGAGGCATATTTTGTTCTTCCCAATTTTCATCTATAGGGTTCTCAAATACTTAGGATTAGAGAACTTTCCCTCCCAAGAGTTGGTCCACATCCTTGCCCTTATAGGAGCCAAATTTCTGAAACAACGAAGTGCCCAAATGAAGTTTGTCGACCCCAGTGTTGGTTCATCCAAGAGACTATGAGTACGGTCCATTACTAGAGATGTTCCAAATGAGGACATGCATGGGGATCCCACAGCTGCTGTTGCCGAGGATGGTGATGATGAGGTAGATGTTGACACTGCTGCTGCAGTGTATAGAAGCCCTCATCCTCCCTCTCTTTGTGCTATGATGGAGAACATTATGAAGACTCAGGTAGCCCATGGGCAGCTTTTAGATGGTCTTCTTGTTGAGGTTGCAGCTCTGCAAGTGGACTTAGCTAACCATAGACGTCCTGCTTTACCTTCTCCACCATCTGACTCTTGATGATTGCCATTGGCCATTGTACCCAAGGGGAAGACGAAGTTTTTGTAGTTGCTGTAGCATAGTTGGAGAATTGCATGACAGTTCTGTGTAGTGACTTTCAGCTAGTTGTATATTTTGTTATTTTAGTGGCAGTTTGAAAAACATGGTATCTGTGGAAAGTAATTTGATATATTAATATGATGATTAGTTTCATGCCCATCGTTATTATTATTAGTATTATTGAAATGGTTCTAACTGTAAGAATTTTTTATGTTATTATGTGATTCTATATAATATCAAGTAGATCCAAAAATGTAAATGAGATTTATTTCATAATTGTTTACAGTGTTCACATGTTATTAGATTATAGTAATTATTAATACAAATTGAAGGTTTGTGAAAGCACAGTTGGTTTATAGGGTTTGATATTGTCGATAAACCACCTAGGAGATTTTCCTTAGAGCAATGGATCAAGCTATATCTTGACTTCAGGCAATTGTTTTTATTGTAGATTTTGCTTTTCAGTCATGTATTTTCCATTGATTGACCTCTCCTTTTTTATGTATGGGTTTAATATTGGATATTGTTGTCCCTCTTAAATCAGCATTTATATTATTTTGAATTTGGTCCCCGTGTGGACTATACCTCATAGATCATATTTTCATTACGAAATTTATTGATAAACCCTTGCAGTGCAGTCAGTTCACACAATTAATGAGATAACAATAAAATATGTTTAGGTCATGCTTTACATAACAGTAAAAATAAATAAATAAATGAAAATAGAGCGACACTTGGCACAACCTCATGCACTTCCGCATTAGGTCTAACGGTTTTTTTATTTATGAAATATTGATTGTTTTACTTTCGCACTAATGGAATGGAGTATACGGATGTTAATCTTATAGAAGTCTTATAATGCTATTCACTATCATTTCTTCATCGTGTTGTTCAATTGGTCTTAGAGACCAGCAATAGTCATAATAACTACAATAGTAATAATAACTACAACGGGTGCCAAGTCATTCCCAAAACAAAATAGAGTAACTCGATACGCCAGCTACTTTTGCGCCAAGTCTAGTCCTATCAAACTGCTTCACGTGAGTATGTACTTTCTCACAGTACCCTCATCCGCTCGTTACTATTGCCCCAATTCTAGTCATATCAAACCGAATCATGTGAATATAGTTTAAATGACTAATGCAGCCAACTTTTCCACAGCAGCACAAAGCTTCTGACAGTTTCACCATGCTCACTGAGATAGAAATACATTCAAGTGAGTCATTATGCATGCTTCTGCACTACACTGTATAGACCAATCGTTGTTGCACCAAGACCAGTCATGTCAACCACATCAGGCACACCACACACGCCAACAAATGTTACGGTTGAGTCGAGTCATTTTCTCAATTATGTGTGCACATCCTGACATCCCATCATTGTTCTGCCTTGTCCAGTCAGATCAAACACAAGCCTTACTATTATTCTCATGTGTATACTTCTATTACCTGATGCACTTCATTGCATTAGCTTGGAATTGCTGCACCAAGTCTAGTCATATCAAGTGAACAGCCTACATGTACCAATTACTATAACGCAGTTGAGCTTACTCTTGTACCAATTATGAACTACCGCATCCAGTGAAGTCATATCAATCAATCAAGCTGACTCATATACCAATTACTATTAACTGAACAACTTGGATATGGCCGACACTATCATACCATACAGTTGCCCATGCAATCCTTCTATATATAGTTGTGTAAGCATCGCATCTAGATATACCTCAGTCAAATTCACATTTTGCAATGCCGATCCGCAACTGACTCCTACCTCGTTTTTTGATAACTACAAGAGGGAGAGAGATAACAATGAGAGGGAATATTATGTAGGACTTCAGCGAGAATGAGAGTACCACATGAATGAGTCCAACTCTCTACATAATGATCTCCTTCTACTCGGGGCACCTTTGGAGGATCGAATCTCGTTAACAATGCCAAGGGGAAACATGGAGCAATGTAGGCAGGCCGTTGCCAAAATCCGAAAGAAAAACAACCTAATGTTCCTTCGTAGGTGCAGGTATCACCTACTACAGCTTGCAGAAGAACAGGCTACTGCAACCAACAAGTAGCTCACCCAAACAAAACGTAATAGTGTCCTCAGCTACGAGAACTACTTGTCTAAATGAATATATATGTACTACATCGCTTATCTAGGTTCTATGTGGGGTGCTTACTATCTCTAGAATTATGTTATCAATGTTGGTAATGCCAGTTGGTCGATATGCAAGTCATGCATATTGATGGTATCTTGTGTAGGAATATGTACGTTATATGTGTTATGCATGTATGTGTTAGTTGGTCGATATGCAAGTCATGCATATCGACCAATATCGTGTATAGAAAAATTTAGGTATTATGTATGTGTTATGCATCTAATAATTTGCCTACCTCTTTGCTATAAGTAGTCATACGTCAAAGTATGAGTGGACCACAACACGATTACTCTTCATCTGACATCTCCACGTCCGACTGATACATGTCTGCTGCAAGAAGTGATTGCATGTATCGTGCATGCTTATACAACTTACACTCCACTTGGGTCTGATATCGATTAAGACGTATCTTCATTCGATTATTTTCTTCTCTTATGCGGCACAATGCTCTACGAAGTTCGTCTATAGTGTCTCTTGGAATTTGCAATGCAAGTCGCTAAGGCACTAGTAGCTTATGATCGACCATCTCATCATAAAACATCTCCTGTTCATGGAGTAACCAGTCCTACTCAATCTTCATGATATTGTGGACCTGTGCACTATTTCGCAAGTTGGGATTGATTGGATAACTGAATTCATCTTTTAATACCCAGCAACGACCCATCCTGGTGAACACATCGTGTGGCCTGTAGCGATAAGGGTCACCCATTGATGCTGACTACAATAACGTCAAAAGATCGAGTTAACAATGTGCATCAACTGTTAGTAAATAATGTATAGCTGCATAACATGGTACACGACTAAGACAATTCTAAATTGATGTAGTTTTACATGCTAGATCTATTATGTGGCCCGTAACATAAACAAAAGAATAATCGTTCAATGATGCATAATGCATGGCACTGTGTGAATCACAGATGAGGATCTGGTTAAGCACACTGCAACTATGCAAATATAATTGACGTATACTACTGTACACATGTGGGAATATACTGTAACAATAGGAGCATGGGTACTTCCGTTCATGTACCGTTTTTCCAGCCTGTACTGACATGACAAGCTTTGTTACTTATATATAATTTTTTTTTAATGATATTTGGACCATGAGATAAGCTTACAAATGCACCACAATACTGAATGGATTATTTCTATCCCATTAACTTCTTCGACTGACTAAACTATGAGTCGCAACGCCTCAAGCTCAAAACCTATGGTGCGAAACAAGTTTGGATTTACTTCAACAAATGCATCATCACAAGTTCCAGCAGCGTAACAACTACAGACATACACAGACCACTATGAAGGGAAATGAGTTGGAAAGAAAAGAGATTTCGTTAATATTCCAATATACACCTATGAGAGCCTAGGAAACGTCGGACACATCATGGTCGGCAGAACTGCACAACTGAGTACAGATATCACCATAATAGAGTTCACCACAGCAGAACAACTATGGTCAAATCTATACGAGAAGAGGTGTGAGTTGGAGGTGTACTATCAATGGCATGGGTTATGAGTTCCTAAGGCACAGTCAACCGAGTTACCTAGAGACGAACCTACCAACATACTTGCTCGTCTTGAACGGGAGAACAATCAAATGCAAAGGCGACTAGATCGTTTTCATGCAGTGTAAAAGGCTAGGAAACATTTATCAGAGAAGGCGCAAGAGTGAGCCATCAAGTCTATTAATGAAATTATTAATTTAGACGATGATAAAGATATTTCAGACTTCTCAGATTCAAGTAATGATGATTTCCAAAAATTCTACCTACAAAAATTAGACGTTGTTAATGTCTAGACATTCTGTGTAAGACGTAATGTTGTTGTTAATGATGATTATCTACGTTCAACTAAAGTATGGAATGCATTAATACATGATATGTGAGTCCCACCAATTATGGACGCATATTAACAAATAATAGATAGGGAGACTAGCATACAATTTCATCTATAGTAACCACTTTTATTGCTTTTGCATTGACCATAAATGCTACTTATCATATTCTTATAATTATGTGTTATCCTTCATTTCACTAACCATCTTATAACAATCTAAGAAAAATAAGTTATATAGTTGATTACTTCTTGCTATGGTAAAGATTCTCATTCTCTTGTGATTAAAATTTACTAGAACAAACAACCAAAATCACACTAATGTACTCACATAACACTCATTCAACCAAAAAAAAAAAAAAAATCAATACAATATCAAATGAAAATACCATTGCCATAAATTTCTGGTATGGGTTTTTTACTTGAGGTGATACAAATTTTAGTTCAGTCTAGATGCAGCTGTGGATCTGTGGAGCAGCAGTGGAATTCAATTCAGACTGAAAGCAAGACAGTCTGAATGAGAGGAGAAGTTATGACACGGGCATAACTCGAATCTATAGATATCAATTTTGCTTTATAACTCGATAATTATATAGTCGGGTATATAACTTGATTTTATAGTAATCGAGTTATGTACAGATTAAAAAAAATAAGAACTAGATTATGAAGAACTCGAGTTATGATTGAGTTTTATGAAGAACTCGATTATAGTAATGTCGAGTTTCAAAACAGGGGCACATCCCTAGCTAAATAGTTTGAGAAATGGGACAAAATGCTGGAAAGTTTGTGAGAAATGGGCAAATGCCCATTTTGGCCTCTTTCTTTGTGGAGAATGTTGCTCACTTTTCACATTCATGTAAGAGAGAGAGAGAGAGAGAGAGAGAGAGAGAGAGAGAGAGAGAGCCCAACAAAAATGATAAGTATTAGAAGGAAGTGATAGTAAATAATGAAACAAATAACATTAAAATTATAAGGATTAAAAAAAGTGATCGTAAATACTAAATGCTAAGTAGTGTTACATAATAAATGGTATCTCCCTTATTTAGAGCTAATGGTATATTGAAGTAGTCCTACATTTTTTTCTTAAGCTAGTGGTTTATTGAAGTAGTCCTACATTTTTTTTAAGGCAGAATGTAAAATAGAGACAGTAACTTTAAGCCATATGCATGGTTGTGAAAAATGAGAATCACTGAGCAACACGAAGATAGAGTGGGATTGGATTGTCAGCATTTGGAGGTGAATCCCACACCGAGAAAGCACTTGTAGAGTTCATCCATTTCTCTACCATTTCTGGATAATGACGTTTTAGCACATCCTTCAAACTCTCTGTATTATTAACCCATTCAAGTCCTTTTTTCGTGTATGTCTCCTCATTGAAATTGCTTGTAAAGAACCTATCTGCTTCCAGCCTCCTGCATCGATGACAATTCAAAAGGTCAAAATATTATAACTCATTAGACCATGACATTCCACCTAGTTTCTTCACCTCTAAGTGGTAATTAAAATATTATGATGACTTTTTTTGTTCTTTCACCTCTCAAAATTTTCTTTTTAATAAAAATTGGATATTATTGAATTTGGATCCTTTTTCCTTTTATTACAATGCATGCATGAATTATTGTGCTATTTTCCTTGTATATTTGTGAAGTTATTTTATTACCTGCTTGCCATTAGTAAGAATATTATAAAAGCTGTTTCACTAATTGCGAACCCTGTGATCTTCTTCTCTGCCATGAGACCCACAAGCAAATCGAGTTCTTCAACATCATCACCGTACACTTCCTCAAGCGTTTGAATTGTTTCCTTATCATCCGTTAGATCTTCCCATTTTGAAATTGGTATCAATAGTAATGCCCTACGGAACTCATTATACCTTGCAACATTCCTCTCCCTATCCCTATACACTGCATTATAAAGCATTAGAAATAAGCTTCACACATTGAATTTCTAAAAGCTGGTAAATAAATTAAATTAAATGATCAAGATTAGCTTACTACCTTCAAGGGCTGGTAAGTCCACATGATCAAGCCTATCTCGGCCATCCACATCTTGTGGTATAAGGTCTCTAAGCCATGTAGGATAGTTCCAAAGCTCCAGGGCCCCAGAAGCTTGGTGGCCCATTGAAACCATTTGCTTTTCAAACCCAATTTCTACCAAGGCCGTTTCTCCTCTAAGACCAATCAATTTTGGAAGAGGAACCCTGAAAACCAAGAAAGTAATTAGGACAAAAATTCTAGTGAACAAACAATATCCACGAAAAATTTCATGAACTAATTGTGATGCTGAACGAAATAGAGTTATACTTTTCGAACAATGGTGGAGATTTGTTTGGCCCGGGTGCAGCTGAGATGTCTCTTAAATGAAGATAATCGGGTAAAAGCGAGTGCATCCGATAAACACTAACAAACTCCTCAGTCAATGAATAAGGAACACCATGATTATCTGGTTTCTTTAGACCCACGAAACCTCCTAAGATGGCTCCTCCAACATGTCCAAATGTGTCCTTGAATTTCTTTCCCAACAAACCATACCTACAATGGATTTTCCAAAACCATCAGAACAAATTAACCTTGAATATTGAATAGTCATTTGGGGTTTAAAATCATTCTATAGTTGAGACATATTATGCTACTTAAAAGTATCGTATGTGAAATTGAAGTCCATGATTTAGAAATGCAAAAAATGACATGTAGAGGTTCCATGCAATTAAGTTTGTGTACAAATTTTCATTTTCTATTGTGTGATCTTGAAAATAAACCACAGAAACCACCATTTCTTTGCTTTTAATATTTATCACAGTGATATAGAGAAGATGATTAATTTAGTAAATTAGTTAAATAAATTTCTTTGTTGAAAGATAAAGATTACCAATTGGCTCGCATCCCTGCAAGCAACGTATCAGTTTTGAGGAGCTCCACCGTCCAATCTATGGTATGGACCTTAGCAATAACTGCAGATGTCACTAGCCTTGCATGACGATACAACTCTTCATCATCCAAGTGATGATATTCTCTCTAAAAACATCATGAAAAATGAAAGAAGTTCTGAGTTTAACTAGTAAGTTGAAAATGATACTCATTCACATGATAAGCTAATCAAATCCCTAAAATCAAGTAATTGACATTTTCCTTTTTGGGTCATAAAGTACTACCTTGAGAGCGTCACAGACTGCATTGTGTTCTTTAATGAAAAGGGCTTGCAATGTTGAGACACCAATCCAACTATTACGAACATCTCCTGACACAGCAACTCCATCTTTGTCATGGAGGAGAAGCCCATCTGATGATATTTTAAGCTTCCCATCTTTGAAAGTTCTTACTTTTTGCAACTTTTCTGCATTGCTCCCATAAACAGCACTTCCATCCCTAAACACCATGCAAAATAGTAGAAGAAAGAAAGTTCAAAAATTCAAAGTGTCTTTGGAAGTAACTAATAAGAGAAAACTGAAAGCCAATAGCAACATGTATGGGTGTTTTTTTTTGGCAACTACAATTTTAAGTCTTTATTACTCAACAAGCCTCCCTTTGATTTAGGCATTTTGTCTAGAACTTAGTACAATACTCTAATATCTAAATTATGGAAATTCAAACTAATTTCTTACCACCATGGTGTACGAATGTTTAGTGCACCAGATTTGATATCGTAAGAGCCGGTTGGAACCTCCTTTGTCTTGTAAAACTTGAATGACTTGAGAGGGCACTGGTTTGCAACTTCTCTAGGTGCAGTCAGCTCAATCTGTGATAGTTTATCCAAAAGATAAGATGTGCACGTTTATAAGTATTGTCAATTTTTCAATAAATTGTGTTCTTAATCGTGTTGTGTTGTATATACACTAAGCAACAGACCTGCTTGGTGTCTTCCAAGTGATCGATCCAATCATGTATCATAAACTGAATCCAAGAAGCTGCTATCATGTTGAATTGCTTTCCTGTGTCTATGAATTTTCTCCGAGCAAGAAGCTTTGTGGCCACCACCATTGGATCTGGTTTTATTAGCTACATATTGTAGAAATTAATATTATAAGATGATTGAGGTAATTGTTCATAAAATAAATAACAAAAAATTTTGAGATTTCAAATAATAGTTTTCAATTGGTTTGGTCTTTTAATTTTTAAAATTTTGGAAATAAATTTTAAGCTATAGAAAATTATATTAGTAATTTAATTAATAAATTTTGAAGAAAAAAAGAAGAAAAAAGATATAACATATCCTCACAACTCACAAGCCATACCCCTTATAGTGAACTACGATATGACATAAGCATGACATGAAAGACTGAATTCTAATTATATTATATAAGTTTGTGAAAGAAAAATGCTATTCAATCATAAAATAAATATCTTCTGAAAAAAAAGTCATTAAATAAATAATAAAATTTATTTAAATATTTCTATAGTAAGGTTTCAATTGGATGCCTTTTAAGCTTCTAAGAATTTTTAATAATAATAAATTAAAATTTCAACTACAGAAATTTATTATAATAATTTTAATTAATAAATTTTGAAAAGAAAACCATCATATGAGTGTGTATAAATGAACTTATTTTCATTAGTTTATTTTAATTAAAAAGTAAGATATGCAAGAATACAATTGCCACCTTTATTTTTAAAAGAAATTAAGAAATATATAGAAAATTTAAGGTACATTTTCTGAATAGATTTATAAATAATAAAATTAAATTTTTGATTGCAAAATTAAATGGGATATCAAGGGATGAATAATTGTTTAGTCAAACATATATTAATTAAGATATACATATTTAAGAATATCAAGAATTAAAGAAATTATAGAAAAATGTCAAATTTTCAAAATTCAACGATGAAAACTAACTAAATTTAACTTCTTAAGAATTTTTTTTTTTTAATTTTATATTTACCTTAGAGTCGAAATTTATATTTTAATTAATTTTTTATTTTTAGTTTATATTGATTAATGTTTTTGGAATTAATTACTTCCAATCTTGTGTTTTCAATCTTGCACCCTTAGCTAAAATCATTATTTTGCTATTGATTAATTAAAAGTATTCCACTGAAATTCATCGCTTGCTTAGCAAAAATCAAGATAATACTAGTACCAATAAAAATGCTTACAAAAAATAGAATATAAAAAAATATTAAAAACTCATTGTTAGTCACATCATGGAGGAACAACGTTAACAAATATATGTTATGACCACAGCGAGTTTTTGTGACTAGTAAATCTAGTACACAATTAGTTTCGCCACTTTGCCATAATTTTGTCACGTGACGACTCGTGAGTGGTTGAATCATGAACCTACCATTTTATTTCCACTACTTACAACTTGTTACGTAAGCAAGTTGTGGCGAAAATTGTGAAAATTGTTGTGGAAGTAGACTTACTCTTTTGTGACAGAGCATTTCTGTTAGTCACATGATGGTGGAACAAGTATTATGGTTTTTTTTTTTACTTATAGCGTTTGTTCCTGATGATAGTTCTTTATCATCATACCAAGATACCAATTGATTTTTGGTGTAGTTAGGAATTGAATCCCAGACTTCTTATTCAACTATTATAGACTTTACCAATAAGCTAACTGTAATAAAAAATATCAAACCGAAGAATTATTATATATTATTAATTAATTTGTAAAATTAAATAATTTTTTTTTCTAGTTTTTGAAATAACTCACCAAAAATAGAATATATATTAATATATATATATATATATATATATATATATATATTTATATATAAAAGAAAAAACAATTGTCACACATTAGGAAGCAACAATATGAATACCCAAATATTAATTAAGCTAAGTGAAAGAGCACATCATTATTACTACTGGAATTTTATCAAAACAATAAATAATTGGAGATTGCTAAAGTAATTTTTTAATAATAAAACTTTTTAAAAAAAAAATTCCTTCGGACTTTTGGTAAACAAATTATCTTAATAATATTAATTGATGAATTTTGAAGATGTGAGAAAAAAACAAATCTACTATATATAGATCATGTGGTGAAAAACTCTCAAAAGGGCAGAAGCACATACTCTAAGATTAAGAATTTTAAAATAAAATAAAACTTTTGGTGATAGAATTTTGATTAAGACATAGGGTTAGAGTAGATATTTATATGATATGGTAATCATAGGGTCCCCCAGCTGAGAATTACATTATTCTTTCTTTGTTTTTTTTAATACCTTCTTCTTTTGATCAACAGGAAGAACATTTCTACCAAAGAAAGTTCCTTCACTGCCGGCATCTCCATTAAAGGGATCATTGTATTTTCCATCAGCAGTCCTATATGGATAATCCATGGGGTTAAACCGAACCCCGACCGCAGATCTACCGACATTGAACAAGTTGTACTCTTGATGAAGGTGCCGGCGAATTCCTAGATAGAAGAGACCTAAGATCACTGGTAATCGAGGCCATATCCCCAACTTATCAATGGAGTGAACAATCTGCATGCATGGAAAATGTTAAGTTAACATGAAAGATATATAATGTCAAAAAATATATAAAAATAAAACACACACATAAACACTAATAACTAATATAAGATTGTGACTTGAAATTAAAACAATGAAGCATTATAAGGTAAAGTTTTAGTAATTACAAGGAAGAGGAAAGCGTCTATGAGAGTCATCTTAGCAACGGCTTCATGGAAATCTTTGTGGATGAATTGATCGAAAAGTGTTTTGAGGAGAGACCTAATCGACGCCATTATTACAGAAAACATAATCGAATGTTTGTTATATGTTCAGTACGTCTTTTACAATTCACAACTTGGCCGGCCTATATATATATTAACAAAAAGGAGATGGAGGTTCATGCATGGGAACCAGTCGTATATGAAAGGAGAGACTATCCTCAAAGAACCACCTTAATTTGACTGTTGGACACACACGTGTTTGATCTTTTATATAAATAAATATATATATATATATATATATATATATTATAAGCATTTGATCTTTGATGTTAGGTGTGCAGAACTTATGTTCAAAGCCTAAAAAGTAAATATATTGGTACACATAACAGATGGTCCTTCAAGCTACATTAATGCTGAATGAAAATTTTGATACGTTTAGGGCAAGTTGAAAATTTCAGCTTATTTGTAATTTCAATTTATTTTGCTATTATTTAAAGGTTTCACTGTACTTTTTAGTATATTTAATGGGTCTTACTGTACTATTCAACTAATTTTTACCTTTATTTACAATACTTTTAATAAAAAGTTTTCAATTTCAACTAAATAAGTTGTTCACAAACATACACGTCTTTAAATTCTCGAAAACTTATAAAAGTTACCATTACAAAAAAGTCGCAATTAAATCATTCCATCAGTTTGCTTGGCCAAAATCATGGTGATTTTTAAGTGGGAGTTGGTGTTATTACTTATTAGTGGACACATCACCATACGTGCAGGCCAGGGGTTATAGTAAAAAATAACCAAAACACTCATTTATATACATTTTTTTTTTTAATTCACCAAGTATATTTATTTCAATTGTAAATGTTAAAAGTAGTACAATCTGGAGTATGCTTTAGCATTTTCTAAATCTTCACATTTCATGATTTAAGAAAGTTATATACACTAGTGGCAATTTTTTTTTTATTTTTTTTTTATTTTTTTTTTTGCGTTGTTATATATATTTTATTCGGGTGACATTTTTTTATGGTCAGCAAAAAATAAAAAATAAAAACCCAAAAAGTTGCATGTCTCTTGCTGTTGGATCTTTTGTTTGTTTCTCTTTCCTTTCTTTATATCAAGAACCATTTCTGTTAGACCGTCACATTTGATTGATAAAAATAAAAATGACCCAATTGCAACTTTTTGAACTATTCGATGACTTGATTCTTACTTTTTAAACTTAAAAGAATCAGATTTTCAAAGCTTAAACATAGGTGCTTCATAGGTATGTTTGGAACAGAGGGAGTCTTTACTCTCTTCTTGTCTCCTATCATCCCTTCCTTATAAACATAGGGTAAGATTTTGTATTTAAATGGCAGTTCCTCCCTACTATTAAAGGAGAGTAATAAGGTTTTATGTTCAAGATTTACTCCATGCGTATAATTATTAAATAAAAAAATTCTCATGAATTTGTGATTGTATACCATAAAGGCTTAAAAGTCAGAAATAATTGTCTTCAATATATATATATATATATATATATATGTGTGTGTGCGCGCGCGTGCGTCCCATTTCATAACATATTATTTGACCCATACAAGATGAAAGATCAGCCTGGCCGGGCGGTTCAATTACTACTTTTGTCCATCTCTGTTTCACCTTATCTGATAAAACCATGGATTCTGACCTCCACTGAGGAAAAAAAAAAAAAAAAAAGGATTCTGACTTCATTTAGAATATAATACCATGGATTATTCCCAATTGATATACTATATTTTTAGAAGTTTAGGTGCATGAGGGAAAAACAATTGGCATGTTGGTTGATTAGGATCAGATAAGATATAACAAACTCTTGTTAGTCGTCCTCAGCAGGTACAGGTAGTAAAGTGAAAGCATAAGAAACGGACTATAACTTGTTGAGTTTTAATATTTCTTTATAGCCTCCGTTTGGGTACTGCGTTTTGCGTCCAGACGTGGACGCAAAACGCGTTTCACCTCTTATTTTTTTTTTTTTTTTCTTCTGTGCCGTAATTGTTGACCAGAAAGATTGAACAGTATATACTTTAGCAACTTTTTCAGTACCTTTTAATCAACTTTTCAGTTATGAAACCTTACTTTTTAATAATTTTTTTATTAAAAATAAATATCACAGAATTATTTATATATTTTAAAATGAGTTTCACGGTACTATTATAACGACGTCTATAATAACATCGTAGTAGTTCTTCTGAAATAAACTTTGGACTAAAATCCCTAGATTATTCACTGATTGACAATTCGCTGTTTTTTTTTTTCTTTTGGTAAAAACATTGACAATTGAAATTGCTGTATTTGAAAAAACATGATGACCCAATTTGACAAAACTAGATGGCATAGAATTTGCGCGCGAGAAAAGGTCGCAGGAACATTTTTTCCAAGATGAGGAGCCGACACGTTACTATTATGCAAAAGTCTTGATTGTGAGGCTAGTTATCACAAATTCTCAAAACAGTAACTTGTTTGTGAGACACGTTTCACAAATTCACAAATTTAGTTACACAAATTTTATCATAACTTGTTGAAATGATTGAATGAATGTGAGTAATAGAAGGAAACAAAATGTTCAGCCCCTAAAAGTGACTATTCACCATCTGGGGATGGACAATTATCTTGTGGGACAGTCTTATAACATGCGTGGATCCCTACCGAATTGGAGGAAGGCAATGGGCAAAAAATTAGTGTGACACACCTACGGTCATTATTTTCTTAGAGTATTCACATCAATCTGTGTAAAAATTCATGTCTATTTGAGCATAAAAACCTAGTTTTTTATTTATTTTACATACTCGTTTTTCAAAATATCCCACATCAAATTATCTATTTTATACTAATATTTCATTAAAATATCAACTTTTCTTGATTTTTAAAATTGCTTCTCTTTGTTCATATACGTAAAGAAAGAATAAATAACTAAATGCAAAATAAACAGTGTCAATATAAATTTACATAGTTACTGAAGCAAATTTGTAAATTTAGATAATTATACACGGTCTGATATGGGTCTTTTAAGACATAAATACGTAAATTCTACACATTTTTCTATTATACACAAATTGATGCGAATGCTCTTAGAATAAGACCGTTCAAAACATTTTTTTTTTTTTTTTGGGAATTACAGTAAACCTACTTGTGGTTTGGCACGAAATCACTCTGCCTACTCGTGGTTTGAAAAATGTCACTTTACCCACCTAAGGTAAGCTCTATTTGTCTCTAGTAACCCTCACCTCTTTTAAAAATGGGTAAATTTGTATTTTTGCTACCTTTTTATGTGTTTCTCCTCCCAAAACATAAAACATTAAAAAATATGAGAAAAGAAGATCTAAAAGTTAGGTTTTGTAAAAAATTAAAAACATTCAACCAAAACAATCATCCAATTAAAATTAAGAACATTCAACTAATCTTGATAGATTCAAAAAAAAAAAAAAAAACCTAATCTTGATAACTCCTTTTCTTCTCATCATTAGCACAATAAAAATAATCCAACCAAATGATATTTGTTTGCTTAGTGTGTGAAAATGCAAGAAGCCCTAACTACACCAAACCCAGTTTCTTTATTAACAATGTCTGCACACCTATTCAGCAAAAAATGTCTGCACACCTCTGCAATGCCATTATTTATTTTGACTCTATCAAAGATTCTGAGTAATTGTCACGTTGTTAATTGATGTGGCTGCTATACAACAGTGAAATTTGGAAAGCAATTCTTCAAGCCATATAGAAAATTTCATGTGAATATATGGAACTAGAAAATTTCATGTGATATATGGAACTAATGGGAATGCTGATATGTGGAGGTTTGATTTTAAGTACAACACGTGTCCTGTGTAAAACAGTTTATTTAGTTGAAACTGAAATTTTTTTACTGAAAGTGTAGAAAAAAAATGTTTAAAAAAAAGCTGAATAGTATAGTGAGACTCATAAATTGTATCAAAAAGTATAGTGAGACTCATGAATAATATCAAAACGTGCAGTGTGACCCATGAATAGTACCAAAAAGTGTAGTATGACCCATAAATAATAACAAAAATAAGTTAAAAGTGGAGATAAGTTGAAAAATTCAACTCATCCCAACAATTGCCTTTCCTAGATATTTTTTAACTAGGCGTAAATGCACTTTTAGTCCTTATATTTTGACGTTTTTCCATTTTAGTCCCTACATTTTATTTTTTCCACTTTTAGTCCCTAAAACCAATTTACGCTTTCCGTTTTAGTCCTTTCCGTCAGTCAACCAACGGAAATAGCTGAGGTGGCAGCCGGAACAATTAAAATATTATAAAAAATGCCACATCACCCTGACAAATCAGCATATAAATTTTAAAAATTAATTTATTAATTTTAATTAAATAAAAAAAATAAAAACATAATTAAAAATAATAAAATCAATCCTAAACCCAGAAAATCAAATCCAAGAACACGAATTCAGAATTAAAAACAATGAAATCAAATGCCTATGAACACAAGAACATAAACCCAGAAAATCAAACCAAGAACAAGAATTCAAAATTAAACCCATTGAATCAACTTCCTTTCCCACTTAAAATCAAATCAATAATGCAATAAAATTTGAGAAGAGAACAAAGACCAATGCTGAAGACCCATGCTGAAAATCCATCAGTTTTTCTCGTTCTTCCCCAAAGATTCATAGCCAAAATCATAAAATCAAAGAAAACCCAAAAATCTCAAACACTCAAAAACCCAAAAACTCAAACAAAACCCAGTTTATTTCAAACAATCAACAACAAAATCAAACAACAAGGCCAACTCGGCTCATTGAATCAAACAAACACACAAACCTAGAAAAACCCAACCAAACTCAGCTCATTGAATCAAACTCGGCTCATTGATTTTTTTTTTTCTGGTTTCATTTTTTGGGTTTGGGTATTTGATTTTCGGGTTTGATTTTCTGGGTTTGGGTATTCGTTTTGGGTTTCTTATACTCGGCTTCGGATCTAGCCAGCGCTTCCAGCGTTTCTTTCGACCGTGCTTGAAAATTGCCGGTGTCGGATTCTTCTTCGTTTTGGTGGGTTCGGAGCACGGTCTCTAAGGATGAGAGTTGAGCTATCTCACTCGATGGCGAAGCTTGAAGGCAACGGCAGAGCTTGAAGATGATAGCGATAATGGCAGAGCTTGAAGGCGATGGCAGTGCTTGAATTCGACGGTGGCGATGGTAGATCTTGAAGGCGATGACGGCGATGACAGAGTTTGAAGACGACCTTTTACTCGCCTGGGTTTGTTGTTGTCAGTTGTGGCTTTTGCTCACCGGGGTTCACTTGTTGTGGGTTATGGCTTTTGGTCGCCGGAGTTTGCCGCCGTGGGTTGAATCGATTTTGAGGCTTGGGTTTGAATGGGTTGTGGGTTTGAATAGGTTGTGGGTTGCTGTTAGTGGGTATAAATTTCATGTTCTTGGGTTTGATTTTCTGGGTTTAGGTTTGATTTTATTGTTTTTAATTATGTTTTTAATTTTTTTATTTAGTTAAAATTAATAAATTAAATTTTCAAATTTATATGCTGATTTGTCAGGGTGATGTGGCATTTTTTATAATATTTTAATTGTTCCGGCTGCCACCTCAGCTATTTCCGTTGGTTGACTGACGGAAAGGACTAAAACGGAAAGCGTAAATTGGTTTTAGGGACTAAAAGTGGAAAAAATAAAATGTAGGGACTAAAATGGAAAAACGTCAAAATATAAGGACTAAAAGTGCATTTACGCCTTTTTAACTATAGTTTTTCACGCACCAAGGACAACTATGTTTGAAATTGAAAACTTGCACATTGTTCAGCTGTATCGCTTCCAGAACCATGTATGGCTCGACTTTCCTGCCTTTCATGAAAAGTTCAAAAAAATAATTATTAATGAACTCAGCCGCGGATCCCACACCAACAAAGCCTATGAAAATAGAAAAGTAAGAGCAACTGCATCAGTTGATGCAAAGTTGTGTAAAATAGAAAAAAATTGCTCATTTTACACATTTTGAGCAAAAAAACACCCACATTAGTGGGTGTAAAATTGTGCATTTATGCATAATTGCTACAGTAATCGTGCATATATGCACGGTTACTGTAGCATTTGCATTTATTATTTTATTAGTTTTTTTCTCTCTCTTGTCTCTGGTGCTCTCCTTTTTTTTTTTCTTTTTTTTTTCTCTCTATTTCTTTTTTCTTCTCTCGTCTTTGGCTCCAACCCTCGTCGTCCTCATCACCAGCCTCACTGACTCTAGCCTCATTGTCCTTGTCATCGGCGTCGCTGGCTTCATCAGAACCCACTAAAGCGACGAGGTGATGAACGAGTGCTTTGTCAGAGCTAAAATCTTAAGATTTGTGGTGGTGCAGCTAAAATCTCACAGTCGTTCATGGTGGTTTGTGTGGTGGTGGTGGTGGAGGTGGGAGGATTTGAGAAAATTTTGTTTAATTTGTCTTAAATCTGAGTTGTTTGGTTTGTGAGAAAATCTGGGATGCTGTTCGGATGTTTTGTGGTTATTTTATTATGAAATGGAGGATTGTAATTATTGTTTGGTTAATGAGAAAGTGAGAGAGAGGTGGATTGGGTCTGTGAGAGAGAGAGGCAGTGAGGGAGAGATGGGTTTCGGATTGAGTTTGTGAGAGAGAGGCGGTGAGGGAGGGAATGATAAAAAATTGTAAAAGAATGAATATTTTATTGAAAAAATGTGTAGAATAGATAAACTAATGTGAGTGTTTTGTAAAAATGGGTGTGTAAAATAGAAAAAGAAGCTTTTTCTATGCAAAATGGAAGGAAAGTTTGCATTCACTGATGTGGATGCTCTAAGGGAGGAATTGATATGTCTGTGGGAGAGATATTAAAAGTAAGAGGAGGAACCAATACTAAGTATTTTTAATTTTTACAAGAACAATATTATGATTGTTCTTAAATTATATAAAGGGTTGTGTTAACAGGCGTCGTAAGGTGCCTGTTAACCGTAGCTTATTGTACTTTTTTTTGCAGTTTTATTGCATCTTTATATCATATTTTTGCAGCTTTTAGGTTGTGGAACCAGCTTTATAGAGAAAAAAAAAATTAAAATAAATTGTGAGGTCAGTTTTATGTCATTTTCTTTTATTTATTCAATTTTTTTATTAAATAGGACCCACATTAGTGCAACCTTAACAAGCACCGTACGGTACTTGTTAACATTTACCTTTTATAAAACCTAACTTTTAAATTTTTTTTTAGTTTTTTTTTTATGTTTTGGGATTAGAGAAATATAAAAGGATATCAAAAATATAAATTTACCCATATTTTTAATAGAGGTGAGTAATAGGAGACAAACAGTGTTTACTGTAGGACAAACAGTGCTTACCATAGGTGGGTAAAGTGACATTTTTCAAATTACGGGTAGGCAAAATGATTTCAAGTCAAACCATAGGTGGTTTTTCTGCAATTTCCCCACCCCCCTCCCCCCTTTTTTAGGCTTTCAAAAAAGTGTTTTACTTACATGTACTCTTAGAGTATATATTAATAAAACCATTTTAAGGAAGTTTTTACTGAAAAATGAAAAAATGATAAACTTTTTGTCAGCTGCTTCAATATTCTATAAAAATTTTCTTAAAATGCATGATAAGGGTTTACATTAACTAAAAAAAAAAAAAAAAAACAACAACAACAAAATTATGTAGTATTATTCAACAAAGTTGAGCACAAGCCCAGGGACAAAGCTACTCTTTGACCAAGGGGGCCCTGGCCCCCCCTGGATTTTAAGAAAATTTTTTTCTATAGGTGTATTTAATTTTCAATTAGCCAAAAAAAAAACCTTGGTCATCATTGGTCTCTTTTTGCTTATTATTAGCTCGTTGCTGGCATTTTGGATCCAAATAAATTTATGGCCAGTTGGCCACTCTGTGAACCACTACATATGTTGCAGTTCATCTCTGTTTAAAACAGAGGAAAAAAAAATGATGGATTTGAGTTTGACTAAAATAATCAAGAGGCACAATGAGAGAAAGGAAGATGAGAAAAATATGAAAACATGATTTAACAAAAACATAAAAAAAAAAAAAAATTTAAAAAGACGAAGAAAAAGATTATTAGTTGGCACACGGATGAAAAAGAGCAAGCAGAAATCAAAAAAAGTAGGTAACATCTGTTTAAAGACAAGATGTGAGGTAAACAGTAAAAACAAGAATGGGTGGGATTGGGAATAGAAAAAGTGATTTAGTCATAGTTTACAAAATACCATATATGTTTGTTTATTTACAAAAATACCATATTTGCTTTATTTTTAATAACAATCTAATCATTTTATTTGATTTTTGTAAAACAATATATTAAATTCATTATAAATTATACTTTCATTTAGTTTAATAATGGTGTGTGTCGTGTGTGTGTCTCAATATATATATTTGATGTTAATTAACTGCGAAACAGTGTATCAGTACACACTAATACCAAAATATTTCATTCCAATAGTCAATCTGAAATAAAATTCAAAATCTTAATCTCAATTCCAAAAATTGTTTATATTTCAATTCCATAAAATGCTGATACCTTAGTGTGGGTACACGACTCACACTAAGCAGTTTTTGTCCGCTTTGGGGAGCCAGTCCCTCACGGTTTTGTCACGAAGGGGTGGGAGCCGAGGAGTATTGCCATGAAGTGATTGACACCTAGGCTCACCCAAGTCCCACATCGCCTAAGTAACCCTCCCACTCATGGTTTATAAGCTTCTGGAGCAACCATGAGTGTACCACTACTAAGTATTTAATGTGGGTACACGACTCACACTAAGCAGTTTTTGTCCGCTTTGGGGAGCCAGTCCCTCACGGTTTTGTCACGAAGGGGTGAGAGCCGAGGAGTATTGCCATGAAGTGATTGACACCTAGGCTCACCCAAGTCCCACATCGCCTAAGTAACCCTCCCACTCATGGTAAGCGGACAAAAACTGCTTAGTGTGAGTCGTGTACCCACACTTAGTTTCCAAAAATTCTTAAGCAAAATTATAAAAAGTTGATTAACAAGTGAGTTTTGTTCAATTCTCCAACCCCCTCTCACTCAAACTGCTGGTTCCGTCCCTGCATAATTCATAGACCAATAATTAAATTGAAATGTTGGCACTGAATATCATTATGTTTACTATTCAAAAATATCAAGATTGTTTGCTTTCTCAAAAAAAAAAAGAAAAAAAAAAGAATATCATTATTCATTATGAAGTGCTTTTTTTTAAAGAGAAAGGTCAGTTGTATTATTCAATTATGGAGTACCATTCAAAAAGTATAATATAAAGAAAGACTGCTCTTTTTGCTGGGTTAGAAAAGCTGCAAATAACATAGCTTTTTTTTAAGAATGTGTTAGCTGTGTGGTCATCGCATAATTCTCATGTTGGTGAAATAGACCCATGTATGGGTATTCAGTCTTTGTCGATGAAATTGGGCTATATCATGCTTAATTTCATAATAAAAAAAAAATTAAATATAACCTAATGTGAAGTATTCTAAAAAATGAGTATATAAAATAGAAAAAATAAGTTATTATATTAAAATAAATTTTTATGAGTGATTTTTGTTCCCGTTGTATTAGAATCTAAGTATTTGTTTTAATAAAATCTATGCAGCCTTTATCCTTTAAAAAAAAAAAAAAAAAAAAAAAATCTATGCAGCCTGCAGGTAAGGGTTGGGGGTACTTAGATAATGCCCCCGTGGTCCAAAAGTATATACTATAATATAATAATTATAATCATAATAATAATTTTTTTTGGAGATAAAATATAGAATTATATTAAAGAATCAAAAGTATGTATACATGCACTTGGGGCATGGAGTAAGAACAGGCAAAAAGAGCCTCTCAACTTTGACCACGTTCTTCTAAAAAAAAAAACTAAAAGCTTTGACCACGTTTATTTTTTCTCTACGAAGTTGTAGTTGATTAAACAAAAATTAAAAAGTAACAATTATATATATATATATATATATTTTTTTTTTTTTAAAAGAAGAAATTTTGAGCACGTTTATTTATTATCTATATTAGATAAAGTTGTAGTTGATAAATATTAAAAAAAAAAAAAAAGTAACAATTACAAATTTTAATTTTTTTTCAAAAGATAAAATATTCTTAAATTTATGGTATCAATAACCATTGTGGAGGGACGAACTTCTCCTTTAGAAGGTATTGTCTGCTTTGGGTGAAGACTCTTATGGATTTGCTCAATTCCACATCGGGAAGAGACGCCTCCCACCCACAGCATATAAGTATGAGCTCACATGTGGGATGTACCCCTCATGCTTATATGCTACGGGTGGGAGGCGTCTCTCCCCGATGTGAGATTGAGCAAATCCATGAGGGTTTTCACCCAAAGCGGACAATACCTTCTAAGGGAGAGGGTCGTCCCTCCACAACCATAATTAATATTAAATTAAATATATATTTTTTAATTTATAATAATTTTGCGATTTATGCATTTGTCAATCACCAAAATATTGGAATAACGCTTTTTTTTTTTTTAAATTTATAATAATTTTTTAGTTTATGCATTTGTCGATCACCAAAATACTAGGAAATGGAATAAGGCCTATCATTAAAAAAAAGTTGAACAGACCCACACACTAGATAATGACTTTAACGCTATCTCGGTATTCATTAATCCAAAAGAGCATAAAGTATTAGTTGGGCTACAAAAAAGAACACATCAACAACAATTTTATGATTTTAATGCTATTTTAGTGTTCATATTTTGGTGATAGGTCTCAACACACTCTTGGGTATATCGGTTACTGACAAATGCATAGATCTCAAATTAAGATGAATGAAAAGTGTTGACACTACTAAAAAAAATCCTTCCAAGTATACAGGTAACACTTGCAAATTTGCAATTAGGATAGTTATTATTTTTACTTTTTAAACCCCATTTTTTAGGACATGTAAAAAATTAAATCATGATATTTCAAAAAGTAACAAATTAAACTTTCAATCCATATTAAATCCCAAACAAAATAGAATTCCACTTAAATGACTAAGATTAAATTTTTTTTTTTTGGAAACTATAGGATTTTTTTTGAAGCTATTTATGGTTTAATTTGTTACTTTGAAATTAGGATTAAATTTGTTATACTCCTAAATAATAATGTTTAAAATGTGATTTTTCCCAAACTAATATTGGACCATGGCCAAATTAGGGTGAGATATATACGGGTGAATTTCCTCGATTGTATTCATTTTTAGGAGTCTCCACCAACCATTAAATTTTTAATGTGTGATTGGTCATCTAATTCTAATAAATTTTATTTACTAAATTAAATAAGAAAGCCCTAGGACTCTTGAGCTCTAATAGAAAATAAAACAAAACGTCTCTAACCAGAAGACATGGATCTGAAAGCTTAGTTACATGTGGGAAAGATGTTAGATACCATACAAACCTATCTAAAAGGATAGTGCATCGTTTCAAATTTAATCTTTCACTGTTTAAATAGCAACTAAAATATTTGGCATTTGGCTTTAAAAGAATGAATATTGTGCATGTGCATCTGTAATAAATAAATTAAAAAAAAAAAAGCCTATCCTAGGATGACATGTAAAATCTATCATAGGGCGACATGTGATTAAATGAATTACAAGTATAATCTATACTAAAATGACATGTGATTTATTGTAAGAAGACATGCAAGCAATGACATGTAAGCAACGGTATATGTATAATCTATCTTATGATGACATGTGAATAAATGACATATGATCTATTGTAAGAAGATGTGCAAGCAATGGCATGTAAGCAACAACATATGTATAATTTATCCTAGGATGACATGAAAAAAGAATGTCATATGATCTATCGTTGGATGACATGTAAATGAACTGACATGTAAATGAACTGACATGTATAATCTATCATAAGATGACATGTGATCTATCCTAAAATGACTTGTAAAATAACATGTATATCCTAAGATAACATGTAAATACACAAATATGTGAACCATTTATTCTAGAATCAAGATAAAAAGAAAAAAAAAAAGAAAAAGAAAAAGGTCTAACTAAACATGTAATGGCATGACATGTTCTAGGAAGGTAAGTTGCGTTCTTGAATTAAATATAGCTAATCTCACTCCAAAGCATAGCCTAACAAATGCAATTTTGCAATTCCTTCTCTCAAATATTTTATCTCATGCAAAAAGACACAAAAAGACACAAAAATACAAGTTAAATTCCTCTAAAGTGTTAAAACAATGTCATTTGGCAAATATATTATTTTAAAGGAAAATGTTTTATTTTGGCACTAAATGAAATTGAAAATGCATATATGGCCTAAAGGGCCTTTGTTCAAAAAGTAATATAAAGAAGTTTGAGGTTGAAAGCATAATTTTGAAAAAGTTTAGGGTTGAAATTGTAATTTTGAGAAAAATTGGGGTTGAAATTGTAATTTTGGGAAAATTTTGGGGTCAAAGATATACTTTTGTGAAAAATCCAAGGTCAAAATGCAATTTTGGAAAATTTTAGGATAAAAAATGCAATAATGAAAAAAAGGGCTGCATATTAGTAATTAAAGAAAAATGTCTTTGCTAGTAGGCTTTTAATTATTGTGAAGAGTTTTGTAACTCAATGATGTTATCAAATTCTCCTTAAACCCCAAAAAAAGAGAGGGTAAACTACATATTTGGTCCCTATCTTTTACATCATATTTCAATTTAGTCCCTAACTTTTCAATTGTGTCAATTTGGTCCCTAACCTTTTAGTATTGTATCAATTTAGTCCCTACCATTATCTCTTGGATGGAAAAGCCTGATGTGTCAAAAGATCTAAATAATATTAAAAAAAAATTTGCCACATCATTTGCTGCCTGTCAAATCTTTAAAAAAAAAAAATTCAAATAAAATCTTTGCTTATTTTGTTTGATAGAAGTTATAGAACCACAAAAAAAAAAAAGAAAAAAGAAAAAAAAAGAAACTCAATAAATAAGGGCTAAAAGAATCTGAGGTTACCTTAAGAGTTTTCACAGAAGGGTCAAATTGGAGAACTAGATATGGTGAATGAAATTGGGGCTCTCTATCTCCTTCTACCCAAAAATTTGCACAATTAAAAGGGAACCTTAAGGATGAACGAAAAGGAAAACAAAAATTTAAAATTTTTGTTAATAAATGGTTGACAAAAAAAAAAAAAAAGGGCAATTTATGTCTTTTAACTGTGGAGATAAATTTTTTTTTTTTTTTTTTGAGAAACCCAACCGAAGAGATGATAAATGATTATTTTTGGGATTTTATGAATTTATGGCTAATTAGAAGGCACTTTAGAAGAGTATTAATCTTAGCCCAGGTACATGTTAAAGCTGGTAAAGCTCCATAATTTCTGCCATAGACAAATCGCGACAAAGACCAATCTTAGATTACCAAAAAATTTTAATCATCTCCTTGTAGGGTCTCTCACCTTTCTCTATAGAGGACCAAAATGTGAAGAACTAAGAAATGTGAAGAACTCGTGACTTAGGGATTTTTTTGTTGATAGACGTGAGTTAGGGATTTTGATCCCAAAAGTTACTCTTGTTGTTGTTGTTGTTTTTTTTTTTTTTTTTTTAAATTATGTTGACAAGTTAGTCTAGGTGGCAATTGATGTGGCAAATTTTTATTTATTTATTTAAGCTGTTTGATATGTCAGACTTTTTCATCTAAGAGATAACGACAGTGATTAAATTGATACGATATTGAAAGGTTAGAGACCAAATTGACATAATTGAAAGGTTAATGACTAAATTAAAATATAGTGTAAAAGATAGGAAGAGTTCAAATCCCTTTTCATCACTTATTGTAAGGTAAAACAAAAAGAAGGCCCATCATCGAGGATATTGCAACTACATACCCCTCTTTGCAAGTGTCATAGCCTAGTCAAGTCAGCCTCTAAGATCCACAACTGTTTGATCCTTGATCTTGGGTTTTTTGACTACTTTCTCACAAGCCCATTATCTCTCCCTAATCTTTTTCTCTCTTCATTACAAAAGAAACAAATTCTGTGAACTTAACCAAAAACAATCACTCTATTTGAATAAAACAGTACCAAAAATCCCTCTAAAGTCTACAACTTTACAAGCCCATTTGGAAAGTGGAAACTCTTTTATCCCTTTCTCTCCAAAAAAAGCAGTATGAAACGAAAACGGGGTCATCATAAACCCCAAAACCCAAGCACAGCAACATCACCAAACGACATCGTTCCAATCCCAACCACCGAACCCGGTACCACCGACCCAAACAACCCCTCATCCTCCCCCACCAGAGGACGCGGCGGTGGGGCCCGTCCGCGCAAGAACCCGCGCCCAAACATAGCGGCTTCACCCGAACGCCGCGGCTCAAGGCACGCTGACCAAAACGGCGACTTCACCCACTCTACGACGACCAATACAGCAGCAACAGCGATAGCTGCTACGACGTCGGACGCGGTTGGCGTTTCTGAGCCGGTGAAGTGGGAGACGGTGGTCAAGGTGGTGCCTTCGATGGACGCGGTGGTGAAGGTGTTTTGCGTTCACACGGAGCCGAATTTCTCGCTGATGTGGCAGAGGAAGAGGCAGTACAGCTCGAGTAGCAGTGGGTTTATCATCGGGGGAAGGAGGGTCTTGACCAATGCGCATTCTGTGGAGCACCATACCCAGGTGAAGTTGAAGAAGCGGGGTTCGGATACCAAGTACTTGGCTACTGTGTTGGCCATTGGGACTGAATGTGATATTGGTATGGGATACATTTTGTGCTTTTTTTTTTTTTGGTTGTTTTGAGCTGATTTGTTATCTGGGTTTTGGTGAAAATTGTTTGGTTTTCGTTTTTCTTTGAGTTTTTGCAAATAAAGGTTGGTTTGGGAAAGATTGGTTTTATAGTTAATTTGAACTAATTTGGTATCTGGGTTTTTTTTGGAAATGTTTGGCTTTGCATCCAGTTAGTGCAAATGAAAGGGTTAGTGTGTATGGGACCAAATATGATGTTGGTATGAGAAAGTTTGGTTTTGTAGTTAGTTTGAGCTAATTTGGTATTTGGGTTTTGGAAAATTGTTTGGCATTGCATCGAGTTTTTTTGCAATTAAAGGGTTAGTGAGTATGGGATTGAATGTGATGTTGTTATGGGAAAGTTTGGTTTTTTAGGTAGTTTGAGCTTATTTGGTATCTGAGATTAGTGAAGAATGTTTTTCTTTTCATCTAGTTTTTTCAAATGAAGAGTTTAGTTTTTGGGACTGAATGTGATATTGTTATGGGAAAGTTTGGGGTTTTTATTTTTTGAGCCAATTTGGTATCTGGGTTTGGTGAAAAATGTTGGGCTTTCCATTCAGTTTTGCAAGTTGAGGGTTGGTGTGTTTGGGACTAAATGTGAGATTGGTACGCAAATGGTTTTTTTTGGTTAGTTTGAGCTAATTTGGTATCTGGGTTTTCTGAAGGGTTTGTGTGCTTGGGAATGAATGTGATGTTGGTATGAGAAGGTTTGGTTTTTTGATTAGTTTGAGCTAATTTGGTGTCTGGTTTTTTGGGAAAATGCTTGGCCTTTAAGTTTTCCATTAGGTTGTTGCAAGCCAAAGGTTAGTGTTTGGGATTGAATGTGTTAATGGTGTGAGAAAGTTTGGTTTTTAAGTTAGTTTGAGGCGATTTAGTATCTGAGTATAGTGAGAAACTGAGAATGTTTGGATTTTTAGCATTTATGTTTTGTTGTTGCAAACAAAGGGTTAGTGTGTTTAAGACATAATGAGATATTGGTATGGAAAAGTTTGTTTTTTAGTTAGTTTGAACTAATTCGGTATCTGGTTTTATGCAAATGGTTGTCTTTTTAAGCTTTCCATTCAATTTTTGCAAACAAAGGGATAGTGTGTGCGGGTGTGAAGTTGCTTTTATTGAGAAACATGACTACATACGTGATGGATTTTGATGAATTGGATTGGGAAGAAAGTGCCAATAGCTTAAAACTAAATGTGTAGATTGTTGGGTGACATGAAGGGTTAGTTCTTGGGTTGCAATAGTACTAATAGAAATCTAAATAGTAATTAATCAAAGATAGAAAGGGAAAAAAAGAAGAAGAAGAAGAATTATTAACTATGGTTTTATCAACTCAAATATCTTTTACTTATCCAACTAGGTATCTTGTAGTTATTATACGTAATTGATAGAATTTCTTAAAAGTTGTATAAAAATATTGAAGAAATCGTAATTTGCATGTATGATGAAATGAGTTTGTACAAGATGCTGGTGTGCTCCAAAATAGAAGAGAAAGAACACGTTGATGATTCATCAATTTATGGTTCTACAGTCATGTGCAATCCTAATGTCTTGTTTAATTCTAGTTAATCTTTAGAAATAGTATTAACAACTCGGCAAAAGATATAGTTCCAATTCATGTATGTATAATCCAAAGGGTACTTTCCTACCCCTGTTTTGCAATGCCTCAGCGTTGTTGACAGTGAGTGATGATGAGTTTTGGGAAGGAGTTTCACCTGTGGAGTTTGGAGATCTGCCTGCACTCCAAGATGCTGTAACTGTAGTGGGCTACCCAATTGGGGGTGACACAATCTCTGTGACTAGTGGTGTAGTGTCACGCATTGAGATACTTTCTTATGTTCATGGATCAACAGAACTTCTCGGACTCCAGGTTATAGAATTTTGATCTTATCTTCTGTTAAGACTTACTGTTTCTTATCATATATTACTTGTTTATTGACAAATTTTTTGTTGTCCCTTGTCTCTGACATGCTTTTTCCCAGATAGATGCTGCAATAAACTCTGGAAATTCTGGTGGGCCAGCTTTTAATGATAAGGGAAAGTGTGTGGGTATTGCATTTCAGTCTCTTAAGCATGAAGATGTGGAGAACATTGGTTATGTCATACCAACACCAGTTATTGAGCACTTCATTAAAGATTATGAGAAGAATGGGGCATATACAGGTATGTTAAGAGTGTAGTTCTACTTTTTCAACCCTCGTTCCCCCTGAAAGTAAAAGACCCAGAATAATATAATAAAGAAGAAAAGTCAGTGCAGATATATTATTTATAACCTTTTAGAGCTTATTTATCTATATATTGTCCTCTCATGCACATCTGATCAGCAATTGTAGAACGGGGAGAATAGCTGAATGTTGAGGTTGTTTGTTTGTTAGAATAATTGACTTGATTTTCATATCCTTTGAATAATCTTATGTTCATTTGAAATTTGTCAGGGTTCCCAATTCTTGGAGTTGAGTGGCAGAAGATGGAAAATCCTGATCTACGCATAGCAATGGGGATGGAATCTGATCAGAAGGGTGTCCGTATCAGAAGAATTGAACCTACAGCTCCTGAATCTCAGGTTCTGAAGCCATCTGATGTTATCCTTAGCTTTGATGGGATTAATATTGCTAATGACGGAACAGGTAAACAACTCCCCCCCCCCCCCCCCCAAGTTAAGCTCAAAAGTTTGTTGCTACTACCATGTACTGTATGTTTTTCATGTGTAAGTGATCAGTCTTAAGAAACATTTACTCCGAGGAATGATTAACTTACTATGATATCCTTCTATAAAAATCTCGTATAAGTTGGCATTTTTAAAAGTATTTCTGTGGGTTTAACATTTATTTATGGTCATTTGGAGACAAGACTTATGTGGGTGTCAAAAGTGTGACACCTATAAAAAGTGAATGAGCTCTAATTCAAAAAGCACCTCTTCCACTTGTTGGAGCGAGGTGAAGGGTGAGACTGTGGGTTCAAGATCCATTGCGTATTTGGGTGTTTAACTTACCAGTAGAAAAGTGACTCCTGTCATAAATTTTTTTCTCCTGTAAGTTGGAGATGCTAATGCTTAATAGGTAAAATAGGAAGCATGTGTAATTAAGAGGTTGATTGTTGGCAGCCATAGAAAGTAGACTTTTTTTGGATAAGTGAAAAACAGAAGAATTTGAACATTGGCAGAAGCTTAGCTTCAGCCCATGGCTAAACAAGGGCAGCTGATTGAGATGCTGCTCAACTGTGGAGTCTTCTGATTAAAATTAAAATGCCATTCATAGATCTGAGGATGACTGAGAAAGAAAGTGCATTATTGAGTTGTTAGTCAGAGAAAGTAACAGTTTCTATTCTCTACAAAAAAAACTCCTGTACTTGATCCCTGATGATTGTGTTAAAGTGCAGATGATAATAAGATTTGAAGCTTGTCTGAAGTGCTTTTGTACCTCATGTTCTCTTGTATAAGGGTCATCTGGAGGTGGTGTGGTCACTCCTTTGTAGATAATTGTCATTCTCTTTAGTGTGGCCCAAAATTTTTCAATGAACCAAGACCTTCCATGAATTACTGAAGATTTTGTTTTGAATTTGATAAGTCTCTTGTAAAGACCTATGACCTTCCATGGGTCACTAAAGGGTGTTTTTTTTTTTTTTTTTTTTTTTTTGGAATTTAATAGTCTCTTGGGAAGACCTATTAACTCTTGCTTTTTTCCTCTTTTTAGTTCCATTCAGGCAAGGAGAGCGCATTGGTTTTAGTTATCTTGTATCTCAGAAATACACTGGGGATTATGCCTCGGTAAAAGTTCTCCGTGATTCCGAGGTACTTGAATTCAACATAAAGCTCGCTACTCACAAGCGGCTCATCCCAGCACACATCAGGGGCAGACCTCCTTCTTATTACATTATTGCTGGATTTGTTTTTACCTCTGTATCTGTTCCATATCTGCGTTCTGAGGTGTGTATTTAAGCTCACTACATTATTGCTTACTCTCTCTTTTCTTTTTCCTCTATTTCTTTTCTCTTTGTTAATTTCTGAGTTGCTTTATCAGAGAATTCGTTGAATCATTCTCTGGTTAGAAATGCATCTGGATGCACTTGTGTGTTCCTTTTCTTTTGTTTGTCCAATACTTTCTGCTTGATGGGGCTCTAAAACTTATGTTCATAGGTTAGATTGTTTGAGAAGCATGAGCTGCTCAGTTTTATAATGAGATTGGATTCTGTAATAGTGTACAGTATCAACTATATAAATGGTCATAATGAAATCATCAGCAGTGTTGCCCACATTGTGATCCTTTTATGTTTTGATCCCTCCTTCCACTCTTTGCTCTTCTAATTTATCCTCTGTTAGCATATTTTAAGATTTTGGAATCCGTTTGTTCTGCTGTTCAGTAGAGTTGCATCCTTATGTGTATGTGCAACCCTATTCCTAGGTAACAAGTGAATTGCTGAAAATTCAACCTGATGTTGTTAGGTTAAATTTGTTTGCCTAGTCATATCAGGTGCAATGTTCAGCTGATCAGAACTGGTGTCACTGTGGCACTCAGGGACTAATGTGCTTGCAATTGCTAGTGTGCCCCATGTAACTCAAAAAGTGTAATAGGGCATACATTAACCATCCATTTTAGAAAACTTTTTATGGAAAATTGAAAAACTGTTATATCAGTTATTACTTTTTCATTTTTCCACACAAAATTTCCTAAAATGATTTACTAACATATGCCCTTAGGGCATACATTAGTAAAACCCAATACAAAACTGTGTCCCCTGTCAAATTAACATACTGATTGCGGAAGGGATGCAGAGACACTATAGAAGCTGAGGTCCTATTTTCTCCTGTTCCATGTTGCACATTGTGTGAATCATGTATGCTGTGAATATTGAATAATTTATTTATGTATTTACTTTTGAAAAATTGCCGTATCCTTTGTCTATAGAATAACATTATATTTTCTTATTTTAAAAAAAAAAAGAAAAAAAAAGAAAAGAAGAAGAAGAAGAAAAGATAAAGTTCTCTTGGTTAATGAGCTATGTATAAAGTTTTAAGGGTGTGAAACCTATTTATGATTCCCTAATGCAGATGTGAGATCCTAACATGGTAAATTCTATGCTTCTGCCTATAAGAGGGATTTTTATGTTAATTCTTAACTCTTGTTTTTTATTTTATTTTTACTCATCTCCAGTATGGAAAGGATTATGAATTTGATGCTCCAGTCAAACTGCTGGACAAGCATCTGCACGCAATGGCTGAATCGGTAGATGAACAACTCGTTGTTATTTCTCAGGTTTCTCTCTTAGTCTCTCTCATTGTCATTCCCATGACATTTCATTTCATTTTCACCATATTGGTGCAAGATTTTATCTGGAACTCATTGCTTTTTTCCTCAAAATTTGTGCTAGGTTCTTGTTACTGACATTAATATTGGGTATGAGGATATCGTTAATACTCAGGTCAGGAAATATGTGTATAACATTTGTTTTATAACATATCTGAAATGACGTAAAGTGCACTTGCTAACATCTTTCTTTTGTATTTGTAGGTTCATGCTTTCAATGGTAAACCTGTGAAGAATCTTAAGAGCTTGGCAAGCATGGTCGAGAGCTGTGAGGAAGAATATCTCAAGTTTGAACTAGAGTACCAACAGGTTCTCTCTCTCTCTCTCTCTCTCTCTCTCTCTCTCACACACACACACACACACACAGAGACACGTGTGCGTGCATTCTCTTAACCATGGCAAGTCTTAAACTTTGTGCAGATAGTTGTCCTACAGACCAAGACTGCCAAGGCTGCAACTTTAGATATTCTGGCAACACATTGCATACCTTCTGCCATGTCTGATGACCTCAAGATTGACTCAAAATTGTAGGGGGAAGGCACTGAAGATTACCCTGCCTTAGCCTTAGCTATCCTCATAGTTCATTGTTTGATTGACCCCACGGATCTGACGCGATTCTTATTGTAACGTTTAAGTCTAATTAATGGGGTTGAGATTTTTCATTTATATTTATATTTATATTCACACCTTTTGTTTTAATGAATAGAACAAAGTAGGGAGGATGTGAAGGTTGGTTTTCACTGTTCACAAACATCTTATGATTTTCAGTTGTTAATTTTAACCCCCAAGATAGAAACTTTTCGAAAATATCTTCCATGTAATTTCAAATTTGTATCACTGGCAAAGTTATAAGAACAGTGCATATCACCCCTTTTTGGTGGGTTTTTGATTATCTTCATATTACTTCCATATTTATAATATATTGATTAGTGCACTAAACCTTCATTATGGTGGAGTTGACTTATCTTTCTTGACCATTTTAATACTTGTAAATGCAGCGTGAATAATTTCTGAACCTTTCATTCTCTTGTAGATAGAATCTACTGCATGCATGTACTTTGTGCTCTGGGTGAATGCACATTACACACGCATATATGCACAGTTCAAGTCCCATCAAATTCATAATAGTTTCGAGACAGGTGTTTGATTATCATGTACTGTTGACAATATCTTTAGTTAACATACTTGTTGACAAGTGAATGTGATAAAATCTGCAGTTCTTAGTTCACCTCGCTTTCCTGGTAAATACAACCTTGGTGTTTGTCTTAATTCTTGGACCCAAATGCCAATCACTGAAGCTACATTTACATTTTACAGAGACTGCTGAGTGCTGACATTTACTGTGAGTTGGATGTTCTGTCATTTAACTTTGCTGATGGTACTAACATGAGTCCAAATGGCTTTTTTTTAGAAAGATTCCCTATATTATTAAATAATAATAAAATAAAATAAAATAAAATAAAACAAAAAAAAACGATACAGAGTGAGGCACATTTGATGTTTGCAGGTATGTGCTGTAAGCTGCTCTTTGTATGAATCTCATTGAGCCTGATCTTCTTTGATCCCTCAAAGTTGTGTATGTAATATAAGGTGTGCTCTGACTAGTGACCACAAGCAAATTCATATAATTCTCTATACTACAATTGGTTGCTGTACAATTTGTAGCATGCTTTGATACAATTGCTTACATTTAGCTTATACCTCTTGAGCTTTATAGCTCTGCAATAGAGGGGTCTTTTGGGTGGTAGATGGTGATTCCAGGCTACCAACTTCATGGTCCACACCAATCTCCTCTTTGGCTTTTCCCCACATTACAGTGTAGAAGCCGAAAGATATTATTGTTGCTCCAACAAGACTGCAGAGAAGAAAATGGAAAACTGATTAATGACAACAAACAGTGACCAAACTAGAGCATTGTATAGTTCTTTTCAGTATTGAATTTTTTAATTTAAATAACCAAAGATGACAATAACTTCTCGTGTGATGTGGACCATTGTCTAGAGGGCATGCATTACGCCCAAGTATAGTGCTGGCTTAGATCATTGATTTATTATATAGGCTTTTGATAAGTGGAATCATACATTATTGCCACTGGAGCTAATATAAGACAAGGAACAGAAAACATCTTTCCTAGCTTACTTTTGTTTAGTGGAAACATACATCATTGGTGCTGAAGCTTTAAATAAGACAAGGAACAAAAAAGACATCTTCTAAGGAGGTTCAGAAAGGAATAATCTAAGATAGGTCGTTGAGATTAGCAACTGTCCCAAGTCTCACATAAAGGATAGAATGGATTTGCATCTTCTTAAGAATTAGAGTTTTCTTTCTTTGGGATTAGCTACTTGTTGGGCTTTGTGGAGTCTAGTTTTTGTTTGAACCGGTTTGACGACCCGACCCGAATAATGTTGCGTGATTTTTAATAGGAGATTTTCTGAGGCTTAGTCTATGGAGTGGAGGCTTGGGCCAATAGGCCCAAGCCGGAGTTTGTGGTGTTGCTGTGTTTCTGAGAGAGAAAAAAAACTGTAGCCGCACTTTTGTATTTTTCCCTGATAATAGTGAAATCTCTGCAACTCCGTGGACGTAGGCAAATTGCCAAACCACGTAAATATTGTCTTGTACATGTGATTGTTTTCTTTGGTGTGTGTTTTCTCTATTTTTTGTTTCTCACAGGTTGGGATTTTGGTTAAATTTCTTACACTACCATCCAATAAGTCAAAGTTTCATCTAAAAAAGACCTTAATTACTGTAATTAACATTCATCTTTTGCCCCAGCAGAGGGGGGAGGGTTGTGTTGGGGGTGAAAATCTTTATTCTATACCTGCCAAGATGGAGGGTGTCACTAAGGAACATAACACCCATGGCAACAGCAATGGCAATCGACAAGGGCTTGAACATTGCTACAAAGAGAGGTCCTTTCACGCGCAATGCCCACGCATGAACTGTGTTGTTTATGAATGATCCAAAAATTCCCTACACAAGAGAAATTCTCATTAAGACATTAAAGGAATGATGATAGACTGTTTTACTAATCAAACTGTACCAATAGTCTTGTGCTAGTTTCTTACCGAGCATACAACCGAGACCAATGCTATATTTGGCCTCAATCTCCAAGCATTTGGATTTTTTTCTGTCATTAAACCTACAACTGCAGCTATGATGCTAACAGTTAGATTGTAAAAGAATATTACAGTAAGTTCATTTGGGTACTCCTTCATAATTTGTGCCTGTAAAACAAGTAGTACAAGCTTAAGATTACTTTGTATCACTTCTCATCTAGTGCTAGACATTGAAAAAAAATTCTGAAATTGCCTTTTAGGTAACGGTAAAAATGAATTCACCTGAACAATGTACCATAGTGGAACCAAAATATATTCAGCTGTGAGTAGAAGTCCACCAATTACCCAATTTGATTTTAATGAGTTTAGAGGTTGATTAAGTGAAACTGATGATGTTTGAGCAATGACGATTGGCGGGCCTTTGTAGAGAGTCACCACAAATGCACCTGATATTGATATTATGGTGCCCAAGATTTTTGCTTGACTGCTTGTGCTTCTCAATGCTACCTTTTCCATCCTTTTGATGCCGCCCAAAATGAGAAGAAAAAAAACAATATGTGTGAGAATAATAAAAGTAGTTAGTGGCCCACTTTGAGAAGGATTTCGACTCAACTTTTCATGTGATAAGACCATAGGCCAATAGGATGACAATTTCATTGAAATTGGTTTAGTTAGTGGTCATTATCATTAAACTATTTGGATTATTAAGATATATATATATAAAATATTTTGAGCTACAATTATTAAGATATTTATCCAGGTCAAGAAACATTTTAACCACAAACAAAACTTTAATATTTTGTATGCTAACAGCTAAAAAAGAAATGAAAAAAAATAGTAAAAAACTGACCACTAATCATCTTTCCTACACCCCCACATATAAGAGAAGTGAAAGTGAAAATTTTGTGCACGAATATGAGTCATACAAATTTTTTCAAATTTTCTTAAGATGATATTGTGTTTGGTATATAATAATTAATAAAAAAAAGTGCCAAAATAAATCTATGCAAAATTGAATTTTTTTTAATAAAAAAATATTAATTTATTTTAAGTGGAGAAGGGGATCCCAATCTTGTTTTAATCAAATCACAATTTAAAAAAGTTTTAGGTCCTAAGATTTGTGGCAAACAAATTTAAAAAAACAAATTGTTTGTGGCAAACAATTCCGTGTCACTACAGCAAAACAATTTTGTTTTCTTCTGGGCTGATTACATGACTTAGGCCACGAACTTTGAGTCTTTATCCGTAGTCCATACTCGATAGTCTAGGCTCGGGTAAAAAGTCCAATCCGAGGTTAGCTACTCTTACCCATCCCAGGGGTACTAATTTGACATTTTCTAAAAACTGCATTTTTATTTTTTACCAAAGATACTTCTTTATGCAACCCAAGAAAGGAATCTCTCAAAACAGAGTCACATTACAGCGACCCTTGTTCCCTTTTAACAAGTTGCAAAATTCAACATCACGTAACTCTCTTCAACTTTACCATAAGATAAAGTTGGACAAAACAGGACAGTGATTGACACAAGGGAATTTTGGATAGGTTTTTTGCTCGTGTAACATCTACATACTGGACAACACAAACCAAACAAAACTTTAATATTTGCGCCATTTGATTTTGATGTTTAAGACATGAGGAGGGTACTTTGGTAACCATGAAGTGAAAGTTGGAAAAAGTTTACAAAAAAAAAACCTGAAAATGACGGCAAGTATGAAGGTAAAGGCTGGCACCAAGTTGCTGATGGCTGAAGCAAGTGTTGGAGAACTGTAATTGATGCCTGTATATCCCATGATCTGAGATGAACTCCTGTCTCAGACCAAATTTAACACAAAAATTGAAACAACAACAATCAGAAATTTCTTGGGTTTCTTACTTCTTATACTGACATCAAAAAAATAAGCTAAACTCATCCAAAAGAAAAACACTAGTTTGTTTTGTAAACCCAAAAACTGTACCCTATGATTCCAAGAAGACCAATTTTGGACATTATGGAAAAGTTAAGGGGAGAAAGCACCCTTGATCTGCAAAAACATATGAAAAGGAACATGGAAATTTAACAATTAGACCATGTCTAATTTTGTTGAACTTTGTAACACTTCTAATAGTAGAAGATGAGAAAAAGAGAGAGACCTTCTGGAGAAAAAGGGTGCAGGAAAGAGAACAAGAGCAGCAATAGCATAAGCATAGACAACAAAGACATGGTAGCTCATCCCTTGTAAAGTGGCGGCCTTGAACAGAGTGTTTAACCCAACGTTGATACACTCCATTGTCACCATGGCTGTGAAGGGCCACACATCTTTGTAACAATACCTTCCTCTCATCTCTCTCTCAATTGCACACGCACAAAGACAGAATCACAGACTGAGAGTGAGGTAAGAAGAGATAAAGTTTTTTCCCAAGTTCTTAAGCCTTTCCAAGAAGGAATACCATGGGAGGGACCGTGCTTATAGACAAAGGAAACTATGAAAGGTGGGACTGGGACAGTCCCATTTTGGTTAAGGCTGACTTGACAATGAATAAGGAAAACGTAGTATACTATTATTATTATTGGCTTGTTTAGTGCTTTAAGAAAAGTAATGAAAAAAAAAAAAAAAAAAAAAACTGAATTTGGAAAAAATTAACAAGAGAAGAAGATGAAGGCTATTTTTTCATTTTAAAATAATATTTTAAAAATTAAATTAAAGCAAAAAAAAATATTAATTAGAAAAAAAGAAGAAGAAGAAGATAAAAGCTATTTTTTCATTTAAAAAAAAATTTCCTTTTAAATTATTTTTTATGAATAAGATTGAGAACATAATACTTTTCAGTTTTCACTGCTATTTTTTTTTTTTTTTAATGTACAAAAAATGGGTAGAAGGGATGATCTGAATTGATATTTTTCATCTTGACGTAATCATAGTGACACTTTATTTATTGGGCTTGGGCCTACAGGAACATAATATTTGAATGAGCCACAGCTGTACACTTAACTTCATCAAGGACACTAGTGTCCTTGATGGAGCTGGATTAGCATAATATGTTGTGATTGATGTATAATAAAAATATTGTATTGTGATATTGACATGTGTTTTCCTTTTATTATTAATTTTTTAATGGATTTGTAAGTGATGATAGGATTCATTTAGCAAGATCAATATTAATTTATTTTGTTTAGGTTTAAGGTTTTATTTTTAGGTATTACTCAATTTATTTTTTAAAACCTAATAAAAATAGACTATATTAATAATTACATTAAGTATTGTTTGGGTAAAATTGAAGTGTGAAAAGAATCTTTCGCATAATAATTTAGCATGTCAATTTCTTTCATGTGACATCATCTAAATGATAAGCTAATTAAAAGTGGTTATGCATTATTAGTGCATGTGCATCACCAAACAAACAATTGCGTGTTGCTCCAGCTAAAGTTATAGCATCTATTTCAATGATTTATTTATTTTTTTTTATTTTTTTTTTCAACATTTCTATTTTTTCCTCTTGGGTAATTAAGGTATACATAAACTAAAGAAACAAACAAGAGGGAGTTATCCGTGCAACAAAACTCGGTTTTACAAATCTGACCGGATGTGCTTGTTTTGGAATAGGCTAATTATTGTTTTACACTATTAGATGTGAAATGTTTTACATAATGATCAGACATTTAGATCAATTTAAGGTTAGATATGAGATATTCATATTTTACACATGTTACGAAAGAGTGTGGATACATGATGTAAAAGAGTGTGAACATTATTCTTTTTTTTTTTTTTTTGAGAAAGGAGTGTGAACACTATTGAATGTGGAATAATCAAAACCTTAAAAAGACTGAAAAATAAATTTAACAAATGACATTCAAATAAAGTATTTAATTACCTTTTAGTATTTTCAACAGAGATATTTAGGCAGGGATGGAGCTAGAACTTAGAGTTAGGGGCGGCAACGTTGCTGTTGGTTGTGTGCAGTGACTTCGGCTTCCAACTTTGTTGCTACTTAGTCCTTAGCTGTTAGTTGTTTAAAATTTTTTAAAAGGTCAGGTTGTTTGTTTTAGGTAAAATTGATTGACCAGGCTTAATTTTTTGTTTTGTTTTACCATTGGTAATTTTTTTGGACTTGTATATTTCTTTTTTAGATTTTAGACTTATAAATATTTTTTTATGATCTTTAAAATGAGGAAAATGTTTGAACTACAAACTTTTTACAAATTGCTGATAATGTAAATGATGGGCCCAAATGCAAATCAATAAGAATTTGCTACCTTAACAGTTTGTAAAAATGTTATAGAAAAATTTTTGACTATAAAAATACTCTTAAACGAATCAATAATATTTTTAGGGGGGCAAAAGTGTAATTTTCTAAAATAAAATTGCTAAAATTAGTACCAATATATATAATAATATTTAAAAAAAATTGTGGGGGGGGGGGGGGCATTGCCCCCCAAGTCCAACCATGGCTCCATCCATGCATTCAGGGTTTAAATCCGCTTCACGAATATTGAATTAAAAAAAAAAAAAGTATTGAGTTATGTTAACCCAAAACCAACCTGACAGAGCTAGATTCTTAAAAAAAGAAAAAAAAAAGAAAAAAGAAAAAAAGCATGAATAGAGCCTACACCCGACTCAAGGTTCATTTTACAAAAATTGAGGGGTTTTTATTTATTTTTAATTTTAGTTTTTTTTTTATATAAATAAGAATATATTATTAGAAAGAAAGAGAAGTGGAATGCCTCTGTCCATCTCCATTCTCAGGGACAAAGACCCAGAGATGGTTAGGACTTAAGAGCCCACCCCTATTACAAAAAATAGTTCACTTAACAAGATTATGGGTAAAAAAATTTAAATGTGTGCATACATAAAAAATATCCCAATACAAAAAATGACTCATATTAGAAATTAGATATAAGCTTAGCTAAAAAGGTGTCAAGCTTAGAAGAAGAGGCAGTATTTTAGAATCTCCTTAAGAAACTGTAAGGTGAGTTGCTTGGGATTCTCCAAGCAGAGGGTCAAGAGAAGGGAGGATTTTGAACTTGCAAACATTATTTCATCTATGTGTTAGTAATCGACTTTTCGTAATCATTTCTATACTTTAAGATTGATCGTGTAAACGCTAAATACACTGTTAAAAATTTTCATGATCCAAATTTACATATAAATTTAGACGATAGGAATTATATTATAAATAGTATTATTTAGATAGATCATACTTATCAGTTTGAATAATTCTTGTTTTAGTTTAACTCAAAATTATTAAGTAGAATAAACCATTAAATGTTATCTATTTTATAAGAGTGAAATTTGACACACTACAAATTTTACTGCATAAATCTTACAAACTGATGTGTTAAATTTTAAATAAAAAATAATAAAGTAATTAATTTTTTTATTATGTTGTTGATATGACACTAATTATATTTATTGTTATGTTAAATTATAAAATTTTTGTAATAAAATTAATAGTATCTTTTTTTTTTAATGGGAAAATTAATAGTATAGTATCTTTAATAAAGAGGGCGGCCCCCCGGGGGGGTTGGATTTTGGATGGGGAGAGAGGGGAGAGAAAATGACATGAGAACAGTAGGGTAACTTGTGCCATGGCCATGCTTGGAAGTTTTTCAAATGAGGAAAGTCAAAAGATTTGAAGTGATTCCATCTCCTTTTTAAAAATCACTTCTTCTTAGTTCTTAATTTTTTTTTTTTTTTTTTTTTTTACAAGGATAAATTTAGAGGGAGAGGATACCAAGTTGAATATATATTTTTTAATATTCTATTTTTTTACCAATACAAATTTATATAATTACTAATAATCCACAAAAATATTAAACACATATATTTGTCAATATATGATATTTTAACCAAATTTTAATATAAAAAAAAAAACTAAATAAATTGGTGCCAAATGGAATATAGTCCGCCTTTGGAGGGACAGATCACATTGAAAATAAAATGGAATTTGAGGGATGAAGATAAAAAGGGAATAAAATTTGTAATTGGGCCATAAAAAAAATGATAGCAAAATATGTTTTAGCTCCTCGTATTCTAAATTCCGAGAAGAACGTGGCACACACACTCATATTAGTTATTCTGCAGGGAAAGAGGGGCCGGTTAGACTAAGGACCGCACTATCTCTTGTATTGTCCGCAATGTGGGACACAATCCTTTTTTTTTTTTTTTTTTTTTTATGATAGCATGTGGGACACCATCCTTTACCTTTCTGCATGACTTGGACTCTTTTGCAAGCACTATTTTAAAATGTTCTAATTTTTTTTTTTTTTTATTACACTTTTTTGGAGTGTTTGTGACTATCTTTAAATATGTGTAAGTAGACATTGTACTAGCAGACTAGCAGATCTTTAAAATATATATATATATATATATATATATATATATATATATATATATATATATATTTATATTTAACTAAGTATGCGTTTGAGTTACAATGATAAATTAAAATTATTTAACTATTTAGCTTATTTTTACTACTATTTGTGGGTCTTACTGCACTTTTTGCATTATTTATAGGTCTCACTGTACTATTTTAACTAATTTTTATCTTTATCTACCGTACTTTCAGTAATAATTTTTCAGTTTCAGCAAAATATTTGTGGGCCCTACTGCACTTTTTGCATTATTTATAGGTCTCACTGTACTATTTTAACTAATTGTTATCTTTATCTACCGTACTTTCAGTAATAATTTTTTTTTTTTTTTTTTTTTGATGAATGACGATTTCATTAAAACAACTAAAGGATTACAAAAGGGGCAGGACAAGACCTGTTCAAACAGACTCCATACAAGTCATCCTCAAAAACATTTAAAACATCCACAGGTGGACTATTAAAAGCCATACAATCTGCTTCTTGGTTAAGGCTAATCTTAGCTAAAGAGTCTGCAACACGGTTCCCTTCACGAAAGCAATGATTAAATTTTATCCGGCTGAAGCGGGAGCTGAGTAACCTGCAGTCATCCAATATAGGAGAAATAATATTGTTCACATACTGATCATTCCTCAAGGCCTCTATAACAGCTTTAGCATCTAGTTCAACAATAATAGATGCTATGTTGAGATTGCAACACATAATGAGACCCTCCCTTAGGCCCCACAACTCAGCACAAAAACTATTAGTAATTCCTATACGCCTGTTGAATCCCGAAAGCCAATTCCCACAATCATCCCTTATTACTCCCCCACAGCCAGCCACTCCCAAACTGCCACACACCGACCCATCTGTATTGAGTTTCATCCACCCAACAGGAGGTTTATCCCATCTAATCCTTTTAACACATCTACGAATCATCAATCTAAGGGAGGCTATACAGTGAATGAATTCAAAAGTTTGATTCAGGATTTCAACATGCAGCTGCTGGTTTAGCCTTTTCCTTTGAAAAATGAAGTTGTTCCTACTCTTCCAAATATTCCAAATAGCGAAAGAAAACAAGGTATTCCACGGTGGATTCATATTGGCTGATGTGTTTCTATGATTCCCATTCCTGCTAAGCCAAACCAACAACTCACTTCTCCAAAACTCCTGGTCAATTTCTACTCTACCGAAATGATTCCATACCGCTTCAGCCCAAGGACAATCTCGGAGAGCATGCAAAATTGTTTCCTCCGCTTCTTGACAAATAGGACACACAGCTTCTTCACAAGCACCTCTCCTCATCAGGCAACTCCTAACCCCAATACTATTGTGGGCACACATCCAAAGAAATGTTTTAACTCTTGGAAGGGTGTTTGCTTTCCATATCCAGCTAGCACTGAATTTTGGGCTCTCTTCATGCCCCATTGCAATCTTGTAGGCACTCTTCAAGTTAAAATTACCTTGAGCGGAGTCAGCCCAAGCAAATTTATCACAACCTCTGCTTGTAATTGCAATAGGAGTAGCTTGAATCAACATTTTGATATCCAAAGGAAGCTCAAACGAAAGTCCCTTCCAATCCCAACCCGTATCTTTCAAGAAATCTTTAACTACCAACTTATTAACTTCCCGAGAAAGCGGCCCTTGAATAAGACTTCGGAGGGGGCCCTTGCTCAACCAACTACTATACCACAAACTCAACTTACTGTCCCTTCCAACTGTCCACCTACTACCCTTCTCAAATGTGCCCTTACCTTTCTTCATTGCTGCCCAAACCGAGGAACAAGGGAGGCTGTTGGGGTTTGCAGCACTCAATCTTCTTCCCGAACAATACTTCTTGCTTAAGACTTGCACCCAAGGTGCATCTCCTTCGGTGTGAAACCTCCAATTGAGCTTCCCAAGAAGCGCAAGATTTCTACCTTTAGCCGCTTGCAAGCCAAGACCCCCTTCTTCCTTCGTTTTAGTAACCTTATGCCAACCAATCCAGTGCATTTTCTTTACAGAGTCCGAAGACCCCCAAAGGAAATTACGGTTTACTCTATCTATCCCATCCAAAATTCTGCCAGGAAGGTAGGAACACTGCATTACATAAGCTGGAATAGTTGCCGATGAAGCTTGAATAAGGACTTGTCCACCAGCCAAGGATAGCATGCTTGCTTTCCACCCCGAAAGCTTCTGCTTTACTCTATCAAGAACAAAGTTGTAATCTTGAGAAGATGAGCCAGGTTGTTTCAAAGGAAACCCCAAATATCTACCAAGCAAAGGAGTAGATGCAAAACCAAGGATATCACATAGAGATTCCCTCGTGTCTCTATCCACATTTGGAGAGAAATAAACTCTCGACTTAGCTTCACTAACAGTTTGCCCCGATACACTACAAAAATCATCAAGCACATCTCTAATTGCTGAACAATTAATGTAGTCTGCTTTAGCAAACAGCAATAGGTCATCCGCAAAAAACAGATGGGAGAAAGCCAGACCACTTTGTGAAGCCTTGACTGGTTGCCACATCTTAGCATTACACTTCTCTTCTATTAGTTGCCCAAGGAAATCCATGCACAAAATGAACAAATATGGAGACAAGGGATCTCCTTGCCTTATCCCCCTAGAGGGGTAAATAGGCTCAAGCGCTTCTCCATTGTATAAGATAGAGGTAGACACTGTAGAAACACAGCTCATAATGATGTCCCTAAGATCAGCTGGAAGGTTTGCACTAACAAGCATTTCTCTAACAAAACTCCACTCAAGCTTATCATAAGCTTTTTCCAAATCTATTTTTATGGCCATGTACCCAGTATTCCCCTTCTTTCTACTTAAGGAATGAATAATTTCTTGAGCGATGATCACATTATCCATACCCTTTCTTCCTGGAACAAACGCCGTTTGGAGGGGAGAAATCAACTTACCCAAAAACGGTCTTAATCTAGCCACAATAATCTTTGTCAACACTTTATACACAGTATTGCACAAACTTATGGGCCTATAATTACCCAAAGTCTCCGGCCCTTGAATCTTCGGAATTAAAGCAAGATGAGTGGTATTAAGATACACAGGGACTTTCTTTTCTGTAAAAATCCGCTTTATTTCCTCCATCACCGAGCTTCCCACCACAAGCCAAAATCTCTGGAAGAATCCTGCATGAAGCCCATCTGGCCCCGGCGCTTTAAAAGGCTTTAAAGACCATAAGGCTGCCTTAATTTCCTCATCCGAGACCCCCCCACTAATACTTAGCTTCTCTTCCTCCGAAAGTCTTGGCTGCCATTGGTAATTTAAATTGTAAGTGGCAGCGGCACTGGTTAACGAAGTCGAAAAGATATCAGCAAACCCACTTCTAATGTACTCCTTAACCTCACTTTCCTCAACAATCCAATCTCCACACGTGTCTTTGATGGCCATGATTTGGTTTCTTTTCCTCCTGACCAGAGTAGAAACATGATAAAAGGAGGTATTTCTATCTCCCTGAATCATCCAATTTACCCGAGATTTTAAAGCCCACAATTCCTCCTCCTGACTGGTCACACTATCCAACTCCTTCAACAGCTCATTTTCCAGATTACATAAAAAAGAAGAAGGCCTGCTAGCAATAGAACGTTGGATACTATTAAGTCTTGCCATTATATTCTTTTTTCGAGAGAAAATATTACCAAATTGGGTCTTGTTCCACACCTTAGCCTCCTTAGTAAAAATTTCAATGGCATCCACAAGCCTGGTACAGTGCCTCCAAGCTTGTGTAACAACCTTCGGAAAGGATGCATCAGAAAGCCAGCAAGACTGAAACTTAAAAGGCCTAGCTCTTCTATTCATAGCCCTTGGCTGCATCTCCAGCAAAACAGGGCAATGGTCCGAATGACATCTTGTGAGGTGAACCACTTTCGCTTCAGGAAATAAAACACACCAGCTAGGATTTACAAAAAATCTATCTATTCTTTCTTGAATTAGAGCTTGCACTTCTCTTCTATTAGTCCAGGTAAACCGAGGACCAGAAAACCCAATATCTATCATGTTACATTTATCTAGACATTCTTTAAACAACAGAGATCTTCTAATACTAACAGCTCTCCCCCCAAATTTATCCTCCCCCACAAGAGGCTCATTAAAATCCCCTGCTATCACCCAAGGCATGTTATGAAGTTCAGCAACATTCATGAGGTTTTTCCATAAAATCTGCCTTTCAGCACTCCTAGGACTAGCATACACAGCAGAGAAAAGCCAACTAGAATTCAAGGAACGTACCTTAACCACAATGTGAATCTCCTGCTCAGTGTTAGCTAAGGAAGAGATTTCCACCTTATCTTCATTCCACAGGACCCATAAGCCACCGGCATACCCAATAGTTTCCGTGTGAATAGCTCCATCAAAGGGAAGATTGTCAGTTATTTCCCTTGCTCTTTCACCTCCAACTTTGGTTTCCATTATTACCATAATTGCTGGATCATGATGCTGAGCCAGCTCTCTAACATGATTCTGAAAAGAGGGCTTCAAAGCTCCTCTACAGTTCCACACTAAAATATTCATCATAAAAATACAACTTGGGGAGAGGCAGAGATCAACAGGCGGCATTTGCTCCACCATCTTCATCAAAATCCATCTGATTCCCCACCCAATCTTCACCTCCTCCGTTGTTGGCAGCACAATCACTAGCACTACCCACCATGAGTTCTTCACAATCCTCCAAAATGGGTCCAAGAACAGTAACCAATTTACCTTCGCATCCTTCACCGTCACCGGACCCCTGCATTTCCGTGCTCTCCTCATAATGATTATGAAACTCCCCATGTTGAGAACTTGCTTGGCTCAGCTCACAGCTTAAATTCTCTCCGGACTCACCACGGCTGTGCCCCTCAAAATGGTAAACCCCCTCTGTCCACCTAGCTTCACCAAATCGGAAATTGGAGGCCTCTCTCGGACTCAGCTCACCACCGCTCAACTCACCACCGCTCAGCTCACCACCGCTCGTCTTTTGATGGTTCACGTCCTGCACAGGACGGAAATGGGTCTGCACTAAGGAGGAGCTTAGTGTTTTCCCAGTTACATCGGCGCCCTTTGACTGAGTTTTTGCTACCTTCATACGGGCTAAAGCTCTTTTGTCTTTCACTGAAGCATGCCGTGTGGGCTTTCCAGGAGTGTGATCCAGCTTAGGCCCATTTTCAGTCTTATTCACTTCATGCAGACCTGGACTTTGGTTTGAAGGGAGCTGGGCCCGTCCCAAAGGCTTGTTACTTATGCTTTGAATGGCATTTAGTATTCGGGCTTTCTCTATTTCTCTAAAGGCTGGAATTTTCCTTTTGGACTCTCTGCTTTGTCCACTAGAATTCTCCTCCCTTCCCAGCACAATACTTTCCCTGGCATTCGCTGCATGTTTACCGTTACTATTTACACCTTGTACCTTTGTCTGTCCCACATGGTCCCCATCACTTCTGTACGTTCTTGCCCCATTCTTTTTCCGTGTTACCACCATCCACGACCCATATGTACACTCCTGTAAGCGGTATTTAAACACGCTCTAATAATTTTCCATATTTTAGTGGTTTGGCGAAAACAATATCTTCTTGCTATTGAATACGTTGGCTGACATTTACGTAGCAACCATTTTATTTTTAATTTTTATTATTTTAGCATCCTTATATATATATATATATATATATATATATATATATATATATATAAATATATATATTTTGATATAGCGAATAAATCCAATAATCAACCCATATAGTAATAGTATTATTATTATTATTGTTTTGTTTTTTGTTTTTATACAGTTTTGCAATCATTATATATATAAACACATATATAATTGATGTTTTGATAATACTTTAATAATATATACAGATACATATTAAGATATTGGCTGATTGTTCAAACAATATTATAACTCATGTCATGCAGCATCAAGAATAGTTTGAAGCGGACCAAAATGGATCAAAGTGATTCGAATGAACTAAATTGGACCAAATGGAACTAAGTGGACCGAATAAGAACAAGGTGAATCGTATAAGACTGAATAAAAATGAATGGACAGGTTATGACCAAAGTGAATAGAATGGACTGAAAGAGACCAAAGTGGACCGAATAGGACCGAAATGGATAGACTTGACCAAAGTGGATTGAATAGAACGTACTAATGTGGACTGATAGGACCAAAATGGACCTAATAGAACCAAAGTGGACAAAGTGGATCGAATGGGACTGAAGCGGACTAAAGTGGACAGAATGGACCGAATAAGACCAACTAGAACAAAAGTGGATAGAATAGACCGAATAAGACCAAAGTGGACCGAATAGGACTAAAGTAGACAAAATGGACTGAATAAGACCAATATGGACCAAATAAGGCAGAAGTGGACAGAATAGGATGAATGTGGACCAAATGGACTGAAGTAGACTGAATAAGACGAAGTGGACTGAACAGAACTTTAGTGAATAGAATGGACTAAATAGAACGGAATGGACTGATTAGGACCATAAGGACTGAATAGGACCAAAATGGACATAATGGACCGAATAGAACCTGTGTGGACCAAATAAGAATTTTGAATATTTATCATTTTTATTGCATTTTCAGGGCTCATATTTCTAATTTCTAATGTCTATTTTCTTGGTATTTTTTAACTCAAAACTAAAGAGTTTATCCAAAATATAATAAAATTTCATACTTTTCAACCCAAAAATTAAGAAAAAAAAATGAAATTTTAAGCTAAACTTGAAAAGAAAATCTACAAAAAGAATCAATTTAAGGCTCAATTAGTCTATAATAGATTGAAGGAGACCGAAATGGATCGAATAGGATTGAAATAAACCTAAGTGGACCGAATAGAAATTGTTTTATTTATAGGAGAACAAATTATCTTCAACAAATTTTAGAGAAATTTTTTTTACATTATAAAATAATCATCTATTCTGTGACTAGTTGTTAGAACTATTGAATATATTAAAAAAAATCGTTTACATGACAGTGGGTTCATTTTAATTAGGAAAACAAATGGCGTTCATTTTAGGATAACTTCATCTAACATTATTATATAATGTACAGCACAGGTTTATGCATAGGAACAATTTTAATAGTTTGATGCATGCTAGTTTCGGATCTTGTCAAATTGTCAAACCTTTTGCAGAGGTTTGTGTTTCTCATATTAGTATAGAAGCAGCAACAAATCTGAAAATAATTTAGGGGGAGCTCTGACCCCAGAGAAGAAATGCAAGTCTAGTGAGCTAGCTAGTACATGTGGAAATGAACCAAAGCACCTTAATTTGGTCTATGCAGCACTGCCATTGTTTGAAGATCGCAGGCTGCTATCCAACAAAGGGATCTTACCATCAGATGAAGATCCCAAGCTGTCACAGCAAGAGTACTCACTCAAATCTTCTTTAGCTTTTGCCCATATGACAGCATAAAACCCAATTGATAATATAATTGCTCCAATGATGCTGCAACATTAGTAAGAAAAGATATCATTCTTCCGGATCAGAAATCTATTTTTCTCTTAATTTGGAAATGTACTTAGTATTACTGATGTATGAAATTAACGAAGTTCTTGTATGACTGTTAGGAGTGAATGCATGTACCAATTAATCATGAAGGTTCTAAATAGACCTACTTTAGCCTATAAATATCCATGTAATCTACTCACTTGTAGAAAGCCAAAAACATAGATTAAGTTGTTTTTCAGTGCTTCCAAAGTATTTGGGTGTTCTAGTGTTCCAAAGGAGTGAAATGCAATGTGTTTGTATCTTTCATGCATGCATGCACGTTCACTTGCTTGAGTGAGAGAGAATTGTATACCTCCCAAGATAGAGAACATCACCAAGGAATATGACACTCATAACAACTGCAATTAATGGCTATTGACAATGGCTTGAAGATTGATACATACACAGGCCCCTTCAAGTGCAAGCCCCATGTGTGAACAACAGTGCCTAATGATAAACCAATTCCCTGATATATGAGAGAATGAAAGTTAAACATTACCAATAACCAGATTATCCTTTTGTAGTCCACGTGTCTTACCAAGTATACGATAGCGACCAGTGCTATATCTAGCCTTAGTCTAAAAGCACTTAAGTTCCCTTCTGCTATTAAACATACTGGTGTACATAGAATTGTCGCACACAAAAAGAATAAGAAGGCCTGAATGAATTCTGCCGGATATATTTTCATAACTTGGGCCTGTAAAATGTCACAAAATTCAAATTTAGCTGATACATTTGCCTCTCTCGTTGAGTTTTCCAGATCTCATGCAAACACTGAGATTTCAAAGAATTGCCTCAATAAAGTACGTGAACAATGTACCAGATTGAAGCCAAAAGATACTGAGTTGCAAGTAAAAGGCTACCTATGATCCGTTTGGTTTGTGATGAGCCCAATGGAAAATGATGTGAAAGGGGTGGTTCTTGAGATGCAACCGACATGATTGTAGGGCCCTTGTAGAAAACTACTATCAATGCAACTGATATTGATACTATTGTACCCATGATTTTAGCTTGAGTGATTGAGCTTCTCAAATCTAGAACATCCATCCTTTTTGAAACATCCATAAAAGGAGAGGTACGAATAAAATTTGATGATAGTAGTTAACCTTAATTGTACTCTACTTACTCGGTAATTAAAAAATGAGTAATGTTACGTTTACAACATTTTTAAAACAAATTTTAAGTAACAAGTTGTTGCTGGTTTGAATTTAGTTTTACTATTGACATTACTTTTATACCCACTAGTAATAGCTTGCAACCAGGGCCGGCTCAAGGCCTAGGCAAGTTAGGCCTAGGCCTAAGGCCCCACTGAAAAACAAAAATTTCCTTGGGAAAAAAGGCTCCATTTTTCATAGTTAAATGCCCAAATTTTTATTAAATTATATATATTTTTTAGAGGTTGTACATTTTTTTTATTAGTAATGTACAAATTTTACTATTAGCTTACAAATTGCCATGTTATTAATCACAAAAAATGTGATATAAACATTCATTAGTTAAATTGATGAAGTTCATCAATGAGAAACAATATCACATTATATTTTGAACATTTTATAGTACTTTTAATTAGCGTATTTTTCTTTTTCATTTCTATTAAGACTGTCAAAGTACGAGACCTATAGAACCTTAACTCAATTGAAACCCTAAAATATTTCAAAAAGATGTTGCAAATGTGTTAAATCATCAATTATAGATTAATCTCCCCTAATAGTTTGAGACTTTGATTTTTGTAAACTAATATCCTACAAAACCATACACCAAATAATCTCTCTCTCTCTCTCTCTCTCTCTCTCTCTCTCTCTCTCTCTCTTTTAAAATCAAAATATAAAATTAAAAATTAGATTACAACTTTAGTTAACTATGCATCGTCTTATATCCAAAATAAAGTATCTTTTTCAATCGCAATATATTTTTATTTCTTTTTATTAATATTTATAATTCAACTATGATATTCAATTCTCTATATGAAATTAACATTAGTCTAGTTGGTATTATTTATGTATTTAATGTATCAAATTAACCTTAATTTGATTAGTATTAAATAATTTTGTTTAATTAATATTTACATATTAAAGGCCCCACATAAATTTTTTGCCTTAAGCCCCAAATTATGTTGGGCCGCCCCTGCTTGCAACGTAAGATGTGTTGTGAAAATATTGTAGGTATTGCATTGTTATTAAGAAACTACTACATGGGCATACAAGAAAAATCAAATTGGAATTAAAATGCCTTATGGAAATAAAAAAAAAAAATATCAAATTTACAAAGAATAGACTAAATTTATAAAATATGTGTTACAAGTTATAACCATTGTACAAAATTAACACATTCTCATATTCACAGGGAAGAGATTCGCCAAGGAAGTTTGAATTTTATCACAAACCTAAAAAAAATAAATAAAGACACAAAATAACACACCAAACAGGACAATAAAAAATGTTATTAGGATTTATATTTGTGTTGTTGAATTCCTCCATCAAATATGTGTCAATTAGGATTGTAATTATTGCACATATTTTTATATACCCTTTGAAGCATGACCTTCATGAATAAGGTAGTTGTAGAAGAAACATTTAAGCTGGATTGGGTTGGGTTGGTTTCGTTGGATTGGTTGATTGTATGCATACATTATTAAGTTACTTCTTCAATGTGTTCAGTCAGCTCTTATTGATTAAATTAGTTCAAGTGATAATTAGTTTGATTATTGGATCAATGGGGTCAAAATTAGATTTCTAAAAAATTTTGACTTCTTGCACCATCTTTTTAAGACATTTTTCCATTTTGTAATAATTAATTTGTACCATAAACCGACATTTAATAAACTATTTACATTGCCCAAATACAATAAGAAAAAAGAGCAAATATTATATTATTTAACCCCAACTATTGAGATGATAAAGTCTCATTAATTGATAAAAAAAAAGAAAAGAAAAAGGTGATGTTAGTGATAAGTTCATGTAAAAATCAAGGACAACTTACTACTATAATAATTTGTAAAATTATTATTATGTTTCTATGATCAAAAATATTAAAATCCAACTTGTAAAAAAAAAAAAAAAAGTTAGAAAGAAAAGAAACTGAAAATGACAGCAAGTATGAAGGTAAAAGCCGGTGTAAAGTTGCCGATGGCTGAAGCGAGAGTTGGAGAACTGTATTCTATACCTATATACCCACATAACTGACCTACAAACCTGCTCTCCAGCTAGCCCAACATAAATCTTATATAAAAACACAAGAAAAACACACATTTCTAGTTTCCCATTTATATATCATGTCCTAATCTCAAGTTATCAAAATCAAATCAAATTGCAAAAGCATTTTGGGTAATATTCTCTCGTACGTACCCAATCACTCCAAGTAGAAAAATTCTATAGAGGAGAGACAACTTGAATGTAGGCAGCCCTGTTGTTCTGCATGCATCATATTAATTAATTAAAGTCTGAAATATTGTATATTAAGCCGTGTAAAATAAAATACAATAGTCTACCTCTTATATAGCTAGTAGATAAAATGTGTTATACAAGTAATATATGTGGATTACAAAAAACCTAGAACAATGGGTGTAAGACTCTAAGCCCATTGTACTTATATTCTAACATATATATATATATATATATATATATATATTTAATGTGGTATGATATAGAAAAGGAGGTTAAGAGAAATACCGGGGAAAGATGAAGACCAAGGGAAGAAGAACAAGAGTAGCAATGACAAAAGAATAGAAAACAAAGGCGTAGTAGCTCAACCCTTTCAAAGTTGCTGCTTGAATAAGGTGTATATGCCGACGTTAGAGTATTCTACTGCAACCATGGCTGAAAATGGCAGAACATCCTTGTACCGATAGATACTTGCCATCTCTCTCTCTCTCTCTCTCTCTCAATGATTTCTATGTATCTTAAATAGAGTAAACGAGAATCTCCCCCAGTGGTACTCTATAGTTCTCCACAAAACATCATTGGTTTTGCTTTAATGAATAGCTATACCTAGACTGACATAATCAGTTTGTTTTATTTCGGTGGAAGACATGCATAATTGATTGGTTGGTGATGGTCATTAATTTAATATCAACTACTTGTGCTTATGCTTTCTTGAAATACTATAGCTTTTCCTTAACCATGTGATTGCTTATACGATTCTCTGAAAATAAAAATTTTGATTGTTTATAGAGACAGGTGAGGGTTAAGGACCCCTTTTTAAAAATAAGAAGATTTTAGTGCCAAAGCCCACTGGACACAAGTTCAGACTGATAGCCTGATGTACTTCAGATCCAATACTTCACTTCGCTTCGGGCCAATCGGTGAGCCCAAGACCTCACAGCACGAAGCCCGTCAGAAACACAAGGCTGCACCTCATGTGGCTTGCAAAGGGGCCTAAGACTTCACTATACATGGTACCTTCGGCTTTGGGTTTACGTCATGCACTAAATTAATGAGGCCGGATGCACTTGTGGTGGTTAAATTTAGCCCAAAGTTGAACATGCTTTTATACCTCATTCATGGCATTCCTAGATCATTTTTATTTTAAAAACATTAATTATTATTTGGCAAAATTGTGTTAAAATAATCACTAGTTTATCGTATATTCTTTTGAGTGAATTGAAATTACTAGGCTACATGTGTAAGAAAGAATTAGAATATTCACCTATTACAATATGTTTATGAAATCAAGGTCAAATATGGTTCAAATACAATTTTAATAAAGGTCCACTTAATGGGTGTTTTTAGGATATTTGTTAATGGAAAACTTTATGAATTTTTTTTATATCACTTTCATGATAAATATAAAAATGTGTCAAAAAAGTCCATTGCTTTTTATTACTCCCATAAAAAGTTTCTAAAAATATTTCTTAAACTAATACCTTAAGGGCATCCGTTAACTTTTCAATTTTAATAATATTTTATTTTATTTTAATCCATACCAAACACTGTATCTAAATTTTACCTTGAGTTGGATTGGGGCAAAAGGTTAACAGAGTTGGTGATTAATGATAGTTAATTTTTAATTAATTTTAGGAGTTGTCAACCCTAGTCTGAGTTGGAATTAGGAAGTCCAAATCTTAGTCTAGAAATAAGAAAATGTTGATAGTTTCATATCTATAACGAGAAAAGAATGAGAAGGAAAGAACAATTTTTTTTTTTTTTAAATTTATTGTGATAAATCTCTAAATTTCTGAATATGGTGGCCCAAGGAGTGAATAATTTCTCCTGTAAAAGAGAAGATTATAACCTAGGAACTCATTAGTGTTAGGACATATGTGTTTCACATGTTAGGAACATATGCCACTATTTTATGTAATTGGCTAATCTTTTGACAAAACGTACTTTACTTGTATTTGGGTAGATCTAGGATGTGTTTAATACTTCAAGAAACAAGGTTTCATGTTCAAGTGTTAAAGCCATGCAAGTCTATCCAAAATTCAAATGTGAAAAGTGCTGTTCATTAAACCTCGACAGCTAACTCGACAACTAGCATCTATCGAGCCTTGAAGAGCTGTTCCAGCCCGTAGCTTGACAGCAGCTCGACAGATAGGGTATCTGTCAAGATTTATGAAGTTCAGTTTTTCAGGACTGTTTTTCATCTAATCCGTGAATGTATATTTGGGCTTTCTTTTCTCACAACCTTAAACATATATAAGGATTATTTTAAGGGCCGTAAAAGGTTACGCACAATTACACAAGAGCAAATTTCACAAGAGTGAAGAAGTGTGACCAAAAATCTAGTTTGCCCTAGTTCTTAAAGAAACTGCTGTGTTTGTACACCATAGGGTTTTGTGACCGAGTAACTTCATGATCTGAAGAACTTTACAGCCAACAACCTTCTCTAGTTGGTGATTGAAGTCGCATTCTGGGATCCGCGTAATTGGTTAGTCACGTACTGGGAGCCATGCATTGAAAATAGAGATTGTCACTACAGAATAAGTCCAATTGGGTATTGGAGTAAGGGTTCAACTGTAGGTTGGTATAAGGTACTGAGATTTCTTTATTTGTAACCGTTTGTTTTGATAATAGTGGATTTTCGAGAGTGGTGACCTTAAAATCACCGGTGGGGTTTTTGCCGTATAGGTTTTCTTCATTCGTAAACAAATCATCGTGTCAATTTAATTTCCGCTGCATACTTTAGTTAATTGGTGATTTGTTTGTGCTACCACGTACTTTGCATGTTAATTTGATTAATTAATAAACTTAGCTAATTAATCAATTAATTTATCACAAGGGGTCAATATGTTTTTGGCCTATCAATTAGGTCTTGAATGAAGAATAATTTTTTTTTTGAGAAATAATTACAACATGTTGCTAACCCCGCAGCTCGAACCCTTTCTCCCTTAAACCCCCAAGCACTTTGTATATGGGGAGGTGCCAATTCAGCTATAGCCTATAAGGCCTTTGGCGAATGAAGAATAATTAATTTGCCTTGATTTATGCCATACTCACGAGTTATTATAGATAGAGTACTCCAGCAATGTAATAAATATTTACTATCTCTTCCATCTCATATAATAATGGATTCCACTAATTAAATATGCATGGTAGGACCCGCTATTTATATGAGAAAATGGAGTACATATATATGGAATACTCTATGCCTATACAGTATTAGTTATATTAGTTTTAGGAAGAATCAACTACTACTTGTGTACTCTAAAAAAAATTCTCCCTTTTCAAGCCTAGGACATTATAGTTCTAGGAAGAAGAAAGAATCAACTTCTAGTTGTGTACTCTAAAGAATGAAAAATTATTAGTTATATTAGTTTTTCTTTTGTTTGATTAGCACTAGATTTTTTTCCAAGGTCTTGTTTGGGTGCATAGTCTCTTCTTTTTTAAGAGAACTAGAATTTCTCTCACCTATTGTTATAAGATAAGTATTGCGTCCACAACATTTTTATAACACTTTTACAACAAATCATAACTGAAAAGTTGCTGTTGGTTTTAATTTAAATTCACAATTTAAATTACTTTTTTGCCTACCCATAACAACTAATATAACAACTTGACACATAAGATTTGTTGTGAAAGTGTTGTAAAAATGTTATGGACATAACATTTCTCTTCCTATAATAATTGAATTTATTATTATTTTTTATAAAAAACAATAATTTGCAATAAAGCGGTTTCATTTTAAGATAATTTCATCTAACATTATTATACAAAGTAATAGGAAAATTAACAGACCCTCAATTTGCATGCGTACAACACAACTTTATGCATAGGAACAATTTTAGTAGTTTGCTTCATGCTAGTTTTGGATCCTGTCAAATTGTCGAACCTTTTGCAGAGGTTTGCGTTCCTCTTAGTATAGTGGCAGGAACAAATCTGAAAATAATTTAGGGGGAGCTCTGACCCCAGAGAAGAAATTCAACTCTAGTGAGCACCTCAATTTGGTCTAATCAGTGCCATTGTTTGAAGATCCCAGGTTGCTATCCAACAAAGGGGTCTTACTATCTGATGAAGATCCCAGGCTGCCACAGCAAGAGTCCTCACTCAAGTCTTCTTTAGCTTTTGCCCATATGACAGCATAAAACCAATTGATAATATAATTGTTCCAATGATACTGCAACATTAGTAAGAAAAGATGGTCAATGAATTTTTAAAAGATAAAAACTAACGGAGGTACTAGCTAATATCATTCTTCTCGATCAGAAATCTAATTTTCTGTTGAAAGAACAAACGTGATTTTAAAATACGAACACATTTTTCTAGAAATGTACTTGGTATTGACATTAGGGGTGGCAATACTGTATTGTTAATGTATAAAATTAATGAACTTCTGGTATGAGTGTTAGGAGTGAATGCATGTACTAATTAATTATGAAGGTTCTAAATAGATCTAATTTAGCCTATAAATATCCATGTATCTACTCACTCGTAGAAAGCCAAAAACATAAATGAACTTGTTTTTCAGTGCTTCCAAAATATTTGCGTGTTCTAGTGTTTAAATGGGGGGAAATGTAATGTGTGTATCTTTTGTGCATGCACGTACACTTGCTTTAGCGAGAGAGAATGGTGTACCTCCCAAGATAGAGAGCATCACCAAGGAATATGACACCCATAGCAGCTGCAATGGCTATTGACAATGGCTTGAAGATTGATACATACACAGGCCCCTTCAAGTGCAAGCCCCATGTGTGAACAACAGTGCTTAATGATAAACCAATTCCCTGATATATGAGAGAATGAAAGTTAGACATTATCAATAGCCAGATTATCCTTTTGTAGTCCACGTATCTTACCGAGTATACGATAGCGGCTAGTGCTATATTTGGCCTTAGTCTAAAAGCACTTAAGTTCCCTTCTGCTATTAAACATACAGCTGGTGCAGATATAATTGTCGCAAACAAGAAGTATAGAAAGACCAGAGTGAACTCTGCTGGATATATCTTCATAACTTGGGCCTGTAAAATGCCACAAAATTTAAATTTAGCTTATATATTTGTCTCTTTCGTTGAGTTTGCCAAATCTCATGCTAAAACACTGAGGTTTCAAAGAATTGCCTCAATAAAGTACCTGAACAATGAACCAGATTGAAGTCAGAAGATACTCAACTGCAAGTAAAAGGCCACCTGTGACCCATTTGGTTTGTGATGAGCCCAATGGAAAATGATGTGGAAGGGGTGGTGCTTGAGATACGATTGATATGATTGTAGGGCCCTTGTAGAAAACTACTATTAATGCACCTGATATTGATACTAAAGTTCCCATGATTTTAGCCTGAGTGATTGAGCTTCTCAAAGCTAGAACTTCCATCCTTATCGAAGTACCCATAAAGAGGTGAGGAAAGAATAAAATTTGGTGATAGTAGTTAAACATAAATGTATTCTACTTGGTGATTTAAGAAATGAGTAATGTTATATGTCCACAATATTTTCATAACAAATCTAAAGTAGTAAATTGTTACTAGTGGGAATTTGAGCTCGTACCATTGATATCACTTTTTTACTCACTAGTAACAATTTGCTACTTAGGATTTGTTGTGAATGTAGTATTATTTTTAAGGGCAAATTATAATTTTTCCACTTGTGATTTGATTGAAATTTAAGTTGTCTACTTATGGTTTGAAATTTGACACTTTATCCACCTGAAATCAGCTCAGTTAGATTTCTATAACCTATCTTTGTTAAAAACAAAGCTAAATATGTAATTTTGCTTCACTTTTATGTTTTTCTCCTTCAAAAATATAAAAAACATAAAAATATAAGATCAAAAACTGTCCATTGCAACACTTGTATAATAGAATTTCAAAATGCAGGTAGGTAACTTAAATTTTGGTCAAACATCAGGTGGGTAAAGTGTCAAAATTTTAACCATAGGTAGGCAACTTAAATTCAGCTAAACCACAGGTGAGTAAGTTGTAATTTGCCTAATAAATAAATTACTACATGGACGGCAAGATAAATCAAATCAATATTATAGCGCCTTAGGGAAAGGAAAAATATCAAATTTACAAAGTATAGACTAAATTCATAAAAGATGTATTATAACCACTATGCTGCATTTAGACAATCTCGTATTCATAAGGAAGAGGTGCAATAAGGAAGTTTAAATCTTGTCGAAAACCAAAAATAGATAAATGAAGACTCAAAATAACACACCAAGTAGGAAAATTAAAAAAATATTAGGATTTAGATTTGTGTTATCAAATCCCTCTATCAAATGTGTGTCAACGAGGGATGTAATTATCGTATTTTTCCTAGGTAAAGTGTTGAATTTGGAGTTGCTTGAAAATCTCAAGTTGAAGAAGGTTTGCTTGAGTAAACTCATATATCTTGCTCGGGTGATGATCATTAAAATGAAGTAGAGATTTCTCTTAATCCTTGCTTGACCAAGGTTATAGATTTTGCAATCCTAATTCTACTCAAAGACTGTTTTAACCTAATTTTTATCTATCTTTAAATGCCCTTAGTTTCGTTGGATTGGTTGATTGGATGCGCAGCTTTAATTACTTCATCATTGTGTTCAGTAAACTCTTATCAATTAAATTAGTTCAAGTGACAATTAATTTGATTATTAGATCAATGGGGTCAAAATTAGATTTCTCAAAAGTTTTGACTTCTTGCACCATCGATATCCTTTTAAGACCTTTGTTCATTTCGTAATTCTTAATTTGTACCAAAAACTGACATTTAATCAATCATCTACATTGCCCAAACATGATAAAAAACCAGCAAATATATTATATTATTCCTTTAGCTTTCATAAGCAAGAGATATTTGTCATTGTTGAAAAACATGATGATTAAACAATTCTTATATATATTTTTTAATCTTTGTTTAAATTGTGTTAATGTGGGTGAACACCAATCCCATATCATCACAAGGTGGTAGAGAGGAAGGATGGAATGATGGTTTATAAGTGTTTAATATATTGTAAAATTCAACTAGTTTAATTAATAAAGTTATGTGGGACCGATTGAAATATATATATATATATATATAAATAATATAATATGATACAATTATATTAGAAGAAAAAAAAATGGAAAACATTAAAGGCTTACAATAAGTTTTACTGTGTTATATTTTACAAACTGATGTGATAATGAATATGAATGTGACACATTAATTTATAAATTTAATATAATAAAACTTGTAGTAAAATGTTAACCTTAGCTCTAATCCCTAAAAACTTTCAAAACTCTAGTTTTATAATTTCAATTTTTAACTTAGGTGTAATCTTTCTTAAAAATTGATAATGAAGTTGTTACAAAAATAGATAATTAAAAAAAAAAAAAAGTAATGTGATGTCAGTGATAATTTCATGTAAAAATCAATGACGATTTACTATTATAATTTGTGAAAAATATTACATCTCTATGATCAAAAATACTAAAATCAAACTTGTAAAAAAGAAAAAGAAAAAAAGAAGGCTTAGAAAGAAAAGAAACCTGAAAATGACTGCAAGTATGAAGGTAAAAGCCGGAGTGAGGTTGCTGACCGCTGAAGCAAGAGTCGGTGAACTGTATTCTATACCTATATACTCAGATAACCGAGCTAGAAACCTGCCCTCCGGCCCAAAATAAATCTTATGTCATCATGTCCAAATCTCAGATTATCTAAATCAGATAGCAAAAACATTTTGGGTAATATTCTCGTACATACCCAATCACTCCAAGTAGGAAAATTCTATAGAGGAGAGACAACTGGAATGTAGGAAGCCCTGTTGTTCTACATGTATCAAATAAAAAAAATATATATATCCTTTTGTCAAATTATTTTTATTTTAATATATTTTTTTCTTTGGGCATGATATAGAAAAGCAGGTTAAGAGAAATACCGGCGAAAGATGAAGACCAAGGGAAGAAGAACAATAGTAGCAATGGCAAAGGAATAGAAAACAAAGACGTAGTAGCTCAACCCTTTCAAAGTTGCTGCTTTATATAAGGTGTTTACGCCGACGTTAGTGCATTCTACTGCAACCATGGCTGAAAACGGCAGAACATCCTTGTACCAATAGCTACTTGCCATCTCTCTCTCTCTCTCTCAATGATTTCTATGTATCTTAAATAGATGAGTAAACAAGAATCTCCCCCAATGGGTGTTTACTATATAATTCTCCACGAAACATCATTGGTTTTCCTTTCAATGAATAGCTAGACATTGACATAATCAAATGTTTTATTTCGGTGGAAGACATGCATAATTGATTCATTGGTGATGGTCATTTATTTAATACTAACTTCTCATGCTTTCGTGAAATACAACAGCTTTTTCTTTAACCATGTGATTATTTATAGATACACCATTTTTACAATAAAAATAAGGGTTATTAGGGCTCACACAGTGGAGTAGTGTCTCTAAGTTCACATAAGATTATTGGAAAAATTAATGCTAGTCATATCTATGCTATGCCTCAAAATGATTAATTATAATTGAAGTTTCTTGTACTTTTTAATAAAATCTTGTTCAACTCAATATATGCTAGATGTGAGACTCATCACACACTCATACAATTAATCAAATTAGTTCATCATATTGAACAAAAGAGGACAACACGTGTTAAAGAGAACAAAATTTTTTCAAGGGCGCAAGTCACACTTGCTTATTTTTGCCTTCGCACTTCTCCATCAATTGACCTTTAACGAGACACACATCAACTCACATAAATATACTTGCACACCTCATTTCTTGACACCTACACACACTAGCTCTTGACTTTCTTTTCTTCACTTCACACACCTCACCTCACCTCACCTCACTTCACCTCTACATATTTATATATGGGTTACCCTCACTTCACATTTCACCTCACCTCACCTCACTTCTTATCTTTCTTTCACCAACCTTCTCGACAAGTTAAGAATATGTGGCTGAGGTTAAATTATGTAGTGAAGCTCTAGAGAATTCCAGAGAGAGAGATTAAGAGAAACTCTAGAAATTTCAAAAGATGAAAGTTAGTGTCGATTTCTAACACATCACACAATACTTCACTTTCCTTAGGGCCAATCAGTGAGCCCAAGCCCTCACTGCATGAAGCCTAAGACTTCACTCTACGAAGTGCCTTTGTCTAACAACTCAGCCTAAGACTTCACTTGTAAATGCAGCATGAATAATTTCTGAACCTTTCATTTTCTTGTGGATAGAATTTACTGCACGCATTTACATGTGCTCTGGGTGCAAGCACATTACACATGCATGTATGCGTTGCACAGTTTAGTCCCATGAAAGTCATAATAGTTTCGAGACAGATGTTTCATTATCACGTACCGTTGACAATATCATAGTTAACATTTTCGTTGACAAGTGAATGAGATAAAATCTGTAGTTCTTAGTTCACCTCGCCTTCCTTGGTAAATACAACCTTGGCGTTTGTCTTAATTCTTGGACCCCAAATGCTGATCACTGAAGCTACAGTTACATTTTATAGAGACTGCTGAGTGCTGACAATTCTGTCATTTAACTTTGCTGATGGTACTAAGATACGTGTCCAAATGGGTTTCCTTTAGAAAGATTCCCTACACTATTTAAAAAAAAAAAATGATACGAGTGAGGCACATTTGATGTTTACAGGTATGTGCTGTGAGCTGCTCATTGTATGGAAATTAATTGAGCCTGGAAAATTAGCTGATGGAAATGATCTTCTTTGATTCCTCAAAGTTGTGTATGTAATATAAGGTGTGCTCTGACTAGTGACCACAAGCAAATTCATATAATTCTCTATACTACAACTGGGTGCTGTAGAATTTGTAGCATGCTTTGACACAATAACTCACATTAGCCTTATACCTCTTGAGCTTTATAGCTCTGCAATAGAGGGGTCTTTTGGGTGGTCGATGGTGATTTCAGGCAACCAACTCCATTGTCTACGCCAATATCCTCTTTTGTTTTTCCCCACATTACAGTGTAGAAACTGATAGATATTATTGTTGCTAGCTCCAATAAGACTGTAGAGAAAATCATCTAAACAATAAGCTAATTAAGAGTGATTCTGTATTATTAGTGCATCACTAAACAACAATTGCGTGTTGCTTCCAGCTAAATTCATAGCATCTATTTCAATGATTTTTTTTTTTACCATATATATTCCTTTGGGTAATTATGGTATACATAAATTAAAGAAACAACTAGAACAGGAGGGAATTGAGTTATCAATGTAACAAAACTTGGTTGCTTTGGAGATTCGCAAGATTTTATTTCTACTCCTTCCCTCACTTACAAATTCAACCGGATGTGCTTGTTTTCATAATAGGCTAATAATTGGTTCACACTTTTAGATGTGAAATGTTTTATATAATGGTCAGACTTCTAGGTCAGATATGAGATAAACATATTTTACAAATGTTATGAAAGAATGTGGGTATATGATGTGAAAGAGTGTGAACACTATTGGATATGTAAAAAAATCAAAGCCTCCAAAACATAGAAAAATAAATTGTACCAAATGACATTCAAATATAGTATTGAATTACTTCATAGTGTTTCCAATAAAGATACCCATGGTTCAAATCCCCCTTCACAAATATTGAATTAAAAAAAAAAAGTTTTGAGTTATGTTTGCATTCTAAAACCCAAAACCAACCTGACCAGAGAGACATTCTAAAAAAAAAAAAAAAAGCATGACTAGAGCCTACACTTGATTCAAGATTCATATACAAAATTTGAGGGTTTTTTTTTTTTTTTTAAATTTTAATTTTTTATATGAATAATACTATATTATTTGAAAGAAAGAGGGTGGGGTGCTTGTGTCCATCTCCATTCTCCGAGACAAATACCCAAGAAATGGTAAGAACAGTGGCAGAGCTAGGATTTGAGTTGAGAGGAGGCAAAATTTGTATATGATATATGCACTTTCACAAAAGAAAAAAAAGGTCAAATATTATAATAGTTAAGTACAGAGGAGTTTTATCAAGTTTCATGATGAATTGTGGCTTTCCAAGCAGTGCACTTTGCTTTCCACATTGGTATGCAAGACTGCATTTTTGAAGGGATTGATCAGGGCCTTTTTGCTAAAGTACAGTAGGGAAACATTAAAACTTATGTGTAAGGCATGCTAGTAGAGGACTTATAGTTACTTATTTGTTCACTTAGAAGGTAGAGTTATACTCTGTTTCAAGACTAATGAAACACAGTGGAGTATTAGTTGGCTAAATTATCATTAAATGTGATTGAGTAGAGCTTTTGATTAGATGAAATTCCTCACATGATAAAAAAGATCTTTGATCTAGATTGCTATTTCTATCAAAAGAAAAAAATAGGTTGAGGTTTTTAATAAGTATTAGCTATGAAACTAAGGGTGTTTTTTGGGCAGGCTAAGGGGGCAGATCCCCCCTACCCCCCCTCCCTTGGCTCCACCCTTGGGTAAGGAGCCCATCCCTATTACAAAAAAATAGCCCACTCAACAAGATTATGGGTTAAAAAAAAAAAAAATTTAAATGTATGCGTATATAAACGAAATTCCAATACAAAAAAATGATTCAGATTAGATATAAGCTTATCTAAAAATGTGTCAAGCTTAGAGGAAGAGGCTGAAGGGCTTTGCATTGCATCAATCAGTATTTTGGGCTTGGGCTTCTCCAAGCAAAGGGTCAAGAGAAGGAAGGATATTTGAACTTTGCAAAAATTATGTCACAGTGCTTTTAAAGTCCATCCAGATTGATCTCTCTAGTAAATGTTCAAGTAGTACTGTCACGACTCACAAGTGGTAGCGGCGGATCTCTCATATGATTGCCGAGGATGCTTAAATAGTACTGTCTCAAAGAGTTTAGGGCCCGTTTGGTACGTGTGTTTAAATATCAGTTTTCAGTTTTTTTGAAAATACGTGTGAGTGAAAAAGTATGTGAAAATACGTGTAATGTTGTTTAAAAATTGAAAACATGTGTTTAAGATCATGTTCCAAACAAGGCCTAATATTTATTACTCATAGACACATCTCAAAAAGCAACTAAAGCTTAAGTATTGCTCTGTACCGATCATGTTCCAAACGTGTGCTTAAGTACAACTCTATGTTCTATCAATCACAACTTGTCATGTATTGATTAATCAATACTTGATAAGTTATGATTGACAGAACATAAAGTGGTATACAAAAAATGGTACAGAGAACTTATATTCATTTATCTTACTCTCATTTTACACCCCAAATAAAAGCATGCAACAATATTATGCACTTTGTCAAAATGAACTTGGATTTGGAGAAGTCAAACCTGGGTCCTAATTTAAGTTTTTATGAATTAGGATATTCTAGAATTCTTAGGCTAACTCTATCATGGAGTTCTTGTAATCTTTTTATGCATTAATTTTAAAACTAGCTTGTAACTCCATGCATATGCATGGATATACTTAAAGATATACAATAAGATGCATAATATAATTCTTATATATATAATTTAAATATTATTGATAGTCATTTTTATATTTTGTTAACTATTTAAAAAAATTTGTAAGGATAATATTAGGTATAAAATGTAAATTGTCCATTTAAAAAAAAAAATTATTGTGAAGCATTTTTTTTATTTTATTTTTTAACGATTCATTTAGTCTAGACTCTTTGGTTTTTGTACTTAGTAACTCATTTGGATGAATATTTATGATGTGGTCCCACATTTAATTTTAAAATCAAGAAATAAAACTCTTTAAAAATAAATAATTTAGGATACATGGCACAAAATTGGAACTTTAATTTGGAATTCTAATTTAAGTTTCTCTCAGCTTCACCTATTATATATATATATATATAGATAGATAGATGAGTGGATTGAATTATGCCACGTCATTAATAATTTTAATAAATTATAAAATGGTTATAGTCAGCTGTTTTTAAAATATTGATGACATAGGAAAATCAAATATATATATGTGCGTGCCCAAAATATGGCCAATGGGCTTGACTTATACTTGGGCTCACAACCTATTTGTATTGTGGGTTTTGAGTTTCCTACTATAGGTAATCCTTTGCCCGAAGACCTAGTTACACTCACTCTTGTCTTTACGAATTCCTCTCTTCCCCTCACAAGGTCGCTCTCTTCACTCTTGATGTGGCTCCCTCCTTTTCTCTCCAGCCTCCCCCCTTATTTCTCACTCTATTCCCCTATTTATAGCTCAAGATGAATGGAGGTGTTATGATTATTCTTGGTTATTAGTGGGAATGGAGGTCAAATTCCATCGTTTCTAAGTGGATGTTTCATTGGGAGTGGTGGTAATGACATTGGAACTGGTTCCCACCCCCAAAAGGTTGTTTGGTAGTGATATTCCCCAAGGCAATATTGAGCAGCTGAGACATGGTCATTCCGAGGAATCACATTCCCGTCCAAGTTGCAGTTGATCGGGAGAGGCCGGATTGGGCCTCAAAGTGTGTCCGGGTCAAGATTACAGGTCCAATGGGCATTGGGCCAGGCATCATGGCATGAGGCTAGGGCCCATGGCCTAGCAGGCCTGGGGTCTTACCTCATACAAGGGGTTAGGGTTATGGACCGTACCACAGGGCTGAGGCCTAAGGCCCAAAGGTAGCGCTATGTATACTTTAGGGTGGTCACAGGCAGTGGCGGAGCCAGAAAATTTTTTTAGGGGCGCAAACTAACCTAACCAAAAAAAAATTGATGACTAAAAAAAGTAGAGGTCTTCATTTCATAATTACCACATTATTGATCCATAGAATTTTAGGGTGTCTCATAGATATGAAATGAAATAGTTTAATCAAAAGGTTATACCCTACCTTCTTTCATATTACTAATATTATTTATAAATAAGTACACATATTTGTAGACACCCCATTTTACAACTTGCAATTAACCAACCGGTAGATCTTTAGATTTGTGATACAAAACAAATCTTGATGCTCTAACGATCATAATGATATGTCATGGGTTTTGATCGGACCACCTGATCAAAAGTTATCATACAAACAATTTTCAATGATCATGACTCACCTACACGATGGGCCCGATCACGTCCCATTTTAAACACTTAATTTTGATTGGTTCTCATAAGAATTAATTTAAAATTAATTAAGTGTGATTTTTTATTGGATTTCATTTTATTTCATTTTTTTAAGAAATAATAAAAAATGTTTTCCTTTATGGCATCTTATCTGCTCTTTTGAAAAAAATTTGGAGATAGAAAGCGATATGATCCATGAAAAATTCAAAAAAAAAGAAAAAAAGAAAAATGATCAAAAAACGTCATTATCTTCAGTAGCAACTTGAATCGCATTTTTGGCTTGGAAAATGTTGAAATTTGGTTTTCTCTATTTCAATAAAAGTTGTAGAGAATTGAATTTCCTTTGAAAAAATATCAATCCCTAATCAATTGGAATTTTGACCAGAAAATTATGGCCAAAATACGAAACAGGTGCAGAAGATAACACAATAAATTCAGCATCATCTTCAATTTTCTTTCAAAATTTCAAATGGAGATCAACATCAAATCTGTTCAAGCTTATCTAATAGGCTTATCCTTTTCCTTAGCTTCAGAAGAAAGTTTTTTGAAAAATAAATTGGATAGAGAAAGAGATACATCCTGTGAAAAATTTCAAAAATGCTCAAAAAACGTTACTATTTTCAGCAGCAATTTGAAACGCATTTTTGGCCTAGAAAACGTTGAAATTTGGTTTTCTCTATTTCTGAAAACGTTGTAGATAATTGAATTTCCTTTTAAAAAACACCAATCTTAAATCAATTGTAATTTTGATCAGAAAGTTAGAGCCAAAATACGAAGCAGGTGCAGCATCATCTTTAACTTCCTTTCAAAATTCAAATGGGGATCAACACCAAATCCATTCCAGCTCATTTAAACAGGTTATCTCCTCCCTTAGCTTCAGAAGAAAGCTAATAACTTAGCTTTAAAGCTAAGCCATCCCTTCCCTATAAATAGAGAAGACCTCTTCCATTTTCTGGACCCCTAAATTCCCTCTAGAGAGCTAGTGAGAAAGCAGAAAAGAAAAGTTGTTGTGCAACTATTGTTCTTACTTTGGTTGTAGTTTAGTACTTCCTTACTTTCTCCCTAACCCTTTAAATGATCACTTCCCCCTTTTAATTTATGCTCTATGCTGGTAAGTAGTTAATTACGTTCTTAACTTTCTACACATGCTTGAATAAATGCTTAACAAGTCATTATTTGTTTCTTTCATGATATGCATGGATGAACATGCCTATATGTCTCATTGATATTCCTTTTACATGCTTAGATGAACACTTCTAAGCTAATACACAATTTTCTCTTGAATGTTTAGTTGAGCACTTCTAGGCTAAAACACAACTTTCTCTTCAATACTTAGATGAACATGTCTAGGTAGTTGTTTTACTTTTTAAATGCTTGAACAAACATGTCAAAGTATTTTGATTTTCTCTAGATAAACATGTCTAGGGATTTTCCTTTACTTCTTTTCATAATTGCTTGGATGATCAAATATGCTCAAATGTTTTATTTTTATTTGTTTCTCTTTGCAATTATGTTGATGACAAATAACATGACAATTTTTTTTTTTCCTTCACATGCTTAAATGAACATGTCTAGGCTAGGAATTCTTTGTTTACATTGATTTCTTGGATGAACATGCCATTACCTTCATGATTTCTTTACATTAAAATTGCTATCTAACAAATTTCACTTTTTGTTTCCCTTTATGTCAAATTCTCCTAATACATATTTGTTTACAATTCCTGCAAATTAACATGTTTATATGACATATTGTTTGTATTTGTTTGACATGACATGATCTTGGCCGCCTTAACTTAGGAGACTGGTTTTATCAGGCAAGATGGGTGCTTAATCCCTTCCTATCTCGTAAATTAGCCTCCGAACCAAGATCAGGGGTTCTAGACTATGCTCTTGTATATGCAATTTTACATTTTTTAGTATGTAACTAGGAAATAAAGCAATGTAATTTACTTTTCTTAGATTGTATCTAGGACAAAAAAGCATTGTAAATTTTTGATACAAAATTGATGTAAATTGTCATACACATTAATACAACAAAAGTATTTTTTATATTAAAGGTTTTCTTATTTTTCCATTTAAATTAAATAAGTAGTGACTCTATGTAAAACCCTCGATCTAGGGGGAGTACATTTTACAATATTACAATATCTTAAACAACAATTATGAAAGTTCAAAAACGTGTAAAAACACCTTTGAACGTTTAGACCCCCAACTTACAACTTAACCAATTCAAGCAATATGTCAAACAACAAGTGTGCGGAAACTTAACATATGCTAAAATATGAAATAGGTTAAAAAACTATCTAAGCCATAACAAAATAAAATCCACAGCAGATAATAAAAAGGCAAAGATAGAGAGGAAGGAAGATGCAAACACAAAGACAACACGCGATGTGTTATCGAAGAGGAAACCGAAGCCCTCGGCGTAAAACCTCTCCGCCGCCCTCCAAGCGGTCAATAATCCACTAGAAAATGTAGTTGGGATACAAGGACAGCAATAGACCCTCCAAGCCTAATCTACCCAGTGCACCTAAGCCCTCCAAGCTTCTTGCTCCAACGAGGTTGCGCCGAACCTTTTTCTTTTCTAGCTTCCCGGATTCCGCTACTAGACCATAGCATCAACCAATGAAGATTGGTTCCTTCCTAACTGCTTCCCAGAAATCCAAACAACTGTCTCACAATGATGATGATGGTGAGAACCAGGTCTGGTATAATGCCTCTCAAGGATTTTACAATGGAGAGGAAGAGAGTTGGGGAAATTGGAGAGACTCTAAGGTATAGATTGTGGGTGAATCAATCTTGTTTTTCTTTAGGGTTTCTCTCTCAAAATTCTCTCTGGAAGCTCTCTTTCAATCGTGGGTAAAAGGGGTATTTATACTAGAGTGGGAGAGGAATGTGAAACGTCAGGTTTTACAAAACAGGGGTGGCTCGCGGCTTGACCTCGCGGCTTGACCAAGTCGCGAGATCCAGTCGCGAGATAACCGTATGGCCAGTTGTCCTGTTTTGTCCTGTAGTGCTCCAGCTGGCATGACTGTTCACCTTCCAGCATGCTTGGCACGTGTGCTGCTTCTGGCGGCTTGCAGCCGCGAGTCACCCGCGAGTCACCCGCGAGTCCCAGCCGCGAGTCTCTGTTTTCTTGCACACTCTTGAGCAAACTTCACTCTATCTCACTCACTACCCTTACATCAAACCCACCTAAATACAGGGTTACTAAATGCTGAATTACAAGCAAATTTGGCACGGAATAAAGCCAATTAGGTGGTTGAATAAATTCAATCTTACAATCTCCCCCTTTGGCTATTCCGTGACAAAACCCTAAAACAGACTCTAGACTTAACATGTGAGTTGGGAACAGTTGAACAAAACTCACTCACACCTAACTCTAGAAACTGTGAGGCACTTGAATCATATGAACATAATACTCCTGAAACACAACAATACACCATGATCATTGTAAGCAGAAAAATTATAAAATGCATATGAAACAGGCAATATGTGATCAAGCAAAGATGGAGTTAAGAAACAAGCCATGGCTTGATCAACCAAGTGAGCACCACAAGGTAGTGATCACAGTGCTCATTCACACTTGGAATGAACACAAGGACATACAAGTTAACAAGCACAAGGCAAGACACTTGTATGTTCAACACTCAACCAATGCATAACACACAAGGTATATGCATCTAGGAACAATCCTACAAGGGCACAAGAGTGACAGTACAAATATCAAAATGCAGAACATTTAGATCAGAGTATTGATTTCAATCATAGCATAAAGGCTGCAATAAGCAAGGTACAAACCATAAAGCCTACAAACTATGCATAAAACATAAACCCTAAAAGCTTACAAAAGCACATGGGTACAGATAACAAAACATCCTGAATAACATCATCAAAATATGTTAAAGTTTAAACCAAGAGTATAGATAAGAGTTAGAAACAACTATACACCAAAACACAGTGTATCAAACCCATAAAAGACTAAGAGTACTCAAAACATAAACATATATAAACAAAGTCTTTGAAATTGACAACTCCCCCTCAACACATTACTCCCCCTTAAGATCTGCTTTTCTGCTTCTCAATCAACAATGTCATCTCCCCCTTTTTGACAGGAATGGCCAAAGGGTCACTGTGCAGGCTGAGTGGTGAAGCTGTCAAGTTTTGCAGACAAAACATCAATCTGGTCCTGCATGGCTCTCATCCTCTCAGAGTGCTCAGTCTGGATTTCTCTGATCCCATCAAGTCTTTCCAGAATGATTTGGAAAGCATCTGGAGGAGTATCTGAAGCAGTTGATGCTCTGGGTCTTTTGCCACTTCTCCTGGGTGTTGAGGTTGATGCATGCCCTGCTGCCTCTGCTTCAGTATCCATTGGAACACCTTCTCCTTCATCACCTTCATCTTCTTCTCCTGGAAGCCTAACACTTATTCTTTTCCAGGTAAGCTTGTTAATTGCAGAAGGTGTGGACATGGGACTGATGTCTTGAGGGATTGGAACACCCTTACTTCTAAAAATCCTCATCAGCAAGCTGGGAAAGATCAATTTTGGCCTAGAGGTTGTTCTTGTCTCATCCACAATAGTGTCATATATGTGGGAACTTATGTCTATGAAATTCTTTTCTTTGAGGTCCATCAGAAAGATTGCTCTAGCACAATTGATTGTAGTCAACTTCTTAATGGGATAGAGGTTAAACATCATGATGATTGTTAGGCACCTCATGTCTACTGGAAAGGCAGTGGTATTCAAACATTTCCCTTCTCTCTGCCCACCTATCTTTTGTTGAACTTTTTCAATAGAAACACTCCTATCCTTGTAATTGATAAATTCCTCATCTTCTAATCCTTCAAGACCTAATGCATCATCTATGACATGTGCATCCAAAATGAATTCCTTGCCTCTAACCCAACAACTTAACTCATTCTCCCTTATCACAGCATTTGAGTAAAATTCCCTAATTAGGGGTTCACACACTACAGGGAAATCACACAGAAGCTTTTCCCATCCTCTTCCTTCAAAACAACCGGGGATAAAGGTTTGTCTCAAGTCCTCCAAATCTACAAATCTTTCTTGAATAATTCCTGCTTTCAAGAAGTTATCCTTGTATCTCTCAAAGTGATGAACTGACCTAAACAGTTTAGGATCCATTTTCAATCTTTTGTCAGCCTTCTTTGCAGGAGTTTTCTTCTTAGGAGGAGAAGGAGCCATCTGTGAACAAGCAGAAGAGGCCACAACAGCATAGAGGAATATATGTGCAGAACAAGTCAGTACCATGTAGTTTAACAAAGAGATCTCAGACAAACAAATTAACTTTGAACACTTAAATCATAAGCTACTTAGAAAAAACACATGGATAAACAAGCCTAAGATAGGAAATATACAAAATCATCAGATATAGATATCATCCTAGAGGCAGATAATGGGAAATTATAAGGTTCATAACCAGCATTGTTAAACTAACAGATGCACCCAACAGATTAACACAACAGAACATGCACAACATCAAATGGAGCATTTTGGGAACAACACACAGCTCAATATCAGACAAAATAAAAGACACACTTAGCTAAGCACAGGATGAAGACAACTAGGAACAAAACAAACTTTAGCAAGATCATGAGCAAGCTAAGCATGAACACAGAATAATAGTCGAAACACAAACCCATTTCTAAATTACAGACATAAGAAAAAAATCAAGGGGAAAAACACAAAATTAAGTAGAAATGAGTTCGAAATTGAAAACCCATACCTGTGACATGAAGAATTTGAGCAGAAAATGTGCAACAATGGAGATTGAAAATGGGAGCACGGAGTGTTTGGGAAGGAGATGTTTTAGAGAGAAAATGAACAGTTACTAAAGTTCGAGGGAAAACTGAAAAAGATTTAAAAACTGCTCCTTTTTCTGCCAAACACGCGATTTTCGCGACTTGATTAAGTCGCCACACAGTCGCCAGATCAAGCCGCCAAAACACTTAAGGACAAAAATTTGAAAAATTTTTCTAAGTGTTTTTCGCGACTGGAAGGTCTACCCGCGAATGAGTCGCGAGCTGAGCCGCGAAAATCTCTGAATAACCTCGCGACTGGACCTTTCACTCGCGAACAAGTCGCCAAAAATGACCAGCGAAGATGCGACTGAGGCACGCGACTTGACATAACCGCGACTGAGCCGCCAAAACAGGGCAAAACAGGAGTTTTGAAATTTTCAGATTTTTCAACCAAAATACTTTCCAAAAACACTTAAAACACTAAAAAAATCTTTTTGTGCTTGATTTAACAAAGATTGAGCATGTGAAAACACATTTTATCAAGTACAATCACACAAATGAATATGGCATTTATTGAACATAAACTTGTGTGTTGTGTGTGGATATCAACAATGAGATAGTCCTTAGTCTAATGTGAAGCTTCAATGATCAATTCAATCAAGACATACACAATTAGCACTAGATTATGTGACCCATCTCAATTATAGAAGAATGTATATATGACCTCCCACAAAAACTTGATAAAATAACTTGGAGCTTTACATTTGACTCCACAATTAATCAACATTTGATCTTTTTGATCTTTTGAGGCAATCACCTCTCATTGTGAGAGTGATAGTTGACATTTCCTTTTGATGAACAAGCCTTTGGCTTTTTGAATAAAACATTTCTCTTTAATTTTTGGTCGCTTTCCCTTTTTCCTAGTCGAATACTAGTATGTGCGACAGGCTTTTGCAGCTCAATATCTCTTTTCATTTGGAGATTTACATTTGGTGAGCTCTTTTTAGCAAAAACAAAAATAAAGAGTGGGAAGATATATAGACACAAGTCTATGCAAGTCTCAAGATCAACAAAACCATTCACTAATCATTCATGACAAGTTTGAAGATCTATTTACAACAATCACAAAGATTTCAAAATTTCTCCCACATAGATATAAGTGCATGAAGACAAGCAATGCTCGAAAATGCACAAAGCCATTAGCACAAAGGTACACGGCAAAACAAGTTTTGAGACAAAAACTCAACAAAGTCAATCAAGCTTTTTGATTTTCTAATTTTTTTTTATGTGATTTTTGGATTTTTGACACACGAAGCAAAAAGATTGATAAGACAAAAGAAATATACACAAGATGACAAGCAAACAACCAATAGCAAAAACAGCAAGAAAAACAAACAAACATTGTCACAAAGCATAGGAAGTATTAATGCATGGACATGTTCTAATGCTTATGCATGAGTACCCTTTTTCACCCACACGTCACTTGCGTTTGGGGTGATTTCCTTATAGGATTGGGTACGGGAGTTAGGGCTTTCAAACCTTCGTGAGAAGCTTTCCAAGCAGTTGGTGAATGCACCAATCATCTTCATCACGTTCATCATTCCGGGATCACCATTCTGATCTCTAGATTGATCACCTGCCCAAACTCTTCTATCATTTCTAGGTCCTCCTGACCTTTGAGGAGTTGCACTGTTCTTTGCTCTCAGCTTTTGGCAATTTGGTCGAGTATGCCCTTGAAGTCCGCAATAATGACACACATAAGTCATTCTAGGACCTCTTTGTGGTCGTGGACGTGACTTGGCACGAGATTCGGATCTGCCCACAGATTGACTACGGGAATTCAGCATCTGTTGGTTCACCACATTCTTCTTCTCCTCCATTTTGAGTTTCTCATCAGTAAGGTCAGCTACAACTGGATCTTTAGCCTTAACAAACTTCACTTCTTTAGTGACATTTCCAGATGAGCTACTTCCTCCGGTATATCCCAATCCGGATTTGTCTGAAAAGCACTTTTGAGATGAGATAACATCATCAAGCTTCTTGGTGGTGACCCTCTCTACTTTAGCATTTGCTTGCACAACCTCATTCTCAAGAAATCTTACTTTTGTGTAAGCTTCGGACAACTCACCATTCAAAGTTTCTATCTCGCATTTGGCCTCTCTATATCGGATTAGGAGACTTTTGTAGTCCTCCTCTGCCTTCTTCATTTTTCTCACAGCAGCCTTGGCCACCCTTGTGTACTCACCCGACTTTTCCAAGAGTGAGTTATAATTCTCTTGAAGATTTGCTGTGCTTTCATCTTGTTCAGCATCTGATTCTTCAACAATTCCTAGTGATTCATCATCACTATGTTCTCCAAGGTCTTGTACAAGCAGATTCAACTCCTCTGAAGACTCAACGTGAGCAATGGTCATAAAAGCTGAATAGTTCCCCTCTCCATCACAGCTCTCTTCAGATTCTGAGTCAGACGAATCAGAGTCACTCAATGTCGTGGCATACACTTTACCTTTCGATTTCAAATAATTCGGACATTCCTTCTTAAAGTGTCCATGCCCGTTACATTCGAAGCAAGTGACACCTTGTGTAGGTTGGGATTCTTTACCATCTCTCTTTTTGAATTCCCTTTTCTCCCTTCCAGAGCTTTGGAATTTTCCTTTATCACCAAATTTTCCATTATTCTTAAACTTCAAGAACTTTCGGAAATTTTTTACAAGGTATGCAACATCTTTATCAACCACATCGTCTTCCGATGAGTCATGGACTTCTACCTTCTCATTAATGGTCTTAAGAGCAAGAGATTTACTCTTCCGTTGATTGGGCAGCGACATTTCATAAGTCTGAAGAGAACCGACCAGCTCTTGGACTTTGATGTCATCTAGGTCCTTGCTCTCTTCAATCGCTGTCACTTTAGCACGAAAACTTTCCGGCAATGATCGAAGGATCTTCCTTACGATTTTAGAATCCTCCATTTTCTCCCCCAAGTTGAACTTACTGACAACCACCTCATTTAGCTTCCCATAGAAAGAGTCAAAAGACTCATCCTCACTCATCTTGAGCTCCTCAAACCGGGTGGTCAGCATTTGTAACTTGGTGTCCTTCACTTTCTTCGTGCCTTCATAGGTAGTTTCCAATATCTCCCATGCTTCTTTGGCAACGGTGATGTGAGAAATCCTGTGAAATTCATCTGGAGACACACCACAGAAAATAGCATTTAAAGCTTTACTGTTAGCATTAGATGCAGCGAGTGCTGCCTTATCCCATGTGGATTTGGCTGCCTCAGGTCTAGTCCAACCACTCTCAACTGCATCCCAAACAGATTCATCAATGGAGCATAGAAATGCTCTCATGCGAACCTTCCAAAAGGCATAATTACTACCATCAAAATATGGAGGTGCATTTAGGGATTGAGACCTATCCATTTCAAAAGGGAGTCAAGGATCACACAATGGTAATGAAACCAATAACAGTGTACCCGCTCTGATACCAATTGAAAGTTCAAAAACGTGTAAAAACACCTTTGAACGTTTAGACCCCCAACTTACAACTTAACCAATTCAAGCAATATGTCAAACAACAAGTGTGCGGAAACTTAACATATGCTAAAATATGAAATAGGTTAAAAAACTATCTAAGCCATAACAAAATAAAATCCACAGCAGATAATAAAAAGGCAAAGATAGAGAGGAAGGAAGATGCAAACACAAAGACAACACGCGATGTGTTATCGAAGAGGAAACCGAAGCCCTCGGCGTAAAACCTCTCCGCCGCCCTCCAAGCGGTCAATAATCCACTAGAAAATGTAGTTGGGATACAAGGACAGCAATAGACCCTCCAAGCCTAATCTACCCAGTGCACCTAAGCCCTCCAAGCTTCTTGCTCCAACGAGGTTGCGCCGAACCTTTTTCTTTTCTAGCTTCCCGGATTCCGCTACTAGACCATAGCATCAACCAATGAAGATTGGTTCCTTCCTAACTGCTTCCCAGAAATCCAAACAACTGTCTCACAATGATGATGATGGTGAGAACCAGGTCTGGTATAATGCCTCTCAAGGATTTTACAATGGAGAGGAAGAGAGTTGGGGAAATTGGAGAGACTCTAAGGTATAGATTGTGGGTGAATCAATCTTGTTTTTCTTTAGGGTTTCTCTCTCAAAATTCTCTCTGGAAGCTCTCTTTCAATCGTGGGTAAAAGGGGTATTTATACTAGAGTGGGAGAGGAATGTGAAACGTCAGGTTTTACAAAACAGGGGTGGCTCGCGGCTTGACCTCGCGGCTTGACCAAGTCGCGAGATCCAGTCGCGAGATAACCGTATGGCCAGTTGTCCTGTTTTGTCCTGTAGTGCTCCAGCTGGCATGACTGTTCACCTTCCAGCATGCTTGGCACGTGTGCTGCTTCTGGCGGCTTGCAGCCGCGAGTCACCCGCGAGTCCCAGCCGCGAGTCTCTGTTTTCTTGCACACTCTTGAGCAAACTTCACTCTATCTCACTCACTACCCTTACATCAAACCCACCTAAATACAGGGTTACTAAATGCTGAATTACAAGCAAATTTGGCACGGAATAAAGCCAATTAGGTGGTTGAATAAATTCAATCTTACAAATTAAAAATAATGACCTTTTTTTAATTTAACAATAATAATAACTTAGTTTGATTCCTCAATCCACTATCAAAACTAAATAAAAGTTAAAATAATATATCAAAAGTAGAAGATTTATAAACCTATACATGGCTATCAAAATTGTAGTCGGTAGATAGTACTATTATCATTTACAAAAACTAAAAATAAAATAAAATAAAATTATATAATGTGCAAGCTGTAAACCACAACAAAACTAATAGAAAGTTGTAGAAGATTCTAAAGTTAAAAACATAAACTGATAGACTATTTTTTAGACTAACACGCATATATGTCAAACATAAACACAGAGAAATAGATAGCTCTACAGTCTGCACAATAAGGTTAGATCTTAGAAGCCTAAGTGGAGTCTGACTTTGGCTTAGGCAGTGATTGGGAGTGGAAAATCGGTGAGTTGTAGAGGCAAATTAACAATTCCAAGTTATACGTTTTCTAAATAAATTGGGTTTTTCTTTTTGAGGGATAATATATATGCTGTTTTGGGATTCGTTGAAATTTTTGTTGATGTTTGTATAATTTTGGACGGGGTATGGGCAACGAATGGGCTGGATTCTTCTTGGTAAAGGGCTTATATGAATTAATTTTAAAATTTGAGGGAGGCCCAATGGATTTAAAGAGAAGAGTAATTCTTCAAAATGAGTAACTAAACCCAGTCTTTATTTATCTTCAAAATTCTGGGGGGGCCAATAAGTAAAATTATTGAGAATTTAAGATAATTTTTAGTTTTAATAGCATTATTATTAGGAATTTCAAAAAGTCAGGGGGGGCCATGGCCCCCCAGCTCCCCTCTAGCTCCGCCACATGTCACAGGACCACCCTGAACTTGGAAAAATAAATTTTGAAATATAGAATAATAAAATCTGGTTATTACAATTTTTCTAACGTTATGACCACTTTATAGTTTAAAGTCTAAACTTACATAGATAAAAATTAATTTATTATGTGATTCAATAAATTAATATCACGAAAGATTTTTTGGGTTTTGGGTTTTAAAATTTCAAGATTTTTTGGGTTGATATTCATGTACTATGTGTACAGTGGGTGGGTTTAAGAATATTTTGCTAATAAAACTTAAAACTCAAAAAATCTTGATACTATAAATGCTCAAACTCATTTGATCAGTAGATGGGTACTCTAGGTTAGTGTTTTAGTGATAGTGTGTGGGCCATGTGGCTATGATGTGCTACAGTGATAATATGTTATGGGCAGTGTGATAGGCCAAGAATGTAATGACCTTTTAGGGTAAATTAACCAATTAATTATCCAAGTTAATTAATTAGGTCAATTAATATGCAATACGCATGATGGCATAAACAAATCACCAACTAAGTTAAATGAAGCGAAAAAATAAATTTGACACGGTAATTTGTTTACGAATGGGGAAAACTTCCAAGGCAAAAACCCCACTGAGTGAATTTAAGGTCACCACTCTCGAGAATCCACTATTATCAAAACAAGCGGTTACAAGTAAAAGAAACCCAGTACCTTATACCAACCTACAATTGAACCCTTACCTCAATACACAATTGGACTTGTAATGTAGTGACAATCTTTCCTTTCAATGCATGGCTCCCAGTATGTGACTAACCAATCGATGCACAAATCCAAGTACGTGACTAATACACCAACTTGAGAAGGATGTTGGCTGCGAAGTTTTTCAGTTCATCAACATGATGAAGATCAAGAAGCTCCTTGGTTATAAAACCCTACGACGTACAAACGCAGCAGCTTCTTCAAGAGAAAGATGAATTTGGACAAATTGTCTCCGATCATAATATGCTTGCAACAACAAGTGCAACAACTTTATGACGACCCTTAAAATAATCCTTATATATGTCTAGGGTCGTGAGAAAAGAAAACCTAAACACATAGCTTGGATATGTGTGAAAAATAATTCTGAAAAATTGATTTTTGTAATTCTCGATAGATACAGCTGTCGAGCTTATTTGTCGAGTTTCACATTTTAAATCTCGATATATACATCTGTCGAGCTATTTGTCGAGTTTTAAAATACAGCACTTCTTCACTTGATTCTTGGATAGATTTGCACGACTTTAATACTAATACTTGAACTTGAACTTTTGTTTCTTGAAGTATTAAACACATCCTAGATCTATCCAATTATAAGTAAAATGCGTTTTGTCAAAGGATTAGCCAATTCTAAATGACATATGTTCTTAACATGATCTACATATGTCCTAACACAGTGTGTAGTGCAGTCAATAGTGTGCTATATTTTAAGATACATTGGGGTCTTTTTAATGCATTTTATTGACTTTAAATTTTTTTTCTTAATTAAAATATATAGATAAATGTTATATATATATATATATATATATATATATATATTATATAAGTAGGGCCTTTTTTTTTTTGGGGGGGGGGGGGGGTTTAGGCAATTACATTAGTTACTTTTATAGTTCAGCCGTGTGGCATAGTCTCTCTTACCTTTTTAAAAGAATCAGGGTTTCCTTAACCCATTGTTATAACTATTAAAAAAAAAAAAAAAAAAATCGTTTGCTTAACAGTAGGGTCATTTTAGGATAATTTATCTAACATTATTATTATACAAAGTTACAGAAAAATTTGCATGCGTACAGAACACCTTTATGGATAGGAACAATTTTAGGAGTTTGCTTGTATCCTGTCAAATTATCGAACCTTTTGCAGAGGTTTGCGTTTCTCTTTAGTATAAAGGCAGCAACAAATCTGAAAATAATTTAGGGGGAGGTCTGACCCTTGAGAAGAAATTCGAATCTAGTGAGCCAGTACATGTGAAAATGGAACCAAAGCACCTTAATTTGGTCTATGTAGTGCCATTGTTTGAAGATCCCAGGCTGCTATCCAACAAAGGGTTCTTTCTATCAGATGAAGGTCCTGGGCTGCCACAGAAAGAGTCCTCACTCAAATCTTCTTTTGCTGCATATGACAGCATAAAACCCAATTGATAATATAATTGCTCCAATGATGCTGCAACATTAGTAAGAAAGGATGGCCAATGAATTGTGAAAAGATATAAATCCAATGAAACTAACAGAAGTACTAGCTAATATCATTCTTCTTGATCAGAAATTTAATTTTCTGTTTTGTTGGAAGAACAAACGTGATTTTTAAATGTGAACAGATTTTTCTAGTGTTAACGTGTATAATGTTGTGGGCTTTAGGCCCAACTAGATTACTTGTTTAGTACATATTCTTGTATTACATTCTTACTTGTATTGCACTCATATGCCTCATATATATAAAGACACTCGTGTATATTCTTTCAATGAGAAATACAATACTATTGCATTTAGTATTTCTAACTTGGTATCAGAGCCATTGCTTGTGTCTTGTAGTCTTGTCTTTGTTGGTATTTTTCGCTGCCTCGACTTCTTTGGTCAGTAAACCTTTTCCGTGCCCTCTCCTAACTGCCCCACCGCCATCATAGGTGCCCAAGGTTGAATCTTCACCACCAAAAGCTTGAACACTGCCACCAAGATCACTGCCTTCGTCAGATTTTCCACATCGGACCTCCGATTAAGACATAAGACATATCACCGTGTAGATTTTCAACCGATCTACACAAATCCTCCGGAATCATCATCATCTGACCCTACACACATCGATCAAAGATTGGGTAGTTTTTTCACACGTTGCCACGCGCCGTCAGTATTGCTCCGATCATCTCACCGTCGCCGTCATCGAAATATTCTTTCTCCGATCTACATCGTCGGAAAAGAATTGGTCACATCAGACTCTCCACACGCCCTCACGCGCCGTCCAAAGATTCGGCGAAGATTGAACCACGCGCCTCACGCGCTCCACGCGCCGCCTGTCACCTGCTGACGTCATCACTGCCACGTCAGCATCCACGTAAGCCCTAGCTGATGTCATCAACTTACGTCATCTTGCTGATGTCATCACTGGGAGTTGACCATTGGCCGTTGACTTTAACCGTTGACCGTTGACTTTTTCTCAGAGTTGACTTTTTGCAGTTCAAGTACTCCTTACCCAGTTTTTCGGGTAGATTTCATTTTTGCAGTCCATTTTTGCATATTTTGCTTCTAAATGAAGCATAAGGACAAGTCTTCTTCCTTTTGCAACAATCGTTGTTGACAATCCAACAAACGTTTTTGCAATTTTTACAAACGTTTTGGCCATAATATTGAGACTTGCTATCAACACAACAAATTAGCTGTTTCCATTTCTGCTGCTATAGTTGCTAACACTAAGAGTGTCCAACTTGTGGCTCCCGTCTCTGCAAAGTCTCAGTCTTCTGGATCCACTTTCACCATTTCTAGAGATGACCTTATAAATATCACCGCCAATGTTATTCGTATGGTTGGTAATGCATCTTATTCCTCTTCTCTCTTAGCTTTATCTGGTATGTCTCCTACCTCTTGGCTTATGGGTTTTGCTTGTTGCAATCACATGACACCTCACTCGTCCTTATTTTCTGACCTTAAACCTGCACCGCACCCTCTTAATATTCGCACAGCAAATGGTTCCACAATGTCTGGTCATAATATAGGTTCCGTTGCGACCTCCAATCTCTTGGTTCTTGGAGTCTTTAATGTTCCTGACCTTTCTTATAATTTATTTTCTGTTGGACAATTAGCTGAGTTAGGTTATCGTATTATCTTTGATTATTCTGGGTGTATTGTGCAGGATCCGAGGATGGGACGGGAGCTTGGGACTGGTCCCAGAGTTGGGCGTATGTTTCCCGTGGACAACCTTCGTTTTCCACTTGTTGCTCCTGTTTCTGTTGCTGCAGCTACTGTAGTTCCTTCTATTCCTTCCCTTGCACTTTGGCATGCTCGACTTGGTCATGCATCTTCTTCTCGGGTACAACAATTGACTTCTAGAGGTTTGTTAGGTTCAGTGTCTATAGAAAATTTTGATTGTGTTTCATGTCAGTTAGGAAAAAAACCAGCTTTGCCTTTCAATATTAGTGAATCAATATCCACTGATATCTTTGACCTTATTCATTCTGATATTTGGGGGCCTTTCTCTGTCTCTAGTATTGGTGGATCTTGATATTTTGTTGTCTTTGTTGATGATTACTCTCGCTATAGCTGGATTTTTAATATGAAACATCGTTCTGAATTGTTGCAAGTATATTCTAATTTTGCAAAAATGATTGAAACTCAATTTTCTAAACGTATGAAAATTTTTCGATCTGATAATGCTCTTGAGTACACTCAATATGCTTTCCAAGCTGTTTTGCATTCCTATGACACTGTTCATCAACTAACTTGTCCAGGTACCTCTCAACAAAATGGTAGAGTCGAACGAAAACTTCGTCATATTCTTGACACTGTTCATGCTCTTCTTCTCTCTGCCAAAGTTCCTGCTCCTTTTTGGGGTGAAGCTGCTCTTCATGCTGTTCATACTATTAATCGCATTCCAAGTCCTGTCATCCAAAATCAAACTCCATATGAGCGCCTTTTTGGGTCACCTCCAGACTATCACTACCTTCGCTTTTTCGGTTTTGCTTGTTTCGTTCTTCTTCATCCACATGAGCATAACAAACTTGAGCCTCGGTCAAGGCTTTGTTGTTTTCTTGGCTATGGCGAAACTCAAAAGGGGTATCGGTGTTATGATCCTGTATCTCATCGTCTTCGTATCTCCCGCAATGTTGTCTTTTAGGAACATCGCCTCTTTGTCGAGCTCTCTCACTTCCGTGCCTCCCTATCTTCCTCCTCTGTCTTAGATCTCTTTCCAGATGAGGTACATATTCCTTCTGTAGTTACTCCTGATTCTCCTGTAGACTTCTCTGTCCAACCACCAGATATCACTGATCCCTTTCCTAGTTCACCCTTTAATGAACAGGTGGAAGATGAACAGGTCAAAGACGAGCTACCCAACCCCAACCCTGAGCTTGGGTCCCCTGCTCCTGCTCCGCCTAAAGATCTTGCACAAGACATTCCACCTCGTCACTCAACTCGGGTAAGATCTATTCCTGCACATTTACTTGACTATCATTGTTAAGCAGCCCTTGCTACACTACACGAGCCTCACACCTATCGTGAGGCTTCCACTGACCCTTTATAGCAGATTGCAATGAAAGAGGAACTTGATGCATTATCTAAAAACCATACTTGGGATTTGGTGACACTCCCCCCCGGGAAGTCTGTGGTTGGTTGTAAGTGGATCTACAAGATTAAGACTCACTCTGATGGGTCCATTGAGCGCTACAAAACTCATCTTGTTGTAAAAGGGTTTACATAAGAGTATAGGATTGATTATGAAAAGCCCTTTGCTCCGGTTGCTAGTATCTCATCTGTTCGTGCCCTCTTAGCTATTGCTGCTGCCAATAAATGGGACATTTTTCAGATGGATGTCAAAAATGCATTCCTTAATGGGGATTTAAGTGAAGAAGTTTATATGCAACCTCCTCTTGGTCTCTCTGTTGATTCAAACAAGGTGTGTCACATTCGACATGCACTTTATGGCCTTAAACAAGCTCCACGAACTTGGTTTGCCAAATTCAGCTCTACCATCTCCCGCTTGGGTTACATGGCTAGTCATTATGATTTTGCCTTATTTCTTTGTCGCACTGACAAAGGCACTATTTTACTTCTCCTGTATGTGGATGATATGATCATAACTGGTGATGACCTCAGTGGCATTTATGAACTCAAGGATTTTCTCAGTCAGCAGTTTGAGATGAAAGATCTTGGACATCTTAGCTACTTCTTAGGTCTTGAAATCACTCATTCTACAGATGGACTTTATATTACTCAAGCCAAGTATGCTTCTGAACTCTTGTCTCGAGCTGGACTCACTGATAGCAAGACTGTTAACACTCCAGTTGAGCTTAATGCGCATCTGACTCCCTCAGGAGGGAAACCATTGTCTAATCCCTCTCTTTACAGACGCTTGGTTGGCAGCCTAGTTTATCTCACTGTCACTCGTCCAGACATTTCCTATGCTGTTCACTAGGTGAGCCAGTATCTATCTACTCCACGATCAACTCACTATGCTGCTGTTCTGCGCATTTTTCGATACCTAAAGGGCACTCTATTTCATGGTCTTTTCTACTCTACGCAGTCTCCTCTTATTCTCCGTGCATTTTCTGATGCTGATTGGGTAGGAGATCCCACTAATTGCAGGTCCACCACTGGTTATTACTTTCTTCTTGGTTCTTCTTTGATTTCTTGGCAAAGCAAGAAACAAACTCATGTGGCTCGTTCCAGTACTGAAGCAGAATATCGTGCCCTTGCTGATATCACATCTGAGCTCCTTTGGTTACGATGACTTCTCAAAGACTTAGGTGTGTCTACATCCTCTGCTACTCCTCTTTATTGTGACAACCAGAGTGCCATTCATATTGCTCACAATGATGTCTTTCATGAATGGACTAAACACATCAAGATCAATTGTCATTTTATCTATTATCATCTTGTCCATGGTGCTCTCAAGCTGATCTCAGTCTCCTCTAAAGATCAACTTGCAGATATCTTCACCAAGTCACATCCTAAGGGACGCCTTCGTACTTTGGTTGACAACCTCAAGTTAGTCTCACATCCACCTTGAGTTTGAGGGGGGCTGTTAACGTGTATAATGTTGTGGGCTTTAGGCCCAACTAGATTACTTGTATAGCACACATTCTTGCACTACACTCTTACTTGTACTGCACTCATATGCCTCATATATGTAAAGACACTCGTGTATATTCTTTCAATGAGAAATACAATACTATTGCATTCAGTATTTTTAACTTCTAGAAATGTACTTAATTAGTATAGTTAATGTATGTATGATTGTTAGGAGTGAATGCATGCATGTACCAATTAAGTATGAAGGTTCTAGATAGACCTACTTTAGCCTATAAATATCCACATAGTCTTCTCACTAGTAGAAAGCCAAAAAAATTAGATTGAGTTATTTTTTAGTGCTTCCAAAATATTTGAGTGTTCTAGTGTTCAAAAGGGGGGAAATGTATACCTCCCAAGATATAGAGCATCACCAAGGAATATGAAACTCATAGCAGCTGCAATGGCTATTGACAATGGTTTGAAGATTGATACATACACAGGCCCCTTCAAGTGCAAGCCCCATGTGTGAACAACAACGCCTAAGGAGAAACCAGTTCCCTGATATATGAAAGAATGAAAGTTTGACATTTTCAATAGCCAGATTATTATTTTGTAGTACACGTATCTTACCGAGAATATAATTGCGGCCAGTGCTATATCTGGCCTTAGTCTAAAAGCACTTTAGTTCCCTTCTGCTATTAAACATACTGGTGCAGATATAATTGTTGCAAACAAAGTATAGAAAGACCAGAGTGAACTTTGCTGGATATATCTTCATAAGTTAGGCCTGTAAAATGCCATAAAATTTAAATTTCACTTATACATTTGTCTCTCTTGTTGAGTTTGCCACATCTCATGCTAAAACACTGAGATTTCAAAGAATTGCCTAAAAAAGTACCTGAACAATAAACCAGATTGGAGCTAGAAGAAACTCAACGGCAAGTAAAAGGCCGCCTATGACCCATTTGGTTAGGGATTGGGATGAGCCCAATGGAAAATGATGTGGAAGGGGTGGTGCTTCAGATGCGACCGATATATTTTTTTTTTTTGGAGAAATAATTACAACATGTTGCTAACCCTGCAGCTCGAACCCTTTCCCCCCAGGATCCCCAAGCACTTTGTGCATGGGGAGGTGCCAATTCAGCTACAAGGCCTTTGGCAGATGCGACCGATATGATTGTAGGGCCCTCGTAGAAAACTACTATTAATGCACCTAATAATGATACTAAAGTCCCCATGATTTTAGCTTGAGTTATTGAGCTTCCCAAAGCTAGAACTTCCATCCTTTTTTAAACACCCATAAAAGGAGAGGAAAGAATAAAATTTGGTGAGAGTAGTTACCCTTAAATGTATTCTACTTGGTGATTAAGAAATGAGTAATGTTAGATATCCATAATATTTTCATAACAAATCTTAAGTAGCAAGTTGTTACTAGAGAGAATTTGGGCCCAATTCTGACATCATTTTTTTACTTACCATTAATAATTTGCTACCTAAGATTTGTTGTGGATATAACATTATTTTTAAAAAAATTACTATTTGGACATGCATAAGAAATCAAATCAGTATTAAAGTGCCTTAGGGAAAGGGAAATATCGAATGTACAAAGTGTAGACTAAATTTATAAAAGATGTGTTATAACCATTGTGCTGCATTTAGACAATCTTGCATTCATAAGGAAGAGACGCACTAAGAAATTTTATCACAAACCGAAAAAAGTTAAATACAGACTCAAAATAACACACCAAGCAGGACAATAAAAAATGTTAGGATTTAGATTTGTGTTGTCAAATTCTTCTATCAAATGTGTGTCAACTAGTATTGTAATTATTGTATTTTTTTTTTCTTAGGTAAAGTGTTGAATTTGGAGCTGCTAGAAAATCTCAAGTTGAAGAAGGCTCACTTGAGTAAACTCATATAGTTTGCTCAAGCGATCATTAAAATGAAGCAGAGACTTCTCTTGATCCTTGCTTGACCAAGGCTATAGATTTTGCAATCATAAGTACTCGAAGACTGTTTTAACCTAACTTTTACCCATCTTTAAATACTCTTTGATTCACAACCTTTGTGAATAAGGTAGTTGTAGAAGAAACATTTAAGAAAGCCTTTTCTTCCTTGAACCTAAATAGAAAATCCTTAATACCCTACGCTTTTACACCCATAGAGCCTTAGGGTGAGTTTGGTTCAGCTTTTTGAAAAAGTGCATAATGAAAAAGTGGAGTTTCAAAAAGCTGAGCGTTTGGTAAAAGCTGTTAAAAAGTGCATAATGAAAAAGTTGAGCGTTTGGCTAGTACTTATAAAAGTGGCTTTTTGAGGGGTAAATGACCAAAAAGGACCATGTATATATAAGGGAATTTATTTCAAACTTTTTTTTTTGGGCAATTTTTCTTTTTTAGTGTCATAATTGCAATTTTTTTTTTTCTTTTCTAGATTAAGAATAGAACAAAACGCAAAGCTTAATTGGATTGAACTTTTTTGATTCAAGATTTAAGAAATAAAAACATTGTTACAGATAGTATAAACACTGAATCCGTTCTCCAAGGCTTAAACTTAAACAATACCCATTAATCTATTTTTGGGTTGCGAGAAAACAAATCAAAGAGAGCTGAAGTTGAAGAAAACAAAAGCATGCAAGATCTGAAAAAAATTTTCTCACACTCGGTAAAAAAAAAAAACGCTTCTGAATTAGTTGGAGATCAGAATCGCGTTGAAGAAGACGAAGAAAGAAAGAAGAAGAAGAGGAAGAAGCTTACCACGGAGCAGAGCGCAGAAATACAAGCGAGGCTGGGAGGCGTGGGGGTGAGGGCGTGCGGAGTGAAGAGCAGAGAGATGAGATGGGTGAGTGTGAGAGAACTGATGAGTTTGTATGAGTTTGCGTGAGATATTAGGGGCATTTTCGTAAATGCAACGTCCAACGGTAATAATGTCCAAAACGCCAGCAGTGCGTTTTGATTTATGGACCTCAGAGGTCCATAAATTCAGCGCGTTTCGTACTTGCATTTTGCCTGAGCCCAAAACGCAACTTTTTTTAAAAAGTTGCGTTCTGGACTCAGCCAAACACATTTTCTTGTCCACTTTTTTATTTATGCGCGTTTTGGGCTTCAAAAAGTCCAAACAAACGCACACTTAATTTGTTTACATCAAAACCATAGAAGTTGTTAACTCTTGTCAATGAGTTTGCTATCGTACCAAAGTTCTGAATTTGTGCAAATGAGTTCATTCATGGTGAAGATTGCGTTGAAGAGATCTAAAATTCTAGATCCTCTATGGTGGGAGGCAAATGGATCGTTTACTTATATTGAGTTTAATTTGAATGCAAAAGTTTTGTAAATAGAGATTGTTGTGACTTTTATTTATTTATTCATTTAATTTATAGTGGTTTTTTTTTTTTTTTTGAAAAGTTCAAACATTTTCCACTTTGCCACAAGTCTTTGTGTTGATTTTCTATTTTTGGATTGTGGTATTCATATATGATTACTTCTAGGGTGTAAATGGGTTGGGTTGAATGGTTTTTTTAGATCAACCCAAGCTTGTTGAGTTGAGAAATTCCCAACACCCACCCATCAAATGTGTGGAAACCAACCCAACCCATGTTGTCGAGTTAAGTTGGATTGGTGGGTTGTGTTTACATATTTCACGGCTCATAAAAAATTGGAATTTCATTATCTAATTACTTTTTAAATAAATTATTACAAATCACATAATATGCCTAAATTATATTGTAAATTTTCAATTCATGAAAGCTAATTCTCAAAATACCAAAATAAGTCAAACTAAAAATTTAAAATAAAACTAATAAAATAAACTTATATATATGGTGGGTCGGGTTAGGTCAAATGAGTTGAAAAGCCTATCAACATGAACCCAACCCAACTTGAGACCTAAAAATAAAATTCCAACCCAACTTAACCTACCTATTGACGAAACCCAACTCAAGATGTTAGGTTGAATTGGGTTTGGTCAGTTTTGTCAGGTTGGTTGATTGAATGCACACCCTTAATAACTTCATCATTGTGTTCAGTAAACTCTCATCGATTAAATTAGTTTAAGTGATAATTAATTTGATTATTAGATCAATGGGGGTGATTTTTATATTTCTCAAAAAATTTGACTTCTTGCACCATTGATATCTTTTTAAGACCTTTGTCCATTTTGAAATTATAAATTTATACCATAAGCTGACATTTAATCAACCATCTACATTGCCCAAATACGATAAAAAACCAGCCAATATATTATATTATTCCTTTAGCTTTCTTAAGCAAGAGATATTTGTCATCGTTGAAAAACCTTATGATTAAACAATTCTTATATTTTTTTTAATCTTAAATTAGATTAATGTGGGTGAACACCAATCCCACATCATCACTAGGTGGTAGGGAGGAATGGTGGACGATGAATGAAGGTTTATAAGTGTTTAATATATTGTAAGATTCAATTAGCTTAATTAATAAAGTTATAAGGAACCAGCTGAAAAAATAAAAATATAATGGTACAACTAAATAAGAATAAAAAATAAAGGAAAACATTAAATGCTTACAAGTTTTACTACATAAAGTTTACAAGATTCCATATTGGAAGGAGACTCGGAAATTGTCATCAACTCTCTTTGAGAAGGTGACATGTTTCACTTTGCTTTTGATCATCTCATTAAGGATACTCTATTCTATGTAAATTGCTTGAGGAGCACTAGTTTTTCCCATACCTATAAGCAAGGCAATTTTGTAGCTTAGCAAAAAAAGTTAGATTTAGTTTTGCTGTAATTGTTTAGATGGAGTCTGTTCTACCAGATATCAATACTTTTGTTTTGGCTGATAAGCCTTCTTCTTAATCAATAAAGCCTAACAGAACAGATCCTTTAAAAAAAAAAAAAAAAAAAAAAAAAACTGATGTGATAATGAATATGAATATGATACATCAGTTTATAAGCTTAATATAATAAAACTTGTATTAAAATGTTAACCTTAGATGTTGTGGACATATCATTTATCTTTTTATAATTTCAATTTTTAACTTAGATATAATCTTTCTTAAAAATTGATAATGAAGTCGTTACAAAAATAGATGGAATGAAAAATAAATAATAAAGAAATAAAGTGATGTTAGTAATAATTCTATATAAAAATCAATGACAAATTTCTACTATAATTTGTGAAAAATATTAGGTCTCTATGATTAAAAAAAATTATTAAAAAAAAAAAGCTTAGAAAGAAAATAAACCTGAAAATGACTGCAAGTATGAACGTAAAAGCCGGAATGAGGTTGCTGACCGCTGAAGCAAGAGTCAGAGAACTGTATTCTATACCTATATATCCAGATAACCAGGCTACAAACCTGCCCTCCGGCCCAACATAAATCTTATATCATGTTCAAATCTCAAATTGTCAAAATCAAATTGCAAAAGCATTTTGGATTTTTGGGTAATATTCTCGTACATACCCAATCACTCCAAGTAGGAAAATTGTATAGAGGAGATACAACTTGAATTTAGGAAGCCCTATTGTTCTACATGTATCAAATATATAGCCTTTTGTCAAATAATTTTTTCTTTGGGGGTATGATATAGAAAAGCAGGTTAAGAGAAATACCGGCGAAAGATGAAGACCAAGGGAAGAAGAACAAGAGTAGCAATGGCAAAGGAATAGAAAGCAAAGACGTAGTAGCTCAACCCTTTCAAGGTTGCTGCTTTATATAAGTTGTTTATGCCGACGTTAGTGCATTCTACTGCAACCATGGCTGAAAATGGAAGAACATCCTTGTACCAATAACTACTTGCCGTCTCTCTCTCTCTCTCAATGATTTCTATGTATCTTAAATAGAGTCCTCCAAGAAACATCTTTGGTTTTGCTTTCAATTAATGAATAACTAGATTGTGACATATTCAATTGTTTTATTTCGGTTACCAACGCACACCTTTTGTGCGATGGTCACTCTACAAGTATAAGTGCTTGTGGGGTGTGAGAGGTAAGGGCCGGGGTTCAAGTCTCCAGGAGGGAGCTTTACACACATATACACTTAAATTAGGATAGAATAGAAATTCTATCTTATATAAAAAAAAAAAAAAAAAAAAAAAAAATTGTTTCGGTTAGTGATGGTCATTTATTTAAGTTATAGGTGCTGTACAGTACTCGTTAATGTGGTATAAATAAGTTTAAAATATTCATATTTTTTGGGATATGGAAAAAGCTAGATAAGTAAGAGTAATGTAAATAATATTGACTATAATATTTGTCACAACTTGCTCACAGGGCAAGTTATGAGTAATGGAGTTGTGGACTCAAATGGACCTACCACTTTTACTCTACCGCTCATAACTTGTTACGCAAATAAGTTGTGACGAATGTTATAAGTAAAGTTGTAATTCTAGCATATTTTGATAAGTATTTAGGTGTGTGTCAGTTTTGATGGGAAAATTCAAATCATTTTGCAATCGGACTAAAATGTCCTTTAGTTTTGTCCACTCTCACTGCTCACCTATGACCTAACTGATTAAAGACTGAGCTTTTTTTTTTTTTGGTTTTAACTTTTAACATCTTTTGGCTTCTCACAGTAATGTTAGGTTCCGTTTCTTTTTTTCTTTTCTTTTTCTTTTTTTTTTCTTTTTTTTAAAGGTAATGCTAGGTTTCCACTATTTTTAAAACAAAAATATTATGAAAACAGATTTTTCACAACAAATTTTATAATATTGGGCTTGTTTGGTAGAAGGATTTTTATTTTTATTTTTGTTTTTGTTTTTATTTAAAAAACAGTATGAAAACAAGTTTAAAAAAAATTGAAATTGAAACTTGTTTTTAAATAATAATTTTTACATTATATGTTAATATGTGTTTGACTCTCATTTTTAAGAACAATATTCAAAATATTGAAAACAAAAAAAATAATGTTTGAGAGGCCATTTCTAAGATTTTTGTTTTTTTTTTTTTGTTTTTGTTTTTGTTGTTTTGTTTTAATTATACAAAAAGTAATGTGCAGATTACTTTTTATTTTTTATTTTTAATAATGATAAAGGAATAGAGCTCATATACTTTTTTATTTATTTATTTTTTGATAACGATAAAATTTGAAGTGTGATAATTCATTGGAACAAGTTGATGAGATCTGAAGTTCAATCCTCACCTACATCAAAAATCGATTAGTGTCTTAGTCTAATGATAAAGAGCTATCATCAAGAACAGATGTCATAGATTGTAACTCTCCAAATGAGTCTCACTTACAACTAAATTGCCATTCATTTATTCTACATTAAAACAAGATTAAAACAATCAACGTCATAATTTAGGATAAATGAAAAAAAAAATGATAAAAATAATATATATTGGTCTCTGAACATTAAATATGCTTGTCCTCCATTCATCAAAAAAAAAAAATGCTTGTCCTCCACCGAAATAAAACAATTGAACATTAAGAATTGAATGTTTTTTTTTTTTTTTGAAGAGAAGAGTTGAATGTTAAATATGCATGTCATCACAAATGTTAAATATGCATATTTAATCTTCAATTTTAAGAGAATCAGAGTTTCCTTATAAATATTAAATGAAAAAAAAAAAAAAAAAATCGTTTGCATGACAGCAGGGTCATTTTAAGGATAATTTTATCCAACATTATTATACACATTTACAGGAAAATTAACAGATCCTTAATTTCCATGCGTACAAAACACCTTTATGGATAGGAACAATTTTAGGAGTTTGCTTGTATCCTGTGAAATTATTGACCCTTTTGCAGAGGTTTGCGTTTCTCTTTAGTATAGCGGCACAACAAATCTGAAAATAATTTAGGGGGAGCTCTGATGACCTCAGAGAAGAAATTAAAGTCTAGTTTGCCAGTACATGTGAAAATGGAACCGAAGCACCTTAATTTGGTCTATGCAGCAGTGCCATTGTTTGAAGATTGCAGGCTACTACCATCCAACAAAGGGGTCTTACCATCAGATGAAGATCCTGGGCTGTCACAGCAAGAGTCCTCACTCAAATCTTCTTTGGCTTTTGCCCATATGACAGCATAAAACCCAATTGATAATATAATTGCTCCAATGATGCTGCAAAATTAGTAAGAAAAGATGGCCAATGAATCGTGAAAAGATATAAATCAAAGGAAACTAACAGAAGTACCAGCTGATATCATTCTTCTTGATCAGAAATCTAGTGTCTGTTGGAAGAACAAACGTGATTTTTAAATATGAACACATTTATGGAGAAATGTACTTAATTAGTATTGTTAATGTATGAAATTAATGAAGTTCTTGCATGAGTGTTGGGTGTGAATGTATGCATGTACCAATCAAGTGTGAAGGTTCTAGATAGACCTACTTTAGCCTATAAATATCCATATAATCTACTCACTAGTAGAAAGCCAAAAAAATAGATTAAGTTATTTTTTAGTGCTTCCAAAATATTTGAGTGTTCTAGTGTTCAAAAGGGGGATATGTCATGTGTGTATTTTTCGTGCATGCACATTCACTTGCTTGAGTGAGAGAGAATTGTATACCTCCCAAGATAGAGAGCATCACCAAGGAATATGAAACTCATAGCAGCTGCAATGGCTATTGACAATGGCTTGAAGATTGATACATACACAGGCCCCTTCAAATGCAAGCCCCATGTGTGAACAACAGTGCTTAATGATAAACCAATTCCCTGATATATGAGAGAATGAAAGTTAGACATTATCAATAGCCAGATTATCCTTTTGTAGGCCACGTATCTTACCGAGTATACGATAGCAGCTAGTGCTATATTTGGCCTTAGTGTAAAAGCACTTAAGTTCCCTTCTGCTATTAAACATACTGGTGCAGATATAATTGTCGCAAACAAGAAGTATAGAAAGACCAGAGTGAACTCTGCTGGATATATCTTCATAACTTGGGCCTGTAAAATGCCACAAAATTTAAATTTAGCTTATACATTTGTCTCTTTCGTTGATTTTGCCAAAAGTCACGCTAAAACACTGAGATTTTAAAGAATTTCCTTAATAAAGTACCTGAACAATGTACCACATTGAAGTCAGAAGATAATCAGTTGAAAGTAAAAGGCCACCTACGACCCATTTCGTTTGGGATGAGCCAAATGGAAAATGATGGGTAAGGGGTGGTGCTTGAGATGCGACCGATATGATTGCAGGGCCCTTGTAGAAAACTACTATCAATGCACCTGATATTGATACTATTGTACCCATGATTTTAGCCTGAGTGATTGAGCTTCTCATAGCTAAAACTTCCATCCTTTTTAAGCACCCATAAAAGAGGAAAGAATCAAATTTAGTGATAGTAGTTAACATTAAATGTATTCTACTTGGTGATTAAGAAATGAGTAATGCTACGTTCACAACAATTTTCGTATATAACAAATTAGTGGTGGAAATTTGGGTCTTTCATTAATATCACTATTTTACTTACCATTAACAATTTGCCACCTAGAATTCGTTGTGAAATTGTTGCGAATATAACATCACTTTTAAGAAATTACTACATGGATGTGCAAGAAAAATCAAATCGGTATTAAAGTGCCTTAGGAAAAGGAAAAATATCAAATTTACAAAATATAGACTAAATATATAAAAGATGTGTTATAACCATTGTGTTGCATTTAATTAGATAGTCTCGTATTCGTAAGGAAGAGATGCCTAAGGAAGTTTAAATTTTATCACAAACCAAAAATAGATAAATAAAGACTCAAAATAACACACCAAGCAGGACAATAAAAAATGTTAGGATTTGGATTTGCCTTGTCGAATTTATCTATCAAATGTGTGTCAACGAGGGTTGTAATTATTGTATTTTTTTCTTCAGTAAAGTGTTGAATTGGAGCTACTTGAAATTCTCAAGTTGAAGAAGGCTTGCTTGAGTATACTCATTTACTATAGGTTTATGTGGAGTATAGTTTGCGTTTGATTTGGATTATGACTTGATCTGATATATATATAAAAGTGTTATTGTTTTTAATGAAAGATTTTTTGAGACTTAGTCCATGAAACTTCAGCTTGGGCGTTGTTGATCCTCTATGTGGGATATAAATACCGTTGTGTCAGATTAGAGTTTGGTATGTTGTTTTGAGAGAGAAACATTGTACTGTTGCATCTTGTATTTTTCCTTGAAAATAGTGAATTGCTGCGGCTCGACTTGGGTCAGATTGACTTCTTTGTCCCTTTTTTCTGTTCTTCTTTTGTTGTTTTGATTTAATTGGTTTTTTTAGAACAAAATTGTGTTGTATTTTGATTGCGTATTTCTATTTAGATTCATTTGAGGGAGAGAAAGGATTTCAGTTCAGTTTATAGCCATTGAGATAATTTTGCATATTTTAATTAGTTGTGTGAAATATTTTATTCCGGTTTAATGCTTTTGCTAATGAACAGTACTCTTCAAAACCAAGAAAGTGACTGTTCATTAGGAAAAAAAACTTTTGCTTTTTAAAGAGGCAGTTGGGGCAACATTATGTTGGTTTTCTCTCTAAATTGGAGACATATTTGTGTTTGGAATGTCTCTGGGAGAAGCTTAATTCTTGCCAATGAGTTTACTATCGTACCAAAGTTTCGAATTTGTGCAAATGAGTTCATTCATGGTGAAGGTTCCATTGAAAACATCCAAAATTCTGGATTTGTGGGAAGCAAATGGATTGTTTGCTTAAGTTGAGTTTAAATGTAAAGGTTTTGTAAGTATTAAATAGAGATGTTTGCATATATATATATATATTTATATTTATTATAGTTGTGATTTATAACTGTTAGGACATATGTGAATCATGTTAGGAACATATGTCAATATAGAATTGGCTAATCTTTTGACAAAATGCACTTTACTTGTAATTGGGTAGATTTAAGATATGTTTAATGCTTCAAGGAATAAGGTTTTAAGTCCAAGTGCTAAAGCCATGCAAATCTGTCCAAGAATCAAGTGAAGAAGTGTTAGATTTTAAAACTTGACAAATAGAATCTATCGAGGTTTAAAAGGCTGTGTAAGCCCGATGCTCAATAGCTACTCAATAGATAAGCTATCTATCGAAATTTACAAAAATCAGATTTTCAGTTCTGATTTCACTCCAATCCGTGTATATTTGTTTAGGCTTTCTTTCCTCACAACCCTAAACATATATAAGGATTATTTTAAGGGCCGTCACAACTAATGCAACTGAATACAAAAGTTTTTCACAAGCATAATATGACTGGAGACATATGTCCTAGTTCATCTTTTTTTTTTTAAGAAGCTGCTGCATTTGTACACCGTAGGGTTTTGTAACCAATGAGTTTCGTGATCTTCATTGTGTTGATTAAATTTAAGAATTTTACAGCCAACATCCTTCTTAAGTTAGTGGTTAGTCACGTATTTGGATCCGTGCATCGATTGGTTAGTCATGTACTAGGAGTCGCGCATTAAAAGGAGAGATTTTCACTACAGAACAAGTCCAATTGGATATTGGGGTAAGGGTTCAACTGTAAGTTGGTATAAGGTACTAAGATTCCTTTACTTGTAACTACTTGTTGTGATAATAGTAGATTCTTGGGAGTGGTGATCTTAAATTCACCCGGTGGGGTTTTGTCTCGGTGGTTTTCCCTATTCGTAAACAAATTACCGTGTCAACTTTATTTTCCACCACATATTAACTTAGTTGGTGATTTGTTTGTGCTACCATGCATATTGCATGTTAATTGAATTATTTAATTAACTTGGCTAATTAATTGGTTAATTTATCACTAGGGGTCAATATATTCTTGACTTATCAATAACTATGTTTTATGTTGGCTTTATTCCATGACAAAAAGTGTTGTAATTGCATTAATTTATTTCTTTATATTTTGTGGGATTTTACTATATTGGGTTTAGTATTAAGTTGGTGAAGAATCAAGCATACAATGAAAATCAGTGCAATTTCATGACTATCTCGCAAGAAGTTCGCGAGTAAAAGTTTCCGCGAAAAGGTCACGTGAGAAGTACATGTTGAAAGCTGAAGAATCAAGTGCTAGGCTGCATTTCGCGAGTACTTCGTAAGAAAGGCCATCTCGTGAGGTATCCGCGAAACCCTCTGCCCCGAGAATTTTAAGTGTGACTTTCTTACCCTTCATCCATACTCTATATACTCTCATTACCCACAAAGTAAAAAGCAACTATTCAAAGAGAAAACCCTAGATAGGTTTCTACAATACAACACACCCACCTTTTAGAGAGAGAGAGCTACTTATCCTTAGTGAGAAATCCTTGTAGTCTCTTTTCCTTCCTCTATCCCATTGTCATACCTTAAGAGAAGATTTGTACCCAAACACAACTCACACTTATTCAGAGTGTAGAGAGTGTTTTAGAGCTTGGGAAGCATTTGTGATTTGCCAAAAAAAGCCGATGAGGCTTGGCGGATGCAATCGGATGGTATTGCGGGATTCGGAAAGCTAATGAAGATAAGACTCCAAGAAGTCCGTTGGTAGTAGGAGCTTGGAGGGCTCAAGTACATTGGGTAGATTAGACTTGAAGGATCTTTTGTTATTTGTGTACTCCAACTTATTCACTAGTGGATCGATTTCGACTTGAAGGGTCGTGGAGAGGTTTTTCGCCGAGTTCTTCGGGTTCTTCTTCAATAACACATCTTAATGTTATCTTGTGTTTGCATCTCTCTTCCCTACTCTTTAAGTTTTACTTTTATTGCTCATTGTGGTTGCATATGACTTAGAGTAGTGTTACCGGTTTATTGTGCTCATTTACTCTTATTCCGCACTTTGATAAGTTAGAGTAAAAGCAATTTAGCCATAATTTTAAAATTGGGGGTCTAAACAAGCATTAGTGTTTTGCACTAATTGAACTTTCATATATATATATATATATATGGATCGTTTTCTTAAGTTGAGTTTTTATTAGGGTGGTTATCCTTAAGTGTTTTTTTTTTTTTTTTTTTTTTTTTTAAAAAGTTCATCAAATGTTTTCCACTTTGTCACAAGTCTTTGGGTTGATTTTTTGCTTTTACTTTACTATTTTTAGATTGTGGTATATTCTTATATGATTACTTTAGGGTGTGAATGGGTTTGGTTGGATGATTTTTTCAACCCATCAAATATGTGGAAACTATATAATTATCTTTCTCGCCTCATAAAAAGTTGGACTAACTATAAAATTATATTTTAAATAAATTATTACAAAATATGCCTAAATTATATTGCAAATTTCCAAATTCATGAAAGCCAATTCTTAAAATAAAAAATAAAAAATAAAAAACTAAAAATTTAAAATAAGGGTAATAATATAAACTTATGTATATGGTGGGTAGGGTTTAATCAGATGGGTTGAAAAGCCTATCAACCTAAACCCAACCCAACTTAACCTACCAACTCACGAAATCCAACCCAAGATGTTAGGTTGAATTGTGTTTGGTCGGTTTTGTCGGATTGGTTGATTGGATGCACAGTTGCACACTCCTAGTTACTAATCATTGTGTTCAGTAAACTCTTATTGATTAAAATAGTTCAATTGATCGTTAATTTGATTATTAGATCAATGGGGGTGATTATTAGATTTCTCAAAAAGTTTGACTTCTTGCACCATCGATATCTTTTTAAGACCTTTCTCCATTTTGTAATTCTTAATTTGTAACATAAATTGAAATTTAATTAATCATCTACATTGCCCAAATACGAAAAAAAAAAAAAAAGGAGCAAATATATGATTTTACTTCTATTTTCTTTCTTAAGCAAGAGATATTTGGCATCATTCAAAAATGTGATGATTAAAAAATTATTATCCCTTTTTAATCTTTGTTTAAATTAGGTAAATGTGGGTGAACACCAACCCCACATCATCACTAGGTGGTAGGGAGGAAGGGTGGATGATGAATGATGGTTTTTGAATTACCTATGTACGATTAGTGAAACATATTTGTGAGTTTAATATAATAAAAATTATAGTAAAATATTAACCTTAACTTTGATCCGTAAAAACTTTCCAAACTCAAGTTTTATAATTACAATTTTTAACTTAATTAGATGTAATCTTTCCTAAAAATTGATAACGAAGTCATTACAAAAATAGATAGAATAAAAAAATAAAAATAAAGATCTTGAGAAAAGCCGCGTTGTCGGTATCTTTGTAATGTTAGAGACCAAAGCCACTAAGTATACATACTAACTTTTTTTCATAAATTTGTCCGCAACTATCAAGATGGTAATGTTACTAAAGTAAATAATATTATAATAGATAAGAAAGAAATAAAGTGATGTTTGTGACAAGTCCATGTAAAATATGGACAACAACTTACTACTATAATCATTTGTGAATAATATTACGTCTCTATGATTTAAAAACAAAAAAACAAAACAAAACAAAAATTTAATGGATTAGAAAGGCACGAAACCTGAAAATGACTGCAAGTATGAAGGTAAAAGCTGGTGTGAGGTTGCTGACCGCTGATGCAAGAGTCGGAGAACTGTATTCTATACCTATATACCCACATAACTGATCTACAAACCTGCTCTCTGGCCCAACATAAATCTTATATCATGTCCAAATCTCAATTGATCAAAATCAAATTGCAAAAATTCAGCAAAATATATAAAAAAGAAAATTAAATTGCAAAAGCATTTTGGGTAATATTCTCGTACGTACCCAATCAATCCAAGTAGGAAAATTCTATAGAGGAGAGACAACTTGAATGTAGGAAGCCCTGTTGTTCTACATGTATCAAATAGCCATTTGTCAAAAATTTTATTTTATTTTCATTAGTTATGATATAGAAAAGGAGGTTAAGAGAAAATACTTGGGAAAGATGAAGACCAAGGGAAGAAGAACAAGAGTAGCAATGGCAAAGGAATAGAAAACAAAGACGTAGTAGCTCAACCCTTTCAAAGTGGCTGCTTTAAATACGATGTATATGCTGACGTTAGAGCATTCTACTGCAACCATGGCTGAAAATGGCAGAACATTCTTGTACCAATAGCTCATTGCCATATCTCTCTCTCTCTCTCTCTCTCTCTCTCTCAATGATTTCTATGTATCTTGAATAGAGTAAACAAGAATATCTCCCAATTAATGGTTAATTACCATATAATTCTCCACGAAACATATATCATTGGTTTTGCTTTAATGAATAGCTAGACATTGACATAATCAATTGTTTTATTTTGGGTGGAAGACATGCATAATTGATTGGCTGGCGATGGTCATTTATTTAATACCATCTACTTATGCTTATGCTTTCATGAAATATTATAGCTTTTCTTTAACCATGTGATTGTTTATATAGGATTCTCAAAAAAGACGTGATTGTTAAATACTTTGTAGAGATTAGAGACTAGTGAGACCCTAATTTAAAAATAAAGAGATTTAAGGGCCAAAGCCCAAGTTCAGACTGAAAGCCTAACGTACTTCAGATCCAAAACTTCACTTTGCTTGGGGCCGATCAGCGAGCCCAAACCTAAGACTTCACTATATGAAATGCCTTTGTCTAAGAACCCAGCTAAGTAAAAATAAAAAAAGGCCCAGGACCCATCTCACGCAAATGTAATCTCTCTCTTTTTGAGCAACGGAAAGATGTTCTAAGTTGATCATTTTTATTTTAAAAACTTTAATAATTATTTGGCTAAATTGTGTGTTATTTAGGGTAAATCGAAATTACCAGGCTACATGTGTAAGAAAGCCTTAGAATATTCACCTATTACAAACTGTTTATGAAATCAAGGTCAAATATGGTTTAAACACAATTTTAATAAAGGGCCTCTTAAGTCTTAACAGGTTTCCTTAGGGTGTTTTTTAAGGGATTATCTTAGGAAATTTTTTATACTACTTTAATGAGAAATATAAATATGTGTCAAAAAAGTCAATTCTTTTTTCTTTTCTCATAAAAAATTCCTAAAAATATTTCTTAAACCAATGCTCTTAGGGCATCCATTAACTTTTCATTTTTAATATTTCTTGATTTGATTTTAATCCATACCAAATAGTCTATCTAAATTTTACCTTGTGCTAAATTGGTGCAAAAGGTCAATAGAGTTGGTGGTTAATGACAGTTAATTTGTAATCAATTTTAGGAATTGTCAACCTTCTAGACCGAGTTGGAATTAAGAAGTCTAGATCTTAGTCTAGAAATAAGAAAATGTTGATAGTTTCAAATACATGCCCTACCCATTTTCTTTCATAAAATAATAATAATAATAATAATAATAATAATAATAATAATTAATTACATGATAAGACCTACTATTTGTGTAAGAGGAGAGAGTACTTATTTACGATACTTGGGAGTCTTCTATAATTTTCCATGGGCTATGTCTATTGCTCACAAAACTGTTGTTGGTGGTATTTTTTACACTTTTTGTACCCTAGACACGTGTCTTGATGTTATTAGACAATGTTTACTCTAGGCTTTTTCTAAGAAGGAAGTTGGGTCTGGCGCTTTCGCGAAATGGGCTCCAAGGTCCATTCTGCCGTTGCCAGTTTGTGCACAAACATTTAGTCCAAAGTCCAAGGAACGATGCTGCAAACTGGGCTTATTCTATGTTTCTACCGTAGAAGGAACATCTCTCCAATTGTCGCGGAGCTGACTTTTCTTAACTTTCTACTGAGCAATAAAGCTTTTTTGCAACTTTCTGCAACGTGAGTGACCTTCATTTTTTTGCTGCAGAAATATTTCTTCACTTCCTACACATAAACAACTCTAAAACCCAAAAAAAATACCCATCAAGAAAATGTATATATATATATATATATATATACTTATACGTATTCACATATAAATATATAAAATATACCCTGCAGAATATGAGCTACAATGTATATATATACGTATAACAGAACAATGATTAGTTCGTATTAAAAGCAATGCACGTAATAACAAAGAAATAATGAAAGCTTCAGCAGAAATAATCATAGGTAAAGAGTATTCGCAGTAGGATGTTAGCTAAAAAGATCTCAATCCCATCCCACACAACCTTATTACCAAATAAGGTTTTAAAGTTTTATGGTTTGGAACGTGAGTCAAAGTAGTCATCCTTTGGAGATTGCAAAGAGTGTGCTTTGGTGTTTTTTGAGGAGGAAAATGATTCCTAGTGATGCATGCTAATTCTACAATTTATTATCTACTTTCTCTCTTCTCTAAAATATCTTGTTCTTTCTCTTTTCTTTCTTTTTTCACTTTCAACTCATTATTCAAATTTCCTTCATATTTTTTTCCTTAGGTTTCGATGTTGTTCTCCCTCCTTATTGTTGTTGTTGTTGTTGTTGTGATTGTTCCCACATTCATGGGTACTGTTCCTTTTATACCCAAGATCATCAAGCCTAGGTGATTTTCCTTCTTTACCCTTGTTTTCACTAACCATTTTGTCTGTCATGGGCATTCAGTCAACACCCATAACGCACCGTTCTGGCCGAGTGTAGGTGGGTTCAATTTCACTACCTTCTGGCCACTAGCAGTGGGTTCAATCCCACTACCTTGTCTCCGCGACAAACTTCTTTGTCTTTTTGGGTAAAGGCCAACCGGCCACAACAACCTTGCCTCTCACTCTCTCTCTCTCTCTCATTAATTCTCTTTGTCTTCATTCTCTAGCATGCATTAGATGGCTCCCACTTACCCTTTTCCCATTTTTGGTAAAGGTGCTTTCCCAACAAAGCATATTCCCAAAAGTGGTCTTGGCGAGATACCAAATTTAGGTCCTTTCCCGCCTCCACCAAACCGCACCTTCTACACCTCATTGGTCATAGGCCTTACTCCTTTGCATGGCTAGGATGTAGAAAGGCAAAACCTTGACCTTACCTTACTCGCCTGCCTTGCCACTTTTGTCTTTTCTCTAATTTTGTTTTCTTTCTCATTCATGCGTTGTTTGCTGCTACTACTGCTACTTTTGTTTTATTTCATCTTGTTTCTTCATATTATTTTTCACTCCTATCCTTTTATACAAAAGGATTTGGGCCTTTGAGGGCCAAATAATGTTTATTGGATCAAAAGGGTATTAGACCCAATTTGCCTTAATCTGCTAAAGTTATTCTGTAGAAGATTTGTATTTTGTAGAAAACCTGTATTGCAGCAAATCTGTATTCTGCGGCAGATCACTTTCTCTTGCATTTCTTTCTCAACCCAGGTGTAAGTCTAGGCTTTTGTTTCTTGGTCATCTTGGTGGGCCTTTGGGCCTTGCTTGTTATTGGGCTTTCTTTCTCATGGGCTTTTGGCCCTTGCTTTTTATTAGGCGTTCCTCCTCATGAGCTTTTGGGTACAAATTTGCAAAAACAAGCATCAATAACTATTTTATACACAACCTAGAAAACAACTAATTAAAATTGTGGCTTGAAGTTACGATTTTCAAGTCAAATTCTGACTTTAAAAAAGTCACAATTTTAGTTGTTTTTTGGGTTGTGTATAAAATAGTTTGTGTGCAACAAGTATTTCCCTTTTCTCATACTTAAAAAATTGTCAACATGTATAGTAATAAAGATAGAAAGTTTAAATCAATATATATATATATATATATATATATAAAAGCAAAGACCTTACGTGGGAGAACATGAGATTTTGCCATATGGCGCATTTTATGAAGAGAATTGAAATACTCTTAAAGTACATCAGAGATAAGAACAAATTTAAAAATAGGGGCTCTTTATTTCCTTTGGTTCAATGTTTCAAAACTTCTCCTCTCTCTCACACATAAAAAACTCTTTGCATTTCCATCCACCGTTTTCACTTTTACTCCTTTATATACACATACCCACAGTCCTTCATGCCATTTCATCTCAAATACACTCAGGGGGAAAAAAAAAACAATGTTAATTACTTTCAACCTTTCAATGACACCTACATAACTCAACATTGTGATACCATTTAATTATCCTAACCTGTATGAGTAGGCTATGATTAAGGAAGGGGGCTTGCGTTTTTTATTCAGTGACGGTAGCTTACGATTTTGATGTTGAAGTTAGACGTTGTGGATTTTGTGAAAGTTCTAATTCGCTTTGAGTCTTTAGGTGTTTAGGATTTTGGTTTGGGAAGGTCATAAATGTATTTTTTTTTAGAACTAAATAAAAAGAAAAAGAAATATTCTAATTGATTATTTATGAAGTTAGCTTATTTATTTATTTATTTAATTTGTGTTAGAACTCATAATTTGTAGAGTTTTTTACTGCTATTTTGTGCAGTATGAGCCATAGTGATAAAAATAAAAATCAATGATGATTTCAAAGTATTTTTCATTTTTTTTAAAGGATACAGAAGTCCAACTAAAAACAATTAAATTTTGATAAATGGATGTATTTTAGCCAATTTCTCTTTGTTTTATCACGTTCCCTTTATGTCAATACTTACAAATAATTTCCTTAATTTCTTTGAGATAATGAATTGGGTGTTTGCGATTGAGGTCTCCATATTTGGTTGTGAGAATAGAGTGGTTGAGGAAGTGTTTGGAAGATTACTTAAATTTATGTAATTTTAGGATGTAAAAGTATTTTATGCTTTAAATTCTTATTTATAGATTTCAAAATCATTTAATCAATTTAAAAAATTAAATCTATTTTTAAAGGTAAATATTATAATATGTTATAGTTTTATAGTGTTATACAATTTTTTTTAATAAAATATGAATTAAGAAAATCAAGTTTCAAAGTATTCAAAAATATTGTGGGAAATTAAATATAAATATTATACAACAAAATAACTATTATATGTAGGTCTTAATATACATAAAAATGATTTCAAATGAAATTGTAAAGTACTCTGCGCATCACATAGGACATTATCTAGTTAAATACAATGGATATGCCCCTTCATCTGCCAGCGTTCATCCGCATACATCTATTCTATAATATATATACTTTCAACTTTGTTGCAATCCAACAAAGGAGTCTTACCATCAGGTGAAGATTCCAAGCTACTATAGCACTTGTCCTCACTCAATTCTTCTTTAGCTTTTGCCCATATGACAGCATAAAACCCAAATGATAATATTATTGCTCCAATAACGCTGCAACATTAGGAAGAGCAGAAAGCCAATGAATTGGTAAAAAATAAACACAAGTAGTAGTTGATTCTTCCTTCTTCCTAGAACTATTATGCCCTAGGCTTGAAAAGGGAGAAAAAATAGTCTTTTTTCGTTAAGAGAGAGGAAGTGAGAGAATTATATACCTTCCAAGATAGAGAGCATCACCAAGGAATATGACACTCATAGCAGCTGCAATGGCTATTGACAATGGCTTGAAGTTTGAAATATACACTGGCCCCTTCAAGTGCAATCCCCATGTGTGAACAACAGAGCTGAAGAATGAACCAAAGATTCCCTGATCAGAGAGAATGACAGTTAGACATTATCAATAGCCAGATTGTGATTTTGTAGTCCAATAGTTTCTTACCGAATATATAACGGCAACTAGTGTTATATCTGGCCTTAGTTTCCAAGCACTTAAATTTCCTTCTGCTATCAAACATACTGGTGCAAATACAATTGTCGCGCAAACGTTGTTTAATAAGACTATAATCAGCTCTGCAGGATATATTTTTATAACTTGGGTCTGTAAAATGCAACAGAATTCAAATTTAGCTTCCAAATTATCTCTCATTAAATTTGCCACATCTTAGATGTACTAATCGATTACGCAAGGTACTCAGTCGCAAAGAACCTGAACAATGTACCAAATTGAAAGTAGAAGATACTCGGCAGTAAGTAAAAGGCCGCCAATCACCCAATCCCAATTGGCTTGTGATGACCCCGGCGGAGAGGGAAGTGAAAGGGATGGTGATTGAGGTGAAGCGGAGATGATTGTAGGCCCCTTGTAGAAAAGCACTACCAATGCACCTGATATTGATACTATTGTGCCCATTATTTTAGCCTGAGTGATTGAGCTTCTCAAAGCTAGAATTTCCATCCTTTTTTGAAACACCATAAGAGGAGGAATGAATAAAAATTTGGTGATGGTGGTCAACCTTAAATGCATTCTATACTCTCAATGATTAAGTAATCACTACGTGGACGTACAAGAGCAATCAGATAAGCATTACGGTGACACAACATATTTGCAAATCATAGACCAAATCATGAAAAATGTTAAAAATAAAAAGAAGGCTTAAGAAGAAACCTGAAAATGACGGCAAGTATGAAGGTAAAAGCTGGTATGAGATTGCTGATGGCTGAAGCAAGAGTAGGTGAACTGTATTCTATTCCTTTATAGCTACACAACTGAGCCAAAAACCTGCCCTCCAGCCCAAACATGAAATATAAACATAAACAAAATACACATTTCTTGTTCTTAATTTCCATTTTCATCATCTCCAAATCACAAATTCAAATTGCAAAAGCTTTTCATGTATTATATTTTCATACCCAATCACTCCAAGTAGGAAAATTCTATAGAGGAGAGACAACTTGAATGTAGGAAGCTCTCTTCTGCATATTTCAAGCAGCCTTTTGTAAATATTTTCATTGGTCATATCATATATACGGAGAAATTTTTTTTTTTCTTGATACATAAAATGAGATTAGAAGACATACTGGTGAAAGATGAAAGGCAAGGGAAGAAGAAGAGGAGTAGCTATGGCAGAAGAATAGAAAATAAAGACGTAGTAGCTCAACCCTCTCAAAGTGGCTGCTTTGAATAAGGTGTTTAAGCCGACATTAGTGCATTCTGCTGCAACCATGGCTGAAAATGGCAGAACATCTTTGAAATAATAGCTCCCTGCAGCCATCTCTCTCTCTCTCTCTCTCTTTCGCTTGATGATTTCTATTGTATCCGTGTTAACATATTCACATCCTTCCTTTGCTTCTTAATTAATATAGTAAATTTCAATACCATTCAACACGTAATATATATCATTGGTTAATTTGGTTTTCCTTTCAATGAATCGCTAGATAGTGACATATTTAATTAATTAATTATTTATTTCTTTTGGTATAAGAAATAATTGATTGGTTCGTCAATCCTTACGATTTGACTTTTTTTTTTCTTTTTTCTTTTTTAAGAATCGAAACTTTTTTTTTTTTGAAACATTTTAAGAATCGAAACTTGATTACTTGTAATTATATATACTATCTGTAATTTATTTATTTTATACATATTCTATTGCCATATTTCAAAACACTTTTTTCTTTTTTCTTTTTTTAGCACTCTCCTATGTACCTTATTAATGGCAAAACTGGAAATTATCTTAATTATAAGGGATGACAAAAAAAACCTCCAACTAGCCTTGACCTTGATATGCCCCAAAGTAAGAATAGAGCGGGGATAAGATACCCATGATCTTCTTCAAAGTTGAACATACTTGTAGTTGTATTTCCTAATTCATGACTTTCTGTATAAAAATTTAAGGATAAAATACTATTTTGATTATTAAATTTTACTAAAAATTGTTTTTTGTCCTTAAAATTTAAAAGGTTATATTTTTCATCTTTAAACTTTATAAAGACTAAAGAGTTCCTTTTAATGGTTTAGAGTCAAAAATAGAGGTGAAAAAAAATAACATTTTTCAATAGTTTAGAAACGAAAAACAATCTTTTTAAACTTTGGGGATGAGAAACAAATATTTGATAAAGTTTAAGGATCAAAATAGTGTTTTACCTAAAATTGAATTATTTGGTCAAATTGTTGAAGTAATCACTAGTATCTTATATCTACTTTATACAGAAAATTGCAGCAAAATTTTTTATGAAATCAAGTTCAAATATGGTTTGTACCATTTAAACCATACTAAACAGTAAACACTATCTAATCAATTTGTTTTGGATAAGTGTAAAAATTGTCAACAGAATTGATGGCTAATGACAATCATATTTTTATAATTTGTATTCAGTTTCAACCTCCTAGTCTGATCAATGTTAGATCCAAGTTCAATTCCAAATCTACAATTAAGAAAAATGTCATTTGAAATGTTGTTAATTTCATATTGGCTTTCAATGTGCTTGTATTTCTAATTGCCCTCTTTGATTAGACTGGTATACAGGGAGAAAAGGCCAAAAATGCTTACTCAGGGCGTGGAAATCGGCCACCAAAGCAAAAATATCTCCCAAGGCATGTGGAAGTGTCCCCATTTGATTAGATTAGTTGTTGGATTTCTTATCTGAAAAGTAAACCTTCTAATACTACGTTCACAACAATTTTCATATATAACAAATTATTGTTGAAAATTTGGGTCCCTCATTGACATCACTATTTTAGCTACCATTAACAATTTACCACCTAGAATTTGTTGTGAAATTGTTGCCAATTTAACATCACTTTTAAGAAAGTACTACATGGACGTGCAAGAAAAATCAAATCGGTATTAAAGTGCCTTAGGAAGAGGAAAAATATCAAATTTACAAATTATAGATTAAATTTATAAAAAATGTGTTATAACCATTTTTTTGCATTTAATTAGGTAGTCTCGTATTCATAAGGAAGAGATGCCTAAGGAAGTTTAAATTTTATCACAAACCAAAAATAGATAAATAAAAACTCAAAAGAACACACCAAGCAGGATAATAAAAAATGTTAGGATTTGGATTTGCATTGTCGAATTTATCTATCAAATGTGTGTCAACGAGGGTTGTAATTATTGTATTTTTTCTTCGGTTAAGTGTTGAATTGGAGCGACTTGAAAATCTCAAGTTGAAGAAGGCTTGCTTGAGTATACTCATTTACTATAGGTTTATGTGGAGTATAGTTTGTGTTTGATTAGGATTATGACTTGACCCGATATAAATGTGTTATTGTTTTTAATGGGAGATTTTTTGAGGCTTAGTTCATGGAGCTTTGGCTTGGGCGTTGTTGATTCTCTATGTGGGATATAAATACCGTTGTGTCAGATTAGAGTTTTGTATGTTGTTTTGAGAGAGAAATATTATACTATTGCATTTTGTATTTTTTTCTTGAAAATAGTGAATCACTACGGCCCAGCTTGGTTCAGATTGGCTTCTTTGTCCCTTTTTTCTGTTCTTCTTTTGTTGTTTTGATTTGATTGGTTTTTTGAGAACAAAATTGTGTTGTATTTTGATTTCGTATTTCTATTTAGATTCATTTGAGGGAGAGAAAGGATTTCAGTTCAGTTTATAGTTGTTAAGATAATTTTGCATATTTTAATCAATTGTGTAAAATATTTTATTCCGGTTTAATGCTGATAGGTCAAAAACGTATTGACCCCTTGTGATTAATTAATTGATTAATTAACCAAGTTTATTAATTAATCAAATTAACATGCAAAGTGGGTGGTAGCACAAACAAATCACCAATTAAACTAAGTGCAGCGGAAATTAAATTGACATGATGATTTGTTTACGAATGGGGAAAACTAACACAGCAAAAACCCCACCGGGTGATTTTAAGGTCACCACTCCCGAGAATCCACTATTATCACAATAAGCGGTTACAAGTAAAGGAATCCCAGTACCTTATACCAATCTACAGTTGAACCCTTACCCCAATACCCAATTGGACTTGTCCTGTAGTGACAATCTCTCCTTTTGATGCACGGCTCCCAGTACGTGACTAACTAATTGTGCGGATCCCAGTACGTGAATTCAATCACCAACTAAAGAAGGTTGTTGGCTGCAAAGTTTTTCAGTTCATCACACGATGAAGATCGAGAAGATGCTTGGTCACAAAACCCTACGGTGTACAAACACAGCAACTTCTTCACAAGAAAGATGAACTAGGGCAAATTCTGTTTTCGATCACAATTTGCTTGAACAAACTTTGCTCTACACTTGTGCAACTTGTGTCCACTTTGACAGCCCTTAAAATAATCCTTTTATATGTCTAAGGTTGTGAGAAAAGAAAGCCCAAACACATAATCACGGATTAAAGTCAAAACAGATCTGAAACTCTGTTTTTCATAAACCTCGACATATAGCTATCTGTAGAGCTACTGTCGAGCCACGGGGCTGGAACAGCTCTTAAAGGTTTTGATAGATGCTAGTTGTCAAACTTTAATGACAAGCACTTTCTCAGCTTGAATCTTGGACAAACTTGCATGGCTTTAACACTTGGTCTTGAAACAAGGTTTCTTAAAGTATTAAACACATCCTAGATCTACTCAAATACAAGTAAAGTGCGTTTTGTCAAAGGATTAGCCAATTACATAAAATAGTGACATATGTTCCTAACAAGTGAATCACATATGTCCTAACTATCTCCCCCTTTGGCAATTAGTGACAAAACCACAACAAACAAATGGACATATGAGAGAAGTCATAAATCACTCAACTCATACTCACTTGTTGAATACAATAAAATCTATCCTAACACAAACTTTTGAAAAATTTTGCAAGAAGAGAGTTTATGGCAAGTAGATTTTGACAACCTGTATTTCTGAAACACTTTAAACAAAACTCATTAAGGCATCTTTGTGTGAAACAGAAATAATAGATTGCATACAAGTAATAAGAAGTATGTGCATAAAGAGAGAAAAGAAACAACACATGTAAGGGTAGGTGAAAGAAACATACATCAACATATAAAGAAAATAAGTACAATGTATGTCAATAATGGTTATAAGACCCATGTACAAGATATAAATGTATCTAAAAAGGAGAAAAGAAAAAGATACAAATAATCCTCACTACATCCCTCAAATATCAATACTCCCCCTAACAAAATTGTCCTATACTACCTCTCCCCCTAAGTATGATTACTCTCATATCCAAAACTACTTCCCCTTTTTGTCACGAGTGAAAAAGGTTAAGAGTGTCAAGTAAACATCTCATCTGTATCGGAAGAGCTAGCATCTCCATCATCATCATCCTTGGAAGCAGTAGCATCATCCTCATCCTCATCCTCAGAAGCCTCTGGAGTAGGTGGAGGAGAAGTCTCAGAAACGAAGCCATCCATGATCGCCTGCCGTCATGTAATACGGCCGACACGGATGTTCACCTGATACAGCTCAGTAAAGAATGTATCAAGGTGAGCATCCACGTGCTGAAGCTGCGCCATGATGTCTCCAAGAGCCACATCTCCCGTAGAAGAGGAGGGAGCGGATGTGGAAGGAGCAGATTGGGATGGAGCCGAACGGGTGGGAGGAGCTACTGACCCAGATTGCCTAGACCTAAACTGCACCTCACTCCGTTTAACGGTAGCGGCGTTTATGGCACACATGTAGGTAAAGTGGTCAGACGTTGGAAAGGGAACAGAAAAATGGCGTAAGATCCTCGTGATAGCGAAAGGGAAGATGAGCTTATCACGGGGCGCCGTATCCCTATAGACATCTATGATAGAAAGAATAAAGTGAGAAAGAAAATCTATAATAAGATGCTCAAGAAAGGACAACAAAAATTGAGCACGAGGCTCTATGATAGAGTTATAGTGAGATAAAGGGTAAAGAACAAAAGTCATTACCATGTTCAAAAACCGAGGGCCTTTTGTAAAGCCCGAACAATAAGTGAACTGACACTCACCCCACTCAGAAGGGAGCTCACAAAAAGTAGATATAAGCTCGTCTTTAGACACAGTCCTCAAACGATCATAACCAAGGTAGTCAGGAAACTATACCCTGGGGACACGGAGCACATCCGCAACAATCTGCGGTGTGACAGTAATGCGCATACCTTGAACACGAATGATGAAATGAGGTACTGAATAATCAAATCCATGCATGTTGGAGTAAAACTCCTGGATTAGCACGGATGGACATGTGACCAAGATGTCACACAGTGACTCCCAACCCCGACTGTGAATGACAGTAGGTAGGTCAGTGTCGGCGAAGTCCGCCAGGATGACTTGGAGTTCAGAATGAATGCCTCGTCGAGAAAAGTTCTCCGAGAAGGCCTTTCGGGCATCCTCATCACAGAACCAAATAGATGAAGGAGTAGGATCAGACGAAGTGGATGCCTCGGAATGAAGAGGGTTCCGGGACGGAGTAGACTTGTGTTTGGGTGCCATAGACACAGACTAACGCAAACAGAAGAGAGAGGGAGAGAGAGAGACAATCAGAAAAGTCCCAAAAACAATTCAAGTATATCAAGATATATTGAAGAGAAAGAACGTATGCATGGGAATGCATGAACATGTGACATGCAATATAAAAAGTATCATGGGCTCAGCCCAATCCAATCCTACCAGCACAAAATCAGTTGCACACATCTAAATGCATGATAATACTGTTATAATACTCATGTGATGCAATGCATGAGGTTTAAAGATCATTTAAACAAAGACCCATCCCAAAATTTCAACAAAAACTCAACAATTTTGAAAAACCCCAAAAATTTTCAAAAACCCCAAAACCTAGGTCTAAATGCATGAAATGCATGAATAATGAGAGAAAAAGAGATCATACCAAGTGATTTGAAGTAAGGAAAGGCTGAAAATCACGTGGGTTTGAAGGTTTTGAGAGAAAAGAAGTGTATAGGAGGTGTGGAGATGAGTCTATCAAGAGAGAGATCAAGAAAAGTGAAAAAGAAATCGCGAACAACGCTTAAATAGGAACCTCATAAAGCTCAATCGATCGGGATGTGTCGAGGAGGTGTCGAGGTTTAAATGCGTGTCCAAGCTATCGAGCCATCCATCGAGGTTCTGTCAAGGAACAATTCAACAGAAAAGTTTATAAAGAAGCTCGATTGATCCACCTAGCTATCGAGGAGCTATCGAGGACCCAGAAAGTTTGTCGATTAATCCACCTAGCTGTCGAGAGGTGTCGAGATTACGTAAAAAATAGCTGAAGAGCTCGATAGATAAGCCAGGTGTCGAGGAGGTGTCGAGATTGCTTAAAAACAGTTTTTTAAGAAGGGAAAAACACATATATGAATGCAATCAAGCATGCAACTCAACCAAAGATCCAATCAACATTTTAAACTCTCAAAAACATCTTTCAACAAAAAAATGTCAAGCATTTTGATCCCAAAACACACACACACACATAACAAGTCTAACCAATTTTATATTCCAAAAACAAGTTAAGACAGTTTAGTGAGCATACATTAACACATGTAAACCTTGTGATAGCCAAATCACATTGTACCTGCACATGTATCAAGAGTAGCAAAGAATAATGCGTGTTGTGTGTGAGAAATATCGCAAGATTGCATAAGTGTCTACATGTTATGACGATTTGAAATATGAGAAAATCACTTTAACTCACACACAATTATAATTGTTTGATGGGGACTATCACCTTTAAGGTACATCCTATAACTCCCACGTCTCCTAGAAGACACACTTGCAATCATATTTAAAGCATTTTATTCTTTTTGCTTTTTATTTTTCTTTACATATTTTTCTTTCAAGCAAACCATGCATGGGCATATAAGAGATAGAAAAGAAATACCCAATTATGTTAAGCATTTGACATTTCAATTTTGCTATGCCGAAGCACACAAATGTCATTCATGATTGGCAGGCAACAGTGGTGAGATGGTTATTTATGTCTTTCTCTTAGGATTTTCTAGTCCTGCTTGTCAAAAAGAGTGATATAAGTGTTAAGTACAAGAGATAATTTAATCTTACTCATCACAAACAAGAGCCACAAAACTCACTTGCTTAGTTGTGCATAGAGATGCTCATTTAAGTTACAAAAGATACAAAGTTTAGAAAACTTTGTTTCAATGGCCATCTAAGGTACACAAGTACCAATGTACACAAACACACAATTTTTTTTTTTTTATATGAAAAACAAAATAATTAAAACTGAAAACAACAAACAAAAACATGTTAAGCAAAGCAAAGTATGAAAACTAGACTGACTCAAAACAATAAAGCAAAACACACAAGTAATGCAAACAAAAACAAGAAAAGGAGAGAGAAAAAGTGATAGAATCACTTGGAGTCCTTTTCCTTCCACATCTTGGAAGAACCTTTCCGTCTAGCAAACCCTTGATCTGGCGACGAGGGGGAAGAATTGAAACCATTCAAGTTCGAAAGGAACATGAGGGCTTTGAGAAGATCTCCAAGAGGAGCAAAAGAGGACAGAAACTGATTCTGGTTTCCCGATGCGATCATGCCATTGCTCTGTTGAGTGGCTAACCACTTATAGCAATTAGGTCGAGGATGACCGGCTGCTCCACAATGATGACAGAGATGCTGCTTCTTCTGTTTAGGCTTTTGAGAGTTAGCCTTCTTAGCCCTAGGGTTTTTAACTTCCTTTTTATCCTGTTTAGGGGGTGTTCCTAAAATAGATTTACTCTTGTCTATGTTCTCACTAGCTAAATCAGTTTTGACATTAGTGTTCTCAATTTCAACATTATTAGCAGGAGGAACAAAAACAGTAGTGCTAGTTGAAGCAATACCAGGAGAAGAGAAATCATACCCTAAACCGGTTCAATCAGAAGCAGATTTTTGAATGCTGAGCATTTCATCAAGTTTAGCGCTTGAAGTCCTTTCCAATTGAGCTCTGACTTGGAACAATTCTGCCTTAAGCTTCTTGATCTTCTCAGCCAAGAAGTTATTCTCAAACCTTAGTGCTCCAATAGTCTGATTGGATTAATCAAACTTTGTGGAAAGCTCTTCAAGCTCAAGTTTCACATCACTAAGCTTCTTGGTGGTCAGCCTATACAACTTCTCATGCTTTTCTAAGACCTTGTATAACTTTGCATAGGCTGTGTGGATGTCATCTTGTTCATCCATCTTGTCAAATATGGACTCCACCAATTTCTTTTCTTCATCCACATCTTCAACAATCCCTTCAATAGGATTGACAGTGGCAGTGAAGGCTGTAAGGTTGAAATTAATCAACCATTTTGTTGGCTTTATTTCGTACCAAATTTTCTTGTAATTCAGCATTTAGAAACCCTGTATTTAGGTGGGATTCATGTAAGGGTAGTGTGTGAGAGAGTGTGAAGAAAAGCTCAAGAGTGTGCACTCAGCAGGGCCTCGCGACTGGATCTCGCAACTGGCTCGCAGCTGGCAAGTCGCCAAAGCTGGCACACGTGTGAAGCATGCAAAGGAGCTGAAGAGTCACGCCAGCTAAAGTACTACAGGACAAAACTTCTAGTCTGGCCAGGCAGTTAGCTCGCGACTCAAACTCGCGACTCAGTCAAGTCGCGAGGTCAAGTCGCCAGACCACTCTGTTTGGGAAAAACTGACCTTTCGCATTCCAAACACACACCAGTATAAATACCCCTTATACCCACGTATTGTAGAGAACTTCCAGAGAAAATTTTGAGAGAGAAACCTTAGAGAAAAATAAGATTGACTCATCCACAATCTTCATCCTTTGATTCTCCAAATTCCTCTACTCTCACTCTCTCCATTGTTACATCCTTGAGAGGTACATTAGCCAAAACCTTTTCTCACCATACTCATATTTGTGAGAAGGCTATTTGGTGCTTGGAAAGCAGTTAGGAAGGGACCAATTGACATTGGTTGATGCTATGGGCTATAGCGGGATCCGATAAGTTAGAGAAGACAAAGGTTCGGCGTAACCTCATTAGAGCAAGAAGCTTGGAGGGCTTAGGTACACTGGGTAGATTAGGCTTGGAGGGTCTTCTGCTGTTCATGTATCCCAACTTCATTCTCTAGTAGATTATTGACCGCTTGAAGGGTGGCGGAAAGGTTTTACGCCAAGGACTTCGGTTTTCTCTTCAATAACACATCGCTGTGTTGTCTTTATGTTTGCATCTCTCTTCCCTTAATCTTTACCATTTAATTTTTGTTGTAGTTGTGATTTTATTTGGTTTAGATTGTTTTATCAATTCTGTTTTAGCTTATTTTCATATTCTGCACATACATTGTTTGATAATAAGCTTGAATTGGTAATTTGTAATTTGGGAGTCTAAACGTTCAAGGTGTTTTACACACTTTTTGAATATTCAAAGGCATTTAGGATTCCATAATCCTCATTGTCAAAATCATCCCCAGGCTCGGTTTTACTCAAAGTAGCAGCAAGTGCCTTGCTCTTCCCAATGGTCTTGAGATATGTAGGGCACTCTTGTTTCATATGACCGAAGCCTTTACACCCAAAGCACTTTGGTCTTGAAGGAACAGTGTACTGACCGCCATCCCTAGCATCCTTCTTCCCTTTGTCTTGGCTCTTGAATTGAGAAGAACTGGATTGCCTACGGTCCTTGTCGAAGCTCTTTCCATTGGCATTCTTCATGAACTTCTTGAATTGCCTTATAATGTAGGACTTCATCTTAGAATCTTCATCGTCTGAAGACTCATCAGTATCACAGCTCCTGGCCTTCAATGCCATGCTCTTGCCTTTACCCGACTTACCAATCCTCATTAACCCTAGCTCGTAGGTCTGCAGATTACCAACCAGCTCTGTCAAAGGAATCTTGTTAATGTCCTTTGATTCCTCGATTGCAGTGATCTTGGCATGGAATCTCTCAGGTAGAGATCTAAGCACATTTCTCACAATCTTGAGTTCAGGAATGGTTTCCCCAAGATTGAAGGCTGAGTTCATTATGTCCTTGAGCTTGGCATAGAACTTATCAAACGACTCATCCTCCTCCATCTTGATTTCTTCAAAACTGGTAGTGAGCCTCTGAAACTTTGAATCCTTGACAGCCTTGGTTCCCTCATAGGTTGTCTGGAGAATGGTTCATGCCTCCTTAGCAGTTTCAGTAGAAGATATCTTCTTGAACTCCCCATTAGTGACCGCACTGAATAAGGCATTCAATGCCCTGCTGTTGAAGTTTGCTGCCTTAATCTTGGCATCATCCCGATCGGTCGATGCTTCCTTCGGCTTGGTCCAGCCTATCTCAACAGCTTGCCACACTTTCTCATCTAAAGACTGTAAGAAAGCTCTTATGCGTACTTTCCAGTATGCATAGTTAGTGCCATCAAATAAAGGAGGTATAATTAAAGACTGTCCTCTATCCATGACAAACAGGGGTCAATGGATCAACATAGCAAAGATTAAAACCTAATCAGAGTATGTCTGCTCTGATACCACTTGATAGGCCAACAACATATTGACTCCTTGTGATTAATTAATTGATTAATTAGCCAAGTTTATTAATTAATCAAATTAACATGCAAAGTGGGTGGTAGCACAAACAAATCATCAATTAAACTAAGTGCAGCGGAAATTAAATTGATATGGTGGTTTGTTTACGAATGAGGAAAACCAATACGGCAAAAACCTCGTCGAGTGATTTTAAGGTCACCACTCTCAAGAATTCATTATTATCACAACAAGCGGTTACAAGTAAAGGAATCACAGTACCTTATACCAACCTACAGTTGAATCCTTACCCCAATACCCAATTAGACTTGTTCTGTAGTGACAATCTCTCCTTTTGATGCACGGCTCCGAGTACGTGACTAATCAATTGCGCGGATCCCAGTACGCGACTTCAATCACCAACTAGAGAAGGTTGTTGGCTGCAAAGTTCTTCAGTTCATCACACGATGAAGATCGAGAAGATGCTTGGTCACAAAACCCTACGGTGTACAAACACAGCAACTTCTTCACAAGAAAGATGAACTAGGGCAAATTCTGTCTTCGGTCACAATTTGCTTGAACAAACTTTGCTCTACACTTGTGCAACTTGTGTCCACTTTGACGGCCCTTAAAATAATCCTTTTATATATCTAAGGTTGTGAGAAAAGAAAGCCCAAAAACATAATCACGGATTAGAGTCAAAACAGATCTGAAACTCTATTTTTCATAAACCTAGACAGATAGCTATCTGTAGAGCTACTGTCGAGCCACGGGATTGGAATAGCTCTTAAAGGTCTCAATAGATGCTAGCTATCGAGCTTTAATGACAGGCACTTTCTCAGCTTGAATCTTGGACAGACTTGCATGGCTTTAACACTTGGTCTTGAAATAAGATTTCTTAAAGTATTAAACACATCCCAGATCTACCCAAATACAACTAAAGTGCGTTTTGTCAAAGGATTAGCTAATTACATAAAATAGTGACATATGTTCCTAACAAGTGAATCACATATGTCCTAACAAATACTTTTGCTAATGAACAGTACTCTTCAATACCAAGAATGTGACTGTTCATGAACAAAAAAAAACTTTTGCTTTCTAAAGAGGCTGTTGGAGCAACATTATGTTGGTTTTCTCTCTAAATTAGAGACATATTTGTGTTTGGAATGTCTCTGGGAGATGCTCTTAACTCTTGCCAATTAGTTTACGATCGTACCAAAGTTTGGAATTTGCAAAAATGAGTTCTTTCAAGGTGAAGGTTCCATTGAAAACATCCAAAATTCTAGATTTGTGGGAGGCAAATGGATCGTTTGCTTAAGTTGATTTTAAATGCAAAGGTTTTGTAAATATTAAATAGAGATGTTTGCATATATATATATATATATATATGGATCGTTTTCTTAAGTTGAGTTTTAATTGGGGTGGTTATCCTTGGAGTGATTTTTTTTTTTTTTTTTTTGAAAAGTTCATCAAATGTTTTCCACTTTGTCACAAGTCTTTGTGTTGATTTTCTGCTTTTACTTTTCTATTTTTAGATTGTGGTATATTCTTATATGATTACCTCTAGGGTGTGAATGGGTTTGGTTGGATGATTTTTTCAACCCATCAAATATGTGGAAACTATATAATTATCTTTCACGCCTCAAAAAATGTTGGACTAACTATATAATTATCTTTTAAATAAATTATTACGAAATATGCCTAAATTATATTGCAAATTTCCAAATTCATGAAAGCCAATTCTTTTTTTTCTTTTTTTTTCTTTTTCTTTTTGAGGGGAAAAACTAGTTCTTAAAATATCAAAAAAAAAAAATGAAACAAAAAATTTAAAATAAGGATAACAAAATAAACTTATATATATGGTGAGTAGGGTTTGATCAAGTGGATTGAAAAGCCTATCAACCTAAACCCAACCCAACTTAACCTACCAACTCACGAAATCCAACCCAAGATGTTAGGTTGAATTAGGTTGGGTCAGTTTTGTCAGATTGGTTGATTGGATGCACAGTTGCACACTCCTAGTTACTAATCATTGTGTTCCGTAAACTCTTATTGATTAAATTAGTTCAATTGATCATTAATTTGATTATTAGATCAATGGGGGTGATTATTAGATTTCTCAAAAATTCTGACTTCTTGCACCATAGATATCTTTTTAAGACCTTTCTCCATTTTGTAATATTTAATTTGTAACATAAACCAACCTTTAATTAATCATCTACATTGCCCAAATATGATAACAAACGAGCAAATGTATGATTTTACTTCCATTTTCTTTCTTAAGTAAGATAAAAAAAAATGAGCAAATATATGATTTTACTTCTTTTTTCTTTCTTAAGCAAGATATATTTGTCATCATTCAAAAACATGATGATTAAACAATTCTTATTACTTTTTAATCTTTGTTTAAATTAGGTTAATGTGGGTGAACACCAACCCCACACCATCACTAGCAGGTAGGGAGCAAGGGTGGACAATGAATGATGGTTTTTAAGTGTTTAATATATTGTAAGATACAATTAGCTTAATTAATAAAGTTATATGGAACCGACTGAAAAAATATATATATATATATATATATATATATATATATATATATATATATATATTTGATACAACTACATAAGAAGAAAAAAAGTTAAAACTTACATGTTTTACTACATTAAGTTTACAAACTGATATGATAATGAATGTGATTGGTGAGTTTCAATAATCTAATGAATAAATTTTTGAATTACCTATTTACTATTAGTAACACATATTTGTAAGTTTAATATAATAAAACTTATAGTAAAATATTAACCTTAACTTTGATCCGTAAAAACTTTCCAAACTCTAGTTTTATAATTACAATTTTTAACTTAATTAGATGTAATCTTTCCTAAAAATTGATAACGAAGTCGTTACAAAAATATATAGAATGAAAAATAAAATAAAAATCTTGTGGAAAGCTACGTTGTCGGTATCTTTGTAACGTTAGAGACGAAAGCCACTAAGGTAGCGTTTGGATCCGACGTTTCCTTCAGCGTTTGCGTTTTGTGTTTTCCTCTTTTCTTTTTTTTTCTTTTTTTTGCTGCACGCGTTTCAGACTTTCTCCCGACAGAGTGCACTGTTGAACACTGTTCACGCATTGTTCATGTATTATTGAGCACTGTTCACGGGACCCACAACCACTTTATTCAAAAAAAAAATTATTAAAAATGGGTCCCACAATACTATTCACATATTTAAAAATTATTTTGCTATAGTGTTTTCAGTTTTCAGCAAAATAAGTTGTATCCAAATGGACCCTAAGTATACATACTAACTTTTTTTCATAAATTTATCCACAACTATGAAGATGGTAATATTACTAAAGTAAATAATAGATAAGAAAGAAATAAAGTGATAATAGATAAGAAAGAAATAAAGTAATATTTGTGACAAGTCCATGTAAAATATCAACAACAACTTACTACTATAATCATTTGTGAAAAATATTAAGTATCTATTGATAGGCTAAAAACGTATTGACCTCTTGTGATGAATTAATTGATTAATTAGCCAAGTTTATTAATTAATGAAATTAACATGCAAATGCATGATAGCACAAACAAATCACTAATTAAACTAAATGTAACGGAAATTAAATTGACACGATGATTTGTTTACCAATGGGGAAAACCAACACGGCAAAAACCCCATCGGGTGATTTTAAGGTCACTACTCCCGAAATTCCACTATTATCATAACAAGCGGTTACAAGTAAAAGAATCTCAGTACCTTATATCAACCTACAGTTGAACCCTTACCCCAAAACCCAATTGGACTTGTTCTGTAGTGACAATTTCTCCTTTTAATACACGGCTCCCAGTACATGACTAACCAATTGCGTGGATCCCAGTACGCAACTTCAATCACCAACTAGAGAAGGTTGTTAGCTGCAAAGTTCTTCAGTTCATCCCTATGATGAAGATCAAGAAGATGCTTAGTCACAAAACCCTACGGTGCACAAACATAGCAACTTCTTCACAAGAACGATGAATTAGGGCAAAACTGTGTCTCCGGTCACAAATTGCTTAAACAAACTTTGCTCAAAACTTGTGCAACTTGTGTCCACTTTGACAGCCTTTAAAATAATCATTTTATATGTCTAGGGTTGTGAGAAAAGAAAACCTAAACACATAATCACAGATTAGAGTCAAAACAGAACTGAAATTCTGTTTTTCATAAACCTTGACAGATGCCTATCTGTCGAGCTGCTATCGAGCAGCTGTCGAGTCACGGGGCTAGAACAGCTCTTCAAGCTCGATAAATGGCTAGTTGTCGAGCTTTAATGACAGGCACTTTTCATACTTGAATTTTGGACAGACTTGCATGGCTTCAACACTTGATCTTGAAACACAGTTTCTTGAAGTATTAAACACATCCTAAATCTATTCAAATACAAGTAAAGTGCGTTTTGTCAAAGGATTAGCCAATTACATAAAATAGTAACATATGTTCCTAACAAGTGAATCACATATGTCTTAACATCTATGATTTAAAAAAAAAAATAATAATAAAATCAAATCAAAAAAAAAAAAAAAAACAAAACAAAACAAAAATGGATTAGAAAGGAACGAAACCTGAAAAATACTACAAGTATGAAGGTAAAAGCAGGTGTGAAGTTGCTGACCGCTGATTGAAGAGTCGGAGAACTGTATTCTATACCTATATACCCACATAACTGATCTACAAACCTGCTCTCTGGCCCAACATAAACCTTATATCATGTCCAAATCTCAATTGATCAAAATCAAATTGCAAAAATTCAGCAAAATATATAAAAAAGAAAATTAAATTGCAAAAGCATTTTGGGTAATATTCTCGTACATACCCAATCAATCCAAGTAGGAAAATTCTATAGAGGATAGACAACTTGAATGTAGGAAGCCCTGTTGTTCTATATGTATCAAATAGCCATTTGTCAAAAAATTTATTTTATTTTCATTGGGTATGATGTAGAAAAGGAGGTTAAGAGAAAATACCTGGGAAAGATGAAGGCCAAGGGAAGAAGAACAGGAGTAGCAATGGCAAAGGAATAGAAAACAAAGACGTAGTAGCTCAACCCTTTCAAATTGGCTGCTTTGTATACGATGTATATGCCGACGTTAGAGCATTCTACTGCAACCATGGCTGAAAATGGGTACCAATAGCTCATTACCATCTCTCTCTCTCTCTCTCTCTCTCTCTCTCTCTCTCTCTCAATGATTTCTATGTATCTTGAATTATATAATTCTCCACGAAACACATTGGTTTTGCTTTAATAAATAGCTAGACATTGACATAATCAATTGTTTTATTTTGGGTGGAAGACATGCATAATTGATTGATTGACGATGGTCATTTATTTAATACTATCTACTTATGCTTATGCTTCCGTGAAATATTATGGCTTTTCTTTAACCATGTGATTGTTTATAGGATTCTCAAAAAATAAATGTGATTGTTAAATACTTTATAGAGATTAGAGACTAGTAATTGTTCCACATTACTTAAAAGAGTGTGTTGTATGTAATATAACTTGTCTCACCCTCCCTTAAAAGTTACCACAGCTTTTGAGTGGAATTGTGGTGTGTCTTTGTGTTAGAACACATTTTCCTCTTCCTTATGTGTGTGTGTGTGTTTGTTTCTAAAAAAAAAAAAGTAATTGTTCCAAATTGCTTAAGAGAGTGTGTTGTGTGTAGTATAATTTGCCCCACCTTCTTTTAAAAGTTACCATGGCTTTTGAGTGAAGTTGTGATGTGATTTTGTGTTAAAACCACTTTTTCTCTTCTTTGTGTGTATGTGTATTTGTTTCTTAAAAATAAAATAAAAAATGATTAGAGACTAGTGAGACCCTAATTTAAAAATAAAGAGATTTTAGGACCAAAGCCCAAGTTCAGACAGAAAGCCTAATGTACTTCAGATCCAATACTTCACTTTGCTTCGGGCGGCAGTGAGCCCAAGCCTAAGACTTAACGATATGAAATGCCTTTGTCTAAGAACCCAGCTAAGTAAAAATAAAAAAGGCCCAGGACCCATCTCACGCTAATGAAATCTCTCTCTTTTGAGCAACGGAAAGACATTCTAAGTTGATCATTTTTATTTTAAAAACTTTAATAATTATTTGGCTAAATTGTGTGTTATTTAGTGTAAATCGAAATTACCAGGCTACATATGTAAGAAAGCCTTAGAATATTCACCTATTACAAACTGTTTATGAAGTCAAGTTCAAATATTTCTATCACTTTTGTCCACAAAAAAAAAAAAAGTTCAAATATGGTTCAAACACAGTTCTAATAAGGGCCCTCTTAAGTCTTAACGGTTTCCTTAGGACATTTTTTAAGGGATTATTCTAGGAAATTTTTTATATTATGAAAGTTCAAATAGTGTAAAAACACCCTTGAACGTTTAGACCCCAAATTTACAAATTAACCAATTCAAGTTTTATATCAAACAACTAGTGTGCAGAAAATGAACAAAAGCTATAAAACAGAATTGGAAATACTATCTAAGCCAAATTAAAATCACAACCCACAGCAGATAATAAAAGGCAAAGATAAAAGGGAAGGAAGATGCAAACACAAGGACAACACGCGATGTGTTATCGAAGAGGAAACCGAAGCCCTCGACGTAAAACCTCTCCGCCGCCCTCCAAGCGGTAAACAATCCACTAGAAAATGTAGTTGGGATACATGGACAGCAATAGACCCTCCAAGTCTAATCTACCCAGTGCACCTAAGCCCTCCAAGCTTCTTACTCCAACGAGGTTGCGTCGAACCTTTTTCTTTTCTAACTTCCTGGATTCCGCTACTTGACCATAGCATCAACCAATGTAGAGTGGTTCCTTCCTAACTGCTTCCCAGAACACCAAGCATCCCTCTCACAGTAAGGAATATGGTGAGAACAAGGTTTTAGTAAAATGCCTCTCAAGGGTTTGACAATGGAGAGGAAGAGAGTTAAGGAATTTGAAGAGACTCTTATGTAAAGATTGTAGATGAATCAATCTTGTTTTACTCTAGGATTTCTCTCTCAAAATTCTCTCTGGAAGCTCTCTTTCTTTTGTAGGTATAAGGGGTATATATACAAGGGTGAGAGAGGAATGTGAAACGTCAGGTTTTTCAAAACAGAGCTGGCTCGCGGCTTGGCCTCGCGACTTGACTGAGTCGCGAGATCCAGTCGTGAGATAACCGAATGGCCAGTTGTCCTATTTTGTCCTGTAGTGCTCCAGCTAGCATGACTGTTCAACTTCTGGCATGCTTGGCACATGTGCTGCATCTGGCGGCTTGTAACCGCGAGTCACCCGTGAGATCCAGCCACGAGACTCTGTTTTCTTGCACACTCTTGAGCATTCAACACTCTATCTCACTCACTATCCTTACAACAAACCCACCTAAATACAGGGTTACTAAATGCTGAAATACAAGCAAATTTGGCACGGAATAAAGCCAACAAAATTGTTGATTAAATTCAACCTTACATATTACTTTCATGAGAAATATAAATATGTGTCAGAAAAGTCAATTCTTTTTTCTTTTCTCATAAAAAATTTCTAAAAATATTTCTTAAACCAATGCCCTTAAGGCATCCATTAACTTTTCATTTTTAATATTTCTTGATTTGATTTTAATCCATACCAAATAGTCTGTCTAAATTTTACCTTGTGCTGGATTGGTGCAAAAGGTCAACAGAATTGGTGGTTAATGACAGTTAATTTGTAATCAATTTTAGGAATTGTCAACCATCTAGAGTGAGTTGGAATTAGGAAGTCCAAATCTTTGTCTAGAAATAAGAAAATGTTGATAGTTTCATATCTATGCAGAGAAAAGAATGAGAAGAAAGAGAAGGAATAAAAAAACGTTTTTTTTTTTAATTGTGATAAATATCTAAATGAATAATTTCTACTATACAAGAGAAGATTATATATATATAGAGAGAGAGAGAGAGAGAGAGAGAGAGAGAGAGAGAGAGAGAGAGAGAGAGAGAGAGAGAGAGAGAGAGAGAGAGAGAGAGGACTAAGGAACTCTTGATTAGGTCTTGAATCAAGGATAATTAATTTGTCTTGATTCATACCATACTCACGAGATATTATAGATAGAATAACTAATTAAATACATGGCCTACCCATTTTCTTTCATAAAAAAAAAAAACGAATTAATATATGATAGGACCTACTATTTGTGTGAGAGGAGAGAGTACTTATTTATGATAATTGAGAGTCTTCTATAATTTTCCATGGGCTATGTCTATTGCTCACAAAACTGTTTTATACACAACTTAGAAAACAACTAATTAAAACCATGACTTGAAGTTACGATTTTCAAGTCAAGTTGTAACTTAAAGTCACAGTTTCAGTTGTTTTTTGGACTGTGTATAAAATAAATTGTGTGCAACAAATATTTCCCTTTTCCCAAACTCAAAAAATTGTCAACATGTACAGTAATAAAGATAGAAAGTTTAAACTAAATACAATGGATATGCCCCTTCATCTGCTAGCATTCATCGGCGTACATCTATTCTATAATTATATACTTTCAACTTTGTTGCTATCCAACAAAGGAGTCTTACCATCAGGTGAAGATTCCAAGCTACTATAGCACTTGTCCTCACTCAAATTCTTCTTTAGCTTTTGCCCATATGACAGCATAAAACCCAAATGATAATATTATTGCTCCAATAACGCTGCAACATTAGGAAGAGCAGAAAGCCAATGAATTGGTAAACAATAAACACAAGTAGTAGTTGATTCTTTCTTCATCCTATAACTATTATGTCCTAGGCTTGAAAAGGGAGAAAAAAATAGTATTTTTTCGTTAAGAGAGAGGAAGTGAGAGAATTATATACCTTCCAAGATAGAGAGCATCACCAAGGAATATGACACTCATAGCAGCTGCAATGGCTATTGACAATGGCTTGAAGTTTGAAATATACACTGGCCCCTTCAAGTGCAAGCCCCATGTGTGAACAACAATGCTGAAGAATGAACCAAAGATTCCCTGATCAGAGAGAATGAAAGTTAGACATTATCAATAGCCAGATTGTGATTTTGCAATCCAATAGTTTCTTACCGAATATATAACGGCAACTAGTGTTATATCTGGCCTTAGTCTCCAAGCACTTAAATTTCCTTCTGCTATCAAACATACTGGTGCAGATACAATTGTCGCGCAAACGTTGTTTAATAAGACTATAATTAGCTCTGCAGGATATATTTTTATAACTTGGGTCTGTAAAATGCAACAGAATTCAAATTTAGCTTCAAAATTATATCTCATTAAATTTGCCACATCTTAGATGTACTAATTAATTAAGCAAGGTACTCAGTCGCAAGGTACCTGAACAATGTACCAAATTGAAAGTAGAAGCCTATCACCCAATCCCAATTGGCTTGTGATGACCCCGGTGGAGAGGGAAGTAAAAGGGATGGTGATTGAGATGAAGCGGAGATGATTGTAGGCCCCTCGTAGAAAAGCACTACCAATGCACCTGATATTGATACTGTGGTGCCCATGATTTTAGCCTGAGTGATTGAGCTTCTCAAAGCTAGAATTTCCATCCTCTTTTGAAACACCATAAGAGGAGGAATGAATAAAAATTTGGTGATGGTGGTCAACCTTAAATGTATTCTATACTCTCAATGATTAAGTAATCACTACGTGGACGTACAAGAGCAATCAGATAAGCATTACGGTGACACAACATATTTGCAAATCATAGACCAAATCATGAAAAATGTTAAAAATAAAAAGAAGGCTTAAGAAGAAACCTGAAAATGACGGCAAGTATGAAGGTAAAAGCTGGTATGAGATTGCTGATGGCTGAAGCAAGAGTCGGTGAACTGTATTCTATTCCTTTATAGCTACACAACTGAGCCAAAAACCTGCCCTCCAGCCCAAACATGAAATATAAACATAAACAAAATACACATTTCTCGTTCTTAATTTCCATTTTTATCATCTCCAAATCACAAATTCAAATTGCAAAAGCTTTTCATGTATTATATTTTCATACCCAATCACTCCAAGTAGGAAAATTCTATAGAGGAGAGACAACTTGAATGTAGGAAGCTCTCTTCTGCATATTTCAAGTAGCCTTTTGTAAATATTTTCATTGGTCATATCATATATACAGATAATTTTTTTTTTTTTCTTGATACATAAAATGAGATTAGAAGACATACTGGCGAAAGATGAAAGGCAAGGGAAGAAGAAGAAGAGTAGCTATGGCATAAGAATAGAAAATAAAGACGTAGTAGCTCAACCCTCTCAAAGTGGCTGCTTTGAATAAGGTGTTTAAGCCGACATTAGTGCATTCTGCTGCAACCATGGCTGAAAATGGCAGAACATCTTTGTAATAATAGCTCCCTGCTGCCATCTCTCTCTCTTTCTCTTGATGATTTCTATCGTATCCGTGTTAACATATATATTCACATCCTTCCTTTGCTTCTTTATTAGTAAATTTCAATACCATTCAACACGTAATATATATCATTGGTTAATTTGGTTTTGCTTTCAATGAATCGCTAGATAGTGACATAATTAATTAATTAATTATTTCTTTTGGTAAAAGACATAATTGATTGGTTCGTCAATCCTCACGATTTGACCTTTTTTTTTTTTTTTTTTTAAGAATCGAAACTTGATTACTTGTAATTATATATACTACCTGTAATTTATTTATTTTATACATATTCTATTGCCATATTGCAAAACACTTTTTCTTTTTTAGTGCTCTCAACACGTAATATATATCATTGGTTAATTTGGTTTTGCTTTCAATAAATTGCTAGATAGTGACATAATTAATTATTTCTTTTGGTACAAGACATAATTGATTGGTTTGTCAATCCTTACGATTTGACCTTTTTTTTTTCTTTTTTTTTTTTAAGAATCGAAACTTGATTACTTGTAATTATATATACTATTTGTAATTTATTTATTTTATACATATTCTATTGTCATATTGCAAAACACTTTTTCTTTTTTTTCTTTTTTAGCACTCTCCTATGTACCTTATTAATGGCAAAACTGGAAATTACCTTAATTATACGGGATGACAAAAAAACCCTCCAACTAACCTTGACCTTGATATTCCCCAAAGTGAGAAAGGAGCGTGGATAAGGCACCCATGATCTTCTTTGAAGTTTTTTTTTTTTTTTTTTGACTATGAAGATAGAAAATTTATTGAATATTGGGGTTGAAAAAGACCCCCATTAAGTATACAAAAGACAAGGACAAAAAACCAAAGCCTCCCCGTGGCATAAGGGTACAAACCAAGCAAAAGTAAAAGGAAGCAAATAATGACCAGGAGCTGAACACGTAGTTTCCCCACCACTGCGCATTCGGTTGCTTAGTTTGGATCAGCTAAATGACTATTCCAACGCTGGTAGTCTTGCATTAGAGTTGTGGCGGCCTGGAGAATGTCCCTTGGCTGGGATTATTTTTCCTCAAAGCAAAACCTATTTCTGGCTTGGTCATGCTTGTAGTTGTATTTCCTATTTCATGACTCTCTGTATAAAAATTTAAGGGTAACATACTATTTTGATTCTTAAATTTTACTAAAAATTGTTTTTTATCCTTAAAATTTAAAAGGTTATATTTTTTATCTTTAAATTTTATAAAGACTAAAGAGTTCCTTTTAATAGTTTAGAGACAAAAATAGAGATGAAAAAAAAAAAATTCAATAGTTTAGAAACGAAAAACAATCTTTTTAAACTTTAGGGATGAGAAATAAATATTTAATAAAGTTTAGGGATCAAAATAGTATTTTACCTCAAATTGAATTATTTGGTCAAATTGTTAAAGTAATCACTAGTATCTCATATCTACTTTATACTGCAAATTGCAGCAAAATTGTTTATGAAATCAAGTTCAAATATGGTTCGTACTCCATTTAAACCATTCTAAACACTATCTAATCAATTTTTTTTGGATAAGTGTAAAAATTGTCAACAGAATTTATGGCTACTGACAATTATATTTTTATAATTTGTATTCAGTTTCAACCTCCTAGTCTGATCAATGTTAGAACCAAGTCCAATTCCAAATCTACAATTAAGAAAAATGTCATTTGAAATGTAGTTAATTTCATATTGGCTTTCAATGTGCTTGTATTTCTAATTGCCCTCTTTGATTGGACTGATATACGAGGACAAGAGGCCGAAAATGCTAACTCAGGGCGTGGAAATCGGCCACCAAAGCAAAAATATCTCCTAAGGCATGTGGAAGTGTCCCCATTTGATTAGATTAGTTGTTGGATTTCTGTATCTGAAAACATCATAGTCATTTTTTGTTTGGCCTTGAAAAGTAAACCTTCTAATATCACACTTCTCTTTCAGATGTCATATAATCAAACAGTCTACGTTCATGCAGTGAAACTATAGAAACGTCATAGATTACAACATTGGGGGTCATAAGTCAAAAACCATAGGAGAAATTTGAGGACCTCTCTTGAAGCCCTTTTTTGAAACCGAAAGAGTGTAAGGCCGTGTCGATGACTGAGTAAAATATTAACAAATGTCAAGAATGGCACCCTGTAGGGCAGACTTTACTCGCTAAAGTGGGCCTGTGTTGATGCGTACTGAGCGAAAAGAACTCGAGAAGCTGCTTATACCGCTAAACTTGATGTCAGCCATTATTACATGTATATGATAATAACACAGAAAAGGATTACAATTTTAAGTCTTTCATCCTTCCAATAATTACTCCGTTAATGCATATGGAAAAGTTCAACATAATACTATTTTTTTCCCTTTTTTTTTTTTTGTCAAATTATGAAATTTGATAATTATAGTAGTTGTTAATATACATTTATTAAGAGGAATGTTATCTCAACAACAATTTCACAACTCTTTCACAACAAATTTTAAATGACAGATTGTTTTTAATGGGCAAAAATGTGATTTCAATTGTGGGTTTAAATTAGAGTCAATAACAATTTACCACATACGATTTTTTTATAAAAGTGTTACGAAAATGTTGTGGATGTAGCACTTCTCATTTATTAATAACTAGTGTTTAACCCGCGCAATGCGCAGGGTCATTTTATGATTTAGGGTCAGCTTTACAACCCTCACCATAAAAATCCTCTTTCATATAAGACATGCAATATAATACCCTATATTTATGTTGTTGTCATTAAAAATCTTGACTTCGCATGTCATCAATATGTGTTGCAATAGAAAAGAAATTTTTTAAAGAAACGTAAAGGTTATTATAATTTTTTTAATATACAATTGATACCTTTGTCTCTAAGTTCTATTCCAAGTCTTCTATTTCAGTGAAATGTTACCTTTATAAATTTTCACAATAGCTTAAGTGACTATTACAATGAATGACCCTTTATATGTTTTGTAGGAATCATAATCTGTCTTATTTGCCTTTATGCTTTTACAAAAACATGTGCAAAGAAAGAGGTATTTAGAATGGATGAGGCTCTAGAAACTAAATTTCATTTATTGTATGTATACCAGCTTAACAATTATAATTATCTAAAATCCAGAAAAGCTTGTTGTGTTTAAACAAACGAACCGTAAAAACACTTTGGAACTTTGTTTAACACCAAACACAATTTTAACTATTTAATTTAATATTCTCATTCATATTAGAGTGGAATAATGAAGTCACAAAATAGAGTATATATGCTTGGACAATGAAAATAAAATTGAACATTATCTTGATGAAGGAATTAAAGAGAAAAACACAACCATAAAATTCCATATCCAATCATTTTGACAGGAAGCCAACTTATTTAGAACTACCACCTAAAAATTAAAAAATTAAGATACCTACTTTGGCATTATAGGATATCTTAAGAATTTCAATATCGTTAAGTCTTAAATTTGCTCACAATTGTAAAATGATGTAAAAAATATTTTACATGGTACTGACATGCATTGTGGAGGAACGAAACCTATCGTAAACAAAGATGACCCACAATTGAAACATGTGTGATCATAGCTAGAAAAAATAAGCACCAAAATAGTTCTCATCATAGTCAAACTTTCTTTAAAATGTTGATTTTCAATTGGAAATCTTATAAATTATATGTTAGCAATACTATTAACCACTCTTCAATTGGCATATCTGATCCACATATAAGGAAAAATGCACCATAGAGAAAACATTGAAATTAGAGACTATGTATAAAATTGGACAAACAATAGTTAACATTGCTATAACAATTCAGTAGGGTTCAGTCAATGTTCATGCTCTGCTTCATTTAAACATCTACAATAATAATAATCTCTAAGAAAATGCATCAATTAACCTTTTTTTAACCACAGTAAAACAAATATGTACAATCTGCAAATTTCAACAATAATAGAGGATTTAAAAGTTCTCTTTGACCAAATAGAATAACATCCTAAAACAATAACTAAATATATCCTTCTACATCACTCTTGTAGATGACATCCATCCCATATAGCATCTTCCCAAACGACTCTCTTATAGGAGTCTATTTTCTTTGATTTGACTCAGTTTGACTTACTTGACTCAGTGGTTCGCTTTCATACGGCGAGAGTCATTGGTTCAAATCTAATAATATGTAAAACCGGCTGAAACCCTTGTTTTTGCTAGCATGACAGCAAGTACAGACTGGCAGCAAGGAGTCAACTGAATGACCAAAGCATTGGTAAGTCCTTTGTTGTACTATGGATCCCTAAGCAAAGAATACCCACTGCACCACAACCATACACACCCCATAAAATTTAGTTCAGAATTCAGAAAGTTACATGTCAGAGATTATACTATAGTTCTGAAAAGCGATAAAAACAGAGTCCTCTGTTATCTCAGAGTAGCATTTTTGGCTTCTGAACTTCATTTATATTAATATATTAATTTATATGTTTTACCCACATATTTTATTTTTTGGCATAAACCAAGTGGGGCCTCAGTTTCTGAACTGAACCCAAATCAGAAACTACACTACAAATCATATCAAAAACAAAATAAAAACTCTCCCCGTTTACAATCAAACATCCCTCTTCACCCATGTATCAATAGATCAAGGAAATCTCAATCCTGGCATAGAGGCATCAATGTACTTATTCTACTGATAAAATAAATTTATGTACACAAAATTCCAAAAGCTTACAGACACAATAAAATCAGAATGGCCTATTCACTATTAGATGAATGGTAAGTGAGAGTTAAGAACTCTTGCACTTATATACACAATATTCTGTAAATAACTTCTTTAAAATACTAATGGATAAAATCATGTAACTCCATTAACTCATTCTATAACCCACTGGTAGATACTTTTTAAGTAGAAAATTAATAAGACATATAGATCATGATAGCATATTTCAATATCATAATTACAAAATCAAACGGCACCAAAATATTTTGACCAACGAATCCAAAGAAATAAAAAAAGCAATACAAATTCTATTAGGTTCAAACAGTAATATAATAATTGGTAAGAAGTAAATCATAGCCACAACAGCTGAGCCAAACACTTCATCATTTTTCTCTTTTACGCTAAGATTTTCTCAAAATTAGTACTCTTCTTCTTACTACTAAATCTGAGATCTCTTACTAAATCTGAGATCTTTTATATAATCCATTCAGCATTGTATTACTTCTATGCTCATCTGGTCCTTTAAAACTGGGTGAAATGCAAAGTATGTAAGGATTTTCATAAATTAAAAAAAAAATAAATAAAAATAAAAACAGAAAAAAGGAGCCTTACATAACTGGTCTCGCATTACTGTAGCAAATTTTAAACATTCTTATAGTATCATGTATTTTTAGATGATACTGTATAGCCTATGCATTCTTTCTTTTCCTTTTTTTATTCTCTCTCTTACTCAATCTCTCATCTCAAACACACATAATCCTTTTTTATTCTTTTTCTGTCACTCAAACACGCATGACTTGTGTTAGGTGTAAAAAAAAATTATTTTAAAATGGTGTATTGTAAAATAAAGAATGTGATGTAAGGACTCTTGTAAGAGTAGTAATGTAAAATAAATCAAATGGCCTTTTGGTGAGACAATGCATTTTTTTTCAATAAGCAGTTGGGTATGCTCTTAACAGAGTATGAACTAAGACAATATATAGCAATTATCAATATCATTAAGACTTGACATGTGCACTGAATTGTAAAAGGTAAAAAAGAAACGGAGAAAGTACCTTGTATATGATAATTTCTATCACATATTTGAAATATTTGTACCAGATTTAGCAAGCATGGTCACTACAGCTGAATATAATAGCTTCTATAAAAGTATAATAAAAGCCAAAAAGTAATAGCAAGGAGAATCCTCTTTAAAATTTAAACTAATAAAAGCAACTATAACAATCAAATCATGTTCTTGTGTTTTTATTTTCAGAACATATGAGGTGGTCTATTTCATCAGCAAAGCATAGTGTCCTTAACTTTAGTATGCAATAGGCAATGCAACTAATACGTAATATTGTTAAAAGAGCTAAGTTGAAATAATGCCTTTGAGTGGAATCTTGTAAAATGTGTGGATTCCTCTAAGAAACTCATTGAGCCCATGCTACTTAAGACAACAGAAACTAAATTAATGAAATTAAAGATTAATGGTCCTCAAGTCTAAAAAGTAAATTATAGTCTATTAACATAAGAGGGCAAGAACTTCTAGGAAAGTTGACACTCCTAAAATTTAATTTATATGAGCTGGTCATTTTTTAAATTCATACCAAAACTTGTAGTTGGCCACATGCAAACCAATTTGTGTGGTTTGCAACAATATTTTGACAATATTTGTATAATCTATGAAGAGCAATAATTTCATACAATCTCTTGTGCAAAGAGGACAATCCATATAATTGCAGCCATTATTTCTGATTGCTCAAAAAAAAAAAGCATAGCAATTTTAAATTGCAGCAGAGAAAGACGAAAGAAATACCGCAAATGAAGCCTAAGAAAACATTGAAAATATGGGTTGAATTGTAAAAAGTAATGCAGCAATTCAGTGAAAATTTAAATCTGAAAAATGAAGGTTTGGACCACAACGAATCAAACCTTGATTCTGCATTTGTTAGTGGTTCCTGTACAGCCCAGAATTCAGATAGCTAAAAAATCTATCCTTGTAACAATAACAATAAATAAATAAATAAAAAGCTATTCCGTAATTGAGTTGGACTAAATAAACTAATTAACTTAAAATTTAAGGAAACATATATTTTAAAGAACATTGTGAAGAACAAATAATTTAAAAAATCAAGAGCATATCTGAAACCTTAAACATGATTTATTTTAAAGAATTTAACATTCAAAAAATTACATACCCAAACCTAAGCCTAAATCAAAATCAATTCAATCGAAATCCCCAAGCCTAAATCATATTTAAACGATAAAATTTTAAAACAAATCAAAAAACCTTACCGGTAAAGGTTTCGACGTGGTGACAGAATGGTAGGAAAAATAGTGAACCGGTTTGCTTAATCAGCCATATGATAAAGCCGCATTATTTCTTTTGCTTGTTTGTGCTGAAAGAATGGGTTTAAGGTTTGGTTGAGGGGAAAAACCATTATTGAAACCATAAATAACCGAAATGCCTAAATCAAAACAAAGCAAATACCAAAACTGCCAAACATAAATCATTTTTATCGCAAGATTTTGGTTTTTTCTTTTAAAAATTTATAATCAAAAAAATCAAAAAAAATAATAAAACTCACCCTGTAACAATGTACCACCGGTTGTGGGATGCAAATTTTTTGGTGGTTAGAGTCCGACAGTGGTGCTGGCCTGAGATGTCTCTCCATCTCTCCTATGCCTATGCTTTTTTGTAGTCCACGCCAAACTGTAGGAAAAACAATGACAGAACCGACTGTTTTGTTTTTGTAAGAACCAGAGATGATAATTTGAGACGAAAGCATCAAAGAAAGAGAATAAAGCCGTCTATTTTTCAAAAGGGGTCAAAGAAGAATCCTAGACGTCTCAACAGGGGAAACTTAACGGCAAGAAGTTTCAGAAAACAAAAAACAGTAGAGAGTTTTTGCATGTTTATAAATTTGACAAAAAAACGTTTTGACAGAGAATCCAAGAACCCAAAACAAAAACGAATCAAATCTAAACCTATCCAACAAAAAAACTCAATCAAAACTAACATTTCATACCCAAATCTAAAAAAAGGGGAAAAAAAATACCAATGTACGGTGCCCAATCAATGCAGTGTTTACCATTCTGCCTCTTTCTCTGTTTCTTTCTCCGTGTTCCAGGCCTCATCCTCTCTCTATTTCATCGCCTCTCTCTTTCTCAGCCTCTCTCTGTTTCATCGCCTCTCTCTATTTCTGACCCAAAATACCAATCTATTAATCAAAACCAAATCTGACCCAAAATACCAATCTAAATCATAATTAACACCCAATTGATTCTCCAAATAAAAACCAAAAACCCTAATTTTTTAAATTTAAAATAGAACTTTACCTAGCGATTCCGATAGTCGGGTAGTGAGTGGAGGCTTACGGCGATGGCAGAAGATCTGGGTGGCTCCCTTACGGTGATGGCAGAGGCGCCCTTCTCTCTATCTCTGCCTCTCTATTTCTCTGTCTCTCTTTTCTCTCGATCTGTCTCTCCTTTCTCCGTAGCAATCTTTCTGTTTTTTTTTTTTTTTTTTTTTTTTAAGCGGTTAGTTTCCTTTTATACTAAGGGCTCCCATACAGTGTTTTAACATAGTCAAACATTATAATTCATCGCTTTTAAACGGTGTTTTAGTTTTACCAAACAATGTTATGTATCGTTTTTTAACTTAAATGTGTCTGAATTTTAGATAGGTAGTTATCTTATTTGTCAATAATTCCTTAATTGTAGGAATCAACTTTCTCTCAGCTTTTGCTATTATATATAGTATATGATATGATATGACTAGTAAGTTGCATGTGCGATTCACAGATAATTTTGTAATATTTTATGTAAAAAGATTTTGAAGAATGTTATACATATTTAGGAAGCATGGTTGCGGATTTGGGTTCGAGTACGGGTGCGGGTGCGGTGTGGCGACATGGGTTTTTTGAAAAAGTAGGATACGGGTACGACGTGATACGTTTATTAATAAATTATTAAATATATTTTTTATTTATATTTTCTATATATTGCTAAGCTTTTTTCTTTTCTTTTTTTCTTTTTATACAATGGTAAACATATACCAAATTAAGAACATTAGTAGATAATAAAGTGAGAGATGGAGGGAGTTTGAGGGAGAGCTAGATTGTTTGAGCTGTGGGTTAGAGAGAGAGAGAGAGAGAGAGAGAGAGAGAGAGAGAGAGAGAGAGAGAGAGAGAGAGAGAGAGAGAGAGAGAGAGAGAGAGAGATGATTTTAGGGTTATTTCTTTAAAGTAGGTTATCAAAATGGTGTGTTTTGATGAAATATTTTATGTTTTTTTTTAAAGCAATTATTCAGCCCAATTTGGGGCCTATTTTGGACCAAATCAGGCTGAATCGGAAATGAAAAAAAAAAAAAAAAAAAAAGGTTCAGCCACAGACATGCGTATCCGACTCGGGTGCGCTGGCCCAATCGGCGCACTTGTGCTTCCTAGGTACATATACTATAAAGAAAAAGTAAACTATTAATTTTTCTTTTGGAGAAGAAATATTTCCATTTTGAGATAAATTAGTTTAATAGTTTCACTGTACATTTGTAACCTTCTTAAGGTAAGATTAATTTTTAAAAAAATCATGAAACCAAAAATAAATGCAAAAGAGCGACATGACTATGAAAATAAACAAATTTGTGTTGTGTTCACAAATTACATACCATGAAATTAAAGTATGCTCAACTTTCTCACCGTCTTCTACTCATTGATAATGCGGCGTTAAGACATGGTGTAAGTGTGTATGCATGTTTCTTATAGATGATTTAAAACTATGGTAGAATATAGCTTTATATTAAGCACCAAATACTCTTTCTACTTATATACCAAAAACAAAAACTATCCAACCAAATACTCTTTCAGCAGGTTAATAGTGGTGGGAGGCCAATATGACAGAGGTGACGACCTCTCAAATTTCACTTTCTATCTCTTAAAAATGCTTTGTTAATCTCAAGTCTGTTATTTTAGTAATAGTGAAACAGTACATTTCATTTAACAATCCCCACAACATTTTTGTGTCTCTTTATCTCTCCCCAAGACCTTACCTAGTCCATTCTCAAAAAAAGAAAAGAAAAAAAAAAGACCTTACCTAGTTAGTTATTACTATTAGTTTCTTAATTTTTTTTTTCTTTTGTTTTTAATACTAAAACGGTGGGTATGCTAAAAGATATGAAAAAAAGAGAAAGGTGAGGTGTAAACTCAAGCAATTAATGAGATAACAATAAAAATAAGTTAATGTGAACTTTTGGTTAATTGTAAAAAAAAAAACTTAATAAAAGAGAAAAAAAATTAAAAATAAATAAATGCAAAATATGTTGGTTAATTCTTGTGACAAAATATTTTGCATGTAATCTTTATTTTTTTTTACTTCTTTTCATTAAGTTTTTTTTTAGTGTTACCTAAAAGTTCAATCTTGCCAAGGTTAGTAGCCAAGAACTTACACATTTCATTCTGCCTTTTAAAGATATAATTACACAATGGTTAGGCCATTTTCCTCTTAAGAATTAATGTAGCATTAATTTCCATACATTTGTGAGAAATGGACTATATCCAAAAAGGTCTCTCACTAACGTAAAGTAAAATTAAAAGTAACAATTACAGTGGTCACAATATAGAATGTGGTGATTGCCCTAATATTTTTTTTCCTCTAAAACTCTTCAATCTTTGATCAGCTTGCATTCATCTGCATACATATATTCTATATTCCTGCAGCTTTGTAACTATGCAACAAAGGGGTCTTACCATCAGATGAAGATCCCAAAATACCATTGCAATGGTCCTCACTCAATTCTTCTTTAGCTTTTGCCCATACGACAGCATAAAACCCAACTGATATTATAATTGCTCCAATAATGCTGCAAGAACAGAAACACAGTGAATTTTTGAAAAAAAAATTAGTACATTGCAAATAACATAAGTAATATTGAGTGTGTAAGTCTTTATATGCGTATGCTTTTGCAATTTCATGAGAAGGAAAGAGAATTATGTACCTCCCAAGACATAGAGCATCACCAAGGAAAATGACACCCATAGCAGCTGCAATGGCTATTGACAATGGCTTGAAGATTGATACATACACAGGCCCCTTCAAGTGCAAGCCCCATGTGCGAACAACTGTGGTGAAGGGTAAACCAAAGAGGCCCTGATCAGAGAGAGTGAAAGTTAGACATTATCAATACCCAAAATTGTCATGTGTAGCCAATGTTAATTTCTTACCGTGAATATAATGGACACCAGTGCTATATCAGGCCTTAGTCTCCAATCACTAAAGTTTCCTTCTGCTATTAAACACACTGGTGCAGATATAATTGTGGCACACAATTTGTATAAGAAGACCACAGTTAGCTCTGATGGATATATTTTCATAACCTGGGTCTGTGAAATGCCACATAATTCAAATTTAGCATTTGTAACCTTAATTAGATTGGAACCATGCGGTCACAGGTTCAAATTTTCAATTTCACCTGCCCTTAAGGCCAAAACTCACTTATCAAAGAAAAAAAAATTGGAGTCTAAAGTTTTTCTAAGTACTTAATTTTACCATCTCTTATAATGTACCTGAACAATGTACCAAATTGAAATCAAAAGGTACTCAGCAGCAAGTAAAATTCCACCTATGATCCAATCGGTTTGTGATGAGCCCAATGAAAAATGAAATGAAAGGGATGGTGATTGAGATGCAGCTGATATGATTGTTGGGCCCTTGTAGAAAACTACTATCAATGCACCTGAGATTGATACTATTGTGCCCACGATTTTAGCCTGAGTGATTGAGCTTCTCAAAGCTAGATTTTCCATCCTTTTTTAAGCAACCATAAGAGGAGAAGAGAGAAGAAATTTTGGTGATGATAATCAACCTTAAATAGCATGGAACAAAGTTACGTAGGCATGAAGAGTAATGAAATAGTTATTACTACCATGCCTTTAAAATAAATTTTAGTCACAAATTATAGATCAAATTTTCTTGTATTAATGAAAGAGGTGTCAAAACCATAGTACTGCAGTTAGATGGGCTTCAGAAGTTTCAATTTTATAACAAATGAATATGTAAAGGCTCAATGATACGCTAAATGTGTCAAAAGCATTGTATCTCAATTTACATCTCTCCTCGTATTTTCAATAAAAGTGTTCATGGTTCAAATAGCCCTCTCCATTATTGCAACTATCAAATTGTCCAAATAATAATAATAATATTAATATTAATGATAAACTAAGCGCAGACAATGAAAGAGTATTAATTCTTGCACTATACTATTTTTTCATCAAAATATATATATATATATATATATATATATATATATATATATATATATGTGTGTGTATATACATACTATTTTATGAAATGAAATGAGTTCCTCACAATAAAGGTCACTTTCCAAGAAGTATAAACAATGGAAAATATTAAAACTGTTCATTTTATTACAAAATATTTACAAATATACGTGATACTAAATATAATTGGCTTCACTTTAATAATATAATAAATAAATATTTTATTTTTTTTCAATTGATGACCTGTTAATTTGTAAGATTTTTTATATTTTAACAAATTTTTAATCTTCATTCATAAACAAATGCATAAAAACAAACAAATATTATATTGCATCATATCATCCTGTGACATTCAAATTGTATGCGATAAATATTTATATTTTATGTGACATTCTTTCTAAGCTAACGTGTGTGATCCCCACATACGTGTCTTAGGGTCTGTTTGGATAGAACTTATTTTGCTGAAACTGAAAACTGAAAACACTATAGCAAAATAATTTTTAAATGTGTGAATAGTAATGTGAGATCCATTTTTAATGAAAAATTAGTTGAAAAGTGAAATTTGTGGATCCCATGAACAGTGCACATTGTATACTGTTCTCGGGAAAAGTCAAAAATTTCGGCTAAGAAAGAAAAAACAAAAAAAAAAAAGCAAAACGTGACGCAGGAAAACGTGGAATCCAAACTGCACCTTAGACTATAGAGTTTAGACTGCGAGACTCTGGAACTCTTTTTTAATTATGTGATGTCTTAGCCATGACCTTGCAGCCTGGGCTGCATTTTGTACTGGTCACGGACCAACCACCCCCCATCTCAACCACCCCTTTTTGGAATCTTGGGCCAAGCTTGAGATAAGTTGGAACTTGGTACTTCCTCTCATTTAAAAAAAGTGCATAAGATATATCAAAATAAAATAAAACATTAGACTTTACTAGTGATGATGCCTAAAAGATAGAAAAGTTCTCGTTCGATCTCTAAATTTAAAATATTAATTTTACTGTTTAAATGTTTACTTTGGAGCTCTATAATTGATTCTTTCTGTTCAAATGGACGATGATGCCACACATTAATATTTAATAGAAGTTTTAAATATTTCAGCTATTAAATTGCAAACTACTCACTATTGTAGAGACCATGAGAAGGACAAAAAATATAAGAGGAAAAAAAACCTGAAAATGACAGCAAATATGAAAGTAAAAGCCGGTGTGAGATTGCCCATGGCTGAAGCTAGAGTCGGTGAACTATATTCTATGCCTTTATAGCCACATAATTGAGCTGAAAACCTGCATATATGCCCTCTCAAATTAAAAAACATAGAATATAAACATAAGAAAAATACACAGTTCTTGTTTTCCAAATTTATCATCTTCAAATCTCAAAATCACAAAATTAAATTGCAAATGCTTATTGTTTTTGTGTAATATTTTCGTACCCAAGAACTCCAAGTAGAAAAATCCTATAGAGGAGAGACAACTTGAACGTAGGAAGCCCTGGTCTGCATATATCAAGCAGCTTTATGTCAATATTTTGACTGATCATAGAGAAAAATATGTTTGTATGACATAGAAAAGGAGATTATAAGAGACATACCGGCGAAATATGAAGGCCAAGGGGAGGAGAAGGAGAGTAGCTATGGCATAGGAGTAGAGAATAAAGACATAGTAACTCAACCCTTTCAAAGTTGCTGCTTTGAATAAGGTGTTTAAGCCCACATTAGTGCATTCTACTGCAACCATGGCTGAAAATGGAAGAACATCCTTGTACCAATAGCTCCCTGCCATCTCTCTCTCTCTCTCTCTCTCTCTCTCTCTCAAATGATTCTGCTGTATCTTTATAGCAAATAGAATCCTTTGTTTGCTTATTAATGAATGGAATAAAAAATATCTCTCGATCAGTTGTTGTTGATAATATTATTCTCCACGTTACATCATTGGTTTTGCTTTCAATGTTGTGGAACAGCTAGAAAGTGACAATTTTCCTTATCTTCACTGGGGGAGACATAGGTGCGGTTTGGATCCAACTTAATTCACGGCTGCGTTTTCTTCTCCTGCATTTTCTCTTTTTTTTTTCCTTTTTTTTTTTAGCCGTTTATGTTGACTTTTCTTCCGTGAACAGTGCACGGGTATACTGTTTATAGACCCACAAACTTCACTTTTCAACAACTTTTTCATTAAAAATGGGTCCCACGGCACTATTTACAGATTTAAAAATTATTTTGCTATAGTGTTTTCAGTTTTCAGTTTCAACAAAATAAGTTCTATCCAAACAGACCCATAATTGATTGGTTGGTTACTTTGCAAATAGTAAGGCTAAGGAACCAAAAAAAAATTTACATTCTTTTCTTTTACAACTATTGAAACAATAAATTATATATAATTGGAATAACATTACATTCACATTAACTTACTACTTCCACTACTTTTATAAACACCCATTATAACATATCATCTTGCTAGTTATATAAAAAATTATGTAGTGAATAACTGGTGCTCATAGACTTTTTAGTCTTTAACTTTTTATAGCTCTTTAGAAAAGATTGGGATGTTGTGGTCAAGTTACATACATATTATTTTGATGACCTTTTGGTTTGTTTACAAAAGAGTACAAAATATATATTTCGGTACTCAAATCTCAAACACATTAGTTTTTTTTTTTTAATTTTTTTTATGTGAGATAAAATTCTACTTTAACTTAATTTAAGTGTATGTGTGTGAAGCTATTTCCTGAAAACTTAAACCCCGACTCTCAAATTTCAAACATATTAATTTTCACCTTTGAATATATATATCATTCTTGCAAATTAATCTTCTCTTTTTTTTTGGTTAACCATGCAAGTATTATAAAACGAAGGCACCACAAGTCTGTTACAAAAATGACCAACTTTATCACTAGCCAGGAGGTCTTCCACCACATGCGGTGTCAAATTAATCAGCACATGTATGAACTATACAATAATTCCATAATTTAAATATCTAATTTCCTTTAAAAAAATGTGAGAATATACTTTTGTAAGGGACACAATATTCCCTTCTGGCTCTTGAATTTTTTTAAAACAGAGATTAAAAATATCATGTTAATTGTAACCCCATGCTTGACTAAGCAGAGTGGGTTTGATTTAGTCCGACACGTTAGCAATGGTCTTCGAAAACCAACATTCAACGAAAACCAACATTCAAAAAACCGCAAAAGTCGTAAGCAACAGTGACAATTGACAAGGACCGAACTGTTGTGCCATACAGTCAGCCGTGTGGGTGAAGTTAGAAATTTTTTTTATGGGATCAAGTTTACATGGGTTATATTCTCAAAAATAAAAAATAAAAAATAAAAAAAATTACATGGGATAGAATTTTGTTTACAATCTAAGCTTTACGTGTTTAGCTCTAACATCATTTTATTATGCACTAATTATAGTCAAGTAAAAATTATAAAAATTTATGTTATCATAAATTTTTTAGATAAAATACTATTTCGGCCTTTAAATTTTACAAAAAGTTTGTCTTTTTGTTCTTAAACTTTAAGAAGATTTTTTTTTTCATCTTTAAACTTTGTAAAGAATTTTTTAAATATTTTAAAGACAAAAATAGGGATAAAAAGACATTTTATTAAAGTTTAAAGACATGAAATAAAATATTTTCAATAATTTAGAAATGAAAGACGAAATTTGCAATAGTTTAGAGATAAAAAAAAATGATCTTTTTAAAATTTAGGGATTAAAATAGTATTTTATTTACCTAACTTTTTTTATTATATAATGATACGAAATAATTTTAAAATTCATAATGTATTTGAATACTAATTTATCTTGACAATCCATGATTTATTATACAAAGTAATAAAATTCATAGGCTAAATTAACTATATGTTTTATATTGTTGGTGTGAAATTAATAAGCTCTTTGTTAATTTATGTAGCTTATCATTAGGTATCAGTTTGATCATTCCCTTATATAAAATATTTGCGGGAACCATTATCATAAATTTTTTATTTAAATTTTTTAAGAAACTCAATCTCACATTAGTTATCTATATTTTATAAAAAAAATAAAATAAAATAAAAAAAAAAAAAAACAAGGAATAAATGCACAACGAAAGGGTGATCAACATGCCAATAGGTCAGCCAGTGGTTCATTGGTCGAATCATAGGATCAAATAAAAAAATTAAGAAATATATTAAAAATTTGAGAAATCATAAAATAAATATGTAAATAAAAAAAATAGTCATGCCAAATTACTAATTAAAATTAATTCCAAAAAATTAACCGAACCATAATTAACAACACTAAAAAACATTGAATAAAATATTAATGCCACAAAAAATTGTAGCTAGCTTTTTTCTATATATATATATATATATATATATATATATATATATATATATATATATATATTTATATATATTATTACATATCTTAAAATTCTAAGGAACAAAATTATATCTCAAACTCCAAAAACTACATTAAATGCATGTTACATATCTCATTAGCTACTCCAATTCCAATATATTATGATCAGAGCTAAACTTGGAACTCAATCTTCATTGAAAAATCTAATATCAAATTCATTAAAAAAAAATTGGAATTCGATATTGTATTGGACCTATAAAAGTAAAATTTTGCAAAACCAACTTGGTGAAACTGAAAACAACTCATCCAGATTGTTAAAAAACGGTTGGCTTTTACTAGGTTTACCTATTTAAATACATAAATGATCCAATTAAACAATATATCGGAGCGGCTTAGGTTTCTGCACCACTTGTTGGTCCTATATAGTATTTGAAAGATAGGGTTCGCTCTGGATGTTGCTTTGGAGGATAAGGATTCTTTATGGAAATTTCTTTGGAAGATACAGATTCTTTACTGGTGTGTTTGGATGGCAAGATTTGAGCACAAGAATTTGGATTTGGGTAATTAAAATCCAAATGTCTTATTTGGATAATTTAAAATCCATAAGACATATTTTAATATTTGTGAATTTGGAATTAAGGTATTTCAAATTCAAATTTTAATCCAAATCTAAATTCAAGTATCTAAACGCAAGCTATGTGAATTGCTTTGGAAGATAGGACTCTATAAAATGAATTATTTGAAAGATCCAAAATGATTTATTACTGTATGTACTAGTTTCTTTTTGAAATAAATGTAAACAGATGCTTTATACCGACCACATAATCAATCTTTGAGAAAGAATTGTCTATAGAGTTTAGACTTGGTTATTGGTTTCAATGGTTAATTTGTCATGAATTTGAAAAGCATAATCTCTTAAAAAAAGAAAAAAGAATTTGAAAAGCCCAGCAGCATGTTTTATTATTATTATTATTATTATTATTATTATTATTATTATTTATAAGAAATAAATTATACTCTAGCCTAATCTAAGTATATGTGTGTGTGTGACTCTCTCCTGAAGACTTAAACCCCGGCTCTTACCCCTCACACCCCACAACCACTTATATTTGTAGAATGACCATCGCGCTAAAGGTGAGCAGTGGGAGCCTAGCCTCATGTTGGAGAGCTGCTTTTGATGAATTTAATAAATTTTATCTTAGACATAAATCACATATTAAGGAGGTGATAGTCAAAAATCACTTGTGCTAAGGGGGAAATTGGATAGAGGTAACTTTGTCTCTTTGGTTAATGTGAACAAATCTGGAAAGCATTTAGATCTATGACCCCTAGCAAGAACTTAAATTCAGAGAAAACAGGATAGAAGATTTGGTATTGACTATTATATCAATGACTATTACAAGAGGATTGAAATTTATATTCAAATTGAGTTTCTCCTTGGTTGAAGTGGACGAGATATACACCTCTTTTTTTCTTTTTCTTTTTTTTTTTTCTTTTTTTTTTTTTTTTTGTTAATAGTTAGATAGTGAGGAAGAAGAAAGTGGGGTTCAAACTATAGATATGAGACATCATAAAAAATGTCACTACTGCTATACTATCACTTAAGGTTTTGAATGAATTTTTTTTTTTTTCTTTGACAGTAATATTTTGTTTTTCTTTTCTTTTGGGGGTAACTTTTGGCCCCAGAGGAAAGAAGAATTGGAGATTCAAACTACTAACCTCTACTTAATGATGCATGGTTTCTAGCCAGCTGTGCTATCCCTTGAGATTAATGTTAGGAATATTGTCATTTAACATTATCATACAGAGTTACAAGAGCATTTAATATAACTACAATTTGCATGCCAATAGCAAATTCCTTTCTCATTCTCAATTCTCTTCTTCTATTCTCTCTACTTCTTGGAGGGTGACAACTTTGAACCAGTCAATCACTCTCCCCTGTTCTTCAGTAACTTCGTTCCCCAAACACTACACACTCATTTCTTCATCAGCAACCTGAGAAGCTCATTTCATAAAATAAAATTTAAAAAAAGAAAAAAGAAAAAAAAGAAATGATTAATTGCTGTTTGTAGGTACTCAGATATCAACCCACTTCTTTAGCCCTTCTGAGGTGCACTTTTACTGTAAAAGTGAAAATACCATTGAGGTATTGGACTGCAAGCAGCTCAATGCCATTCAGTCTTTAATCAGCTAGTATTCATCCGCAAATATCTACTCTACATACCCTCAAATTTGTAGCTATTCAACAAAGGGGCCTTATCATCAGATAAAGATCCCAAGCTCAATTCTTCTTTAGCTTTAGCCCAAATGACAGCATAAAATCCAATCGATAATATTATTGCTCCAATGAGGCTGCAACAATAGGAAGAAAAGAAAAAATGCCAACGAAGTGTGAAAATTAGTTGATCCTTTCTTCATAATAGAGTACTCTAATTGGTGTTTTAGTCTGGAGGAGAAAGTAATTTGTGTCTCTATATACATGCATAAATGTGCATTTTTGATGAGGAGGAGAGATTTATATACCTCCCAAGATAGAGAGCATCACCAAGGAATATGACACCCATAGCAGCTGCAATTACTATTGACAATGGCTTAAAGATTGAAACATACACAGGCCCCTTCAAGTGCAAGGCCCATGCGATAACAATACTCATGGATGAACCAAAGAATCCCTGATTGGGGAGAATGAAAGTTAGATATTATCAATAACATGTTCTATCGTTTGGTATTGTCCACGTTTCTTGGTTCTTACCGAGTATAAAATGGTCACCAATGTTACATCGGGCCTTAGTGTCCAAGCATGGAAGCTTCTTTCTGCCATTAAACATACTGGTGCAGATATAATTGCTGTACACAAGACGTATAGGAAGACCACAACTATCTCTGCTGGATATATTTTCAAAACTTGGGTCTGTAAAAAATTCCAGAGAATTCAAATTTAGCTTATCTAAAGACTTTGGCTCACAATGTCACAAGACAAGAAAATTATTACTCACGTTTGTACTATATATTGAAAGCACTAATCAAGTTACAGTCATGGCTACTCATAATCATTTATATAAGCCAAGCCAAGATCTACTAAGTAAACACCCAATGTGGGACTTTAGCACATGCTGCACATCACACACTCATACAATCCAATCCAATCTATTCAAATCCATGCTTTGAAGTATCACCTATCAAATAAAAGTACCTGAAGAATGCTGCAGCCTGAAAGCAGAAGGTACTCAACAGCAAGTAAAAGGCCACCTATCACCCATTTTGTTTCTGATGTGCCTCGGGGAGAATGAAGTGAAAGAGACAGTGATTGAGATGGAGATATGATTGTAGGGCCCTTGTAGAAAACTACTACCAAAGCTCCTGATATTGATACTAATGTGCCTATGATTTTAACCTGAGTGATTGAGCTTCTCAAAGCTAGATTTTCCATTCTTTTGAAGAACCAATAAAAATAGAGGAAAGAAGAAAATTTAGTGACAGTAATCAACAATAATTGTTTTCATGACACTCAGTGATTAAAGCAGTAGGCGTAATCATTGTACTACAGTTAGACATACCTGTATATACAAGGAAGAGGTGGGTTTAAGAAGTTTAAATTTAATCACAGAGCTTAAATGTATAAATAAAATGCTCAATAATACATCAAGTATGGCCCTGAGCGCATGGCCGCCTGCACTATCTTTATATATTAGCCCTTCTCCACTTTGTACCATATCAAATGTATAATCAACCAGTCTATTGCTTAGCTTTAATTTTGGAGTACTGATATCCAAAGGCGTTTAATCCATGGTGGTGCTTGTTAGTTATGCAGAAATTGCTGGTTTATGCATATGCAGGGTGCAAAAGGAGTGACTGGTCATAAATTCGACATTAAACTACTAGGATACCTTTCGAGAGAAGTTTCTGTCATCAAATTAGATTGCAGAATTCTTGGTGAGGCAAGATTTTACGCTCAAGAAGCAACAGCAACTTTCTTGAATATCTCAGGGGCTTCTGCCTAAGTGCCTGAGATGTTTTGTATATTTTTTGCAACCTGTTCTATGTTTGGGTTTTCTTTTCTTTTCTTCTGCTATTTTCTTACAGTAGCTAACAGACTAGTGTATTGTCTTATTTATGTAAAGTATCAAAAACAAAAACCACGCTATTGCCATGATCATTTTTTTATGAGGTAGGGAGGATAAATGATAGGTTATAAGTGTGTGTACAACTCTATGCATATCAAGGGACTCAGCCACTTGAAAAGAAACAAACTATTAGTGGAAGTACACATTACTTTAAAATATATATATTATTTAATTTAAAAAAAAAAAAAATTAAGGTCACAATTGCAACATGTTACAAATTTTAGGCACTATCAAAAGCCTTTGTAATTTAATTAGCACTTCATGTTATTTCTAATGGAAAAATTCATGGTTTAAATCCCTCATTCTTAAAAATTGAATTATAAATAAAAAATTAGGTACAATATGACTTGAGAGAAGTTGCTGATCAGAATTAAGAAAGAAAGACCTGAAAATAACAGCAAGTATGTAGGTCCAAGCCGGTGTGAGGTTACTGATGGCTGAAGCGAGAGTCGGTGAACTGAACTCAATTCCTTTATAGCCACACAACTGAGCTAAAAACCTGCATGCCCTCCCAAACATAAAAAATATAAACATAAGATCAAAATACACGTTTCAGACACATATTTTGGAGTTATGTGTTACTGATTTTGGGCAGTTGAGTCATTTAAAATAAAATCTCATATTTCCATGGGTGACAATTTAGTCATTGCAACCATTTGATGGATAGTCACATTATCTTAACATCAATCAATCAAAATATATATATATATATATATATATATCAAAGCAGAGACCTCATGCGAGAGTGCATGAGGTCCTGCTAAGTGGCACTTTAATTTTGCATTTAGTTTTTTTTTACCTCTTTCATTAGGTTTTTTTTTTATAGTTACCCAAAAGTTCACATTAACTTATTTTACAGTTATCTTATTAATATCTCATTAATTGCCTAAACTTACACAACATCTTTCTCTATTCTTCATGTCTTTCAGCATATCCACTATTTTAGTATTTTAAAAAAATCAAAAAGTATAATAATTAAGGACTAATAGTAACAACTAACCAGATAAGGCCATGAAGAGAGATAAAGAGACACAAAAATGTTGTGGATTGTTAAATAAAACGCACAATTTCACTATATATTACCAAAATAAAATATTTGAGACTGACAAAACATTTGAAACAGAGAGAAAGAGAAATCTGAAGGGTCACCACCTCCGTTATACTGATCTTCCATCACCATCAAGATGCCGAAACCCCTACGGGTAATTTTTTTTTCTTTTTTCTTCTTAAATTAGGGGTTCAAATATGATTTAGGTTTGGGTAGTTTGGTTGGATAGTTTTTGTTTTGGGTATATAAGTAGAGAGAATATTTGGTGCGCAATGTAAAACCATATTCTACCATGATTTAATTTTAAATCATTTATAAGATACATGCATAAACACTTGCCTACACCATGTCTATGTGAATGCAACGCAAATTAGTTGATTTTCATGGTCCCGTTACTCTTTTGCATTAATTTTTTGTTTCATGATTTAAAAAATATATATATATATATATATTGTTACCTTGAGAAGGATACAAATATGCAGTAAAGTTACTAAACTAATTTTTAATATCTCAAAATGTATATATTTCTTTAATCTAATTTAGTTTACCTTCTCTTTATAATATATGTACAACATTATCCAAAGCCGTTTTACATAAAATATCACAAAATTATCCGTGCATCGCACGGGCAACTTACTAGTTGTAATAATCTTACATTCCCATAAATTATGAACCAATGTATCCTACATTTCTATGAAGTTGGAAGCTGGTATGATTTCATTACATCAAGGGAACCAAATGCATTTAAACAAATTAGTGGATTTCTGTTAGCTCAACTTGTAGTCTTCATCGAACAAAAGATTTGGGGTTTAAACCCCCTCTACACTATAAATTAATTAGTATCTTGACCTAATGATAAAAAATAATCATTATAGAGCAGATGTCATAGGTTGAAATTCTATCATATTTATCTCAAATCAAATTGCCAAAGCTTTTCAGTGTAATACTTTCTTACCCCATTAGTCCAAGTATGAAAATTCTATTGATGATAGGCCACTTGATTGTAGGAAGCCCAGTTGTTCTACATATATAAAGAAGCTTTTTTGTTAATATTTCATCAAATATTCTATAACAAAATACATCATCAAAATTTGGAAAAAAGTTTCTCTCTAAACTAGTTTGGAGAGATATCTTTCAAGCTTCTCTTATATCTTTTTATTATATGTAAATTTTGAAAATCTAACCTTTTGGATTACATGTTCTTATTATATTTTTTGTGCTTTCAAAATTTCAAGAAGATCAAAAATTAATAACTATGTCGTCAATGACATGTTTAAATTTCAAGTTTTTATGGTAAAAAATTATGCATAAAAAATAAATTTTTTTGATCAAATAGTAAATAATATCTGATTTGAACATTCAACATGCATGTTAAGAACATAAAAAAACATGTAATGTAACAATTAAATTTTCAAAGTTCACGTTCAATAAAAAGTTATAGGTGGAGTTTGAAGAAACCTTGTCCTCAAAATCTTGATGTAAAATCACATTATAAATGATATGAGAACATGAAAGATATTGAAAAAAAAAAAAAAAAAAAAAAAAAAAAAAAAAAACTCATATATGATTTTTTTTTCTTCGTAGAGAAACTACTCATAAATGAGGTTGTAATATCAAACCATAAAGTTCCAGGTAATTTTCATTTAAACCTCATAGTTTTGGATAAGTTTTATTTAAATCTTATAATTTCAAATAATTTTATTTAATACTCATAGTTTCTATGATTTTACTTAAAAGTTATACTTTAAAGTAATTTCATTTTAAAACCTTATAATTAAAAAAATTAAACCTAATCGGTCAAGTGACCTTTAATGAGGAGATAGTATCTCATGCGCCTGTCACATAAATTATTTTTCTCTTTAATGAGATTAACGGAATTTGGGACGGAAGGTTTAAATAAAATGTTTTATTTTCTGAAAAAAAAAAAAAAAAAGTTTTAAAAAATGGCAAATTACAACTTACCTACTGTGGTTTGGCCAAAATTAAAGTTGTCTACCTTTGGTTTAAAAGTTGTTATTTTGCCACTTGAGGTTCATCTGTTATTAGGTTTCCGTAACCCACCTTTATACTTTTACCGTTAAAAACACAAAAATAAATAAATAAATAACAAAAACATAAAAATCAAGATGTAAAAACATATTTCTTAAAATGGTGAAATTTTGGCTTAAGAACATTCTTCCACTTCATAAGAACATTCTCAAGGCTATCAATCCAAACAAAACTGTAAAGGGGATAGAAAATATTGAAAAAGAAATTTGTGTTAGAAATAAGTTTGAAAATATAATTTACCAAGATTGTTTCACTAATATTATGGTAGAAATGGAAATCGAGAGACATACCCACGAAAGATGAAGGCCAAATGGAAAGGGAGTAGAACAAGAGTACGAATGGCAGAGGAGTAGAGAATAAAGACATAGTAGCTCAGTCCTTTCAAAGTGGATGCTTTGAATAAGATGTTTAGGCCAACGTTTATGCACTCTGCTGCAACCATGCCTGAAAATGGAAGAACATCCTTGTAACAATATCTCCATGCCATCTCTCTCCAATGTTTATTTTCGTAATTTTGCAACACCCTTTGTTTGCTTCTTATTAATGAACAGAGTAAAAAGGCATCTCTCAGTGGTTATTTTATAATAATGTCATTCTCCATATGCAAATTATATTATAATCTTCGTACTCTCTCTCTCCCCCTAATTATTATTTTTTTTAATTTTTTTTTCTATTGGTTGAAGGCATAATTGATTGGTTGGTGGAATTTAGGTATGATACCTGATTTTGGGTGGATTTGATAAGATTTGAATTGTATGACAATGACTATCATATGCGGAGCTAGGGTGGCCTCCCTTAAAAACCATAGAGGTTAAGAACAACTTACTTATTGGCTCCTAAGATTTTGGCAAAAAATATAGGCATGTATCAGTCCTCAAATCTTAAGTTTGTTCAAAAAAAAAAAAAAAACTTACTTATTGGCTACTAAGATTTTGGCAAAAAATATAAGCATGTATCAGTCCCCAAATCTTAAGTTTGTTCAGGAAAAAAAAAACAAGAATAGAATTTGGCCCATTTCTTCAGCCCGATGCACCCCAAAAATAATAATTTTAACAAATATGAATATCGCAACAAATAAAACCCAAATATTTTCTAAATCAAGGCTCCTAATTAAATAAAGAAAGGTGCTACGTGCACAATATTTTTACAACAAATTATAGGTAGTTAGTTGTTATTGGTTCAAATTTGAACCTAACACTAATATTACTTTTTTACCCTAACAATAACAACCAATAACAACCTACTACTTAAGATTTGTTGTGAAAATGTTGTGAACATATCATTTCTTTTAAATAAAAAATAAACTCCAAAAAATTCGCATAGTTAATATATATAAAAAAAAAAAAAACTCCACAGCCGTTTACTCCCAAAATGTAAAAGTAAAAGTTGATATATATATATATATATATATATATATATATATATATATATATAATAAAAAATAAATAAATAAATTTGCCCTTACGCCACCAAACTTGCTAGTACAACTCTAACTAGTAATCCAGTTCACGCTGTTGAAGAAATGACTAGCCAATCTATCTTCACAGAGGTATCTCTCTTAGTCTCTCTGTTTCTTCAGTTTGAATCTTAAGAGTTAAGAGTTCTGCTTTTTCAATTTATGAATAAAAGTATAGTTTCAAAAAAAAAAAAAAAGTTCTGCCTTTTTATTCGGAAAGAGTAAAGTAATGGTACTTTAGTAGTTTAGTTTGACAATCTAAGACCATTTGGTATATGAGTTTAAACATATGTTTTCAGTTTTTAAACAACATTACACGTATTTCTACACATTTTTTCAAACACACGTATTTTCAAAAAACACAAACATTTATACAAACATTGATCATATCAATTTGTTTGACACTTAGACCATTGATGATATCAATTTGTTTAATTTTTTTTTTTTTTTTTTTTTGGGTCTCTTTTAGTATAAGGACTTATTTTTTCTATTTTACACAAACATTTTTACAAAATACCCACATCAAATTATCTATTATACACTTTATTTTATTTAAGAAATCATTTTTTATTATTTTATTATTATTATTTTTTCTTCATCTATACTATCTATAAAAGGATTCTCCTCTTTGAACTAAACTTTTATGTGATTCAGAAATACCCTTAAACCTTACATTTATTAGGAAGGAACAAAACTTGAGGACAACCTGGTAAAAATATATTTCCAACTCCACGTAAAATGCCTATAAAATATAATACTCTCTACTAATCCATGTCTTCAAAACAAATTTATCCAAAAATTAAAAATTAAAAAAAATCAATCCACTTTGATATTTCCCTCAAGACCACGTTCAAACTTTTTATTTTATTTTTTTACTTTATCAAGACTCACCGGTTTCTTTTATTTAATTTTTCTGTTTTTTTTTTTTTTTTTGAATTTCCGTTTTCCTTAATTCCTAATCTCACGTACACTAGACAAGGTGCGTGTGATGAGAATAGTATTTTTATAACTATTTCTCTTCTCTTTTCACGTTCTCTCTCATCTTTTCCTCAAAAAAATAAAATGATCTCTCTCATCTCTCAACTCTCTTCTCTCTTCACTATCACAAAGCCAAACCTACATGTCCATGGCTGAAGCTCACATAACCACCACAAAGGCCGAAACCTAAATAAATCAAACCTTTTCTCTCTCAAGCTCTCTAAACCCAAACTCCACCTAGCCTAGACCACCATGGCCGAACACCATGGGTTCAGCCAATCGACCACCACAAGCCACCACCAAAATCTCTTAACTTTGGGTTCTCTCTTGGGTTTGGGAACTTGGTGATTTTGTTGGAATTTTTGGCTTAGGTTTGGTGGCTAGACAGTGGTGGCTAGTTGACTGACTTTGTCTTGTTTAGAGGAATTTAGAGGAAGAGAGAGTGAGTGAGGGAGATGGAGATGAAGATGGAGAAGGAGAAAGAAGAGAGTTTGGGGAAGGTATGATGAGGAGGTGAGAGAAAACACAATAAAATATTAAATACATAGTTACAGTAAATAAACAATCACTATAGCAGGTTTGTAAATATACACACTTGAATCTTGGATGGAGTTTGTAAATAATCAAAGCCTGTTTCGTGATTGTTTTAGGCCAAACTGTGTAAAATTTAGAACTTTTTCTATTATGCAGTGGCCAGTGAGTGCTCTTACACATTTTGAATCTTGGATGGAGTGAAGTAGTTCATTTTTATGCTTATTTTATTAACTTATTGTTAAATTGTATTATTTTATTAAAGTTGTAGTACTAGTACTTTAGGAGTCTTTTGGCTTAATATTGTAGAAAACCAAGTTTATTTGTGATATGGGTACTATTTAAACTTATTTGGGAAAATGAGGAGAAACAAATTTCGGCAACACCATTGCCGAAATTCTGAGAAAAAGTAAGAGAAAGGAGAGAGAAATGATGTGATGGAAGTGGGAGAGAGAAAAAAGAAATTTCAGCAATGGTATTACTGAAATATGTGCCCAAAAAAACCTGGACTGACTTGACCAAAATTTAAAAAAAAAAAAAAAAAAAAAAAAAAAAGGAATTGTGGCAATTGAATTGCTGATTGTGGCAAGAGTAATGCTACCGCCACAAACTATTTTAGACTATTTTTACAAATTATTGTTATGACCAACTTCTTACTAATTCTCATCAGGGCCCACCAATAACACCACTTTTTTATTTATCAATAATCATTTACCACATCAGCAATTTGTGAAAGTTTTTGTAAAAAAAAAAATTGTATTTCTATCATTTTGCTTAAAGTAGATGATTACCCCCCAAAAAAAAAAAAACTCAATTGTGGCAATTGAATTGCCGAAATTCAAGGAGTAAAAAATAAATAAATAAATAAAACCTTCAATTTCGGCAATTCAATTGCCACAATTGAGTTTTTTTTTTTTTACAAAAACTTTCACAAACTGCTGATGTGGTGAGTAATTATTGATAAATAAAAATGTGATGTTATTGGTGGGCTCTGATGAGAACTAGTAAGAAGTTGGCCATAACAACAATTTGTAAAAATATTATAAAATAATTTGTTGTGGCAGCATTACTCTTGCCACAATCGGCAATTCAATTGCCACAATTCTTTTTTTTTTTTTTTAATTTTTTTATATTTCGGTTAGGTCAGTCCCCAATTTCGGGTAGGTCAGTTGGGTTTTTTTGGGCACATATTTTGGCAATACCATTGCTGAAATTTCTTTTTTTCTCTCTCGCTTCCATCACATCATTTCTCTCTCCTCTCTCTTACTTTTTCTCAGAATTTCGACAATGGTGTTGCCGAAATTCGCTTCTCTCCTCAATTTCCCAAATAATTTTAAATAGTATCCATATCACAAATAAACTTGGTTTTCTACAATATTCAGCCAAAAGACTCAGTACTTTAGACTTATTATCTTATTTTTTGGCTTAAATTTGGTAATAGTAATATTTATTATTTTTTGTTTAATTAATACTTAATAGTAGTGTTTGACCACTTAACTTAAGCCATTGCTATAGAGTTGTTTATTATAATTAATTTAATTAGGAAATTTAAACATTTGAGGCCTTACAAATATATATATATATATTATTTTTTTTTAAATTTAGTTCATAATCAATTGAAAATGATTTTAATGTGATGAGAAAACTTTGCTGAGTTGAAAATAATTTGTGTAATAAAGTAATTTTTTAATCATGAAATTTGAATACTTAAGAACTTTATACAGCTTAGCTCAGTCCCCTTAAAAAATATTTCTAGCTTCACCACTGAATATGAGTTGTGTAAGTATAATTCAAATTCCATGTGGGTGTTTATTAGGTGAATTTTAAGTTTATAAATGATTACAAGGATTTGAGATTCCGATTGCAATTTGATTAGTCCTTTTGGTGTATAAGGGTAAATGTGACTGGTGTTTCTTAGGGGTATTATAAATGTTACAAGAGCAAGCTTAATATTGACCGTCACCAAAATTCTTGTTAAGCTTTCTTTGACCATGCTAAGGTCATATCCTACATACTTTCCAATAAGTATGAGTAATGAGTTCCATGTGCTCGTGTCATTATCTTTGTGGACAATGGCGAAAGGGGCCAGGGTCCCTAGCTTTTTGAATTTTCCAATATAATAAGTAATAAAATTAAAAATTGAATAAAAACGTATTCATCAGCCCCCCTGGAGGGTTTTCTCTCTCAAAAATCAAAATTTAGAATAGACTCCACAGAATTTTTGAACTTATCCATTAAAAATAAACCTCAAAAAGTAAAATTTGTATAAAAAAAAATCCAACATCTAAGCCAATTTATGAGCCCGTGGCTTTTACAAAACGCCCCATTCTCCTCTAATAAATTTCAAATTACCTACATATATAAAGTTATTATAATTATAAATAAATAAATAAATTATGGGCACCATGAAATTTTCCCCATCACATCGCCTTGCTATATGTCAATTCACCGCACCGACAGTCACCCTACTAGGAGTCCATGAAACCATTCCTCGCCGACACAACTGATACGATCTACCACTCTCTCTCACCCTGTGTCTGCGTGCTTTAAACTACTATGGAAACTCTTGGCCGAATAGACTATATATATATATATATATATTTTTTTTGATAGAGGCCGAATAGACTATTGAATATCTAGGATAGAATCTTGGATAAAATATTATTTTGATCCCTAAATTTTATTAAAAGTTCGGTTTTCATCTCTAAATTTTAATAAATTTATCTTTCATCCTGAAATTATTGAAAATGTTTTATTCATGTCCTTAAACTTTTCCAAAAGTTTGTTATTTACTTTTTTTCATTTCTATTTTTGTCTCTAAACTATTGAAAAAACTCTTTATAAAGTTTAGGGATGAAAAAAGAATTTTTTAAAATTTAGGGACCAAAAACAAACTTTTTTATAAAATTTAGGGACCAAATAGTATTTTAATGAAGTGTTGTACAACTGTACAACACATTTCCCATATAGTTTTTTTTTTTTTTTTTTTTTTGAGAGAGAGAGAGTTTTAATCTATGATCATGATGTCTGTTTCTAATGATATCTTTTTATCACAGAGAGAGAGATTCAACTTATGGTGTCCGCTTCTGATGATATCTCTTTATTATCAAACCAAAACACCAATTGGTTTTTGGTGTAAGTAGAGATTGAACCCCAAACTTTTATTTAACCATAAGTGACTTTACCAGTTAATAAAAGATATTTGTTTTGTTGATTTTATGTTATTTAATAACAATATATTATATAATTGTTTATATTAGGTTAATTATTTTTAACATTAACACTTCGTTGTTCACTCTTTTTTCTATTTCTTTTTTTAAATTTGGTTATTTAATTTGAATTTTAAAATGTGAGTAATTTATAATTTAAGAGAACAAATATTCATTACTAACGTATAGTTTAAGAGAACAAATATTCAAAATTGGGAAGCTACTAATCAATTCTTTATCCCAAGTGATGGAAACTCTAGATGTTTAACCCCTTAAAAGAGCTCAAAGATATAAAACTAAGTAAATAAAAATTGGTTCCTTATAACGTGATACTGGATTACAAATTGTTTAACTGTGTCCATAGAAAAATAGATTATTAGAAATTTCAGTTCATAAGATTTAATGCATTTTGAGTTCACGTAAGCACAACTAACTTGGCCCCCCCGGAAAAATTTCTTGGCTTTGCCACTGTTTGTGGATTTTCTTCCCTTTATGCTGCTTCAGAGTTTAGATGTAACCTTGGCAACTGATTGTACTTCATGCTTTATCTCTTAGTGGTTCTCTATTCTTCTTTATGGGAATTGCTTTGCAAAAGAGGGACTCTGTATGATATTCGTTATATAGTTTCTTTTAGTAAATATGGAACAGGTGCTCAATGGTTCCATTAGTATTGTTTATGAGGACATAGTCTGTGAGGAAGAATTGTCTAATGTGCTGTCACTTAGTGTTCAGCAGAGAGGATCTGGAATCACTTGAAATAGCACAACCTTTTCTTTCTTTGTTTTTAACAGTTAATGTGTTCCTCATTTTACTGTTATTTTCTAAAGTATCCATATCCTTGATCTAAACCATTAGAGATGTGGATTCCATTTTAAAATTTATTTTTCCCAATGACATTAGCAAAATAATACTATGTTTTACCAAGAATCCTTCTCTATAACAAGTGGCTTGAACTTTATCAACGCCAAATGTGTGAAATGACCATTAGTTTTCCTTCTTCTTTTTTAACGGCTTCCGACATTATATTTTTTAGATTCGTGAAACAAATTTCAGGCAAGACTAGCATTCAATCTTTGACACTTGCTGAATTCTCTCTCACTCTATTTCACACAGACTCGTGCATATATGTTTCTGTAGGTTACTGGTTTGAAGTTTGAACGGTTAACTTGTCAAGAATTGGAAGACCCTAGCTGCGTGTTGGAGAGCTGCAATGATGAATGATGACTGTAAGACGTTTTATCTTGGTTAGAAAAAGCATGTCCTCTGTCTCTCTTTTTCTTTCTATTCATGCCCACAAGCAGGAAGTGATGGTAAATAACCACTTATGCTCTCATGTAAATTGGACAAATGTAATTTTGGTTTCTTTACTAAGCATGACTTATCTGCAAACAAATCTGGAAATCATTCAGGGGGGGTTACAACTTACAACCACTGGCAGCAAGAACATCAAGTTCAACCAATGATTGCCAATGATGATGACAAAGGAACCAAGGCAACTTTTCTCTGTTTAGTGCTATCTTTTGTGTGTGTTAGTTGGCCACTAACTATAATCTGAAATATTGGCTCAATGTGATTATATAGGAGTACTATGGGCCATTCCAGGTGCTTGAAAGAGCAGGCTAACTGGCTTATAACTTGGACTTAGTCCCTCATTCGGAGCTCATGTGATTCCTTTATCTTCCTTGCCTCATGTTGATACAGAAGGTGTCATTTGTTCTTAACTTAAAGCCAAGGAGGATGAAGAAAATTCATAACAAAGTCATCTCTTAAGTCGTGGTTCATTGGCCAGGTAACCCTGTAGAAGATGCCACTTGGGAGATCTTGCATGCTCTTCAAGAGCATTACCCTCAACTTGTGGGCGAAGTTCTCTTAAGGGGAGGGTTATGTCATGTAGCTAGCTAGAAATGCTGAAAGAGTTGCGGGTGAGCTGTAAAGTGATAAGATGCTAGAGATAGAGTGTGACGGTTAGTTGCCAGTCTGTTGAGTTAGTTATACTAGCAGTTGAGCCGTGGTTGAGTTGTATTGGTTCTCATTGGCTAATGCCATTGCAAGAATTTCCTATCAATACTTGTAATTGATACATTGATTGACATATCTGAAATGCAATGCAAATTCCTTTATCATTCTCCTTCTTTGTTATATTGACTGTTGAGTGACAGCATTTATCGGATGGAATGATCAGTAATGATGCTGTGATAAGCTGTTAAGTGATAAAGATGTTAGTGATACGGTGTGACAGTTAATTAGTTAGTTGTTACTTTTTAGTCACTTGAGTTAGTTATACCAGTAGTTGAGTTGTGGTTAAGTTGTATCGGTTCTCATTGGCTAATGCCATTGTCAGAATGACCTGTAAATACTTGTAATTGACCCATTGACATACATGAAATGTAATTCAAATTCCTTTCTCATTCTCCCCTGTTCTTCAATAACCTCGCTCCCCCAACACTACACACTCATTTCTTCAGCAGCAACCTAAGAAGCTCATTTCAAAAACAAAACAAAAGAAATGATTAATTGCTGATTGTAGGTAGTCAGATATCAACCCACATCTTTGGCCCTTCCAAGGTGCACTTTTACTGTAAAAGCGAAAATACCATTGAGGTATTGGATTGCAAGCAGCTCAGTGCTATTCAATCTTTAATCAGCTAGTATTCATCTGCAAATATCTATTCTACGTACCTTCAAATTTCTAGTTATTCAACAAAGGGGTCTTATCATCAGTCGAAGATCCCAAGCTCAATTCCTCTTTAGCTTTTGCCCATATGACAGCATAAAATCCAATTGATAATATTATTGATCCAATGAGGCTGCAACAATAGGAAGAAAAGAAAAAATTCCAATGAACTGTGAAAATTAGCTGATCCTTTCTTCTTGATAAAGTACTCTAATTGGTATTTTAGTCTAGAGGAGAAGGTAATTTGTGTCTCTATATACATGCGTAAATGTGCATTTTGATGAAAAAGAGAGATTTATATACCTCCCAAGATAGAGAGCATCACCAAGGAATATGACACCCATTGCAGCTGCAATGACTATTGACAATGGCTTAAAGATTGAAACATACACAGGCCCCTTCAAGTGCAAGGCCCATGCGAGAACAACACTGATGGATGAACCAAAGAAACCCTGATTGGGGAGAATGAAAGTTAGATATTATCAATAACTTCTGTCATTGGGTATTGTCCACGTTTCTTGGTTCTTACCGAGTATATAATGGTGACCAATGCTACATCAGGCCTTAGCGTCCAAGTATGTAAGTTTCCTTCTGCCATTAAACATACTGGTGCAGATATAATTGTTCCACACAGGGCATATAAGAAGACCACAACTATCTCTGCTGGATATATTTTCATTACTTGGGTCTATAAAAAATGCAGAGAATTCAATTTTAGCTTCTCTAAAGTCTGTCTCATAACGTCATGAGACAAGAAAAGTATTACCCACATTCGTGCTATATATCGAAAGGACTAATCAAGTTACAATCAGGGCTACTCATAATCATTTATATAAGCCAAGCCAAGACCTACCTAGTAAACACCCAATGTGGGACTTGGCACATGCCTGCACATAACACAGTCATACAATCCAATCCAATTTAATCAAATTCATACTTTGAAGTATCACCTATCACATAAAAGTACCTGAACAATGCTCCAGCCTGAAAACAGAAGGTTCTCAACAGCAAGTAAAAGGCCACCTATCACCCATTTTGTTTCTGATGTGCCTCGCGGAGAATGAAGTGAAAGAGATAGTGATTGAGATGGAGATATGATTGTAGGGCCCTTGTAGAAAAGCACTACGAATGCTCCTGATATTGATACTAATGTGCCAATGATTTTAGCCTGAGTGATTGAGCTTCTCAAGGCTAGATTTTCCATTCTTTTGAAGAACCAATAAAAATAGAGGAAAGGAAGAAAATTTAGTGATAGTAATCAACAATAAATGTGTTCATCACACTCATTGATTAAAGCAATATGCGTAATCATTGTACTACGGTTATACATGCTTGTATCTAGCTATAAGGAAGAGGTGGGTTTAAGAAGTTTAAATTTTATCACAAAGCAGAAATGTATAAATAAAGGCTCAATAATACATCAGGTATGGCAATGAGCGCATGACCTCCTGCACTATCTTTATATATTAGACCTTCTCCACTTTGTAATTCTTTGTACCATATCTGATATGTAATCAATCACTCTACCTCTCGTTTAAAAAATTAAAAATTTGCATGTTCAAAGGCGTTAAATCTATAGTTTCTGTCATCAACTTAGATTGCAGAATTCTTGGTGAGGCAAGATTTTATGCTCGAGAAGCAACTGCAACTTTCTTGAATATCTCATCTCAGGGGCTTCTGCCTAAGGGCCTGAGATGCTTTGTATATTTTGGCAACCTGTTCTATGTTTGGGTTTTCTTTTGTTTTGTTTTGTTTATTTATGTAATAGACTAGTGTATTATCTTATGTAATAAACAAAAACCACGCTATTGCCATGATCATTATTTTATGAACTAATTGAGTTCCTCACAACAAAAGTCACTTCACAAAAAGAATAAACAAATGCATAAAAAAAGGGGCAAATATCATCACTCCTAATCGCTTTCGGGCAAGCAGGCTATATTAATTAAGATCATCATTAAAATAATGATTTAACAAATTTTTTTTTTCCTTTTTTTTTTCTCTGTCCTTCCTAAATTAATGAGTGCATTTTAGTAGGTAGGGAGGATGACTGGTAGATTATAAGTGTGTAAACGACTCTATATGTATCGAGGACTTCAACCACTTGAAAAGAAGCAAACTATTAGTGGGAGTACACAATACTTTGCAAAAATATATTATTTAATTTTTTTAAAATGGGGCAAATATCATCACTCCTAATTGCTTTCGGGCAAGCAGGCTATATTAATTAAGATCATCATTAAAATAATGATTTAACAAATTTTTTTCCTTTTTTTTTCTTTGTTGTTCCTAAATTAATGAGTGCATTTTAGTAGGTAGGGAGGATGAATGGTAGATTATAAGTGTGTAAACGACTCTATATTTATCAAGGAATTCAACCACTTTAAAAGAAACAAACTATTAGTGGTAGTACGCAATACTTTGCAAAAATATATTATTTAATTTTTTTAAAATTTAGGGTCACAATTGCAACATGTTACAAATTTAAGGGACCATCAAAACTTAAAAGCCTTGTAACTCAATTAGCAATTCCTCGGATTTCTAATGGAAACGTTCATGGTTCAAATCCCTCCTCCTTAACTACTGAATTATAAATAATAAAAAATTAGGTACAAAAATGACTTGAGTGAAGTTGCTGATTAGAATGAAGAAGAAAGACCTGAAAATAACAGCAAGTATGTAGGTAAAAGCCGGTGAGAGGTTGCTGATGGCTGAAGCAAGAGTCGGTGAACTGTATTCTATTCCTTTATAGCCACACAACTGAGCTAAAAACCTGCATATCCTCCCAAACATAAAAAATATAAGCATAAGACCAAAATACACATTTCAGACACATATTTTGGAGTTATGTGTTACTACTATTTGGGCAATTGAGTCATTTAAAATAAAATCTCATATTTCCATGGGTGGCAATTTAGTCATTGCAACCATTTGATGGGTAATCACATTATCTTTACACTGTAATAATCTTACATTCCCGTAAATTATGAACAGCCAACATATCCCACATTTCTTGGAAGTTGGAAGCTGGTATGATTTGGTTACATTAAGTGAACCAAATGCACTCGAACAAATAAGTGGATTTCAGTTAGCTCAACTTATAAAATCTTCATTGAATAAAGGATTGGGGATTCAGACCTTGTCTACACCATGAATCAATTAGTATTTTGGCATGATAATAAAGAGCAATCATCATAGAGCAGATGACACAAATTGAAATTCTATCGTATCTATGATCAAATCTAAAATCAAATTGCAAAAGCTTTTCTATGTAATAGATTCTTACCCAATCAGTACAAGTAGTAAAATTTTATTGATGAGAGGCCACTTGATTGTAGGAAGCCTGGCTGTTCTACACTTATGAAGTAGCATTTTTGTTAATATTCCATCAAATATTCTATAACTAAATACATTGTCAAAATCTGGAAAATGATTATTTCCAAACTAGTTTGGAGAGACACTTCAAATTTTTCCGATATCTTTTTATTAATTGTAAATTTTGAAAATCTAACAATTGGATTACATGTTCTTATTATATTCTCTATTGCAAAATTTCAAAAAGATCAAATACCAATATCTATGTGATCAATAACATGTTTAAATTTCAAGTTTTTATGGTAAAATATTATGCATAAAAAATAAGTTTATTGAACTAATAATAAATAATATCCAATTTAAATGAAATTTGACGTGATGTTAAGAACATAAAAAACATGCAATCTACTAGATTTTCAAAATTGTCGTCCAATAAAAGATATAAGTGAAGTTTGAAAGGTTTCTCACCGTATTAATTCAAAAAGAAACTTGTCCTCAAAATCTCGATGTAAAATCATAATGTAAATGATATGAGAATGTGAAAGATATTGAGATAATATAGTTCTGGGTAAGTTTTATTTAAACCTTATAATTTCAAATAATTTTATTTAATACTCATAGTTTCACATGATTTTAATTAAAAGTTATACTTTTATATGGTTTCATTTAATCCTTATAGTCTAAAGTAATTTCACCTCAAACCTTATAATTAAAAATAAAATTTACCTTTAATGAGATTAAACAGAATTTGTGATAGAAGGTTTAAATGAAATGTTTTTTTTTTTTTTGGAAATTAAAAAAAAAAAAAAAAAAAAAACTTTGAGGTTTACATAAAATATTTTGAAAGTTTAAGGTTGAAATAAGTTTGAAAATATAATTTATCGAGTATTAATTGTTTCACTAATATTATAGAAATGGAAATCAAGAGACATACCCACGAAAGATGAAGGCCAAAGGGAGGAGAACAAGGGTAGAAATGGCAGAGGAGTAGAGAATAAAGACATAGAAGCTCAGTCCTTTCAAAGTGGATGCTTTGTATAAGATGTTTAAGCCAACGTTTATGCACTCTGTTGCAACCATGGCTGAAAATGGAAGAGCATCCTTGAAACCATTTCTCCATGCCATTTCTCTCTCTCTCTACCTAATATTCTGTCAATAGCAGAGGTGCTTTTTATAACAATTTCATAATAAGTTGGTAAGAAGTCATTAACGGTAATAATAAAGAATTATGACGCTAAAAAGAACTAAACACATACATTATTAAAATAATACTAGTAATATATTATTATTATTATTATTGTTATTATTATTATTATTATTAATTAGTTTTTTTTAAGTAAGTATATGAATAGTTGATTTAAGTATGAAATAAACTCTCTTATATATATATTGTCATTTTTGATAATTTACTCTTCAAACTGCCACTTTTATAAGTACTAACCAAACATCCAGTTTTTTCAAAAAGCATTTTCTAACAGTTTTTACCAAACGCTTAATTTTTTGAAAAAACACTTTTTCATTCTGCACTTTTTAAAAACTCTACTTTTTCAAAAAGTCCAACTTTAAAAAGTTGAACTATACTCGCCCTAACTTTGCATCCCTCAGTGGTTATTTTATGATGTCATTCTCCTCTTGCAAATTATTGGTTTTGCTTTCAATGAATAGTTATATGCTGACGTTATTAGTTTTAGTTTTCTATTGGTGGAAGGTATGATTGATTGGTTGGTGGACTTGAGGTATGATACCTGAAATTGGGTGTATTTAATAAGACTGAATTATATGAATATGATTTTTGTTAAGTATAATTTGAATCTTGAGTTGTTTATTAGGTGGATCTTGACTTTATAAATGATTATAAAGATTCCGATAGCAATTTGATTGGTCTTTTTGGAGTATAAGGGCAAGCCTAATATTGACGGTCAACAAAATTGCTGTTAAGCTTTATTTAACCATGCTAAGGTCATGTCCTACATGCTTTCCAATAAGTATGAATTGCCTGTACTCGTATCATTATCTTTGTGGATTTTCTTCCTTTATGATGCTTCAGAGTTTAGATGTAATCTTGGCAACTGATTGTATCTGCATACTTTATCTCTTAGTGTTTCTCTATACTTCTTTATGAGAATTGCTTTCCGAAAGAGGGATTCCTTATGATATTCGTTATATGGTTTCTTTTAGCAAATACGGAACAGGTGCTTAATGGTTCCATTAGTATTGGTTATGAGGATGCCCCCTGGCGGCATGGTGCGTTGATAGGAGTCCCGGACTGGATCACACCTTTAGGTCCAAGAGTTGTCTGGTTCAAGTCATGCGTGTAGTGACCCAAAAAGGGGGGTCTTGCATTTCATGGAATCCCACATCGCCTAGGAAAGCACATGAGAATGTGTTCATAAGGAATGACCTCCCTTTAATGTGTAGAAGCCTTTTCCCCAGCGCAACCTGAGGAAGAACAAAACCATGAGGGATATGGGCCTCAAAGTGGACAATATCTACACAGTTGAGGTGGGGCCGTTACAGAGGCTATCAAAGCCATACCCTAGCCGGAAGTGTGAGCCCTACACGCGAGGACGCGTGTGCCCGTAAGGGGGCCTTTAATGCACTTCACAAAAAATGGTGCATCATGATCACAGGCATGAGGCCCTTTTTTGTTCATCAAAAAAATAAAAGTATTGGTTATGAGGACATAGTTTGTGAGGAAGAATTGTCTAATGTGCCGTCACTTAGTGTTCAGCAGAGAGGATCAGGAAGTGCAAATCATTGTTATTCACTTATTCATAATATTTCATCACTTAAAATAGCACAACCTTTTCTTTCTTTGTTTTAAACAATTAATTTGTTCCTCTTTTTCCTGTTATTTTCTAAAGTATCCATATCCTTGATCTAAACCATTAGAAATGTGGATTCCATTTTAAATTTTATTTTTCCCGATTACATTAGCAAAATAATGCTATGCTTTACCAAGAATCCTTCCCTATAACAAGTGGCATGAACTTTATCATTACTCATTTCAACGCCAAGTGACCATTAGTTTTCCTTTTTATTTTACCATTTTCACGGCTTCCGACATTATATTTTTTAGATTCATGAAACAGATTTCAGTCAAGACTGGCATTCAATCTTTGACACTGCTGAATTCTCTCTCTCTATCACACAGACACACGCATGTATGTTTCTGTAGGTTACCGGTTTGAACGGTTGACTTGTCAAGAATTGGAAGACCCTAGCTGTATGTTAGAGAGCTGCAACGATGACTGTAAGAAATTTTATCTTGGACATAAACAGCATGTCCTCTGTCTCTTTTTTTTCTCTCTATTCATGCCCACAAGCAGGGAAGTGGTAGTCAATAACCACTCATGCTCTGTCGTAAATTGGACAAATGTAATTTTGTTTTCTTTACTAAGCATGACTTATCTGCAAACAAATCTGGAAATCATCCAGGGGGAGCTACGACCACTGGCAAGAACATCAACTTCAGCCAGTGATTGCCAATGATGATGACAAAGGAACCAAGGCAACTTTCCTCTGTTTAGTCATCAGTGCTATCTTTTGTTTTAGTTAGTTGGCCGCTAACTGTAGCCTGAAATATTGGCTTAATGTGATTGTCCTAAATTATGTTGGAGTACTATGGGCCATTCCAGGTAATTTAAAGAGTTGGCTAAGTGGCTTATGAGTTGGACTTACTCTCTCATTCTCTAGATTTTCGTATGTCCTGCTTGAAGCCAAAATTGGGAGTTGATGTGGTTTATTTACCTTCCTTGCCTCATGTTGACACTGAAGGTGTCATTTGTTCTGAGCCTAAAGCCAATCTACAAAGGAGGATAAAGAAAATTCATAAGAAAGCCGTCTCTGAAGTCATGGTTCATTGGCAAGGTACCCTTGTAGAAGATGCCACTTGGGAGATCTTGCATACCCTTTAGCAGCATTATGCTCACCTTGTGGGCAAGGTGCTCTAATGGGAAGGGTAATATCATGTAGCTGGCTTGAAATGCTGAACAGCAGTGGGTTCTGCACAACAGTTTGTTTTGAACTTGTAATATGGACTGTTGAGTGACAGCATTTATCGGATGGAATGATCAGTAATGAGCTGTTAAGTGACAAAGATGTTAGCGATAGGGTGTGACAGTTAATTAATTAGTTGTTACTTGTTAGTCTGTTGATTTAGTTATACCAGTAGTTGAGTTGTATTGGTTCTCATTGGCTAATGCCATTGTAAGAATTGCCAGTAAACACTTGTAATTGATCCATTGACAAACATACATGAAATGTAATGCAAATTCCTTTCTCATTCTCAATTCTCTTCTCTTATTCTGTCTACTTGGAGGGTGACTCCTTCGAACCATTCAATCACTCTCCCCTGTTTCAATTACCTCGTTCCCCAAAACACTACACACTCATTTCTTCATCAGCAACCTAAGAAGCTGATTTCAAAAACAAAACAAAACAAAATAAATGATTAATTTCTGATTGTAGGTACTCAATATCAACACATATTTATATCCTTCTGAGGTGTGCTTTTATTATAAAAGCAAAAATACCATTGAGGTATTGGATTGCAAGTAGCTCAGTGCCATTCAATCTTTAATCAGCTAGTATTCATCTGCATTTATCTATTCTACGTACCTTCAAATTTGTAGCTGTTCAACAAAGGGGTCTTATCATCAGACGAAGATCCCAAGCTACCACAACAATAGTCTTTTCTCAATTCTTCTTTAGCTTTTGCCCATATGACAGCATAAAATCCAATTGATAATATTATTGCTCCAATGAGGCTGCAACATTAGGAAGAAAAGACAAAATGCCAAAGAACCATGAAAAATAAAAACAAAACAACTTACACATGTATTAGTTGATCCCTTCTTCTTGATAGATTACTCTAATTGGTATTTTTAGCATGTAGAAGGTAATTTGTGCCTCTATATAAATGCGTAAATGTGCATTTTGATGAGAAAGAGAGATCTATATACCTCCCAAGATAGAGAGCATCACCAAGGAATATGACACCCATAGCAGCTGCAATGACTATTGACAATGGCTTAAAGATTGATACATACACAGGCCCCTTCAAGTGCAAGGCCCATGCGATGACAACACTGATGGATGAACCAAAGAATCCCTGATTGGGGAGAATGAAAGTTAGATATTATCATTAACTTCTTTCATTTGGTATTGTTCACGTTTCTTGGTTCTTACCGAGTATATAATGGTGACCAATGCTACATCAGGCCTTAGTGTCCAAGCAAGTAAGTTTCCTTCTGCCATTAAACATACTGGTGCAGATATAATTGTTACACACAAGGCGCATAAGAAGACCACAACTATCTCTGATGGATATATTTTCATAACTTGGGTCTGTAAAAAATTGCAGAGAATTCAATTTTAGCTTCTCTAAATTCTGTCTCATAATGTAATAAGACAAGAAAAGTATCACTCACATTTGTGCTATATATGGAAAGGACTTATCAAGTTACAATTAGTGCTACTCAATCATTTATATAAGCCAAGCCAAGATCTACCTAGTAAACACCCAATGTGGGACTTAGCACGTGCCCGCACATAACACTCATACAATCCAATTTAATCAAATCCACACTTTGAAGTATCACCTATCACATAAAAGTACCTGAACAATGCTGCAACCTGAAAACAGAAGGTTCTCGACAGCAAGTAAAAGGCCACCTATCACCCATTTTGTTTCTGATGTGCCTCGTGGAGAATGAAGTGAAAGAGACGGTGATTGAGATGGAGATATGATTGTAGGGCCCCTGTAGAAAAGCACTACCGATGCTCCTGATATTGATACTAATGTGCCAATGATTTTAGCCTGAGTGATTGAGCTTCTCAAAGCTAGATTTTCCATTCTTTTGAAGAACCAATAAAAATAGAGGAAAGGAAGAAAATTTAGTGATAGTAATCAACAATAAATGTGTTCATGACACTCAATGATTAAAGCATAGGCGTAATCATTGTACTATGGTTAGACATGCTTGTATCTATAAGGAAGAGGAGGGTTTAAGAAGTTTAAATTTTATCACAAAGCATAAATGTATAAATAAATGCTCAATAATACATCAAGTAAGGCAATGAGCGCATGACCTCCTGCATTATCTTTATATATTAGACCTTCTCCACTTTGTAATTCTTTGTACCATATCAAATGTGTAATCAACCACTCTATTGCTTAGCTTTAATTTTGGTTAGTTATATATGCAGAAATTGCTGGTTTATGTATATGCAGGGTGTAAAAGGAGTGACTGGTCACAAATTCGACGTTAAACTACTAGGATCCCTTTCGAGAGAAGTTTCTGTCATCAAATTAGATTGCAGAATTCTTGGTGAGGAAATATTCTATGCTCGAGAAGTAACTGCAACTTTCTTGAATATCTCAAGGGCTTCTGCCTAAGGGCCTGAGATGTTTTGTATATTTTGGCAACCTGTTCTATGTTTGGGTTTTCTATTGTTTTGTTTTGTTAGGGAGGATGAATGATAGATTATAAGAGTGTAAACAACTCTATATGTTCCAAGGACTCAACCACTTGAAAAGAAACAAATTATTAGTGGTAGTACACAATACTTTAAAAAAATATATTTAATTTTTAAAAAATTTAAGGTCACAATTGCAGCATATTACAAATTTTAGGAATGATCAGGGATCAAGAGTCTTGTAACTCAATTGGTAATTATAGATATTTCTAATGGAAACATTCATGGTTCAAATCCCTTTTACCCAACTATTCAATTATAAATAAAAAATTATTAAATTAGGGACAAATATGACTTGAGTAAAGATGCTAATCTGAATTTAGAAGGTAAGACCTGAAAATAACAGCAAGTATGTAGGTCAAAGCCGGTGTGAGGTTGCCGATGGCTGAAGCAAGAGTCGGTGAGCTGTATTCAATTCCTTTATAGGCACACAACTGAGCTAAAAATCTGCATGCCCTCCCAAACATAAAAAAATATAAAAATAAGATCAAAATACACATTTCAGACACATTTTGGAGTTATGTATTACTAATTTGGGCAATTGAGTCATTTAAAATAAAATATCATATTTCCATAGGTGGCAGTTTAGTCATTGCAACTATTTGATGGGTAATCATATTATCTTTACATTGTAATAATCTTACATTCTTGTAAATTACGAACTAATATATACCACATTTCTTGGAAGTTGAAAGCTGGTATGATATCTTTACATCAAGCGAACAAAATGCACTTAAACAAATTAGTCGGTTTTAGTTAGTTTAACTTATAAAGTCTTCATCGAACAAAAGATTTGGAGTTCGAAACCCACCTATACTATAAAATTAAAAATAAATTAGTATCTTGGCTTGATGGTAAAGAGCAATCATCACAAAGCAGATACCATAGGTTGAAATTTTATCATATTTATCAAATCTCAAATCAAATTGCAAAGATTTTCGGTGTAATACTTTCTTACCCAATTATTCCAAGTAGGAAAATTCTATTGATGAGAGGCCACTTGAATGTAGGAAGCCCGGTTGTTCTACATGTATGAAGTAGCTTTTTTGTTAATATCCCATCAAATATTCTATAACTAAATACATCATCAAAATCTCGATATAAAATCACACCGTAAATGATATGAGAAGACTAGAAGAGAAAGATTTGAGAAAAAAAAAAATACTCATAAATGATTTTATTTATTTATTTTTGAGAAACTACTCATAAATGAGGTTGTAATATCAAACCATAAAGGTCTAGGTTTTTTTTTTTTTTTTTTTTTTTTTTTTTTTTTTTTTTTTTTTTTTTTTGAGAAGAAGGTATTTTTCATTTAAGCCTCATAGTTTTAGATAAGTTTTATTTAAACCTTATAGTTTCATATTATTTTAATTAAAATTTATACTTTTATATAGTTTCATTTAATCCTTATAGTTTAAAGTAATTTCACTTTAAACCTTATAATTAAAAAAAAAAAAAATTAAACCCAATCTGTCAAGTGACCTTTAATGAGATTAACGGCATTTGAGACAGAAGGTTTACATGAAATGTTTTTTTTTGGAAAAAAAAATTAAAAAACTTTGAGTTTTACATAAAATATTCTCAAAGTTTAAGATTGAAATAAGTTTGAAAATATAATATATGGAGATTTTTTTTCACTAATATTATAGGAATGGAAATCAAGAGGCATACCCACGAAAGATGAAGACCAAAGGGAGGAGAACAAGAGTAGCAATGGCAGAGGTGTAGGTAATGAAGACATAGTAGCTCAGTCCTTTTAAATTGGATGCTTTGAATAAGATGTTTAAGCCAACGTTAATGCATTCTACTGCAACCATGGCTGAAAATGGAAGAGCATCCTTGTGACAATATCTCCATGCCATCTCTCCCTCTCTCTCTCTCTCTCTCCCTCCCTAATGATCTTTGCAACACCCTTTGTTTGCTTCTTAATGAATAGAGTAAAAAGGCATCTCTCAGTGGTTATTTTATTTTATAATGTCATTCTTCACATGCAGATTATATTATAATCCTTGTACTCTCTCAGATGTTTTTTTTTTCTATTGGTGGAGGGCATAATTGATCGGCTGGTTTAATGAGATTGAATTGTACGAGTATGTGTTTGTGTGGATTTAATAAGATTGAATTGTACGGATATGTGTTTGTGTGGATTTAATAAGATTGAATTGTACAAGTATGTGTGTGTAAGTATAATTCGAATCCGGCATGGGTGTTTATTAGGTGGATCTTGAGTTTATATATGATTATAAGGATTCCAATTGCAATTTGATTAGTCCTTTTGGGTATAAGGCTAAATGTGACTAGTACTTTTTTGGAGTATTTACAAATGGCAAGCCTAATATTAACTGTCATCAAAATTGTTGAAAAGTTTTTTTTGACCATGCTAAGGTCATGTCTTACATGCTTCCCAATAAGTATGAATTCCCTGTACTCATGTCATTATCTTTGTGGATTTTCTACCTTTATGATGCTCCAGAGTTTAGATGTAACCTTGGCAACTGATTGTATCTGCATGCTTTATCTCTTAGTGGTTCTCTATACTTCTTTATGGGAATTGCTTTCCAAAGGAGGGATTCTTTATGATATTCGTTATATAGTTTCTTCTAGTAAATATGGAACAGGTGCTTAATGGTTCCAATAGTATTGGTTATGGGGACATTGTCTGCAAGGAAGAATTGTCTAATATGCTGTCACTTAGTGTTCAGCAGAGAGGATCTGGAAGTGCAATACATTTTTATTCACTTATTCATAATATATCATCACTTATAATAGCACAACCTTTTCTTTGTTTATTTTAAGCAGTTAATTTGTTCCTCTTTTTCCTGTTATTTTCTGAAGTATCCATATCCTTATTCTAATCCATTAGAAATGTGGATCCAGAGTGTGTCCTATGTCTCTCTTTTTCTCTCTATTAATGCCCACAAGCAGGAAGGTGGTTCACTTACGGTCTGTGGTAAATTGGACAAATGTAATTTTGGTTTCTTTGCTAAGTGTGATTTATCTGCAAATAAATCTAGAACTCATTCAGGGGAGTGTGACCACCAGCAAGAACTTCAAGTTCAGCCAGTGATTGCCAATGATGATGTCAAAAAACCAAGGCAACTTTGCTCTGCTTAGTGCTATATTTTGTTTTAGTTAGTTGGCCACTAACAATGGCCTGAAATATTGGCTGAATGAGATTGTTCTAAATTACATACGAGTACTATGGGCCATTCCAAGTGCTTCAAAGAGTAGGCTAAGTGGCTTGTAAGTTGGACTTACTCTCTCATTCTTCATCCAGATTTTTATATGTCCTGCTGGAAGCCAAAATTGGGAGCTGATGTGGTCTCTTTACCTTCCTTGCCTCATGTTGATACAGAAGGTGTCATTCGTTCTGAGCCTAAAGCCAATCTCCAAAGGAGGATGAAGAAATTCATAACAAAGCCTCCTCTGAAATCATGAAGGTACCCCCTGTAGAAGATGCCACTTGGGAGATCTTGCATACCCTTCAGCAGCATTACCCTCGTGTTGTGGGCAAGGTGCTCTAAAGGCGAGGGTAATGTTATCTAGCTAGCTTGAAATGTTGAAGAGCAGTGAGTTCTGCAAAACAGTGGGTTTTGCACTTGTAATATTGAGTGATGAGTGACTGCATTATCAGATGGCATGATAAGTAGTGATTTTGTGATAAGCTATAAAGTGATAAGATGTTAGAGATAGTGTGTGACAGTTAGTTAGTTAGTTAGTTGTTAGTCTGTTGGGTTAGTTATATCAGTAGCTGAGCCATGGTTGAGAATTGGTTCTCATTGGTTAATGCCATTGTAAGAATTGACTATAAATACTAGTAATCAATCCATTGATAGACATATCTGATATGTAATGCAAATTCCTTTATCATTCTCAATTCTCTTCTCTTATTCTCTCTACTTCTTAGAGGGCAACTCCCTTGAACCTGTCAATCACTCTCCCCTGTTCTTCATCAACCTAATTCCTTAAAACACTCAAACACACTCGGTCATTTCTTCAGCAGCAATCTAAGAAGCTCATTTCAAAAACAAAATAAAAGAAATGATTAATTTCTGACTCTAGGTACTAAGAGATATCAGCAAACATTTTTACCCTTATGAGGTGTGCTTTTACTGTAAAATTGAAAAAACTATTGAGGTATTAGATTGCAAGTAGCTCGGTGCTATGCAATCTTTAATCAGCTAGCATTCATCTGCATACATCTATTCTACATGCCTTCAAATTTGTAGCTATCCAATGAGGTGTGCTTTTACTGTACAATTGAAAAAATTATTGAGGTATTAGATTGCAAGTAGCTCGGTGCTATGCAATCTTTAACCATAGCATTCATATGCATACATCTATTCTACGTCTTCAGATTTGTAGCTATCCAACAAAGGGGTCTTATCATTAGATGAAGATCCCAAGCTAGCACTGCAATAGTCTTGTCTCAATTCTTCTTTAGCTTTTGCCCATATGACACCATAAAATCCAATTGATAATATTATTGCTCCAATGATGCTGCAACATTAGGAAGAAAATAAACAAGGCCAATGAACTGTGAAAAAATAAATCCAAAGCAACTAATACATGTAGTAGCTGATCCTTTCTTCTTGATGTATTATTCTAATCAGTATTCTAGTATGGCAGAGAAGGTACATTGTGCCTTTGTATACATGCATAAATGTGCATTTTCATGAGAGAGAGAATTATATACCTCCCAAGATAGAGAGCATCACCAAGGAATATGACACCCATAGCAGCAGCAATGACTATTGACAATGGCTTAAAGATTGATACATACACAGGCCCCTTCAAGTGCAAGCACCATGTGTGAATAACACTGTTGAAGGATGAACCAAAGAATCCCTGATCGGAGAGTGAAAGTTAGATATTATCAATAACTTGTTCTGTCATTTGGTATTGTACATGTTTCGTAGTTCTTACCGAGTATATAACGGCGACCAATGTTATATCAGGCCTTAGTATCCAAGAACTTAAGTTTCCTTCTACTATTAAACATACTGGTGCAGATATAATTGTTGCACACAAGAGGTATAAGAAGACCACAACTATCTCTGCTGGATATATTTTCATAACTTGGGTCTGTAAAATGCCAGAGAATGCAAAGTTAGCTTCTCTAAAGTTTTTGTCTGATAATGTCACGAGACAAGGCAAGCGTTAGTCACATCTATACTATATCCCAAAAGGACAAATTAAGTTACAATCAAGATTTCTCATAAGTCACAGTCATTTATGTAAGCCAAGATCTACCTAGAAAACCCTCAATGTGGGAGTGTGGGACTTAGCACATGCCTGCACAATACACACTCGAACAATCCAATCCACAATTTGAAGTATCACCTATCACAAAAAAAATACCTGAACAATGTACCAGCCTGAAAACAGAAGATTCGAAGCAGCAAGTAAAAGGCCACCTATCACCCACTGTGTTTCTGATGTGCCTTGTGGAGAATGAAGTGAAAGAGATGTTGACTGAGATGAAGATATGATTGTAGGGCCCTTGTAGAAAACCACTACCAATGCTCCTGATATTGATACTATTGTGCCCATGATTTTAGCCTGTGTGATTGAGCATCTCAAAGCTAGATTTTCCATCCTTTTTGAACCACCAATAAAAATAAAGGAAGGGAAGAGAATTTGGTGATAGTAATAAAAAATAAATGTGTTCAAGAAACTCAATGATTAAAGAAATAGGCATAATGTATCTATTAGGAAAAAGGTGGGCTTAAGAAGTTTAAATTTTATCACAAAAAACCTTAAATGTATAAATAAAGGCTCAATAAAACATCAAGTAGGGCAATGGCATGGATGACCTATTGCACTATCTTTATATATAAGTCCTCCATTTTCTAATTTCTTGTATCATATCACACATGTGATCAAACCGCTCTAACTCCCATTTAAAAAGTTAAAAACTCACATGTTCAAGGGTTCTTCTTCTATTGCTTACTCTCAGAGAGCTTTAATTTTGGGATACTGATAGACAAAGGTTTTTAATTCCTAGTGGTGCTGCCATGCTGTGTAGTTATACATAATTGCTGTTTTATGCATATGCAGGTTGCAAAAGGAGTGACTTGTCACAAACTTGACATTAAACTTATAGCATCCCTTTTGAGAGAACTGAAAAGTTTCTGTAATCAAACCAGATTGCAGAATCCTTGGTTAGGCAAGATGTTATGCTCAAGAAGCAATTGCAACTTTCATGAACAGTTGCTAATGGACTGGTGTACTGTCTTTTTATTTTTTATGTTATGCACCAAAAAACAAACCATGACATTGCCTTAATCATATTTTATGAAATTATTTCTTCCTCACAACAAATCTCATTTTATAAAAAGAATAAACAAATGCAAAAAAAGAAAGGGGCAAATATAATATCACTCCTAATGGCTTTCGTAAGCAGGCCATATTAATTAATCATAATAGGGATGATGAACTTTATAATTCAACTAACAGTTCTTAATATTTCTAATGTAGACATCCATGGTTCAATAGCCCCTCTCCCAATTATCAAATTAAATATATATATATATATATAATTTTAAAAAAAGGTACCAGAATGACTTGGTTGAGGTTGGTAATGAGAATTAAGAAGGAAAAACCTGAAAATGACAGCAAGTATGAAAGTAAAAGCTGGTGTGAGGTTGCTGATGGCTGAAGCAAGAGTTGCTGAGCTGAATTCTACGCCTTTATAGTTACATAACTGACCTGAAAACCTGCAAGCCCTCCCAAACATAAGATCAAATACAAATTTCACTTCAGAAAAATATTTTGAAATTGTGTGCTAATTGATTTGGCAGTTTAGTCATTTAAAATAAAATCTCATTTTCTCATGTGTGTGGATCATTGCCACCTTTTGATCGGCATATATCATTACATCAAGCGAACCAAATGCACCCTTCTTGTTATTGGATACTATCACCTTCAAATCTTAAATCAAATTTCAAAAAGCTTTTTGGTGTAATACTTTCTTACCCAAGTAGTCCAAGTAGGAAAATTCTATAGAGGAGAGACAACTTGAATGTAGGAAGCCCTGTAGTTCTACATGTATGAAGTAGCTTTTTGTTAATATTTCATCAAAATTATTCTATAACTAAATACATCATCAAAACTCACTGTAATATCACACCATAAGTGATATGAGAACGTGAGGGAAATTGTGAAAAAAAAAAAAAAAAAAAAAAAAAAAAACTCATAAGAATTATATTTCATTTTTGGATAATATCACACCATACCTCATAGTTTTGGATAAATTTTATTTAAACCTTGAAATTTTAAATAGTGTTTATTTCAGTCTTATAGCTTCAGAAAATTTTATTTAAAAACTTATATTGTTTCAAGTAATTTCAGTTTAAACCTAAGAATTATGTGACTTTTAGCAGGGATTAAATGAATTTATGACAGAAGGTTTAGATTAAACTTTTTATATATAAAAAAAAAAAATTAAAGGTGTAAAATATAATTTACTGAGATTTTTTTTTTTTTTTTTTTTTCTAAAATTTATAGAAAAGTGGAGATAAGGAAAGGAGACATACCCACGAAAGACAAAGGCCAGAGGGAGGAGAAGAAGAGTAGAAAGAGCAAACATGTAGAGGACAAAGACATAGTAGCTCAACCCTTTCAAAGAGGATGCTTTGAATAAGATGTTTAAGCCAACGTTTGTGCATTCTGCTGTAACCATGGCTGACAATGGAAGACCATTCTCGTAACAATATCTACCTGCCATCTCTCTCTCTCTCTCTCCTACTAAGTCCTAATGAATACAGTACTTCTTTTATAAAGAAAAAGATTGTATATTACGGGAATAGAGTACTCCCTCTCTGATGGGTGGATCCCACCCACTATGGGTCACCCCCCGATACGAGGGAGGGAGCATACTCCCGAACTATGCTCCCTTTCTATAACGTCATTCTCGACGTTCCTGTCATTGGTTTTGCTTTGTCAAAGAGTAGTTAGGAGTTCGGCGGAATTAGTATTTGTCTTTTTTGGTGGAAGACACAGTATCTTATCCATTGGCCAGCTCAGTCTCCTCTCTCAATTCTTCTTTTATAGGATATTTTATGCATATAGTGAATAGCTAGTATGATTTTTTTTTTTTTTTTTTAATAGCTTTTAGGAAAAGATAGGATTTGCAGCGGTCCAGCCAAGAGCTTCAGATTTTAGATGTTACCTTGACTGCTGCGGTGGTCAGTATGCTTTATCTCTTGGAGCTTTTCAATACTTCTTTATGGGAATTGCTTTGCAAAAGGGAAATTCTCTATGACTCAATCATATTCATTACACAGTTTCCTTTAGTACCCAGATGCCTTGAAGCTAAATAAGCCCAAAGTGCTTGAAAGTTAAAAAAAAAAAAAATATATATATATATATATATATATATATATTCAAGCTACAAAATTAGCAATACAATATAACTATCTCAAATATATATTGTTGACAGAGGCGACCCCACGTTATGCTCAGGGTAACACCTTGACTTGAAAAAATAAATTATATATAATAATTAAAAATTTTTTATTTGTTTACCTTTAAAAAAAAAAAATAGGAACACCCTCAAATTAAAAAAAAAAAAAAAAAAAAACTATTTGTTCTACTTTCAAGAAAAAAAAAATTGTAACAGAGCAAAATAATGGACGACAAGCCCAACAGATTACAGAGGAAGTAAACCCACGAATTCTCAAAATAAAAAATAAAAAAAAAAACCAAACCCCAATATAAAGCAAATCACTAAAGCTAAAGCAAACCTAAAAACAGAGCAACGCCTCCCTTTAGAAGTTAGATCGGTCCAGTCACAGTCCAGACTCCAGAGCACATCGTCGCCCCTCATCAGAGATCGGTCCAGTCGCAGTCCAGAGCACATCATCGCTCATCGGAGATCGCTCGTCAGAGATTGCTCGCACATCACGTCGCACATTGCTCGACGGTCACTACCTCAACCTCAACCTTCACTCTTCAGGCCTCCCTGCTCGGTTGCTCCGGTGCTCCCTCAAGGTATTTCTCTCTCTTTTTCTCTCTCTCTCTCTCTCTCTCTCTCTCTCTCTCTCTCTCTAAAATTTGAAATGAAATAAATGAGTCTCTCTCTCTCTCTCTCTCTCTCTCTCTCTCTCTTTATTCTTTAAGAGTAACTTCATCTGAATTGTGATTGGCTGAAGCAGTGAAGCTTTAACTTTATTAATATTTTGCCTATTTTTTGACTTTTTGAATTTGGCTTTATCTTATGATTCTTGTACGTTGGTTGGTGGGTGTTAGTCAGTTGGTGAGATACTGTCTTTTAGTGTAATGTTATTGTGATTTGTGATTGTGAAATTTTTTGATTGGCAGCTGGCTCATGATCCTAACAATTAATAATTTAATTAACCAATACAGTATAAAAGACAAACAAATTAAATTATGTTAGGCTAAACAACAATTAATAATTTTATAATTAATGAAATAACAATATAATAAATTATAGTTTATAAAAGACAAACAAATTAATAAAACAACTAAAAAAAAATTGTGGGGGCCAGTTAATCAGGAAGTATTGTTAAAAGCAGTATTAACTGGCCCTATGGCCCTATCCAAGGACGTTAGACCGTTCGAGGAGGCCCAAATAAGGTTATGAGGAGAATAAAGTTAAGAGAGGTGTAGAAACAATGTGAGATGGGTCTAATAAGTGTCCGAGGACAAAAGTCTTCTCGGCAACGTGTGTCCGAGGTAAATCTGAGTGCCATATCATCACAGACTTACTTCAGAGTTACACCACAAATAAGGATGGGACATTGGACCAGGGATAAGAAAAGAAAGGTAAACAAATATCTTCAAAAGCTGCTACCTCCGCATTAAATGCCTTTCAACCAACTCTCTGGCCGCATTAATGTGGAAATGATACCTGAATAGTGATTAAGCAGCCTTACAGCTACTGGTTGATGGTTCTAGGAAGTGCTGGATGGGACAGGAAGGAGTCCCCCGAATCTAATCTACACGTGTGTGGTAAGGATGACACCAAGATTGCAATATATAACCCGAAAAAATGCACTGAGAAGGAGGATCTTTTTTGGACTCTTGTCTAATTTCTGTCTTGAAGAAAACCATATGAAACAAACAACTTAGTTGGTTCCGATGATAAAATTTGATAATCTTATTTGTGTCGAATCGTCTTGAATCGTTAAGTTTAATCGTTTTTCTTCTAAGATAAATCTAGTTCTTTTATCCACGCTCTACAAATTTATTGTTTGGGCCGTTAGCGTTTGAGCCAAATCCGGTTTTGGGACCAATACAATTTCAGTTCTTACAACAATAATTAATAATTTTATTAATATTTCAAATGAACTTATAGTTTATTGTACAGGTACCTTTGTTCATTTTTTTTCTTTTTATTTTTTTTTTCCTTTTGAGGTTTTTCTGTGTATAGAATGCAAATTTGTTTTGGTTTTAAGAACTTTTTTTTTTTTTTTTAAAGCACAAACTTCATGCTGGCCAAATCTTGAATTTCAACTAGTATTTACTGAAACGTCTCGAAATAGATTGAAATTATCCGAAAATTTTTCAAAGTGAAATAGGAACACTCTGGACAAAATTCCTGGAGTCACCACTGTTGCTGATGCTTACACTTTAGTGAATAATTTCTACTAATAAGATCAATATCCCTTCTATTCATGACTCATATCATTGCTATATATTCATGTATATATTTCAATTTACTAGTACTCATCTATATAATAATATCTACAAATTGAAACGTAACATTCATTATTGCTACGTTTCTATTGAGATATATTATCATATCATTTTGGTCCACTCTGGTTCATTTGGTCCACTCTGGTCCATTTCAATTGTAAAATCTATTAGTAAATAATTAAATGAGTTAATTTAATTATTTTTTTCAAATCAATTAATACTTGAAGTAATTTAAGCATTTTTTAATTAATATTAGTCAAATAATAAGATCTTTTAAAAAATGTATCTTTTGAATGGTTTCAATTAAATTTTTAATAGAAAAAATAACATTTAAATGATTATCATTTACCAACTAAAAATTTACCAAGTGACTTGATTGGTTAGTTTCACATCAACAACATAATAAACAAATTCCTAATTATGATTAGTGATATTGTAGTTAGTACAACTTTTACTATATATAACAATATAATATCTAAAAGCTTAAGCGTAGTATTTCGATCTTGTTGAGTCACATCAGCATAGCATTTTGATCAATTTCAATTATAAGATTTATTAGTAAATAACTAAATGAATTAATTTAATTATTTTGTCCAAATTTATTAGTATATGAAGTCATTTAAGAAATTTTTAAAATTAATATTAATCAAACAATAAGTGCATCCTATAAATGTTTTCATTTAAATTTTAAATAGTAAACATAACATTTAAACAATATCATTTATTAACTATAAAATATACAAAGTGACATGATTGGTTAGTTTCATTTCAACAACTTAATAAACAATTTTCTATTTATTTTTAGTGATACTGTGATTAGTACAAATTGTAAGGGTTATATTTTTTTTTATGTAATTGACTAATCTTTTGACAAAACACATTCTACTTGTAATTGGGTAAATCTAAGTTAGGTTTAATACATCAAGAAATATATTGATCAAGCATATCAAGTGTTAGTATTAAAGACATGAAGATTGATCCAAGAAACGAGTGAAGAAAAGTTGTTTCATTAAAACTCAACAGATAGTTGCTATCGAGACTATATGGGAAGCTCGACAGAAGCTCGATCTATCGAGAATTACAATTTTAGAATTTCTAGATTTGAAATTCGGCCCATGCTGATGTATTTGTTTTGGGTTTCTTTTCTTACAACCCCAGACATATATAAGGCTTATTTTAAGAGTTGTCACACATGAATACAGAGACTAAGAGTTTAGTTTTCTCTGTGAAAAGCTACTGCATTTGTACGCCATAGGGTTTTGTTACCAACTGCTTCTTGATTTTCATTGTTAATGAAGTGAAGAACTTTGCAGCCAACAACAATCATTCAAGTTGTTGGAGTTAGTCACGTATTGAAATCTGTGCAAAAAAGTTAGTCATAGATTGAAGATTTGTGCATCAAGAGAAAGAAAGCTACTACAAGATCAAGTTTAATTGGGTTGAAGCAAAGGTTCAACTGTAAGTTGGTATTTTGGGATAGGTTAGGGTAGTAGTAAGATTCTTTATACTTGTAACCGCTTGATTATTGATGAGTGGATTTTTAGGAGTGGTGACATTAAATTCACCCAGTGGAGTTTTTGCCTTACGAAAGGTTTTCCCCATTTATCAACGAATCACTGTGTCAGTTAAATTTCTGCTGCATTTAATTTGTTGGTGCCTCTATGATTTGCATGTAGTTTGACCTAATTAATCAATTTGAGTAATTGAATTAATTAATTGGGGTCAAGTTATCTTAACCCAACACAAATGTTACCATGTATAAGTCTTATAAATCTATATAATATCTAAAAACTGAAGTGTAACGTTTATTTTTGTCATGCTCCTTTTGAGCCACAATAGCATGTCAATTTACTTCAGTCCATTTCAGTCTACTTTGATCAATTCGGTCAATTGTAGTCTACTAGTCTACTTTGGTCTATACAGTCTATTTTGAATAATTAGACCTTAAAATGATTCTTTTGATAGATTGCTTTTTTCAGTTTCAGACTAAAATTTTCATTTTTCTTTTCCCTTAATTTTTGGGTTGAGAAGTATGAAATTTTATTCTATTTGGACAAAACTCTAGTTTTGGCATAAAAATACAAAGAAAATAGACATTAGAACTTAGAGATACGGACCCCAAAAAAGCAATAAAAATTGTGTACATTCTTGGATTTATGGCATGATTCCAATGATTCCCAGTCACCAAATAACTCTCACAACTCTGAATGTAGTGAAGGAAATAGTGGTATCAATCTCCTCTCAAAGGTTGGTGGCTATGTGGAGAGGGAGAGAGAGTAGAGAGAATGGGTAAGTGTTTTAATTTTTATTGGGTTTCTCTCAACTCTCATATGGGAATTTGGGTTGAGTTTCATGGGAAATAAGGGATGGGTAAAGGCTAGAACAGCATGTGAGAACGTAACAGAATTGTCTTAGGTTTAAGCATTTCGCTTGAGCAAAACTCCCACAAAGGTCCCGTGAAATCTTCCTGAATTGAATTTCAAATGACTGCCACATGCCAGATTCACGGGACCAAAACTCAAGTTTGCTCGAGCAAAAATGCTTCCTCAGCAACTTCAAATTTCAGTTCTTGAACCCACAAAAAGCAATAATACGTATTTGAATTTAATTACAAGTAAATTTGACATGGAATATGCCAACGCAAATCAAGACTTAAAACAGTTTCTTTTAGCAATCGTGCAGATATAATTGGTGCACCAAGGTGCACAAGAATACACCACTAGTAGCTCTGCTGGATATATTTTCATAACTTGGAATTTACATAGGAATAAAAACTGTTGGGATAAACGAACAAATAATATACCACTCCTATTGGCTTTCATAAGTATGAAGAATTTGCCCATAATAATCATTGAAACAGCCAGCGATTTAACTTTCTTGTCCACTAAGCACATGGCCAGTAAGTAAGAAACATAAAATAATGGTGCACTTAGATAATCTACAAGCAATCAAATATAAAGAAACATAAAATAATGGTGCACTTAGATAATCTACAAGCAATCAAATATAATAAGTTCCTAAGTTAATTAATTCAAAAAGAAAAATAATAGTGAAAAGACTTCAACAGAAACAAAAATAGAACTCTAATAAACAATACGAAATAATGAAAGAAAATTAGAGCAAGTATGAAAGCAGAAGTTGGTGTGAGGTTGCTGATGGCTGAATCAAGAGTTGGTTAACTGTATTCTATGCCTTTGTAGCCGCATATCTGAATTCTGAACTACAGACCTGCCTTCCCCCACATAATCAATATAAGAAAAATACCCATCTTTTATGGGGGAAAACATACTTTGTATTATGTCGAGCATGGCAAGCTCATTTTCATAACTATCAAATACTAAAACAAAGTATAGTATCGTATAGTGCCCTGCACAAAATAGAGATGCTAAAATTTAAAGTTCTACCATATAAATCCTCGAAGACACAGAGTTCTGCACAATATAATTCTTACATACACAACTTTTTTCTGTGAGAAGGGATTTCTTGGTTATGCTTGTCATCCGTCAATTTGTTGTCCACTTTGCCTTTCTTTCTTCTAGCACTGTGTGTTACAACAATGGATATAAGCTGGGATTGGTGTTGACGTGTTGTGTTCTTTACCAAATTCGTTTTCTAACCCCTCTTCCCATCTTAGTCACAGCCCTGCCTCGCAGTTATCTGACTGTAAAGTCTTCTACTTCCTGGACCAACAGTCTAATTCTGCTCCTGATTCTGTGAATTTCAATGATGGATTAATTTTGAGAATCATACTTGCCAACCACCCCTTCTGGAAACTGCCTCAGAATTCAAATTTGGCTTCTCTCTAAAGTTTTTCCCTCATAAAGTTTGCAACATCTCAGAAGCACTACCATTGAGAATCCAAAGATTTTTCCTTATAAAACTACCTGAACAATCTATCAGATTGACAACAGAAGGTACTCAGCAGCAGGCAAAAGGCCATTTATCACTAACGTTGTTTCAGATGTGCATGTGCCCAGTGGAGAATAAAGCTGAAGGGATGGTGACTGAGATGGAGCCAATATTGTAACTTTGCAACGCCCTTTGCTTCTTAATGACTAGAGTTAAAACGAATCACTCAGTGGTTCTTTATAATGTTATTCTCCACATATTATCATTAGTTTTACTTTCAATAAATTCTTTTGGTGGAAAACATGATTATTTGGGTGCTGGATTTTATGTATACAGTGAATAGCTAGTACATATAATTTTTTGTAGCTGTTCGGAAAACATAGGATTGCAGCAGTCCGACCATGTGTTTCAGAGATTAGATGTTACGTTGTCTGCTGCAGTGGTCTATGTGGGATATAAGCAGCATGTTGGAGAGATGCAATGATGAATTAAAGAAAGTTTATGTGGGATAGAAGCAGCATGCCCTCTGTCTCTCTATATTTCTCTATTCACGCCCACAAGCAGGGAGGTGATAGTCAATAACCACTTATGGTCTGTGGCAAATTGGACAACTGCTAAGGGTGACTTATCTGGGAACAAGTCTGGAAATCATTCAGGGAGAGCTATGACCCCTGGCGAGAACTTTAAGTCAGGTCAGCCAGTGATGATGACAAAAGAACTTAGGCACCTTTGATCTATTAAGTGCCATCTTGTCTAACTCAGTTGGCCACTACCCATAGCCTAAAATATTGTGCCTCAATGCATTATAAATTGGTGATTGTCCTAAATTATATACTATTTAATTTAAAACTTACAGAAGAAGCCACTAACTATAGCCTAAAGCATTTCCTCAATGTATGATAAATTGGAGATTGTCCTAAATTATATATTATATTTACAGAAGAAAATGAAAGAATGATTAATTGGTTGTAAGCGTTGACCATGGACATAGAGCGATCTAGTAAAAAGGTTTAACCTTTAGACATGTGCTTTGCTCTAAACTTGAAAATATCATTGACCAATTAGATCACAAATATGTGCTGAAGAATTTTTGGTCAGCTACAATTAATCTGTTTACATCTATTCTACATATCTTCAGCCTCATTTCTTTGCAACAAAGGGGTCTTACCATATGATGAGGATCCCAAGCTACCAAAATCACAATCCTCACTCATTTCTTCTTCTTCTGCCTCTTTTGCTTTTCCCCATAGAACAGCATAAAATCCAATTGATATTATTATTGCTCCAACAACACTGCAACATTAGGAAGAAAAATAGACAAGTGAACCATGAAAAGCCAAATAATAGCCAGTTAAAGAAAATAGCAGTTGCTTCTTTGAATTGATTCAAATGTTCAACTCCCAAAAGTGGGAAAAGGTAAATTGTGTGTACACGCTCACAAGACAGTACTATACCTCCCAAGATAGAGAGCATCACCAAGGAATATAACACCTATAGCAGCTGCTATGGCAATTGATAATGGCCTGAAGATTGATATATACAGAGGTCCCTTCAAGTGCAGACCCCAAGTGTGGACAATGTTGCTGAAGGCTGAAGCGAATCCCTGATCAGAGAGAATTCCTCCGGTCAAACAATACCAATAGCCTTTTTTCTTTTTTCTTTTTTTTTTTTTCATGTAGTCCATTAGTTTCTTACCGAGTATAAAATTGCAACCAATGCTATGCCAGGCCTTAGTCTCCAACTACTCAAGTTCTTGTCTACCAATAAAGATACTGGTGCAGATATAACTGTCGCACACAAGTTGTATAAGAACACCACAATTAGCTCTGATGGATATATTCTCATAACTTGAGTCTGTAAAATGTTATGAGCAAATCAGCCACTTTGAATTCTATAGACCAGTACCAAATTCACATATCAAGAAAGTACTTGAAATAAGAATTCACCAAGTACCTGAACAATGTACCACATTGAAAACAGAAGGTACTCAACAGCAAGTAGAAGGCCACCTATTACCCAATTCGATAGTGATGAACTTAGAGGAAAATGAACTGAAAGAGATGGTGATTGAAATGAGGTCTCTATGACTGCAGGACCTTCATAAAGAACCACTACCATTGCACCTGATATTGATACTATAGTGCCCATGATTTTAGCCTGAGTACTTGAGCTTCTTAAACCAAGCTTTTCCATCCTTTTTGAAGCATCCATATAACATTAAAAGGAAAGGGGAAAAAATTTTCTAATGACATAAGCCAATAAGAACTGTATTTAACAAACTCAATGGTTAAAGAAATGAAACGACTCTATGGACAAATCATTCTCGTTCTGGTCTTTGATTCTGTATTAAAATAAAGAGTTTACCACAGGCAGTCTTTTTGTAGCACAGTTGCAATGTAAGCATCAATCTATGAGGAAGGGTTGGGGTTAAGAAGTTTAAATCTTGTCACAAAGGGTCCAAAACACAATAAATGAATAAAAATTAAAGACTCAGTAATACACCAAGTAGGACAATGAAAATAATGATTCCTTATAAATTATTTTTATTAAAACTCCATTTGTAGTTAGCACCCACATTGTCCATAATCTAATCATGTAGCAGGAATCGCATTGCCTAAAGACCATTCAATGGAATGAATGTTTCTAACCAATCAAATGTATTTCCTGCAACAAAAGTAACTTTACATAGGAATGAAAAACTGCCTGGAAAAGCAAACGAATAAAATAATGCTCCTAGTGACTTTCATTACCATAAGATGTTGTCCATAGAATCATTGAAATAACCAGTGATTTAATAATTCTTGTGCACTAAGACAAAAACAGAACTCTAATGAAACATAAGAAAGAATGGAAGAAACCTGAAAATTAGAGCAAGAATGAAAGTGAAAGCTGGTGTGAGGTTGCTGATGGCTGAAGCAAGAGTGGCTGAACTGTATTCTATGCCTTTATAGCCACACACCTGAGCTACAGACCTGCCTTCCCATCCATAATTTAAAAAAAATAAAAAATAAAAAAAAATAAAAAAAATAAAAAAAAAACCTTTTGCCTTAGTCCATTTTTATTTGTCTCCAAATCAAAACTAAAACAAGAATCTAGCTTCTTACCCAAGTACTCCCAGGAGAAGAATTCTATAGAGGACAGACAGCTTGAATGTAGGAAGCTCTGTGGTTCTGAACATATCAGATAAAAAGTCAATAAGTTAAAATAAATAAATAAAAAGCTAGAGCATCATGTAATTTTCGTTGACTTTATGAAGAACTTTACTTTATGTATGATATAGAGAATCAGATTAAGAGACAGACCGGAGGAAGATGATGAAGGCCAAGGGAAGAAGAAGAAGAGTGGATAAGGCATAGGAGTAGACGTTAAAGGCATAGTAACTCAACCCTCTCAAACTTGCTGCCTTGAACAAGATGTTTAAGACCACGTTTGTGCACTCTACTGCAACCATTGCTGAAAATGGCAGAACATCCTTGTAACAACAGTTCTCTGCCATCTCTCTCTCTCTCTCTCTCTCTCTCTCTCGCTCAATGATTGCTATTATGCCTTTGTAGGATCACTAGTTGGCTTCTAGTCTATGGAGGAAAAGGGATCTCTTTATGAATGAATAAATATATGTCAAACACCTATCCAAAAATATATATATATATATATATATATATTATATTTCCATTATCGCTTTTGCTTGTGGTAAAATCATCGAATTACCGGGTGGTTATACCAAAAAAAAAAAAAAAAGGTCAGATGTGACACATTTTGACTAGTTCGTCGAGTCATTAAGGTTTGTTTGAATAATAAAATTTACTTAGAATTTGATATTTATGTTTTTGTAAAATATTGCCTTTTCCTCGTGGAACTTTGGACAGTGGTGTCATTCACCATTGAAAATGCAAATCTACAGATGAAATTGTAAAGGATTTTATTAATGTGTGTCCTTAGGGCACACATTAATTTCCATTTTTGGAAAAAATTTTCTCGAGAATTGAAAAAGTAATGACAGCTTTTTCAATTCTCGATAAAATATTTTCAAAAATAGAAAGCTTAATGTATGCCCTAAGGGCACACATTAACCGGACCCAATTGTAAAAGCAATGACAGAATTTTGTAGATTTTGGGGCTTTCTATGGAATGGGCCAAAAACTTTGAGTGAGGGGGGCTGAAGTACGAAAAAGAAAATTCATTTATTATTAACAAACTATCAAAAAATGAAAAGAGACAAAAATAACTATTTGTAATATATTGGAATGTAATTATCTATAAAATAAATAAAAAATAAAAAAATAAACTCAAAATTTTTCAAAATCTCAAAATTTATATATTGATACCTTACTAAAGGTGGTAGTATTACTAATTATTATTGTGGGGGCAAGCTTTGTCAGTCAACAGTGGGTCTTGGGACCAGGATGAAACCCAGCCATGGCGGGAAGCGAAAACAGGGTCGGAAGACTTTTAGCCCAATCCTGTTGGGCCGGGCCGGGTTTATTTAAGGGTCGTCCGAGGAGGAGTGCCTCCTCGGACGCACTAAATGGACGTCTAGCGCGTGCCCTGTCCATGGTGAGGAATCCTTCTAAATGAAGGAAAATGCTAAACGGACAGGGAGCAACCACTACTGCCGCATTAAATGCAAGGAAGCTACTTTTCCAGCCGCATTAATGTGGATTGGACAGGAAAATAGTATTATCTCGGCCATTGCAACTCACAGAAAAAGGAGGAGGATGTCCTTTGGGACAGGCACTCAAGTAGAGGCCTAGATGGTGAACAAGTGTAAGGTCATTATCAATGGAAGGAGGATATATAAGAGCAGAAAGTCCCATGAGAAGGGGGAGAAAGAGGAGGAAGAAAGGAGAGACTTTCTAAAAAACAGAGCAGAAGGAACACTAAAGCAGCCCCATGGATTGTTATCTAATGAGACTGAACAAAACATTCCCACGTTCCATTGGTTGCATGGTTCACCATTAATCACGTCCACTCTGTCAAGACCTAGCTCTGAGACCCACTCTCTACAAATTCATTGTCGAGGGTCTTTTGGGCCAGAATCGCTTGCTTGCTGGGCCTGGGCCCCAAAAACCGCCCTTACAATTGGCGCCGTCTGTGGGAAGAACTTGTGTCTCGACAAGTGAAACCGCAAGAAATGGAAGGATCAGGTCCACGCCAAATAGGACGTGCAGATTCCCAACGACAGGACAATGTTATGAATCTTGAACGAGAGAAGGACCAAAATAAACAGCGAGAGGGAAGTGTGAACACCTCTCACACGGGTGAAAGCCGTTCAAAGGGGAAGGGTCGCACATCCCCTGAGCAAAACGAACGAAGGATCATGCAGCAAGAGATTGATGACTTAAAGAAAGAGTTGCGCCGAGCGCAGCGAAAACGTCCTTTATTCCGCTCGGACAGTAGCAGTGATGGGGACAACGAATACAAGCAAACATCAAGAACTCCTCCGAGCGAGACCTTTTCTTACAAAGAAGAGTGGCCTTACAAGCGCGGCCACAAGAGTCCATCTTACCACGGCATAGCCAATGATGCCATGAGCCGTGCTTTGGATCGCATATCCCAATCGCCTTTCACGCGAAGGATAGAGAGGGTAGTGCTCCCTCGGCGGTTCAATCAACCGGCATTCGCCATATACAATGGTCGGACCGATCCAGTAGAGCATGTAAGCCAATTTAATCAGAGGATGGCCGTCCATTCCAGGGATGAGGCGCTAATGTGTAAGGTGTTTCCGTCCAGCTTGGGACCTATGGCCATGAGATGGTTTGATTCCCTCCCACCAAACTCCATTGACTCCTTTAAACAGCTGACACAGGCTTTTGGATCTCGCTTCATAACCAGCAGTAGGGTTCCTCGGCCCCTAGATTCCCTCTTGTCCTTGTCCATGCGAGAAGGAGAAACGTTGAAAGCCTACTCAGACAGATACTGGGAGATGTATAACGAGATAGAAGGGAATTATGATGATGTCGCCATCAGCACGTTCAAGAGGGGCTTGCCGACAGATCATGGCCTAAGGAAGTCCCTCACTGGGAAGCCAGTCACTAGCGTGCGTCAACTCATGGACAGGATTGACAAGTACAAAAGGGTCGAGGAAGACCAGCAGATAGGGAAAAATAAAGCGAAGGTTGTCCCTCAGGAGAGGAGGGACTTCAGGTCGGATCGATTTAACAATAGTAACAGGCCGAGAGGAGATTATATACGGCATCACGGGTCTATTGGGGCTCAGGCGGTCCATGCTGTATTCCGAGAACCGCTGCACAAAATCCTGGAGAAAGTGAAGTATGAACCTTTCTTTCAGTGGCCGAACAAGATGGCTGGTGATCCTTTGAAGCGCAATCAGAACCTGTATTGCGCGTACCATCAGGAGCCGGGTCACACCACCGACGATTGCAGGAGCTTGAAAAACCTTTTAGATCGGCTCGTCCGAGAGGGGAAGCTGGGGCATCTACTCCATCGCCCTGAAGGAGGACAGGGACCGTCGAACAATGAAACCAGACAAAGTACGCTGAGGCCGCCCATCGGCACAATTAATGTCATCCTCGCCGCACCTGGAAGGACAGGCTCTGCCCCTTTCAGGGTAATGTCAGTGAGCGGTCTCCCAGCTGAGCCAGACAGCAGAGTATCTAAAAGGGCCAAGGTGGGTGCCACCCCCTTGATCGGATTCTCAGAAGATGATAAGCGGGGTACCATTCAACCCCATGATGATGCCCTAGTCGTCACGCTCAGAATCGGAGGTTATGACGTGAAAAGGGTGCTAGTTGATCAAGGTAGCGCTGTGGAGGTAATGTACCCCGACCTATATAAGGGGCTGAATTTAAGGCCGGAAGACCTTTCACCGTACGATTCTCCTCTAGTCAGCTTCGAAGGAGCAATCGTCACCCCGAAAGGCATGATCAGGTTGCCTGTGCAAACGGACTCGGAAGTGGTGGAAGTGGACTTCATTGTAGTAGATGCGTACTCCCCCTACACAGCTATCGTGGCCCGGCCGTGGCTTCATGCGTTAGGGGCTGTACCATCAACCTTGCACCAAAAAGTGAAATACCCGTCAGGAGGTTAAATAAAAGAAATAATGGGGAACCAGGGCATGGCCAGGCAATGCATGGTGTCGGCGATTTCACGACGGCAAAGTGGTGAGCCTTCCACATCAGCCGAGAAGGGATTATAGCAATTAATGAACTTGACCCCAACCGCGGGTGAGGGAAGACCAGCCCCGGAGGTAAGTTGTGAGGATCTGGAGAAAGTACTCGTCGGATCAGACCCTGAGAGGTTCTTTCAAATTGGTTCAGAACTACCGCCCCAGGAGAGGTCAGCACTGATTGCTTTTCTCCGACAGAATGTAGATGTGTTTGCGTGGGACCCCTATGAGGCCCCCGGGGTCGACCCAGGTTTCATCTGCCATCACCTTAATGTGAATCCGGCTATAACACCTAAAAGGCAGCCTCCTCGGCGACCGTCGAAAGAACATACCGACGCCGTAAGAGAAGAGGTCGCAAAACTGAAGAAAGCAGGGGCTATCAAAAAGGTCTTCTATCCCGAGTGGCTAGCCAACATGGTCGTGGTAAGAAAGAAGAGTGGGAAATGGCAGGTCTGCGTAGACTTCACAGACCTAAACAAGGCCTGCCCAAAAGATCCCTTCCCTATGCCCCGGATAAACCGGTTGGTAGATTCGACTGTCGGACACCCCAGAATGAGTTTTCTAGACGCCTTTCAGGGCTATCACCAAATACCCTTGGCCGCTGAAGACCAGGAGAAGACTGCTTTCGTTACGCCGGTTGGGAATTATGATTATAAGGTGATGCCTTTTGGTCTGAAGAATGTCGGCTCAACCTATCAAAGGATGATAACCAGGATGTTCGAACAGCAGATGGGTAAGAGCGTTGAAGTGTACATAGACGACATGGTGGTTAAAAGCAAGTTAGTGCCCGACCATATTGAAGACCTCGGCAACGTTTTTCAAATACTGAGAAAGTACAAGCTACGGCTCAATGCAACTAAGTGTTCGTTTGGGGTGGGATCTGGGAAGTTCCTGGGTTATATGGTCACTCACAGAGGCATAGAGGTTAACCCCGACCAGATAAGAGCCATCCATAGTCTGCAACCTCCTCGGAACCCTAAAGAGGTCCAAAAGCTTACGGGTATGATAGCTGCTTTAAACCGTTTCATCTCGCGCTCAGCAGACAGATGCAGGCCATTCTTTCTCTTATTACACAAGTGGAAGGGATTTGAGTGGAATGAGGAGTGCGTTACAACTTTCCAACAGCTAAAAGAATACCTCGCCCAACCACCTATTATGTCCAGCCCCGATGCCGACGAGGTCTTGTTCGCCTACATCGCCGTCGCCCCTCACGCTGTCAGCTTGGTGTTGATCCGAGAAGACAACGGCACGCAGCGACCAGTCTATTACGTGAGCAAATCGCTGCAGGAGGCAGAAACCCGCTATCTTCCCCTCGAAAAAGCTGTTTTGGCCGTTGTACAAGCCACGCGAAAGCTTCCCCACTACTTTCAAGCACACACTGTAGTGGTGCTAACGCAACTCCCCTTAAAGGCCATCCTACGCAGTGCGGACTACACCAGCCAAATTGCGAAGTGGGGGACGATCCTGGGTGCCTTCGATATCAGATACACGCCTCGCACTGCTATAAAGGGCCAGGTCCTCGCCGACCTCGTGGCAGAGTTTGCGGAACCCACGCTAGAAGTCATGCTAGGGGCTGATGGGAAGATGATCAGCACAATTTCTCAACATGAACACACTTGCTGGATAGCGCACGTCGATGGCGCAGCGAATCAAAGGGGCTCAGGAGTAGGACTCGTTCTGCTCTCGCCCGAAGGCATAACCATAGAGAAGTCATTGAGACTCGAATTTCCAGCCACGAATAACGAAGCCGAGTATGAGGCGCTACTGGAGGGAATGTCGATGATTCTGAAAATGGGGGGGAAATCCGCGGACATACTCTTGGATTCGAGACTCATTGTGGGGCAAATAAATGGAGATTTGGAAGCTAAGGACGAAAGGATGCAAGACTATTTGGATCGGGTTAGGCACCTGCAGACCCACTTTCATCATTTCCGCTTGACGCACGTGCCCAGAAATGGAAACACTCATGCTGACTCCCTCGCGACGTTGGCTACCTCCTTGGCCCAGCCCCTTCCTCGGGTCATTCTGGTAGAAGACCTCACCCATCCCTTAGCGGGGAAGGCCAGCGGAATTCGAGTACATACCGTCAGGACAGGACCGAGCTGGATGGATCCTCTAGTGCTGTACTTAAAGCACGTCACCTTGCCGGACGATAAGATGGAAGCCGACAAAATCAGGAGAAAGGCTACTCGATTCTGGTTGTCCGAGGACTCCAAGCTCTATAGACGCTCGTTTTCGGGACCGTACTTGCTGTGTGTGCACCCAGAGGCCACTGAACTCATCCTGGAAGAGTTACACGAGGGAATTTGCGGAAGTCATACAGGGGGTAGGTCTTTGTCCCACCGGGCCCTAACACTCGGTTACTGGTGGCCGAGCATGCACAAGGAAGCCCTGGAGTATGTGAAGAAGTGCGACCAGTGCCAGAGGTTCGCCCCAAATATACACCACCCTGGCGGAGAGTTGAACCCGTTGTCCAGTCCCTGGCCATTCGCACAATGGGGCCTAGACATACTTGTTCCGTTTCCCAAGGCAACAGGGAACAGGAGATTCCTTCTCGTCGGCACTGACTACTTCACCAAATGGGTGGAAGCTGAAGCTCTGGCAAACATTAGGGACGTCGATGTCAAGAAATTTCTTTGGAAGAACATTGTCACCAGGTTCGGCACCCCACACACCCTGGTGTCCGACAATGGACTCCAATTTGACAGCAAAGCCTTCAGAAGATACTGCAGTGAGCTAGGAATCATTAACCGGTATTCCAAGCCAGCTTACCCACAGGGTAACGGACAAGCAGAAGCAGTCAACAAAACCATACTGAACGGACTTAAAAAGAGATTGGATGACGCAAAGGGAAGGTGGGCCGAAGAGCTAGCCCATGTCTTATGGACATACCGCACCACACCTCGTAGGTCCACCGGGGAAACCCCTTTTTCTATGACCTATGGAGCCGAGGCTGTCATCCCACTGGAAGTGAACTTCCCCACCCAGAGAACTGCCGCTTTCTGCCCCACTGCCAATGACAAACTTCTGGAAAAGAGCTTGGATCTCATTGATGAAAGAAGGGAAGGCGCGTCGGTCCATCTAGCTCACTATCAGCAGAAGCTCAAGCAAGGTTACGACACCAAGATAAAGCCCAGACCGCTGGCGCCTGGAGACCTAGTATTGAGGAAGGTCTTGGGCACCGCAAAGAACCCTGCGTGGGGAAAGCTCGGACCAAACTGGGAGGGACCGTACCGTATCACTTCCGTAGCCGGCATAGGAGCCTACTTCTTGGAAGACTTGGACGAACGTGTAGTGCCACGCCCTTGAAATGTAAATAACCTCAAAAGGTATCACTATTAATAAAAGCATCCTTTTCATTTGAGTTCTGGTTTCCTTGTGATTTTCTGCCTTGTATCCTATTCTTTTCCTTCAAGTACTAGACAGAACCAAGGTTTTGCATGGTCCTCGGACTCAAGCCAATGGGGAAACTAGCTACGTTAAGAAAACCTAAGCGTTAAACGGAACCTAAGTCCTGCCTGGCTCTTCGGATCACAGACTTAGGGGAAATTAACCGCTAAGCCGTTCTCAATAAGTGTTAAACAGAACCCAAGCGCTGCCTGGCTCCTCGGACCACAGGCTTGGTGGAAATTAACCATTTCTATTTAAGTACTAGACAGAACCAAGGTTTTGCATGGTCCTCGGACTCAAGCCTATGGGGAAACTAGCTACGTTAAGAAAACCTAAGCGTTAAACAGAACCTAAGTCCTGCCTGGCTCTTCGGATCACAGACTTGGGGGAAATTAACCGCTAAGCCGTTCTCAATAAGTGTTAAACAGAACCCAAGCGCTGCCTGGCTCCTCGGACCACAGTTTTGGTGGAAATTAACCATTTCTATTTAAGTACTAGACAGAACCAAGGTTTTGCATGGTCCTCGGACTCAAGCCTATGGGGAAACTAGCTACGTTTAGAAAACCTAAGCGTTAAACAGAACCTAAGTCCTGCCTGGCTCTTCGGACCACAGACTTGGGGGAAATTAACCGCTAAGCCGTTCTCAATAAGTGTTAAACAGAACCCAAGTGCTGCCTGGCTCCTCGGACCACAGGCTTGGTGGAAATTAACCATTTCTATTTAAGTACTAGACAGAACCAAGGTTTTGCATGGTCCTCGGACTCAAGCCTATGGGGAAACTAGCTACGTTAAGAAAACCTAAGCGTTAAGCAGAACCTAAGTCTTGCCTGGCTCTCCGGACCAGAGACTTGGGGGAAATTAACCACATGTATCTAAGTGTTGGAAGGAACCCAAGTCTTTCTTCCCCTCGGACCACAGCCTTGGTGAAATTAACTACTATTTCATTAGCTCATACTTAATCGCATTATTTGAGTTACGACTGATAGTTCATCCTCGGGAGTCTACTGACATAGTCAAGATTCAGTCATAACAAAGGCAAAATGGAAGCAACAAAACAAAACGAAACGAAGTTATATCATTCATTAAATCCCAAGATGTATCGTTTTACACATATTAGCGAAGCCTAAGCAAACGAAAGGCAAAGCCTACTACAAGCAAATCCCTACACTAAGGTCTTAAACTTTGTCCTGGGCTGAGCTCTTCACGGGAACAACGGCCACGGGGATTTCCTCCTCGGCCGTTGGTTTGGGCCCGGCTTCCTTAGCCTGTGCAACGACGTCCCTTATCGTAAGGGCGTCCTCTGGCGATTTGTCCCTGGCTGGTGGCTGCACCTCCTCGTTTCCATTCTTGCCCTCTGGGATGTCGGCGTCGAGAGGAACGGTTTGGGCAGAGGCAAGATTCCTTGGGGGATTCGAGCTAGGGATCTCGCGAATATCATTTGGGAAGAAGATACTCTCGAGCCTCCTAAGGTCGGAATCCTCAGGAACTGCCACTCGGTCCATGGCAACTCCCCAGGACTCAGTGACGTAGTCCCTGCAAACCACAGCTACCTCTTCGGTCAGCCTGGCTTCAGTGTCCACCACTCCCCGTTCATAAGAGGCCGCCACCGCAGCCTCAGCCGCCTCCCTGGCCAATTTGGCCCCTTCCTTCACTTGTAGCAGCTGCGCCTTAAGATCCAGGACCATTTGCCTCTCGGTCGCAAGGTTTATCTCAGATAAGTGAAGCTGTTGGCGCATGTCCTCGGCCTGCTTCATTGTGCTCTCAAGGCCCGCATTGGCGCTGTCCCGTTCCCTCATAGCCTCCTTAAGTTTTTCTTTTAGGCTCTCTTTTTCCAGCTTGAGGACAGCAGCAGTTTTCTCCGCGGCTACGCGGGATTGAACCTCGCCATTAACCTCGTCCCGTGCATTTTTCGCCCGCTCTTCGGCAACGTAGATTTGCTGGGTGATCTGCATAGAGTTAATAAAAGTGTCGTTAAAACGAAAACAACGGCTTGATGAAGGTGGAGCAAGGTGTCCAACCTAGCCAAGACTTGTGTCTTACTATAGCGAGATCCCTCTTCAAAGACTTGAAGAGGTCTGGTTGCCCCGTTTTCCTGAGCCCGTCCATGTCGCGGGGCAAAAGCAGGGGTTGCTGCAGGGCCTCGGCGAGGTGAGACACCTGCCCCCGTGTGGACTCCAAAATTGTGGCATCCCAGGGAATGGGAGCACCGTCCAGTTCCAGCCGCGGGCTCCAAGTACGTTGCGCCCTCCTCAGCGCTGCTTCGTCTCGGCTGTCAGTGGACTCTGCCCGCTTGTCCTTAGGCTCCTTTCCTTTCTTTTGTTGCTTGGTTTGCTGAGGGCCGACCTCACCCTCCTCCAGTTCTTCCACTGGCCTCTTCCGCCTCAAATTGGGCATAGGTTGAAGTGGGGGGTCGGTGGATGGAGGAGGAGGAGGGGGAAGTTTAGCCGGAGCCTGCTCCTTGGGGGCGTCCTTAGAGGATTGTCCCTTATTCCTGTTGGATAGAAGGCCCCTGAGGCCAGACCTTGGCTTCAAGTCCATCCCTTCTTCCTCAATCTCTTGACTAGTATCAATTTGTGCGACGACTAGACCGAGGGCAGGAGCTGCTGAAGCACGGTCTAAATCTGTGTCAGAGTCCGAGAGCTCTACAACTCTGGCCGACACCTCCCCTTCCTCGGCAAATTGGAAACGGTCTATTTGTTCCTCTAGGGATGAATGCGAAGAACCGGCCTCCTCCTCCGGGACAATCGCTGCAGGAATGGGGCGCTGTTCAGGCAGTTGAACAGGAGGCAAGTCTGACGAAGCAAGAAACCCTGGTATGGAAACGTTTATACGTGCCAATCTCGGACTTCCAGCCCTGATAGCTTGACCAGCTTCCACCAAAGATCGAGTAAGGGGAACAAAATCCAAAATCAAAGGAGCCGACCGTAACTGTCCGTCCTCGCTTACGAAAATCTCAGATCTCAAGAGTAATTTAGAGCGGGAACGTTGACCAAGCTCAGCCGAGGAGATGTGTGCTCTTTGTCTGCAAAGATCGTTAAATGAGTTATGTTAGTCTGAGGAGACATGCAAAAAAAAGAAGAAGAAGAAAACACAACACAAATAAAGCAAAACAGAGGGGGAAAGCTCAAACTAAGGTCCTTTCCACGGAACCTAATTTTATGGCACCCCACCTGGCTTTCCTGCCCTGGTCGGACAGTGAATGCCGTCATGCCATGGTCCGGAGACGATCAAATGGTCGTCCTTCAAGCCTTTGCTGGACTTGGGAAGGCAAGATATCAACCTCACTTCATCGGACCTGGACTTTAGGTAGTATGAGTCACCGAGCTTGTGGCATTCATAGAGATGAACCACGTCGCGCCAAGTTAGGCCGAGGTTCATCTGGTCGTTTAAAACGTCGGTGCACCCCAAGATCCGGAGCAGGTTTGCGGTGCACTGGTATGGGGTCAATCTATGACCACGCAGGTAGTCCCTAGTTATTCCCCCCATGGGGATCGTCATTCCTCCTTCCACGAAGGCTATCATTGGAATTACGACCTGCCCTGACTTCCTTTTGAAGAAAATTTCCTCCTCGTGGCAGTACTCTAAACCTACCTCCGGTGGAATACGATACTTCGCCCTGAAGCTCGCCATACCGGCCGGAGAGTCTACCAATTTTGAAAGCCTACCCATTCCCCCTAATCCTAGGTAATGCGAAGGCAGTTTGCCTAAAGAAGAGTAACGAAGAAGAAACGCGCACTTACGGGTAAGAAACTCGACGGAATCTTCAATAGAATGATGGCGAAGATAAGAGCGTACTGAAGAAGAATGCACTAAGGTCTTCTGAGTACTGGCGTTTTCGTCAAAAATGGGGAGTAAACGCCTTCAAAACCTTATATACTCAGAGGAAGTTGGACAGACATACTCCCGCCTAGAGTAAATAAAACGTTATCCGCCGTTGATTTGGTCTCCAACCGTTGGATTGAAAAGGCATAAAACTCCAGAAGCTGCAGTTAACTCCCCCCGGGACATTAAATGCCTTCAGCATTAATGAGGCACGTGAGGACACACGCTCGCCCGGATAAAGTAGGGAACCACAATGGACTGTCCAGCAGTTATCAAAATCCCGTTTTTCCTCCTCGGATCAAGAAGAAAGAACCGGAATTTTGAGGGGCTATTGTGGGGGCAAGCTTTGTCAGTCAACAGTGGGCCTTGGGACCAGGATGAAGCCCAGCCATGGCGGGAAGCGAAAACAGGGTCGGAAGACTTTTAGCCCAATCCTGTTGGGCCGGGCTGGGTTTATTTAAGGGTCGTCCGAGGAGGAGTGCCTCCTCGGATGCACTAAATGGACGTCCAGCGCGTGCCCTGTCCATGGTGAGGAATCCTTCTAAATGAAGGAAAATGCTAAACGGGCAGGGAGCAACCACTGCTGCCACATTAAATGCAAGGAAGCTACTTTTCCAGCCGCATTAATGTGGATTGGACAGGAAAATAGTATTATCTCGGCCATTGCAACTCACAGAAAAAGGAGGAGGATGTCCTTTGGGACAGGCACTCAAGTAGAGGCCTAGATGGTGAACAAGTGTAAGGTCATTATCAATGGAAGGAGGATATATAAGAGCAGAAAGTCCCCATGAGAAGGGGGAGAAAGAGGAGGAAGAAAGGAGAGACTTTCTAAAAACAGAGCAGAAGGAACACTAAAGCAGTCCCATGGATTGTTATCTAATGAGACTGAACAAAACATTCCCACGTTCCATTGGTTGCATGGTTCACCATTAATCACGTCCACTCTGTCAAGACCTAGCTCTGAGACCCACTCTCTACAAATTCATTGTCGAGGGTCTTTTGGGCCAGAATCGCTTGCTTGCTGGGCCTGGGCCCCAAAAACCGCCCTTACAATTATTGTTAAGTAAAACACAAAAAATAAAAAATTTAAAGTTAAAATAAGAAAAAAAAATCATGTGAGAACAAATCACAAATTAACGAACAAAAAGATGCTAAACTAAAATATTAATTTAATAGTAATATTCTTGCTAATTATTTGTATAATATTATTTGTGTAACAATGCTCTTTTGTCTCTCTTTGATATATTATATATAAAGTAAACAAAACCAACCCATCTAAACAAAACCCAAAACATAACCCAACGGAGAAAAAGATGAAACTTACTCTTAACAGGACCCAACCCATTTACTGCAGAATACGCTTTAGGTTCAAGCAGAATATACATAGTCTATTTTTTTCCATTGGGTCGGGGGGGCCATTAGCCCCACAAGCCCAAACATGGGTCTGTCTGTACTTGTGGTGTATATAGCGAGTAGCTAGTTCGTATGATTTTTTGGGTTGTACTGTTTGGAAAAGATAGGGTCCAGCCACATTCATCTTTAGTTTTCCAGTGTATAACGGTTTTTTTTATTTTTTTTATTTTTAAATTTTTATATTTAATATAAATCTTTCAATTCGAGTTGGATGTAATTATCTCTGATCATGGGTCATGTGTACTTTCCCTTTACTCAAGACCCCCAAGTATAAATCCAGATCACGGGGAAAATGGGTTTTTATCCTTATTTTTTTAAATATTTAACACAATTTCCTTGTTTTGAAACTATTAAGTATTGTGTTCCTGTTTTGAAACTCGACATTAGCAATATCGAGTTATATGCATATTTTGTCACTTAATTTTTTTTGAAAATTTAAGTGAAACTCGGCATTGCTAATGTCGAGTTTCACTTAAAAATATACATATAACTTGATTTTGAGGATATCGAGTTTTAAACAGAACTCGATTTTATTAAAATCAAGTTTAAAAAACAGAGGCATTTTGCTAAATTGTTTCAAAATAGGGACATTGTGCTAGATATTTTAAAAAATAAGGGGAAAAACCCATTTTCCCCTCTAGATCACCAACATACAAATTTAGATAGTTGTAAACAAGCTTGCTTAAAAGATTATTCTTACAACCACTACACATCCTTAGTGCGATAGTCACTCTACAAGTATAAATGCTTGTAGGGGTGTTGGGGGTAAAGACTGGAGTTCAAGTCTCTAAGAGGAAGTTTACACACATATACACTTAGATTAGGCTAGAGTAGAATTTCAATCTTGTATAATTTTTTTTTTTTTTTTAAAAAGATTGTTCTTGCAAAGCTGCTTTTTATAAGTCGATCAAAATTTTGGGGACTACTATTTATTATCCCAAATTTTTTCGCTGATGGCCATTGATCAAGATTATACTGACTCTAAAATATACATTAATGTCCAAAATGTCTCGAGTTCAAATCCTCCTAGAAAACAAACAAACCACAAAAAGAATAAGCAAATAATAGTGAGATCTAGCCTCAAATCTTTGCTTGTTATGTGTCTTTTAATTGGAATCTTTGCTTTACTTGAAGAAGGAAATGCAAATGAAGCTGAGGAGTATTATTTGGATTATGTACCAGGGATGCCCACAAGATATGCTTATGAAGATTTGCAAGCAATAACAAAAAGTTTCAATAAGGAACTCGGTGGGGGAGGATTTAGCACAATTTTCGAAGGGACTTTACCTGACAGCACAAAAAGTTGCAGTTAAGCATGTTGATGGTTTTAGTCAAATCAAGAAATTTTTTTTGGCAAAGGTTGAGACAATTGGTTGCATTCATCATATCAATTTGGTGAGACTAATTGGATTTTTTGCTAAGAAATGTCATAGGCTTCTTGTTTATGAGTAAATGTCTAATGGGTCTTTAGATAGATGGGTATTTCACAAAAATCCTGAGATATTGCTTGATTGGCAACATAGAAAGAATGATATCAGCATGGTGTTTGCAAAATGATTTCACTAGGAGGCCTTCCATGTCCATGGTGGTTAAGGTCTTAGAGAGTGTTGCGAATGTTTAATCTAGCCTAGATTATTTATTCTCATTTATTCTCGAATCCATATTCACCAAACATGAGGGTTGGAGTTGAAAACTAAGAAGGGCATATTGTTGCTGTTACTTCATTATCGGATTCAATTTTATCAGGACCACGGTAACTTTTTAGTTTTTACTATACCATCTTTATTGCTTGACCAATGAGGTAATTTGCACAGTTTTAATAAATTCTAGCATCCAATAACTAATATTAATAGTGCGAATTTCTTGGGGGTTTGAGTCTTGGTCATTCCTGTGGCCATTTATTGATATTAGTGTGTGGCTCCGCTGATACTAATATGCGTTTCTTTATTTAATATTGTTGTTGTCCCGTGGGTGACACTAAAATTTCAATCAAAGTTGTGGACTATTGTCGTATTGTTGCGTTTCTACCTAAAGACCCAAGCATAATATATAGAATTGTTTTAGTAAGTTTGTACAAATGCTGCATTCTTGCTGAGATGTTATTCATAATTTTATATATCTTCTATCTAGTTCAAACTGTCCTGGTTTTAGTCACCTCGGAATGATTGATAGGCATGTACGTACGAATAATGTTTTTATTTTTATTTTTTTGTGATTGGTTAACAGATTGATTGGCATGTAGGAATAAGCTTAATTCTAAATTCTAATCCATAATTAGGAAAATGTCATTTTCAAAGTTATAGCTTCAAACTAGCACAATATGCCCTAATTTATGAAAAATTGGACCAATATGGAGGGAAAAAAAGAAAAGAAAAGAAAAGAAAAGAAAAGAGATGAATCACGACTCAAGGGAAGAAATTTGATTACTAGGCAAAACTTCAAGGGATAAACTAAAACCTTGAAATTTGTAACTATTTTGGTTTATTAACCTTTAATATTAGAAGTATGTTCCAATTAGCTCAACTAATAAAATTTTTATTATTAAAATTAATATTTGGGGTTCAAACCCCACCCATACCAAAAATTGATTAGTGTCTTAGTTTGATGATAAAGAATAATTATGAGGAAGTGGATGTCATAGATTAAAATTCTATCACATCATGCAAAAAAAAAAAAAAAATCAATATTATAACATATCATAGATATTTATGCCTATTCCTATGATCATGTGCTTCCTCTCATGTACCATGCCTAAATTGTACAATATTTTAGGTAGAGTAATTCTATTACTGCATAAAAAGTCACGAATTTTTCCATAATTATTTTACATGGCAAAATGTGATTGACTATTTGTCACTTTCATATGAATGCATCTCTTTTTCTCCACCACTCACAGCCTGTTACACAGACAATTGTGGAAATTTTTTTTTTTTATGTGGTCCTACAATTTTTTTGTTTTAGGTATGCAGCATTAGAGCACTAGCAATGGGGGATTAAAAATAAAATAAAAAACCTATTTTATATCCTCAAACAATACTTTAGGTAGTTTATTATTGGCGGAAATGCCCTTTTTGTCCCTATATTTTGCCTTGATCCCCATTTTGGTCCCTACATTTTATTTTTACCACATTTAGTCCCTATTTAGAAAAACGCCATCCATTTTAATCCTTTCAGTCAGTGCCCTAACGGCAAAATCCTAGGTGGCAGACGGAATTATTAAAATAATAATAATAAATTTTATTTTGGCATTAAAAAATGCCACGTCAGCATCTAAATTTAAAATTTTAATTCATTAATTTTAGCTAAATAAAAAAAATTAAAAATAGAATTAATCACCAAAAATCAATTCACATTACATGAATTGAGATCTAAGTGTGTCTTGAACAAGAACAACAAGAACACAAACCCAGATCTAAGAACACAAACCCAAAAATTAAAAATAAATAAATAAATAAAAACCAACAAACAATCATTCAACACCGAATTCTCCAGCAAATCACTAATCCACATGATTTTCACAAAGTCCATAATTGAATAACTAATCAGCCATACAACACCGAATTCTCCAGCAAATCAAACCCATAAACCCAGTAAACAAACCAATCTCCAACAAACCCATAAACCTATATTTTCTTAGGAAACAAACACAAAAAAAAAACCCAAAAAATTTAGCTCAAATACAAATTCATAAATCCCAAAGCTGCCATTTTCTCAAACCCACAAAATCATCAAAGACCCATAACAGGCCACACCCAAAATCTCCATTCCTTTTCTTGTTCTTCTTCCATAGATCCACCACTACCGAACCCAGATCCATCACAACCAAACCCTAAAACCAATTTCAATCATAGCTCAGATATATTAACCATTAAACAACCCAAACCCTCACACCATCACAGATCAAAGAAGGGAGATTGAGTGGGTGAGTCCAAGAAAAGTAGAGACTAGAGATGGAGGGAGAGAGCAAGTATACCACCTTGATGGTGGCTTGTGGTGGTGAACGATGAGGAAGGAGAGTGATTGACTGTGGTGGATTCGTCGTCATCAAGGGTGCCGCTATTGGTCCTTCTCGGCTTGGGCATCGTTAACTCTCTCTATCTCATGGTTAAATCCCATGGCCGAACCCCAAGGCCGAGACCCATGGCCACACCCATCAGTTGCTGATATTTGAACATAAACACAAGATCACAAATTCAAAATTTGAAAAGAAACAAGCACCGAGAGAGAGAGAAATAGAGAGTCATGGATCTGAAAAGAAAGAAGAAAAACAAAGATACAAACACAAATAGAGCAAGTAATGGATCTAGAAAGAGCGAAGAAAAAGAAGTATAAAATGAGCGTGAATGAGAGTCGGCCATGGCTGGGATCACTCAATGAGAGTGAGAGAGATATAAAGAATTTACACGAGAGAGAGAGAATGTGTGGGAGTGTTGTGTTGGTTTTATTTTAATTTTTTGGGTTTGTGTTTTGTGTTTGTTTTCTAAGAAAAAGAAAAAGAAAAAATGTCAAATAAAGGAAAATGTTTTTCTTGTTCTTAAATCTGGGTTTGTGTTCTTGTTGTTCTTGTTTAAGACACACTTAAATCTCAATTAATGTGATTTTTGGTTTTTAATTCTGTTTTTAATTTTTTTATTTAGTTAAAATTAATAAATTAATTTTTTAAATTTAGATGCTAACGTAGCATTTTTTAATACCAAAATAAAATTTTTATTATTATTTTAATAGTTTCGTCTGCTACCTAGGATTTTGCCATTAGGGCACTGACGAAAGGACTAAAATGGATGATGTTTTTCTAAATAGGGATTAAATGTGGTAAAAATAAAATGTAGGGACCAAAATGGGAATCAGGGAAAAACGTAGGGACGAAAATGGCATTTCTGCATTTATTATTTTATTGGGTTGTATGTAAAAATAAAAACAGTGATGTAGGGTGAATTGTAAAATGGGTTGGTAAAATAGATAAAGTAGTGTTTAAGGATGCAAAATAAGTTTTTTTTTTTTTTTTTTTGGCATCCTCGGATGCTAGTGCTCTGCATATATGCAACCTTTACTATAGCTAGTGTACGGGGTATAATCCCAGGCCCATTGGACCTTGGGCCTTGGCCTTAGTATAGTACATGATTCCATGCCGATTGGACCTTCGGCCGTGGTTTGAACACACTTTAGGGCCCAATCTGAGCCCGAATACCATAATAGGTCTGTCTTGTCTTAAACGTATCGAAAGCAAGCCCGTGCCAATCATTTGTAGTTTGATCGAGAGTATGCTTGCCGAGAACAACCTATGTTCTCGACAGGCCGGTATTACCTTTGGGAATATCGCTGCTGAGTAGTCTTTTGGAGGTTGGAACCAGTTCCAAAGCCATTACAACCGTTCCCAACAGAGCAGATGTTTATCAAAAGTGATGAGGTCGAACCCCCTTCACACGAGTGAAATCAAGAATAATCATAACACCTCCACTCATCTCAAGCTATAAATAGGAGAATAGAGTAAGAAGTGGGGGTTGGCAACCTCGGAGAGAAAACAGAAAGAAAAGAGTGACAATATCAGCAGGGAGGAGAGCAACCTGGAGAGGGAAAAGAGAGGAGTTCATAAAAACAAGGGAGTGCAATTGGGTCGCCCGACAAAGGACTGCCCATAGTAGGAAACTTTGAGCCCATAATACAAATAAGTTGTGAGCCCAAATATCAGCCCATCTTGTTAAAGCCATTTTGGGTACGCACAATTGGCACCGTCTGTGGGGATCTTCTACGTAGTTATGATTCTGTCGAGACTCACGCAGGGAAAATGTCCCAAAGTTAGTTTGGGAGTTATACTGAAAGTGGTTCTAGGAGATCTTCTCGGGGATCTACTTGGCGAGAAAGAAGGCAAAGGAGGTGTGAAGACAGGGAGTATGAACAGGAGGAAGAACGGTCTAGCCTTGGAGAAGGGTCGTTTCAAACGCACCAGACACTGTCAGGTGCTTTGGGGCATGAGCGTTTTGACAAGAGGGATGAAGAACTTGAATGCTTGTGTAGGTTAGCAAGGGATTTGGAGTTGGAAGCAAGAGGTAGGCATCGGAGAAGGGATAACGAGGAGCGCGAAGGAAGGTCAGCTAGTATGAGAGGTTGCTATGGAGAGGGGTCCCATCAATCCGGTTCCCATCGACACCGGGATCGTTCACAGGATATGCAGACCAAGACTTGATTTCCCCAGAAGAGCGACGACCCTGCAATGCTGCCATGGACACTATGAGCCGAGCATTACTCAGGGCTGCTCAATCATCGTTCTCGGGGGATATCGAACGGGCTCCTATGCCGAGCAGGTTTACGTGGCCTCCATTCAACTCTTATGATGGGAAAACAGACCCGGTAGAACACGTAAGCCATTATATCCAGATGATGTCTTTGCACTCTCATAACGATGCGCTAATGTGTAAGGTATTTCCTTCAAGTCTCGGGCCCACCGCTTTGAGGTGGTTCAATGGATTGAGGAAAGGCTCAATTCATAGTTTTGCCAAGCTTATTTAAGAATTCGGTGTCCGGTTTATGACCTGTAACCGGGTGCCGCAACTAGTGGACGTGCTGCTATCTATGAAAATAGGAGCCGGGAAAACCATTCGCAGCTATACTAGCTGATATTGGGAGCTGTATAACGAGATCGACAGGGGCAATGAAAAAATCGCTGCAAGAACTTTTCGATTGGGATTGCTCGAGGACTTCGAATTGCAAGACTCGTTGACAAGGAGGCCTCTCGAGGATATGAGGCAGTTAATGAGGCGTATCGAAGAATATAAAAGGTTAGAGGATGACCGACAGCAGAACAAGGGTAAGGCTCTGATCATGAGTCAGCCTCGGCAGGGGGGTTTTCAATTAAGGCCTCGAAAGAATTTGAGGATTCAGGAGCCAGGCGCACAGGTGGGGGAAGTGAACGTGACGTTCAAGGAGCCGGTGCATAGAATCGTGGATCGAATAAAAAATGAGCCATAATTGCAGTGGCCAAACAAGATGGGGGGTGACCCGTCAAGGAGAAATCAAAATCTGTACTATACTTACCATGAGATAAAGGGCATACCATCGAACAATGCAGGGTGTTGAAAGATCATTTAGAGCAGCTAGTAAAGGCGGGGTATTTGAAGGAGTTTGTGGTGGACCCAAGAAATCAGGAAGCCGGGTAGGGTACTCAAACCCGGGGGAATCCCCTCCCATCCCCATTGGGAATGATAGAGGTCATCCACGTAGCTTCAAGGGGTACCCTAGTGTCCAAGAGGAGAAGGATACTAGCCGTGGTGCCGGTAGAAGGTTGCCCGGGCGAGCAACACTCCGAGAAGAAATTGAAGCTCACTCAAGAGCCCATTGCCTTTAGTGATGACGGTCTAGAAGGAACGATTCAGCCACACGACGATGCTTTGGTGGTTACAGCTCGGATAAATGGTTTTATAGTGAAGAGGGTATTGATAGATTAGGGGAATGGTGCTGAAGTAATGTACCCCGACCTGTTCAGGGGGCTTGGCCTAAAGAATGAAGATCTCTCCAAGTACAATACGCCCCTGGTAGGGTTTGATGGCCGAATGGTGATCCTAGAGGGACAGATTTCGCTTCCCATGAATATGGAAAGTAAGGATGTAACGGTGACATTTATAGTGGTCGCTTCGTATTCTCCGTATAAGGCGATCCTTGGAAGGCCGTGGATTCACGTAATGGGGGCAGTTCCATCCACCTTGCATGTGAAGGTCAAATTCCACCTGCATGTGAAGGTCAAATTTTGCACCGAGCAAGGTGTTGCTATAGTAAGGGGAAACCAACAAGTGGCCAGACAATGCTTGGTGGCCGCTGTTAATCGGGAGATCAAACAGAAGGAACCGGCTGAGGAGGTTCCCTTATAGCAATTACAGGAACCTTAGGGGGAAATGGGGGCTAGCTATGCCAAGGACTTGATAAAAGTAAGGATACTGCCTGGCGATGATAAGAGTTTCCAGATAGGAGCAAGTATGAAGGACGAAGATAAGGTGGAAATGCTGTTGTTTCTTGTACAGAATGTGGATGTATTTGCTTAGAGCCGTATGAGGTGCCCGGGGTGGACCTCGAGTTCATAGTTCACAAGCTTAATGTGGACCCATTGTTCCCTCCCAAGAAGCAGAAACCAAGGAGATCGGCTAAGGAGCACATCAAGGCCGTTAGGCAAAAAGTCAAGAGGTTGAAGGAGGCTGGGGCAATAAAGGAGGCATTCTTTCTAGAGTGGCTTGTGAATACCGTGGTGGTAAGAAAGAAGAATGGCAAATGGAGGGTTTATGTTGATTTTACCGATTTGAACCGAGCATGCCCAAAAGACCCATTCCCCATGCCAAAGATCGATCAACTGGTAGATGCCACTTACGGGCACCCGAGGATGAGCTTACTGAACGCTTTCCAGGGATATCAAATTGCCCTAGACGACGAGGATCAAGAAAAGACGGCGTTCATCTCTCCTGATGCTAATTACCACTATACCGTAATGTCGTTCGAGCTTAAGAATGCTGGAGATACTTATCAGCGGATGATGATGAGAATGTTCAGAAATAAGATTGGGTGTACTGTGGAGGTGTACATTGACAATATGGTGGTTAAAAGCAAACGGGAGGTGCAGCATATTGATGATCTTAAAGAGGTGTTCGAAGTGCTCCGACAACACAAGCTGTGCCTCAATGCTGACAAGTGTACTTTCGGAGTGGGGGCTGGTAAGTTCCTAGGGTATATGATCACTAACCGAGGAATAGAGGTCAACACCAATCAAATAGAAGATGTAAAGCGCCTCAAGTCGCCGAGTAATCCAAAGGAAGTCCAAGTACTGACCGACATGTTAACTACCCTCAACCGGTTTATTTCCAAGTTTGCTGCCGTCCATTTTACCAACTTTTGAAGAAGTGGAAGGGATTCCAATGGAACGAGGAGTGTGAAAAGGCTTTTCAGGATCTGAAGGAATATTTAGTATGGGCACTGATGACTTGCATAATTTAGCATAATTTATCACTTCTCAACTTTAAACTTTAGTCTAATTTTATTTATTTTTTGTTGATTTTAGACTTCATTATTGTTATTTAAATTTTATTTCAGATTTGAAGAAAATGAAGATTTACTCAAATAAAGAGACATGAAGCAGCTGAAAAAGGTTTTGAGCTGAACACTTGGGCTGAAAAAGGGCAATACGTAGTGGCTAAAGGCAGAAAAGAAAGGCAGGAAGAAAAGAAACAAAAAGAAGGAGGCGCTGAACCACAAACAGGGAGAGATTTTTGGGCTGAACTGAAAAAGTATTTTGGGCTGAGGCAAAAAGGTTTTGGGCTGAAAAAAAGGTTTTGGGCTGAGGTAAAAACGTTTTGGGCTGAAAAAAGGTTTTAGGCTGAAGTAAAAAAGGTTTTGGGCTGATAAAAAAAGGGCAACACGTCTAGAAGAAAAGAAGAAAGAGGCGCTAAAGACAAAGGAATAAAGGAGAAAAACAAAAAGGAGAAAAGGGAGAGACGGCGCGCTGACCAGAAAGGAAGAAAAGAAGAAAAGGGCGTTGAAGCAGAAAAAGGAAGAAAGGTGTGGCGCTGAAGCTGAAAGAAAGAGAGGGCTGGAACAGAGAATTTTTCAGCATTTATTTTCTTTCCAATCTTCTCAGAAAAAATTATGGTGAACTCGTTTGTGTTGGATTTAATTTTTAGCATGAACTAAACTTTCTTTATTCTAGGAAAACGATGTAATCTAGTTTCGAACTATGCTTGCTTTTCTATGTTAATTTGAACAAATTCTCTTCATGTTTGTCTGATTTATTCTAAGCTTATTGCTTCTAATTAACTAGCCATTAATTAGATGATTTTAATCTTGTGATTTGCTGTTGAAAGAGGAGATTATAGGATAGATCTTGAATATTTCAGCATAGGTAAATATAGAGATCGAAAGACTTGAATGAACCTACGTAGTATTAAAATCGTTGGTCTTAATGCTTTCTTGCTTTATTAAATTGCATACTCTTGTGTAAAATAATGAACAAGAATGTTTCCAATTGACTATCGAAAGAGGCTTTTGGATGAGTTTGGAGATTGCTAACAAACAGAGAGAATTAAATTCAATTAGCTAGATGAGTAAAGCATAGTGAGGGATTAGGTGAAATCGATTTTCTAGAAGTTTCTTTCTCATTAAGTTGATTTTCAAGCAACATCTTTCTTTTCCTCTGCGTATCTTTTATTTAAATTGATTTTATTTTGAATTCCAATTACAAAAACCTTAGTGACTTCTCTAGATAAAATCGAGATTAGCATAATTTTGGTATTTGTTAAAAGTAAGTTACCAATCCCTGAGGACGATACTCTTCTCATCACTTTACTATAAAACTACGATACTGTACACTTGCAGTTTTGTACCGTTCAGGCACTTATGTTAACAGCCCCAGAACCTGATGAGGATTTATTCATTTATCTTTCGGTGTCTGAGCATGCCGTGAGTGCTGTGCTGCTGAGGGATCAAGGAGTGCAACAACCAATATATTATATCAGCGAAACTTTGGTTGATATCGAGACGAGGTATCTACGATACTGTACACTTGCAGTTTTGTACCGTTCAGGCACCTATGTTAACAGCCCCAGAACCTGATGAGGATTTATTCATTTATCTTTCGGTGTCTGAGCATGCCGTGAGTGCTGTGCTGCTGAGGGATCAAGGAGTGCAACAACCAATATGTTATATCAGCGAAACTTTGGTTGATGTCGAGACGAGGTATTTTCCCTTGGAGAAGTTGATATTAGCACTAGTACATGCTACAAGGAAGTTGCCCCATTATTTCCAAGCTCATACTGTCTATGTGCTAACTGAATACCCTTTGCAGTCGTTGTTGAAGAGATTTGATTTCACAGACAGAATAGCTAAGTGAAGGACTCGGCTAGGCTCTTTTGACATTAGGTACCGACCTAGAAGTTCGGTGAAAGGATAAGTTCTTGCTGATTTTGTTGCAGAGTTTTCCCCAAGGAAGGAGTTGGAGATAGTTTGTCATGTAGAAGCCCACCCGTGGAAGATATTTGTGGACAATGCATCCAACGCGCTAGGAGCCGGGGCTGGAATCGTAATCATCACCCCGAAAGGGATAAAACTAGAGCATTCTTTTAGGCTGGGCTTTAGGGCTTCTAACAACGAAGCCGAATATGAAGCCCTACTTGTCGGATTGAGAGCTGTTTTGGACCTAAGTGCTAAAGAGGTAGAGGTCTACTCGGATTCTCGATTGGTGGTTAATCAAGTGCAGGGAAGCTTTGAGGCCAAGGATCCCTGGATGATGGAGTACTTACGGTTGGTAAAGCAGACTATGGACCGCTTTCTGAATGTGAGGGTGGTTCAAGTGGCAAGGGGATAGAACCGGCACGCTGACTCTTTGGCCACATTAGCGTCATCATTGACTGAAGAAGTACCTCGATTAATCAAAGTGGAGCTTGTGGCAGAACCGAGCATTAATGCAGGGGTAGGTGTTTCACTAGTAACAACAGCCGAGCCATGTTGGATGGATTCGATCATCGACTTTTTGGCTGAGGATCGAGTGCCAGCCGATGAAAAAGAAGCAGAAAAAGTACGCCGAGCAGCTGCTCGATATTGGTTGTCAGTTGACTTAAAGTTGTACTGGAGGTCTTTCGAGGGACCTTACCTACAGTGTTTACACCCTAGCAAGATTGAAGAGCTCCTGAACGAACTTCATGAGGGGGTATGCGACAGTCACGTAAGGGGACGTTCATTAGCTCACCGAGCAATGACTCAAGGATTTTGGTGGCCGCGAATGCAAAAGGATGCTACTGAGTATGCGTGGAAGTGTCAGTAATGCCAAAAGCATGCTCCGACGATCCACCAACCAACTAGGAGCCTAAATCCTATTAGTAATCCATGGCCCTTTGCGCAGTGGGGGCTAGACATTGTTGGTCCCTTCCCTCGAGCTACAGGAAACCTAAGGTTCGTGTTAGTAGCCGTGGACTATTTTACCAAGTGGGCGGAGGCGGAGGCGTTGGCAAATATCCAGGATGTGGATGTTAAGAAGTTTGTATGGAGGAACATAGTAACGAGGTTCGGGGTACCAGAGTCTCTAGTATCGGATAATGGGTTGCAGTTTAATAGCAAAGCTTTCCGCGAGTTTTGTAGCGGTCTCAGCATCAAGAACAGGTATTCTACCCCGACATATCCGCAGAGTAACGGTCAAGCTGAGGCCACCAACAAAGCCATTGTGAACGGGTTGAAGAAAAGATTAGAGAGCGCTAAGGGTAGGTGGGCCGAGGAATTGCCCAACGTTTTATGGGCATACCGGACAACTCCTAGGAGGTCCACAGGAGAAACTCCATTTTCTCTAACATATGGAACGGAAGCAGTCATACCAGCCAAGATAAATTTGTGCAATGCCCAGGTTTTAGGATTCGTCCCTATCGAGAATGCTGAATTAATGGTGAGATAGCTAAACTTGTTGGAGGAACACCGAGAGTCAGCGACCATATGGCTGGCGGAATATCAACAAAAACTTGCCCAGAGGTACAACAAGGACGTGAGGAGGAGGGAGTTTGGTGCTGGAGACTTGGTACTTCAAAAGGTAGTAGGAAACACGCGGGACGTCAATGCAGGAAAGTTAGCCCCGACTTGGGAAGGGCCTTATAGAATTACCGCCATTGCTAGCGCGAGAGCATACTATCTGGAAGACTTAGACGAAAACCACTTCCCCAACCATGGAATGTTCACAATTTGAAGAAATTTTACCACTGACCATCAGTGCACAAGATTATGGGTTGAGTACAATGTGATATATGTATAATATTAAGTAATATGAGGGCAAGGTTTATCCATACAGGTGTATTCATACTTTTGGTTCCATCATTGTTAATTTATCAACCTCGGTCAACAAACGCGAAGGAAACTAAATCTCTAACTATTCTAAGGACAGAAGCCTGTTCCCGGTTCGATCCTAATCACCGAGCAGGTGGAAACGTTACATCAAATTATTCTAAGGACAGAAGCCTGTTCTCAGTTCAATCCTAATCACCGAGCAGGTGGAAACCTTACATCAAATTATTCTAATGACAAAAGCCTGTTCCCGGTTCGATCCTAATCACTGAGTAGGTGGAAACCTTTCATCAAATTATTCTAAGGACAGAAGCCTATTCTCGGTTCGATCCTAATCACTAAGCAGGTGGAAACCTTACATCAAGTTCTTCCAAGGACATAAGCCTATTCCCGGTTCGATCCTAACCACTGAACAGGTGGAAGTCTTACATAAAATCTTTCTAAGGACAGAAGCTTGTTCCCGATTTGATCCTAATCACCGAACAGGTGGAAGTCTTACATAAAATCTTTCTAAGGACAAAAGCCTGTTCCCGGTTCGATCCTAATCACCGAACAGGTGGAAACCTTACATAAAGTCCTTTTAAGGACAGAAGCCCTTTCCAGGTTCAACCCTAATCACCGAATAGGTAGGTCTCGGGCATTTATTTTCGTTGGGAACAATTTGTTTTCATCAGGAACACAATCGAGTGCTTGGTTTAATTCCGGTTATCGAGGAGGTGCGAACCTAACATTTATTCCTAAGTGTAGAAATCCATTTTCAGTCCGTTCCCAGTTGCCGAACGGGTAATGACGTAGTCTGTCCTTTTCAAGTATAAGTGAAAGAATAATCTTTTATTACCAAACTGAGGTAAACTTCAATTTGGATACCCGATCATTATAAATGAGAAAATAAGGTATGATGAGTAATTTGACAACAACAATCATTTATAAATTTGGCAATTATTTATAAATATGGCTGAAATAGATGTCCAGTCACCATCTTAAGATGACTAATCAAACGGAATTAAAATTCAAACCATTGTTCTGTCACCACAATCTGGTGACCATAGGTAAACCAAGCAAATAAAAAGTAAAAAGCAAGTAAAAGAAAAGTAAAAGTGCTAAGGCAAGTTAAACTCCGAATATCAAACTGCAGGATCAGTGGGTGGAAGTTGGGCTGCGTCTTCAACGGGCTGTTCTGGTGCATCCTCGGCTGGTTGAGCGACTGGAGGTGGCTGAGTTTGGACGTCCTCGGCAAACTGGATGCCAGCACGAGGGTTGCTAGTAACTTCCAGATCAACTAACTCCATATGGGAGTCAATTGCCCGCACCAACTCCCTCATGCTAGGGTTCTCCTCTTCATCGGCGGCACCGGAGGGATTCTGGACGGGGGGAGGGAAGTCCGGGTAGGGAACCTGTTCGGGATTCCTTAAAGGAGAATCGTCAAGAACCTCCATAGCTTGCAAGGCGGCCATCCACCCCTCCCTGAACCCATGCTTCCGTGCTTGGTAAACGATGGGCTCCATGGAGTTTTCGGCGTCCGCGAAACCTTCATTATTCCATTTTTCTTCACAAGCTTCCAGAGCCACCTTTAGGTCAGCAATTTCATCGGCTTGTACGAGGTTCAAGCTCTTCGCCTCTGCCAGTTTGACCTCGGTCCCACCCAGCTTCACCTCCATCTCCGTCAACCTCTTCTTTACTAATGCTCTAGCTTTCTCTGACACATGAGCCTTCTTTTTTGCATCCTCAGCAGCTTTACCCTTCTCTTTCGCAGTGGCCACAACAACGTCTTTGAGGGCTTTCTCCCGGTCAGCATCTTCGGCAGCTTCCTTTAGCCGATCATTCATCGCATAAGCCAGTTGGGCGGCCTACAATATAACAATGATATATGTAAAAGAAAAAGAAAAAAAAGTGAGTACATTAATACATGGAAATGGGAATAAAATGCGTTATCACAATAGTGTGCCATTGCAGCCGAGTAGCTAGTGACTCGTCAGCGCCACCCGAAAAGAAGAGCATATCTTCGGGCAAGAGAAGGCCTTGAACCAAACTCTGAGTAACTTTTCCGCCCTCACCCTGCGCCCAAGTTCTGACGCTAGTTGTCACAGGAAGGGGGTCATTGCCGAGCCTGAAAGTGGTCTACCAGCCTACCTCCGACCGAGAAGAAGACGCAGCATGAGACCCAACCTGTGCAATAGGCCGAACATTGCCAGAGGGCTCTTGGATGATGATTCCCCCAAACACTCGAGGGGGGGGGGTTCTTGAAGGCGCATCCCTGGGGCCCACAGGAGGTTGCTCGATGGTGCGTTGTCCTTCCGAGAGCGGCTGAGGGGAGGAGGAGGGGGGAGTTGGGTTTCTACCTTGGGGTTCTTGCTGTTGCGCTGCTGGACGAGCGCCGGGCAAAAATTGGTCAATAGTCATTCCTCGTCTTGTCACCATTTTGTCCTCACCAAGATCGGATTCTGCTCTTGAGGAATTTACCAATTCGGTCGCTATTGGCTCGACTGCTTGAGCTGGAGCTTCAAGCTCTTCAACGGGTACGTGGACTCTACGGCTTTGAGATATAAGATCCACCGAGGCGTCCCTTATCGGAACAAGAGACTTCGCATTAGTAAACCGGGGGCCGAAGTCCCGTGCTTCACCAACAGTTAACTGGGGAGGAAGAAGGTTGGAGTGCCGCACGTCTATATACGACAACAAAAGGCTATCCACTAGCAAAGCTTGCCCAAAAGGCTGCCAAGTTGTGTAAACAGGAGTGCAATCGAGTATAAGGTGCAACGCTTGGAGTTGCCTGACGGAATTCACAAATATTTCAGACCGGAGCACGAAATTCAAGTCTCTCACGTGCACTACTCTAATGTCCGGCCTAAACCTTCTGCTGTCTACATTAAAATAATACAAAAATTGGTTAGTACCTGTTTAAGCGAAACAATCACAGGCAAAACACGATTAAAAGAATTAAAGGTGCTCGGTACCGACCAACTTCACGCGGCGAAAGTGGGCAGGTGAGCTTAACGGTAAGCCAGTTGCTGCTCACCCGAACGTATTCCCCCGCTAAGTTTCTGTTAGAATCGAGAAGGCATGATATAAGCCGTACCCGTACATCCCTAGCCTTTAAATAATAGTTAGACTTAAGATTGCCACACAAACTGTACATAAAATTTATGTTATGGTGGTTTAACTGTAACCCATATATCCGATTTAATCTATTGATGCAACTTACGATTGGGTAAAAATTGGGAGGAAGTTAATCAGGACACAAACCATAAAACCTAACGGTACTAAGTAAAAGAGGGTCCACGGAAAACCTAACCCCTCCCTTTAAAATAACCATCAAAGGAAAAAACATTGTGTTGGACCCAGAACGTCGATGGAGAGCGATATTGCCCTTGTGACAATAAGCCACATCCACATCCCCAGGGATGTTGGAAACCGCTCTAAAGTTAGCCAAAGACACCTCAATAGATAGAAGGTGGGAAAATCTCATTCTTAAACTCTAAAGTGAAGGAAAAAAAAATTGAAAGAAGAGGAAAAAGTAGAGAAACTTATTGTGGGCTTTAGGAATGGGTGATCTTGGGTGAAGAATTTATGCACAGGAGAAAGATGCTCGGCAAAGAGGAAGTTGGATGAGAAAGGAAATAAAAAGTGGAGTGAGTACTCAGAAGAGACTATTTATAAGAGCCAAGGCATTTAATGAAAAGAAGGCGGGAAGACCTTTCCGAATTCTTTTTGTAACCCCCACACACGTGGCCTCGGTTCACGAACCGTCGAGCCATGATTACGGTTAGATGGGACAGCCTGGCATAATGCTCCTTTTGAGAAAGCATTAATGGCCATCCTGTTTGTTCAACAGCTGGCAATTAGACTTCCCGAGAATTCACTAGCGCCAGTTAGGTTGTCCTTGATTCATTCTTGGTGGCTGGTCACGAATCAAGGAGGGGGGGGGGGGGGGGGCTATTGTACGGGGTATAATCCTAGGCCCATTGGATGTTGGGCCTTGGCCTTATGGTATAATACATGATTCCATGCTCATTGGACCTTTGGCTGTGGTTCGAACACACTTTAGGGCCCAATCTGAGACCGGATACCATAATAGGCCTGTCTTGTATTAAACGTATCAAAAGCAAGCCCATGCCGATCAATTGTAGTTTGATCGGGAGTATGCTTGCCAAGAACAACTCATGTTCTCGATAGCCCGGTATTACCTTTGGGAATATTACTGTTGAGTAGTCTTTTGGAGGTTGGAACCAGTTCCAAAGCCATTACCACCGTTCCCAACAGAGTAGATGTTTATCAAAAGTGATGAGGTTGGACCCCTTCACACGAGTGAAATCAGGAATAATCATAACACCTCCACTCATCTCAAGCTATAAATAGGAGAATAGAGTAAGAAGTGGGGGTTGGCAACCTCGGAGAGAAAACATAAAGAAAAGAGTGACAGTATCAGTAGGGAGGAAAGCAACCTGGAGAGGGAAAAGAGAGGAGTTCATAAAAACCAGGGAGTGCAATTAGGTCACCCGGCAAAGGACTGCCCATAGTAGGAAACTTTGAGCCCACTATACAAATAAGTTGTGAGCCCAAATATCAACCCATCTTGTTAAAGCCATTTTGGGTATGCACAGCTAGGATGAAAAGAATTTTGGGTTTACATACCCGAATGGAGCATGATTTTAAGGGTCTAGTTGCTAAAATAGTAACTAGCAAGTTTTTACACCCCAATCCTAGTGCTCTTTTAGCCTTTTTCATCTTGTCATTCCAAAGATGGTGGGAGTACTGTGACACCTACCAAAAGCAAAAATTACTCATTGTTGATGGTACCTTAGTAGTGGGCTTTTAATATTTATCAGTTCTTAGATTAAGTGTGTGTATGGATATTTAATGGGTCATGTTTACAGATATCTTTAGGGTGATTGTTAATAAACCATAATATGAAAGTTTTAACACCACTTTCATGGGAAATATAAAAAAGTTGCTACCAACATTAATTGTTTTATCATTCTCTCAATAAAACATTTCTAAAATTAGTTACTAAACCAATACCCTTAGGACATTGGTTAACATTTCCCTGTTATAAAACTTTCTTGTATCTTTTGCACCATGTGTTTTGTAAGGGTAGGGTCTTTTTGGTGTGGATGATTCCAAGCTATGAACGTTGTCAGCAGCCATGAATTTGTCCTTGGCTTGCCCCCATGTTACTGCATAAAATCCAAAAGCAATTACAATAGCTTCAGTCAAACTGCATAAAGGAAAAGGTTCAGCATGCGTATTGTTCAGTTAATATATTTTAAGAACATGAGCATTATTGGCATGACAACTACAATGGCAGTGCCTAAGGTTTTAATATCTTTATATATATGAAGACGAATGAACTATATTAAAATTTGAAAAGTGCTACGTTCACAACATTTTCATAATACTTTCATAACAAAACATAGGTGGTAAGTTGTTATTAGTTCTAATTTGAACAACTTATTAGTTCTAATTTCCCTTAAAATCTACCTGCCAAGTTGAGGTATTTTACCAAGGAATATGATTGCCATGACAACTGCAACGGTGAGAGTTGTCAGCCACACAGCAAGCAGAGAGAGTGAGGAGACTCGGGTTGGAGTGGGGGAGATGATCAAATGAGAAAATAGGATTGCAGATTTTGTTTTGTTTGGATAGTAAAATTTTTAGTCTATGAACACACCCAATTTCACATTCAACTATTAAGTTAAGTTGTGATTGGTGTATAATATGTTAATATAAATAGATTCATTGGCTTGAGCCCACTTTAGGTTTTTATACTGCACGCATATTTGTACAAATCACACTACTTGTACTTATTCATATCACATGCCTCTTATATTAAAAACATTTTTCTTCATCTCAAAAAATAAATAAATAATAAATAAAATAAAATAACATTTGTCTTTTGTCTACGTCTTTTTCTTTTGTTCTTTTTTGTTGGGTTCGCAGATGCTGCAATTTAGCAGCTTATGAGCCGCTAGCTGGATACATTGTTCAATCTAGGCTGTCTTTCTTTTTCAATAATATTTTCCACATGTCATCAAGTCAGTCTGTAAGGAAGATTGCCCTCCTTGTATTCCCTTTTGTTTTTCTTAATATTATTGCAGATTATCAACAAAACATAAAAAAGGCATCTCATGTCTTATGCTCAAGAAATGCAATACAATAATTTTGTATTTCTAACGTAATAAAAATATTGGTTGTGATTGTCTCATATGAAAATAATATTGCATACACAATAAGTTAATTACTTAGCATGGTGTAAAATTAGGTGTGTTTGTAGCACTGATTTTTTTTAATCATCCTCTCATTTCTATTTCTCCTTCTTCTTTTAGGTTTTATATATATATATATATATTGGGTTTATGAAAAGAAAGTTCCTTTTTTAATAAAATATTGACCAAACTTGTTCCAAGATAACATCTAAACCTTCCAGTCCGAGTGCTTCGCTTAACTGAAACGGTGACGTTCTATTAATGTCAGGCCGGGCGTGCAGCTTAAGTTGAACGAAGGCCTCTGCTCTGCTCTAAATTAGGATCCATGAAATTACATTAACTTTTCTCGTCAAGTTATTAAAGTCAACCAGAAGTTTATCATTTACAGTTTTCAGACGGCAGCAATTCTTAAGTTATAGTACTAAAGAATCAACCAAATCTGTGACTGGCCTAAACTTAACCGAAATGTGCAACCGGCTCTTGGATGACGAGTGAAACAATTTGGCAGTCTTATGCTCACCCAGTTAACACGCTGTTTGTTGGGCAAAAATTGGTGGCAGGGCAGCAACTCACTAGTCTAGGGGGATTGTTTTCGCTCCATGTCACCAGGCTTAACAGTAAATAATATCCATTATGTTCAATTCCTGAAGGATGGATTATATATGTTCAGCGATGTAAATTCAAGTTTGGTTATTCCATCAACAAACTTCTCAAATCGGTATATGAGACTAGGGGCTGACAATGGACACTTGAAAGTGCTTGATATTATATTGGGGGGAAGTATATGATGTTTTCAAAACTTATATTACATCCTGTGGTTTCCCTAGAGTTTGTGGCAATTATGGTATTTGTACGAACGGCCAGTGTAGTTGTCCCAGACCTATAAATGCAACAAGCTATTTTCAGCCCATCGAAGAAAGCAAACCTAAGTATTTTAAGCATGGCTGCTCCCGGATTACTCCCTTGTCTTGTGAAGCTTCCAAAACTCACATTCTTTTAGAGCTCCAGAACATCACATACTTTCCCTTTACTCAAGACCCCCCAAGTATAAATCCAGATCACCAACATATAAATTTAGATAGTGTTGTAAACAGGCTTGCTTAAAAGATTGTTCATGCAAAGCTGCTTTTTATAATTCGAGCAAAAGTTTAGGGAATTGCTATTTACTCTCCCCAAATGTTTTCACTGATGGCTATTGATCAAGATAATGCTAACCTTAAAGTATACATTAAGGTCCAAAATGTCCAAAATGTCTTAAGTTCAGATCCTCCTAGACAACAAAAAAACCATAAGAATAAGCAAATAATAGTGGGATCTAGACTCTCGGATCTTTGCTTTTTATGTTTCTTTTAATGGGAATCTGTGCTTTACTATTTTGGAAGAAGAAAAATGAAAATGAAGCTGAGTAGTATTATTTGGATCATGTAGCAGGGCTGCCCACAAGATATGCTTATAATGATTTGCAAGCAATAACAGAAAATTTCAATAAGAAGCTCGGTGGAGGAGGATTTGGCACAGTTTTAGAAGGGAATCAACCTGACGGAACAAAAGTTGTAGTGAAGCGTCTTGATGATTTCAGTCAAATCAAAAAATCATTTTTGGTAGAGGTTGAGACAATTGGCAGCATCCATCATATCAATTAGGTGAGACTGATTGGATTTTGTGCTGAGAAATTTCTTAGGCTTCTTTTTTATGTGTAGATGTCTAATGGGTCTCTAGATAGATGGATATTTCACCAAAATCCTGAGATGTTGCTTGATTGGAAACTTAGAAAGAAGATCGTCCTTGAAATTGCAAGGGGACTAACTTATTTGCATGAGGATTGCAAGTAGAAGATAGTTCACTTGAATATAAAACCACATAACATCCTCTTAGATGAGAATTTTAATGCAAAAGTCTCTGATTTTGGGTTGTCTAAACTAGTTGACCATGACCAAAGCCAAGTTGTGACAACTATGAGAGGGACTCCTGGCTATATGGCTCCAGAATGGTTGAGTTCAGTGATTACAGAAAAAGTAGATGTATATAGTCTTGGAGTAGTGCTCTTGGAGATTTTGTGTGGAAGAAGAAATTTGGATCGCTCTCAGCCAGAGGAAGAAATGCATCTTCTTGATCTTTTTAGGAAAAATATTGAGGAAGATCAATTGCTAGATTTGATTGACAGGTATAGTGAAGATACGCAATTACATGGAGCTGAAAAGTTGTGAATATGATGAGGGTTGTAGCATAGTGTTTGCAAAATGATTTCATAAGGAGGCCTTCCATGTCCATGGTGGTTAAGGTCTTAGAAGGTGTTGTGAATGTTGAATCTAGCCTAGATTATTTCTTCTCAAATCCATATTCACCAAACATGAGTGCTGGTGTTGAAAACCAAGACGGGCATATGCTTGTTGTTACTCCATTATTGCCTTCAGTTCTATCAGGACCATGGTGACTTTTCACTATACCATCTTTATTGCTTGACTAATGAGGTAATTTGTATTGTTTTAACAAATTCTATCACCCAATAACTAATATTAGTAGTTTGAATTTTATGGGGGATTGAATCTTGGTCATTCCTGTGGCCATTTATTGGTATACCGTATTAGTGTATGGCTCCGCTGATACTAATATGTGTTTCTTTATCTAATATTGTTATTGTTGTCTTGTAGGCTGTAGGTGACAATAAAATTTCAATTTGAGCTTGAAAACTTTGTGCTTGGGTATTTAACATTTGTACTTGCTTATTAAACTTTCTTATTAAACTTTCTTGTATCTTTGCATTATGTGTTTTGCAAGAGTGGTGTCTTTTGGGTGATCACAGTACAAAATCCAAAAGCAATTAAAATAGATCCAATCAAACTGCAAATAGGATAGAGTTGCACATTATTATTGCTAGAGGTTGCTGAAGAGAGGACTTAAAAGTGGATGAAGCCTTAAAAACTAGTGGCCCCTTGTTAAAGAGGATGAAGCCTAGCTATTGCATGAGAAACTACTTTTCAAAGTCTAAGTACAAGTCTTCCTTTGATTTTTCTACCGAAAGTAGTTCAACTGTGCTCCTACGTTTGCTTTAATTTCCTAGGGGAAAATGCTTATAGAACGTTCAGGTCGGTCTTCCCACAAATTGAAGGCTGAAGATGAAACCTATTTTAGAGAGAGAGGGAGAGAGAGAGAGAGGGAGAGAGAGAGAGAGAGAGAGAGAGTGTATGTGTGTGTGTGTGTGCTGATGTGGCAATCTAGCTGTTCATTTGGGAATAACTCATTTATCTTTTTGTTGAGAGAGTGTGTGTGTGTGTGTGCTGATGTGGCAATCTAGCTGTTCATTTGGGAATAACTCATTTATCTTTTTGTTGAAAATTTTTGTTGAAAGTGTGCTAAAGTATACTTATACTTTGAAATTTTTTTAGAAAGTGAGAAAAAGCGGGGAAAATTGAGATTTTAAAAAGCTGCACATGAAAGCTAAAAGTTAAAAGCTAATGCCAAACTCACCTAGGTGTCAATTTATGTGACAAGAATATTATATTTTATTTTTTTTGTTAACCATGTTAGCATTTTCCATCAATCACGTAATGGTAGAAATCATTTTGACATAATATCAAAAGGTTAAGAACCAAATTGACATATTTAAAAGTTTAGGGACTAAATTGACATATAACATAAAAGTTGAGGACCAAATAAGTAATTTATCCCGAACCGTAATTAGTAAACATAACTCAAAAAATTAATAACAAATACAATAATAAAGAGATGTAAAACCATAATTTGTTATAAGTAATGCATTTTTTTTCTTTATTTGAAATAGAAATCCTACTTTAGTCTAATCCGTATGTAAAGTTCTTTCTTAGAGACTTGAACTCCGACCTTTACTCCTTCACCTTATAAGAACTTATACTTGTGGAAGGACCATCACGCCAAAAGTGCACAGTGATATAAATAATGTATTCCAATATGATGAGAGTAGTTTGTTGTTTAAGTAACTTCAACCAGATTTGCTATCACATCTTTTTGTAACATTGTTTTGATGTAAGCATCAAACTATGAGGAATGGTTGGGGTTAAGATGATTTAATCTTGTCACTGAGAGCATTTGCACTAAAATGCAAGATAAAAAAATTTCTCAATTTTACATATCTAAGACTCAAAATCACTCACATCAGTCAAGGTAAAGATATGTAAATTTAAAAAAATTGTTTTAATAATTATATAAATTTACACTAGCACTATTTATTTTGTATTTAGTTTTATTTATTTATTTACATATCCTGATGACAAAAGAAGAGAATAAATGATAGTTGTTGGATGTGATGAAAGAGAAACATTTAAAAAATCAAGAAAATTAATATTTTAATAAAATTGTAGTATAAAATAGATAATTTGATATGAGGTGATTTGAAAAGTGAATATATAAAATAAAAAAAGTATGTTATTATATTTGTAGGGATACGATTTGCAGCCCAAGCCCAAAATGTATAGAATCTTGGCCTAGTAAGCCCAGTACAATAAATTTGTAGAGAGTGGGTCAAAGAGCTAGACTTTAATGAATTGGACAACGGCTAATATGGATGAACTCCTTGTCCGAGGAGGCAAGTGTTCACGTCCGAGGAGGCAAGTGCTAATATAAATCAAGTAAACAGAGTACAAGTGCAATTGTGATTGCTACAGTGTTCTTTCTCTGTTTTTCGATCCTCTTCCTCTAGGGTCTCTATTCTCATTTATACTACATCTCTTCCTTCATCTTTATCCTACACGTGGATAGTTGATGGCTTAGGCTGATACTTGTCCCATCAGCCTCCTCTAGAAGTCTTTGGAGGATGGTTATAAGGTTGGAAAAGTACTGTTCAGAGGTCACTTCTTCATTAATGCGGCTAGGGAATTAGTTACAAAGCATTCAATGTTGCGGTAGCAACTTTCCCTTAGATATTTTTGGGTTCCCATCTTTCTTGTACGTTTATGGTGCACGTCCCTATCACTAGAGCTTCTTGGAAGGTCACTTTGGTCATTAGGATCTATACCCGATCTGCGTTTAGTTTATCCGAGGAGATATTCCTCCTCGGATTCGAACTTCTCACGCTCTCGGCCAAAGCCCCACGCTCTCGGCTAAAGCCCAAAACCCAATTGTATGATTTAGGCCCATAACCCCACAATAGCCTCTCAAAACTCCGATTTTTTCCTCTCATCCGAGGAGAAAAGTGGGGTTTTGAATTCTTTAAGAGTTAATTCTACTTGATCCCTTGATTTACACCCGAGGGAGTGCCGTTTTACACGCCCCATATTTGTACTGTAAATTGCTCCTTTCAGAGCTACCAATCTGAGGAGTTGGTTATGATCTTGGGTTTGTCTTGACACTTTAGTGAAAAACAAATAGATAGTATAGAATGTTAACTTCCCCACATCATCTGGTTCGAGGACCAAGGCATGACTAAGGCTCAGTTTAAACACCTGTAGAGTTGTCATGGAGTGTTAACTTCCCTCATCATCTGGTCCGAGGACCGAGGCATGATTGAGTTTCCGTTTAAACACTTGTAAAGATGCCCTTGAGTATTAACATCCCCTTAGCATCTGGTCCGAGGACTACAGGCATGACTAAGTTTGAGTTTAAACACTTGGAAGATGCCATTGAATGTTAGCTTCCTTCATCATCTGATCCAAGGATCGATGCATGATTGAGTTTCAGTTTAAACACTTGTAGAGTTGCCCTTAAGTGTTAACTTCCCCTTAGCATCTGGTCTGAGGACTACAGGCATGACTAAGTTTGAGTTTAAACACTTGAAAGATGCCATTGTGTGTTAATTTCCCCAAAGCAGGAGGTCCGAAGAACTCGACATAGCTAAGTTTCTGTTTAACCACTTCAAAAAATGTCACTGTGTGTTAATTTCCCTAAAACAGGAAGTCCGAAGGACCCGACATAGCTGAGGTTCTGTTTAACCACTTCAAAAAATGTCAGTGTGTGTTAATTTCCCCAAAGCAGGAGGTCTGAGGGACCCGACATAGCTGAGGTTCTGTTTAACCACTTCAAAAGATGTCACTGTGTGTTAATTTCCCCAAAGCAGGAGGTCCGAGGGACCCGACATAGCTGAGGTTCCGTTTAACCACTTCAAAAGATGTCACTGTGTGTTAATTTCCCCAAAGCAGGAGGTCCGAGGGACCCGACATAGCTGAGGTTCTGTTTAACCACTTCAAAAGATGTCACTATGTGTTAATTTCCCCAAAGCAGGAAGTCCGAGGGACCCGACATAGCTGAGGTTCTATTTAACCACTTCAAAAAATGTCAGTGTGTGTTAATTTCCCCAAAACAGGAGGTCCAAGGAACCCGACATAGCTGAGATTCTGTTTAACCACTTCAAAAGATGTCAGTGTGTGTTAATTTCCCCAAAGTAGAAAGTCTGATGGACCCAACATAGCTGAGGTTCTGTTTAACCACTTATAGAAAGATTAGAAGATATCAATATATACCTTCCAGAACTAGCCCCACTACGGAGCCCCTTTGATTTGCTACACCATCAACATATACCTTCCAGAATAAAGGTTCTTACAGGGAGATTGTGCCAACCAACTCTTCATCCATGCTCTTTGTTGCTGCCACTTCCTCTAATGGAGGTTCAGTGAACTTGGCCGCCAAATTCGCGAGGACTTGGCCCCTGACAGAGGTACGAGGCCTGTGCTTGATGTTAAAAGCCCCTAGAACTGTGATTCTACCATACTTAACCGTTGCACTCACTATCACACAAGCTCTTCCCACAGACGGCGCCAATTGTAGGGACACGATTTGCAGCCCAAGCCCAAAATGTATGGGATCTTGGCCCAGTGAGCCTAGTACAATAAATTTGTAGAGAGTGGGTCAAAGGGCTAGGCTTTAGTGAATTGGACAACGGCTAATATGAATGAACTCCTTGTCCGATGAGGCAAGTGTTCACGTCCGAGGAGGCAAGTGCTCATATAAATCAAGTAAACAGAGTACAAGTGCAATTGTGATTGCTACAGTGTTCTTTCTCTGTTTTCCAATCCTCTTCCTCTAAGGTTTCTATTCTTATTTATACTACATCTCTTCCTTCATCTTTACCCTACACGTGGATAGTTAATGGCTTAGGCTGATACTTGTCCCATCAGCCTCCTCTAGAAGTCTTTGGAGGATGGTTATAAGACTGGAAAAGTACTGTTCAGAGGTCACTTCCTCATTAATACGGCCAAGGAATTAGCTACAAAGCATTCAATGCTATGGTAGCAGCTTTCCCTTAGATATTTTTGGGTTCCCATCTTTCTTGTACGTTTATGGTGCACGTCCCTATCACTAGAACTTCTTGGAAGGTCACTTTAGTCATTAGGATCTAAACCTGATCTGCGTTTAGCTTTGAACTTCTCACGCTCTCGGCCAAAGCCCCACGCTCTCGACTAAAGCCCAAAACCCAATTGTATGATTTGGGCCCATAACCCCACAATATTAAAATAGACAAAATTTTTTGCATAAACTAATGTGAATACTCTAAGGACCAAAACACAATAAATGAATAAAGATTAAAGACTATGTTGAAACTATCTTTAAAAAAGAAGAAGAAGAAAAAAGACTAATAATACCACCAACTCCAAGTAAGAGAATGAAAATAATGATTTATTATAAAGAAAAAGACTAATGTCAACATATCTTATTAGATTCATGCAACCAATAAATGGACTAGACTAAGTTTAATAGTCTAACTATAACGTGAGAAACTATACTTTTCAAAGTCCAAGTACAAGTCTTCCTTTGATTTTTCAACCTAAAGTAGTTCAACCTTACTCCCAGGTTTGCTTTAATTTCCTAGGGGAAAATGCTTATAGAACATTCAGGTCGGTCTTGCCACAATTTGAAAGCTTGAAGATGAAACCTATTTTCAAGAGAGAGAGAGAGAGAGATTTTTTTACTTATAGGCTGAGGAGAAAGTATATTATGTTTCGGTAATACAAACTTAGCATCTATTTTGGTATTTCTTACCCAATAAATGATTGACACTTGTTTCAAAAAACCACATTAGACTACTCCAATAAATTAATCACAATCTTCTATACTATCAGGAAGATAAATTAATCATTTATTGAAGTAGTCTGATGTGATTTTTTGAAACAGATGTCACTCATTTATTGGGTAAGAAATACCAAAACAGATACTGAGTTAGTATTACCGAAACATGGTATACTTTCTCATAGACTGAGGATGAAATTGTGCTACTGATAGGGATTTTGATCCCAAATTGAGCCTCAGTGATTGCCTGTGAGGTTCACTTATAATTTTCTTTTTCTTTTTTCTTTTTTAGTTATGCTGATATAGCAATCTAGGATCAATTTATGTGACAAGAAAATTATATTTTATTTTGGTTGTTAGTTATATCAGCATTTTCCATCAATTACCTAATGAAAGAAATTACACTAAAGGTGCGTAATAGTGTAAGTAATGTATTCTAATATGATGAAAGTAGTTTGTTATTTAAGTAACATTAATTAGGTTTGTTATCGCATCTTTTTGTAACATAGTTGTGATGTAAGCATCAATCTATGAGGAATGGTTGGGGTTAAGATGATTAAATCTTGTCATTAGGAGCATTTGCATTAGAAAATGCAAAAAAAAAAAAAAAAAAAAAAAAAAAAAAAAAAAAAAATCCTCAATTTTACACATCTATGACTCAAAATCACTCACTTCAGTCGAGTTAAAGATGAGTAGGGACGTCAAATGGGTAGGCATAATTGGGTTGAGTATATAAAACTCATTTACCCATTAAAATTCATTTAATTAATTACTTCTAATCCAAATCTAACCCAACCCAATTATTATGGGTAAACCCTAACTCACCCAATTACCCAATTATCAAAATTATCAAAATGCCATTAAAGTGAAAATGACCAAAGTACTCTAAAATCATCAAAAATGACCAAAAAAAATTATGTAACAAGTTGTTAACGATAGATTAAAAAAAAGTTATGTTAGTATTAATTCCAAATAAAAACTAATAATAATTTGCTAAATATTATAAAATTATTGTGAAATTATAATGTGTACTGTGTAATAAAATATCATAATATTTTCATAAGTTTTATTTTTAACTATGGTCAGTCCAGCTTCATATTTTATTAATAAATTTAATTTTCTTTTGACGTTCACTCCACAGCTATTGTTATATATTTTATTTTTAATTTATTGTGGGCTAGTATAATTGTAATTTTAAATAAAATAAAAAAAAATAAAATAAAATAAAAACCCACCAAACCCTCTTCCCTCTTTTTTGTCTTCTTTTCATTTCAATTTTTTTTTTCGTCTTTTTTCTCATCCACCCGTTTCTACCTAATCTCATCAAATATCTTCTCTTTTCCTTTTCTTTCCTCCACCAATTATTCTGTGGCATTCTATATTCATATAACCATATCAGGCGTACTGCTTAAGTTGAACGAAGCCGTATGTGTGCTCTAAATTAAAATCCTGCTTCTGCTGCTTGTCGACATGTAGGTCAACCAAACAACTTTCCTCGTCAAGACATTAAAGCGAGGCAAAGAGGGAAGGGTCCAGGAAATTACATAAACTATTCTCGACGTACGGTCCAGTCCTTCAAATACAGGTTTTAAGCGGAACTGAAGGAATTCTATAGTTATACCAAAGAATAATAAAATCTCTCTTTCCACTAGACCTTTCTTGATTCTAAGACTGTGTTTTACTTTACAGGCAATGTGTATAAGCTGGGATGTTCTTGTTTGCCTTGTTCTTTTTCTAACACATTCTTGTCCAGCCCTAGTCACAGCCTTGCCAGCTCCCAGTTATCTGACTCCAAACGCTTCTACTTCATGGACCAACAGTCTTTCCGCCCCTGATTCTGTGAAATTCGACGATGGATCATTTGCGAGAATCATACTTGTAAGTGGATCCTCCGATGAAGTTTACGGTGCTTGTGGTTGTGGCTTCTACTGTGAACAAACGTCGTGCAACACTCATCTCTTTGCCATTTTCTCTCTTTCTTACCAATCTGACAAAATTTCGAAATCTGATAGTCCAAAAGTATTGTGGTCTGCTAACCCAAGCATTAATGCAACGACTTTGCAGCTTACTTCAAAAAAAGGTTTGGTGTTAAAAGATGCTAATGGAATTACAGTGTGGTCAACAAACATTGGCAGCAAATCTGTGACTGGCCTAAACTTAACCGACATGTGCAACCTCCAGCTCTTGGATGACAAGAGTGCAACAATTTGGCAGTCTTATGATCACCCAGTTAACACGCTGTTTGTTGGGCAAAAATTGGTGGCAGGGCAGCAACTCACTAGTCTAGGAGCATTGTTTTCGCTCCATGTCACCAGGCAAGGGTTTTTTGCTTATATCAATTCTATTCCCCCCCAACGCTATTATACTTTAGCAGTAAATAATATCCGTTATGTTCAATTCCTGAAGGATAGATTATATATATTCAGTGATGTAAGTTCAAGTTTGGTTATTCCATCAACAAACTTCTCAACTCGGTATATGAGACTAGGGGCTGACAACGGACACTTGAAAGTGTTTGATATACATTGGGGGGAGGTATATGATGTTTTCAAAACTAATATTACATCCTGTGGTTTCCCTAGAGTTTGCGGCCATTATGGTATTTGTACGGACGGCCAGTGTACTTGTCCTGGACCTATAAATGCAACAAGATATTTTCAGCCTATCGAAGAAAGCCAACCTGACCGTGGCTGCTCCCTGATTACTCCCTTGTCTTGTGATGCTTCCAAAAATCACATTCTTTTGGAGCTCCACAACATCACCTACTTTCCCTTTACTCACGACCCCCCAAGTATAAATCCCGACCTCCAACATGTAAATTTAGAAAGTTGTAAACAGGCTTGCTTAAAAAATTGTTCATGCAAAGCTGCTTTTTATAATTCGAGCAAAAGTTTAGGGAATTGCTATTTACTCTCCCAAATTTTTTCACTGATGTCCATTGATCAAGATAATACTCACCTTAAAGTATACATTAAAGTCCAAAATGTTCAAAATGTCTCAAGTTCAGATCTTCCTAGGCAACAAAAAAACCATAAAAAGGATAAGCAAATAATAGTGGGATCTAGCCTCGGATCTTTGCTTGTTATGTTTCTTTTAATTGGAATCTTTGCTTTACTATTTTGGAAGAAGAAAAATGCAGATGAAACCGAGGAGTATTATTTGGATCATGTACCAGGGTTGCCCACAAGATACGCTTATGATGATTTGCAAGCAATAACAGAAAATTTCAATAAGGAGCTCGGTGGGGGAGGATTTGGCACAGTTTTCAATGGAACTCTACCTGACGGCACAAAAGTTGCAGTGAAGCGTCTTGATGGTTTCAGACAAATCAAGAAATCGTTTTTGGCAGAGGTTGACACAATTGGCAGCATCCATCATATCAATTTGGTGAGACTAATTGGATTTTGTGCTGAGAAAAATCATAGGCTTCTTGTTTATGAGTACATGTCTAATGGGTCTCTAGATAGATGGGTATTTCACAAAAATCCTGAGATGTTGCTTGATTGGCAGCATAGAAAGAAGATCGTCCTTGAAATTGCAAGGGGACTAACTTATTTGCATGAGGATTGCAGGCAAAAGATAGTTCACTTGGATATAAAACCACATAACATCCTCTTAGACGAGAATTTTAATGCAAAAGTCTCTGATTTTGGGTTGTCTAAACTAGTTGACCATGACCAAAGTCAAGTTGTGACAACTATGAGAGGGACTCCTGGTTATATGGCTCCAGAATGGTTGAGTTCAGTAATTACAGAAAAAGTAGATGTATATAGCTTTGGAGTAGTGCTATTGGAGATTTTGTGTGGAAGAAGAAATTTGGATCGCTCTCAACCAGAGGAAGAAATGCATCTACTTGATCTTTTCAGGAAAAATATTGATGAGGATCGGTTGCTAGATTTGGTTGATAAGTACAGTGAAGATATGCAATTACATGGAGCTGAAGTTGTGAATATGATGAAGGTTGCAGCATGGTGTTTGCAAAATGATTTCACAAGAAGACCTTCCATGTCCATGGTGGTTAAGGTCTTAGAGGGTGCTGTGAATATTGTATTTGACTTAGATTATTTCTTCTCAAATCCATCTTTACCAAACATGAGAGGTGGAGTTCAAAACCAAGAAGTACATGTTGTTACTGCTACTCAATTACTGCCTTCAGTTCTATCAGGACCACGGTGACTTTTCATTGTACTATCTTTATTGCTTGATTAATGAGGTAATTTTCATTGTTTTAATAAACTCTATCATCCAATAACTAATATTAGTAGTTCGAATTTGATGGGGGTTTGAATCTTGGTCATTCCTGTGGCCATTTATTGGTACTAGCATGGCTCCTCTGTTAGTAATATACATTTTTTTTATTTAATATTGTTGTTTTCTCTATATATGTGCATTTTCGTGAGAAAGAAAGAATTATATACTTCCAAGATAAAGAGCATCACCAAGGAATATGTCAACCTTAGCAGCTACAGTGGCTATTGACAATGGCTTGAGAGAGAACTATATTCCTCTCAAATGGGTAATGGTTAATGCACACACTATACCCAGTTTATTTTTTGAACTGAAATGTGTGTATGACGTGCAAATTATTATTGCCTTTCCCCATAGAACTGCATAAAACACAATTGATATTATTATTGCTCCAACAACACTGCAACATTAGGAAGAAAAAAGAGACAAGTGAACTATTAAGAACCAAATAAAATCCAGTCATGGAAAATAGCATCTGCTTCTTTGAATGTATTTTAATATTCAACTCCCAAAGGTGGGAAAATTAATGTCCGTGTGTGAGGGAGAGAATACTATACCTCCCAATATAGAGAGCATCACCAAGGAATGACACCTATAGCAGCTGTTGTGGCAATTGACAGTGGCCTGAAGATTGATATGCAGAGGTCCCTTCAAGTGTAGAAAATGTTGCTGAAGGCTTAAGCAAATCCCTGATCAGAAGTTACCAAAAGCCTTCTTTGTCATGGTAGTCCATTAGTTTCATACCAAGGATACAATGGCGATTAATGCTATATCAGCCCTTAGTCTCCAACCACTTAAGTTCATGTCTAGCATTAAAGATACTGGTTCAGATACACCTGTAGCACACGAGTTGCATACGAACACCAAAATTAGCTGTGATGGCTATATTCTCATAACTTGAGTCTGTAAATTGATATGAACAAGTAGAAGGTACTCAACAGCAAGTAGAAGGCCACCTATGACCCAATTCAAAAGTGATGAACTTAGAGAAAAATGAACTGAAAGGGATGGTGATTGAAACGTGGTCTATATATATGATTGCAGGGCCTTCATAGAGAACCACTGCCATTGCACCAATATTGATACTACAGTGCCCATGATTTTAGCCTGAGTACTTATTACTTGAGCTTCTTATTAAAGAAAGTTTTTCCATCTAATAATCACTCACCATATTAGTAAATTTTTTTATAAAAGTTTGTATTTCTAGCATTATTTTTATAATATTAAAATAAGAGGAAAAAGAACAAAAGAAATATATTCCTTTTTTTCTATAAAAAAAGAAAAAGAAAAAAGAAATACATTCCTTTAAAAACTATCACTCTCTCTCATCCTTCCAATGGCACCCTCGCAATTTAATCAAAACCCCAAACCTTCTTACCACCCTAAATCAAAAATAAAAAATCGGCCTTAGGCCAGCCTGTCAGCAACCCAATCATATCTCAAAACAAACCCTTCGTTAACCACAGTCAACTAACCCAAGTTAAAAAAAAAATCCGGATATAAAATCCAAAGCCTCTCATCTTTGATCTTCTTTTTTCTTTTGATAATCTCTGTGAGTTAAGCTCTTTATTTTTGTATCTGTGAAAATGAGAGAGTGCATTTCAATGAAAATCTAAAGTTAAGTTATTATATAGTATTCTACAAATAGAATTGGATTAAAATGTAATTATAATACAAGAATGCATTATTATAATTGGAATGTGAAACAAAGTTGTAAAATGAAGGCAAGAAGTGGTTAGAGATAGATTACCCTTTGGTAATATGCCAGCCCCCAGACAATTAGAGATAGATTACCCTTTGTGCACTCTACTGCAACCATAGCTGAAAATAGCAGAACACCCTTGTAACAACAGTTCTCTGCCATCTCTCTCTCTCTCTCTCTCTCTCTCTCTCTCTCTCTCTCTCTCTCTCTCAATGATTGCTATTACGCCTATGTAGGATCACTAGTTGGCTTATAGTCTATGGAGGCAAAAGGATCTCTTTATGAATAAATAAATAAATAAATATAATACAAGTCAACAACCACACCTTAGTCCTAAGATTTGGTTGGGATGGACTAAGATTCTTGACAAATTAGTCAATTTTTACCGAGTGTTATTTTTTTTCTTGATATGTATATTTCCTTTATCGCTTTTGCTTGTGGTAAAAGGTCACATGTGACACATTTTGACTAGTTGGTTAGAGTTGGTTTGTTTGATTAATAAAATTTACTTAGAATTTGGGGTTTCTATTTTTGTAAAATAGAGTAATTTTAGGATCACAAATTATTCTACAATTTTTTGGTCACAACTCTGATTTGATAGACCGTGAGTGATTAACTATCACTTACGAATGGACCGACCATTATTTCTTCATCAAATCTACTCTACTACATTATAGTTGTGGTAAGAAATTGTGAAAATTTTTGTTGTACTAGATTTTTTCTATAAAGTATTACTTTTTCCTCGTGGAACTTTGGATAGTGGGGGGTTACACACCATTGAAAATGCATATCTAAAGATGAAATTGTAAAAGCAATGAGATAATTTTGTGGATTTTGGGGTTTGCTAAGGGTGAAGCAAGAAATTCTAGTGAGGAGGGCTGATGTAGAAAAAAAAGAATCCATTTATTATTAACAAACTATCAAGAAATGAAAAGAGACAAAATAATGATTTTTAATACATTGGAATGCAATTATTTATATAAAAAAAAAAAGAAACTTGAAATTCTTCTGAATCTCAAAATTTATCTTGTGAACTTTACTAAATGTTGTAGTAATACTAATTATTATTGCTAAGTAAAACACGAAAATAAAAATCTAAAGTTAAAATAATAAAAAAATCATGTGAGAACAAATCACAAGTAGACAAACAAAAAGATGCTAAACTAAAATACTAATTTATTAGTAACATTCTTGCTAAGATTAATTATTATTTGTATAATATCGTAACAATGCTCTTTTATCTCTCTTTGAGATATATATAAAACCAACCCATCTAAACAAAACCCAAAGCATAATCCCCAAAATAACCCAACGGAGAAAAAGATGAAACTTACTCTTCACAGGACCCAACCCATTTGGGCTTTTTTTGGTTTTAAGGGGCAAGATCTTGTGGTGGGGGGCCTAAATTAATTTTTGTTTGGTCCAAATTCAAATTTCAAGCAGAATACACAGTTTTTTTTTTTTTTTTTCCCCATTGGGTTTGCCGGGGGGGGCCATTAGCGCCCCAAGCCCAAACCTGGATCCGTCTGTACTTCTAGTTTATATAGCAAGTAGCCAGTTCATATAATTTTTTGGGTTGTACACTTGCACTGTTTGGAAGAGATAGGGTCCAGCCACATTCATCTTTGGTTTTCCAGTGTATAACGTTTTTTTTATTATAATTTTTTATTGGGTCATGCTAACGAGTGCCCTAAGGACACTCGTTAGCATTTCCCTTTTTTATTTATTTAACATAAATCTTTCCATTCGAGTCGGGTGTAATTATTTCTGATCATGGGTCATGCATATTTTTATTTTTTTTTTATTTTTTGAGAATGATCATGCATATTTCTTAAACCATGATACTGCAGTACATGGACTGCTACAAGTTTAAACATTACCTATACGGATTGGGGGGAATAAGATCAATTCTAATCCAAAATTTGGAAAATGTCATTTTTAAAGTTATAGCTTCAAGAAAATAATGTCACTTTCTTCTATGCAAGAGTGGGGACTTTTGGGGGTGTTAGGGTTTGCTGAAGATGGGGTTCCATGGGTGGAATTAAAGCAAAAATTATAACTTGATTAACTTCTCAACTACTGTACACAGCCGTCTTTGACTGCACATAACTCAAAGGTTAAAAAAATAAAAATAAAAAGTTTATTATTTCTCTTTCTTACTTTTTTATTTTTTGGTGTAAAAAAAATTATGAGTCTTTATGGTTGTATTTTGCTCCTGGGCAGGACGCCGGGCTGGGGTCAAGCTCAAGCCGTTCTGTTCAATCCGTGTGAGGCCTTCATTTCTCTCTCTCACCTTTTCCTCGCGCTTTCTTCTCCAACTTTTTCTTTTTTCTTTCTTTCTCTGTTCTGTTTGTTTGACTGTCTCCTCCTATCTTCACCTCTTTTATTTTATTCTTTTTTCTTTTTTTATTGCTTCACCTCTCTCTCCCTTTCTTTATTTCTTCTTCACCATTCAGTGCACAGCAATCTTTAACTGTACACTGTAGCTCAAAGAGTAAAAACATAAAAAATAAAAATAAAAAGTTTATTATTTCTCTCTCTTACTTTCCCTCTCTTTTTCTTCTCCCACTTTTTCTTTTTTCTTTCTTTCTCTGTTCTGTTTGTCTGACTGTCTCCTCCTATCTTCACCTCTTTTGTTTTATTCTTTTTTCATTCTTCTTTATTGCTTCACCTCTCTTTCTCCCTTTCTTTTTTTCTTCTTCACCGTTCTTTCTTCTCTGTGGTTGTGGTTGTGGTTTTTGTGAGTTTGGCCGGGGGTTTGGTGGGATGATTGATTTTGGGTGTGGGTTTTTTGGATTTTGGATATGGTGATTGATCGGATTTTGGCCGTGGGTTTGTGTCATTGATTGGATTGTGTGGTGGTTTTTGGCAGTGGGTTGTACGTGGTGGCAGTCGGCTGTTGGGTGTGTTGTGAAAAAAATAAGTTAAAATAAATAAAGTGATTTTTTGCGGCGTGAAAAAAGTTAAAAATTTGCTTCTATTAACGTGAATGCTCTTACAGAGAATAAAAATCCAAAAGCAATTGCAATAGCAAATGCTCTTGGATGACAACAGTACAAAAGTTAACGCAAAATAACTAAGAACATTTGCATCAGAAACTGCAAAATAAAAAAATTCCTCATTTTTACACATTTAAGTCTTAAAATCACTCACATCAGTCAAGTTAAAAATGTGTAAATTTGCAAAATTTCTATGTAATCGTGTAAATTTTCACTGACACTATTTATTTTGCGTTTAGTTTTTTTATTTTATTTATTTATTTATATATCTTGAGAATGAAAGAAGAGAGTAGATTGTAGTTGTTGTATGTTATGAAAAAGAAACAATTAAAATAATTTTAAAAAAAGTTAACGAAATTTTTGTATAAAATAGATAATTTAATGTGAGGTATTTTATAAAATGAGTATATAAAATAGAAAAAGAAGGTTCTTATATTAAAATAGACAATTTTTTTTTTTTTTGCACAAGTTAATATAAATGCTCTAGTTCCAAAACACAATAAATGAATAAAGATGAAAGAGTAGATTGAAACTATCTCTAAAAAAAATTAATAATATAAAAAATAAAAATAAATTAAAGGAAAAGACTAGTAATACTAATAAATTAAAAGGAGTCTCAAACTTAATAGTTAATATAATACAAGCCTCATCATATGCGCTTTGCACGTGTGATAAGGCTTTGTTTTGTTTTTTTTTTTTTTTTTGGGTCTAGTGTCATCATTTCCATTTTTTTTTTTTTTTTTCTAAATCTATACTATCTATAAGAGGATTCTCCTCTTTGAACTGGGTTTTTATGTGTTTCAAAAATACTCTTATTAATGAAGGGTTACTTTTCTTTGAAATAGGGTCATAAATGTCAAATAACAAATTTTATTTTGAATTCAAAAAGAGAACTCCAAAAATTAAAAAAAAAAATTTCTTCATGTTTATCTTTTTATTCCTTAAAATTTAGTCTTTTTTATTCCTTTTTCATCCAAATAAAGTAAAAGTAAAAGTAAAAGTAAAACAACCCCAATTTAAAAAATAAAAAACTAAGAAAACTCCTAAAATTTAACCTTCTTTCCCTTCACTTTCATCTATTTTTCTTACCCAAACTTTTCTCTATATCACACCACCACTTTCAAACACATGTTCAAAAAATAAATTACAGTTTCTACTTATCTCTAAAGTTTATTATTTTCATTTGTTTGAAAAATAAAAATATATATTTTCAAATTATAATAGATGCAAATTATTAACTTTTACCAAGAAAATAGAAGAACCTCTGAGCACGCGCAACGTACGTGCTTAGAGGCTAGTTTTGGATAAGTTTGTTTTGAAGACATGAATTAGTAAGAGAGTGTCCTATTTTGTAGACATTTTAAGTGGAGTTGGAGATATATTTTTGCCAAGTTGTCCTCAAGTTTTTTTATTATTAACCGTAAGGTTTAGGAGTATTTCTGAACCACATAAAAGTCCAGTCCAAAAATTAGTAGGAGAGTTTCTTATTTTGTAGGCATTTTAAGTGGTATTAGAGATATATTTTTACCGGACTGTCCTTAAGTTTTTTCCATAAGATTTAGGATTATTTTTTAATCACATAAAAGTCTAATTCAAAGAGGAGAATTTTCTTATAAATAGTATAGATAGATATAGGGATATCACTTAACTCAAAAGATTTAAACCTATGATTTTGGACCCAACAATGTTATATTTAGTTATTTACAATTACCTGTTTTTATTCTTATTCAATGTGAAATTTTACTCATTTGTATTTCCAACCATTACATTAATAATAATATGAAAATTAACTCATGACACCTGTTCTTTCACACTATTTGAAAATTATCCCATATAACCACACCTTTTAAGTTCAAACTTCAAATCAAATTCATCTACCAAACCGATTAAAATTTCTCACAGCATTTTAGCACAAAGCAATGGGTCCAAAATTTAAACTTAAAAATATTATTAAAAAAAACTAATTATGACTTATTTTTTACGCAACACCAAAACTCTAATTCTTCCATTCATCCAAAGATCTTTTTTCCTTCAATCTCTTGATTCTTTTATAGTTTCAAAATATGATTTTTTTTACTTTTTACTGCAAACTCAAATTTTATAATTAATTAATTACAACAAATGAGAAATAAAGTTGAATTTTAAATATTTTTTTAAACAATTAATCAAGGTAATGAGGCGGTATACAACTTTCTTGGTATATTGTTATATTTTTAATACTTTTGCATTCATTTATTTTCTCAATTTATTTTGAGTAATTGATGAACTATACGTTTAAACTTTAATTACTTGGATTAAAATCTTTAATTGATTATTATTAGATATAAATTGATTATTTTTGTTTCTTTATTATATAATTGTTTCTTTATTTTAATTAATATCAACTAATATTTTCCTGATCAATTTTGCTTTTAATCATGTTTTTTAATCTTATTTTTCTTAACCAAAATTCGGGCCCTGCCACTGAGTAAGGGCCTTTTCATTGAAGAGTCTTATTTTCTCCCCTATCTTACAACTCGTCTATGAGATGTGCGGCTCTTTGCTCAAGTAAAAAGCAGATAAATGGGGAAAGTAAAAGGAAAAAGAAAGAATGCAAAAAAAAAAAAAAAAAAAGGGAAAAAGGAAAAAAGTTGAAGGGACACAATAGACAATACAACATTAACAAAAGCAACTTCAAGATTGATTGAATCTCATATCGTTGTGCCAATGCCTTGGTCAAATGTGGATGCAACTAGATTGTAGATTTTCTAGTATATTCTGTTCCACCATTTAAAGTTGTTTTGTATCTAAACCGCCTGGATGCTTCTGTTTTCATTTTCTATAAATAAATAAATTAACAACTTCAAGAATGCTCTCAGTGGTGTGGTTGTAGCTTGTGACCTCTACAGCATATTACTTTTTGAGCACTCAAGCAAACTATGCAAACTGTAAGAGAATGAAAATAATGATTCATTATAAATTATTTTTATAAAAGGGTGGCGTTATATTAATATCAGGCGTACTGCTTAAGTTAATTAGGATCCATACTGTAAAGCACCTGCTGCTTGTGGACTTGTAGGTCAACCAGGGAAGGATCCATGAAATTACATAAACTATTCTCGTACACTCGCTAAAGTCGTTGGGGTCAACCAGTCATCCATAAGTTTATCAGTTACAGGTTTCAGGCGGAGCTGAACTGAAGGAATTCTTTAGATAGACTAAAGAATTATAAATCTCTCTTTCCTTGTCCTGTTGCCTGTTGCCCACTGGGCCTTTCTTGATTCTAGATTGTGTTTTACAGACAATGGGTATGAGCAGCTGGGCTTCCTGCGCTGTTCTTCTTTACCTTGTTCTTTTTCTAACACCTTCTTGTCCAATCCTATTCCTAGTCACAGCCCTGCCTGGCAATTATCTTGCTGCTGACGCTTCTATTTCATGGACCAACAGTCTTTCTGCTCCTGATTCTGTGAAATTCGAGGATGGATCATTTGCGAGAATCATACTTTTAAGTAATTTCTCCGATGTTGTTTTCACTGGTGCTTGTGGTTGTGGCTTCATCTGCAATCATACGTGCAACAGTCATCTCTTTGCCATTTTCTCTCTTTATATCGACAACGATGACAATATTTCGAAATCTTACGGTCCAAAAGTAGTATGGTCTGCTAACCCAGAGAATCCTGTTAGCATTAATGCGACTTTGCAGCTTACTTCAGAAAAAGGTTTGGTGTTAAAAGATGCTAATGGAACTACAGTGTGGTCCACAAACATCTTCAGCAAATCTGTGGCTGGCCTAAACTTAACCGACATGTGCAACCTCATGCTCTTGGATGACAAGAGTGCAACAGTTTGGCAGTCTTTTGATCACCCAACCGACACACTGGTTGTTGGGCAAAAATTGGTGGCAGGGCAGCAACTCACTAGTCAAGGAGGATTGTTTTCGTTCTCAGTCACCAGGCAAGGGTTATTTGCTTATATCAATTCTAATCCTCCCCAACGCTATATAACTTATATTAGTGAGAATACCAGTAATATTCAATTTTTGAAGGACAGTTTAACTATCTTCAGCGATGATAGTCCAATACGAGGCTGGCTTTTTTTTTCAACATACTACCCAAATCGGTATATGAGATTAGGGGCTGACAATGGACACTTGGAAGTGTCTAATATGTTTTGGCGGGAGGCAGATAATTTTTTCAGCACTAGATTTATTGATTCCTGTGGTTTCCCTAGAGTTTGCGGCAGTTATGGTATTTGTCGAAACGGCCAGTGTGGTTGTCCTGAACCCATTAATGCAACAAGCTATTTTCAGCAAATCAAAGAAAGGCAGCCTGACCGTGGCTGCTCATTGATTACTCCCTTGTCTTGTGAAGCTTCCAAAAATCACATTCTTTTAGAGCTCAAGAACATCACATACTTTCCCTTTACTCAAGACCCTCCAGGTATAAATCCATATCATCAACATATAAATTTAGATAGTTGTAAACAGGCTTGCTTAAAAGATTGTTCGTGCAAAGCTGCTTTTTATAATTCAAGCAAAAGTTTAGGGAATTGCTATTTACTATCCCAAATTTTTTCACTTATGGCCATTGATCAAGATAATACAGAATTCAAAGTATACATTAAGGTCCAAAATCCTATTCAACAGCAGACAAACCAGCAGACAAACCATAGAAAGAAGAAACAAGTAATAATGGGATCTAGCCTCGGATCTTTGCTTGTTATTTTTCTTTTAATTGGAATCTTTGCTTTACTATTTTGGAAGAAGGAAAATGCAGATGAAGCAGAGGAGTATTATTTGGATCATGTACCAGGGATGCCCACAAGATATTCTTATGATAATTTGCAAGCAATAACAGAAAATTTCAATAAGGAGCTTGGTGGGGGAGGATTTGGCACAGTTTTTGAAGGGACTCTACCTGATGGCACAAAAGTTGCAGTGAAGCGTCTTGATGGTTTTAGTCAAATCAAGAAATCGTTTTTGGCAGAGGTTGAAACAATTGGCAGCATCCATCATATCAATTTGATAAGACTAATTGGATTTTGTGCTGAGAAATATCATAGGCTTCTTGTTTATGAGTACATGTCTAATGGGTCTTTAGATAGATGGGTATTTTACAAAAATCGTGAGATGTTGCTTGATTGGAAACTTAGAAAGAAAATCATCATTGAAATTGCAAGGGGACTATCTTATTTGCACGAGGAGTGCAGGCAAAAGATAGTTCACTTGGATATAAAACCACATAACATCCTTTTAGATGAGAATTTTAATGCAAAAGTCTCTGATTTTGGGTTGTCTAAACTAGTTGACCATGACCAAAGCCAAGTTGTGACAAACATGAGAGGGACTCCTGGCTATATGGCTCCAGAATGGTTGAGTTCAGTGATTACAGAAAAGGTAGATGTCTATAGTTTTGGAGTAGTGCTTTTGGAGATTTTGTGTGGAAGGAGAAATATAGATCACTCTCAGCCAGAGGAGGCAATGCATCTACTTGATCTTTTCAGGAAAAATATTGTGGAGGATCGGTTGCTGGATTTGGTTGATAAGTGCAGTGAAGATATGCAATTACATGGAGGTGAAGTTGTGAATATGATGAGAGTTGCAGCATGGTGTTTGCAAAATGATTTCACAATGAGGCCTTCCATGTCTATGGTGGTTAAGGTCTTAGAGGGTGCTGTGAATGTTGACTCTGACCTAGATTATTTCTTCTCCAATCCATCTTTATCAAACATGAGAGTTGGAGTTGAAAACCAAGAAGTGCATATTGTTGCTGCTTCTTCATTATTTCCTTCAATTCTATCAGGACCACGATGACTTTTCACTGTACAATAATGAGGTAATTTGCATAGTTTTGATAAATTCTTTCATCCAATAACTAATATTAGTAGTTCAAATTTGATGGGGGTTTGAATCTTGGTCATTCCAGTGGCCATTTATTGGTACTAGCATGGCTCCTCTGTTAGTAATATACATTTCTTTATTTAATATTGTTGTTGTCCTATAGAGTTTATTCTATAGGTGACACCAAAATTTCAGTTTGAGTTGTAGACTATTTGTCGTATTGTTGTGTTTCTTCCAAAGGACCCGTGCATAATGTATAAGTTTGTACAAAAGCTGCTGCCTTGCTGAGATGATATATATATATATATATATATATATATAGTTCAAACTGTCCTGGTTTAACTCACATGAGAATGGTTTGGATCCCATACCTTCGAATATATAGCTCTCCAACAAAGGGGTCTTATCATCAGATGAAGATCCCAAATATCCCAAGCTACCATAGCAATAGGCTTCTCTCAATTCTTCTTTAGCTTTTGCCCATGTGACAGATTAAAATCAAATTGAAAATATCATTGCTCCAATGACGCTGCAACATTAGGAAGAAAAGGACAAGGAATTGTGAAAAATATATACAAGGCAATTAACACATGTAGTAGCTGATTTTTTCTTCTTGATATAGTACTCTGATAAATGTTCTAGTCTGGAGGAAAAGGGAATCTGTGTCTCTATATTTGTGCATTTTCGTGAGAAAGAGAGAGAATTATATATTCCTAAGATAAAGAGCATCACCAAGGAATATGACACCCTTAGCAACTGCAGTGGCTATTGATAATGGCTTGAGAGAGAAATATATGCATCTCAAAAGGGTAATTGTTAATGCACACACTGTACACAATTTATTTTTTGAACTGAAATGTTTGTATGACATGCAAAATATTATTGCCTTTCCCCATAGAACTGCATAAAACACAATTGATATTATTATTGCTCCAACAACACTGCAACGTTAGGAAGAAAAAAAAATGACTAGTGAACTATTAAGAACCAAATATAATCCAGTCGTGGAAAATAGCATCTGCTTCTTTGAATTTATTTTAATATTCAACTCCAAAAGGTGGGAAAATTAATGTCCATGTGTGAGGGAGAGAATACTATACCTCCCAAAATAGAGGGCATCACCAAGGAATATGACACCTATAGCAGCTGTTGTGGCAATTGAGAGTGGCCTAAAGATTGATATGCAGAGGTCCCTTCAAGTGCAGGATTCAAGTGTAGACAATGTTGCTAAGGGCTGAAGCAAAGCCCTGATCAGAGAGAATTCCTCTGGTCAGAAGTTACCAATAGCCAACTTTGTCATGGTAGTCCATTAGTTTCATACCAAGGATACAATGGCGATTAATGCTATATCAGCCCTTGGTCTCCAACCACTTAAGTTCATGTCTAGCATTAAAGATACTGGTTCAGATACAACTGTAGCACAAAAGTTGTATATGAACACAACAATTACCTCTGATGGCTATATTCTCATAACTTGAGTCTGTAAAATGCTATGAACAAGTGGAAGGTACTCAACAGCAAGTAGAAGGCCACCTATGACCCAATTCAATAGTGATGAGCTTAGAGAAAAATGAACTGAAAGGGATGGTGATTGAGATGTGATCTATATGATTGCAGAGCCTTCATAGAGAACTACTGCCATTGCACCAATATTGATACTACAGTGCCCATGATTTTAGCCTGAGTACTTGAGCTTCTTAAAGAAAGCTTTTCCATCCTTTTTGAAGCACCCTTATAATATTAAAAGGAGAAGGAAAAGAAAATTCTGATGACAGCAGCTAATATGAAATGTATTTAACAAATTCAGTGGTTAAAGATACGAATGGACTATATGGATAATACAGTTTGATATAGTAAAGACATAATAAAACAACATTCAAAACAAGACATTCTCGTTTTGGTCTTTGATTGTGTGTTAAAATTAAGAGTTTACCTTAGGCACTCTTTTGGTAACACGACTGTCACGTAAGCATCAATCTATGAGGAGGGTTGAAGTTAAGAAGTTTAAATCTCTTCACTCTGGGTCCAAAACATAATAAACGAATATAGAGTAAAGACTAGTAAGTAATACACCAAATAAGACAATGAAAATAATGATTCCTTATGAATTATTTTTATAAGACCCCCCACATTGGCCATATTATAATAATGTTGTGGGGATTTCATTGCCTAAAGACCATTCTATGGAATGCATATTTATAATCTACTGATCAAATGAATTTCTTGCAACAAAAGAAACTTTACATAGGAATGTAAAATTGCCCAGATAAGCAAACAAATAATATTCTACTCCTAATGACTTTCATAAGTAGAAGGTGTTGTCCATAAGAATCATTGAAATAACCAGTGATTTAACAATTCTTGTCCACCAAGTACATGGCTAGAAATAAGAGACATAAATAATGGTGCACTTGCATTAAATACAAGCAATAAAATATAATAAGTTAATTCATTCAAAAAGAAAAAAAAATTATGTAAAGACTTAAACAGAAGCAAAAATAAAAGTCTAATGAACAATAAGAAAGAATGAAAGAAACCTGATAATTAGAGCGAGTATGAAAGTGAAGCCAGTGTGAGGCTGCTGATGGCTGAAGCAAGAGTGGTGAACTGTATTTTTTGCCTTTATAGCCACACACCTGAGCTACAGACCTGCCTTCCCACACATAATCAATTAATATTAGAAAAATAATCATCTTTTGTTTTAGCCCATTTTCATTTCCTACAAATGAAAACTAAAAAAAGAATAGCTTCTTCTGTATAATTTTCTTTCCCAAGTACTCTCAGGAGGAGAATTCTACAGAGGACAGACAACTTGAATGTTGGAAGATCTGTAGTTCTAAATATATAATATAAAAAATCAGTAAGAAATTTCTTTTTAAGTGCAAGTATTTTTCATTGGTTTATCAAAAACTGTGTACAGTATAGAGAATCAAATTAAGAGACAGACTTGCTTCTTTGAACAGGATGTTTAAGACCACCTTTGTCCACTCTACTGCAACCATGGCTGAAAATGGCAGAACATCCTTGTAACAACTGTTCTATGCCATCTCTCTCTCTCTCTCTCACTGATTTTTATTATATCTATGCAGCATTATTGGTTTTGCTAGAGGAAAAAGGATCTATCAACAAATATAGAAATATATATATATATATATATTTATAGAATAGAAATATATATGATCAATATTGATTAGTCGAGAATTCCTAACCCATCTCAGAATCTTGGGACTATATATATATATATATTAAAACCATTCATTCATATTAATATCTCTCAGTAATGCCATCATTGCTTTTGCTTGTGGAAAAGGTCAGATGGTGACACATATTGACTGGTTGGCTGGAATCATCAAGTTCAGTTTGTTTTGTTTACCCCTGGTGGTAAATCAATAAAACTGAAACCACTAAGAATTTTGATATTTCTGCTTTTGCAAAATATTGCTTTTTTCTCATCAACTCTGGACAGTGGGATCATTTGGAGATTGTCCACCCTTGGCAATGCAGATCTGCAAATCAATATATTACTAAAAGCTGAAGCGTAGCGTTTAATGCTGCTACGCTCACGTTGAGCCACGTCAACGTCCACGTCATCATTTTTTTTTTCTTTTTTTTCTTTTTTTTTTCCATTTTCTTATAATTATTTATAATTTTTTTTTTTTTTTCATATTTACACTTCTCCAACCTTTCTTCCTCCCTTACCTTTTCATCTCCCCACTACTTCTCTAACCTTTCTCCTTCTCTCATTCTCTCACCTTCTCATCTCCCCACTACTCTCTACATTAATATCATTCTTCATCTTTCCCTTCATCTTCCTCTATTTTTGTCTCTTCTTATTCACACTTTCTTACTATAAATTTGTTACTATCTCATTCATTCCATGCATAGTTTTTCCTTACAAAAAAAAGGTTCTCTCTCTCTCTCTCTCTCTCTCTCTCACACACACACACACACACAATTTTGTAAGTGGATTTTTATTTTTTATTTTTCTTGCATCTTCGCTTTAGGTTGATAATTTTTTATATTCTTTAATCTACTTTAGGTTAATGCGATTTAGTTCTCTCTCTCTCTCTCTCTCTCTCTCTCTCTCTCTCTCTCTCTCTCTTTGATTGTTAAATGTTATCCTATTGCACTATAAGGATTAAATATAAAAATATAATATTATTCTAACACATAGCATGATTTGGATAATTTAATTTGGTAGCTACTGTAATTTGATAGCATGATTTTTATAGTGCTCAATTTAGATGTTAAACTATGAGACTTTAATCATTTTTGTTTATTTTTTAATCCTTTGTGGTAGACAAAGTACTCTATAATGCAATTTATTTAGAGAAAAGCAAAGGTTGGCTAAACAAAAGTTATTGGATGAGAGACAAATTTTATCTTTCGCAATTTTACTTTAATTATTATTATTATTATTTTATAACAATGCATATATAAAAATTTAATTCTTAGATTTTGCTAATAATTGATTATTTGATAATATGTTTTGGGTGGACGAAATTACAATTTCTGCAAAGAAAATAACCTTAGTAGATTATAAATAACAATTTTTTTTCCTAATTGGTTCAATTAATCATAGTTAAGTTTTATTAATTTTTTTAGTTACTTTTTTCAGTGTTTTGGATTGTAGGTAGAAAAAATAAGTTTGAGAAAGTTTGTTTAAAACTAAAAGAATAATTTCTAAATTTTATTTTCTTTTTAATGATTCACAAAATGTTATAAATAACTTTTATTAAAAAATAAATATTTTCGTTAAATTGCCTTTTGAATTTTTGAGAAAAATTGTATTTTTTTTCATTTTAGTACGACAAAAATTATTAAATTTATGATTTATGATTGTTTCTATATTACATTTATGATTATTCTTATAATGAATAAAAATATAATTACAAAATACATTACTCTTTATTAAATTAGTTTAAATTGTATAAAAAAAATTTAATAAAACTACCATAAAAATAATTATCATGCGCAACGCGCAGGTTTTAGGCTAATCTATATATATATATATAAAACCGAAACTTTTGGAGCTCCCACAATTTTCCACGTTATCACTATTTTCTTTTTCTTTTTATTTTAGATTCTTTTTATTTTTGGTTCAATTTTCCACGTCATCACTATTTTCTTTTTCTTTTTCTTTTTATTTTGGATTCTTTTTATTTTTGGTTTTATATCTTATCAAGTATTACAATAGTTTAGTTTAAATAAAATTCTATTAGATATATGTTTCAAAAGCTTGAAAATAGCCTTTGGAGCTCCCACAGTTTTCCACGTCATCACTATTTTCTTTTTCTTTTTCTTTTTATTTTAGATTCTTTTTATTTTTGGTTTTATATCTGTGGGGTCATGGGCCCAAAATCATACAATGGGGCGTGAGGTTTTAGCCGAGAGAGCAGTAGACCAAGTCCGAGGAGGAATATATCCTCGGACATATACAATGGGGCGTTAGGCTTTGGCCGAGAGCGTGGTAGTCCAAGTCCGAGGAGGAATACATCCTCGGACCAGCTAAAGCACGGTCAGATATAAGTCCTAAATAGTCAGAGTGACTTTCTAGGAAGTTCTAAAGGATAGGAACTCAGGAATATTTAAGGGAAAGTTGCTAACACCGCATTTATGTGGACAAGACCCTTGAACAGTGCTATCTCGGTTACCGCAACTCACAGAACGCCAGAGAGGGTGTCTGATGGGACAGGCACTCAAGTATAGGCTTGGATGATCAACAAGTGGAAGGCCAAGATCGTTCAAAGGGGACTATATAATAGGAGAGACCCATCATGGAGAAGGCCCGGGGGATTAAGAGAGAAAGCACTATAGCAATCTCAAGAACTCCTGTAACCATTATCATCCAATATATACTAGAACAGAACTCCTCGAATTGTGCCGAGGACAAACTTTCTTGTACAAACTTGGTTCGTTTCCGTTTGATTGCCTTGGAAACTCATTATAACTGTTATCACATTCACTAAAGCCTAGTTCTTCTACCCACTCTCTACAAATTTATTGTACTGGGTTCACTGGACCAGTATCCCATACATTTTGGGCCTGGGCTGCAAATTGTGTCCCTACAATTGGCGCCGTCTGTGGGGAGAGCTTGTGCGTTAGTGAGTGCAACGGTTAATCATGGTGGGATCAAGCTCCTATCAACAAGGGTTCCTCGAAAGAGATAATTTTGGCAGTGGTGCAAGATATGCGAAAGCTTCCCCATCATTTCCAACAGCACGCGGTTGTTGCCCTAACTCAGCCTCCACTCAAGACTACACTTCGAAGTACCGGTGGCACGGACAGTTCCAGGGGCTTCTAACATCAAGTTTATGCCTCACACATTTGTCAAGGGGCTAATCCTCGCGGGTCCAGAAGCCCGATTCACCGAATTCCCATAAAGTACACTAAAAGAAAATCTAAGTTTTGGACAGAACTAAGGTCTTGCATGGTCCTCGGACTCAAACCTATGGGGAAACCAAGTACATCTCAAAGAAAATCTAAGTTTTGGACAGAACCAAGGTATTGCATGGTCCTCGGACTCAAACCTATGGGGAAACCAACTACTTAAAGAAAATTCTAAGTTTTGGACAGAACCAAGGTCTTGCATGGTCCTCGGACTCAAACCTATGGGGAAACCAAGTACATCTCAAAGAAAATCTAAGTTTTGGACAGAACCAAGGTCTTGCATAGTCCTCGGACTCAAACCTATGGGGAAACCAAGTACATCTCAAAGAAAATTCTAAGTTTTGGACAGAACCAAGGTCTTGCATGGTCCTCGGACTCAAACCTATGGGGAAACCAAGTACATCTCAAAGAAAATCTAAGTTTTGGACAGAACCAAGGTATTGCATGGTCCTCGGACTCAAACCTATGGGGAAACCAACTACTTAAAGAAAATTCTAAGTTTTGGACAGAACCAAGGTCTTGCATGGTCCTCGGACTCAAACCTATGGGGAAACCAAGTACATCTCAAAGAAAATCTAAGTTTTGGACAGAACCAAGGTATTGCATGGTCCTCGGACTCAAACCTATGGGGAAACCAACTACTTAAAGAAAATTCTAAGTTTTGGACAGAACCAAGGTCTTGCATGGTCCTTGGACTCAAACCTATGGGAAAACCAAGTACATCTCAAAGAAAATCTAAGTTTTGGACAGAACCAAGGTCTTGCATGGTCCTCGGACTCAAACCTATGGGGAAACCAAGTACATCTTAAAGAAAATCTAAGTTTTGGACAGAACCAAGGTATTGCATGGTCCTCGGACTCAAACCTATGGGGAAACCAACTACTTAAAGAAAATTCTAAGTTTTGGACAGAACCAAGGTCTTGCATGGTCCTCGGACTCAAACCTATGGGAAAACCAAGTACATCTCAAAGAAAATCTAAGTTTTGGACAAAACTAAGGTATTGCATGGTCCTCGGACTCAAACCTATGGAGAAACTAGTTACTTCCATAAAATCTTAGTACTAAACAGAGCCTTAGCTATATCGGATCCCCTCGGATCTCCTGCTAAGCGTCATATAGAGCCTTAGCTATGTCGGGTCCCTCAGACCTCCTGCTAAGAAGGACCTTAGCCATGCCTGTAGTCCTCGGACCAGATGCTAAGGGGAAATTAACACACAGTGACATCTGTGCACTCGGGGCTAAGCCTTATAAGGCATCCGGGGAAAGTGGTTAAACAGAATCTTAGCTATGTCGGGTCCCTCGGACCTCCTGCTTTGTGGAAATTAACACTCGATGACAACTTTTCTAGGTGTTTAAACTGAGCCTCAATCATGCCTCGGTCCTTGGACCAGATGATGTGGAGAAGTTAACATTCTATGCTATCTATTTGTTTCTCACTAAAGTGTCAAAACAAACCCAAGATCATAACCAATTCCTCAGATTGGTAACTCTAAAAGGAGCAATTTACAATACAAATATGAGGCGCGTAAAACGGCACTGCCACAGGCGTAAATCAAGGGATCAAGTAGAGTTAACTCTTAAAGAATTCAAAACCCCACTTTTCTCCTCGGGTGAGAGGAAAAAACCGGAGTTTTGAGGGGCTATTGTGGGGTCATGGGCCCAAAATCATACAATGGGGCGTGAGGTTTTAGCCGAGAGAGCAGTAGTCCAAGTCCGAGGAGGAATATATCCTTGGACATATACAATGGGGCGTTAGGCTTTGGCCGAGAGCGTGGTAGTCCAAGTCCGAGGAGGAATACATCCTCGGACCAGCTAAAGCACGGTCAGATATAAGTCCTAAATAGTCAGAGTGACTTTCTAGGAAGTTCTAAAGGATAGGAACTCAGGAATATTTAAGGGAAAGTTGCTAACACCGCATTTATGTGGACAAGACCCTTGAACAGTGCTATCTCGGTTACCGCAACTCACAGAACGCCAGAGAGGGTGTCTGATGGGACAGGCACTCAAGTATAGGCTTGGATGATCAACAAGTGGAAGGCCAAGATCGTTCAAAAGGGACTATATAATAGGAGAGACCCATCATGGAGAAGGCCCGGGGGATTAAGAGAGAAAGCACTATAGCAATCTCAAGAACTCCTGTAACCATTATCATCCAATATATACTAGAACAGAACTCCTCGAATTGTGCCGAGGACAAACTTTCTTGTACAAACTTGGTTCGTTTCCGTTTGATTGCCTTGGAAACTCATTATAACTGTTATCACATTCACTAAAGCCTAGTTCTTCTACCCACTCTCTACAAATTTATTGTACTGGGTTCACTGGACCAGTATCCCATACATTTTGGGCCTGGGCTGCAAATTGTGTCCCTACAATATCTTATCAAGTATTACAATAGTTTAGTTTAAATAAAATTCTATTAGATATATGTTTCAAAAGCTTGAAAATTCTATTTCAACTAAAATTCTATAACAAAAATTTTCACAAATATAAACTTCTGCCAAGGTCGAAACCCTTCATATTCACTCAAATTTTCACAAAGAAAACACACATATCAAATTGAAGCCATAGCAGGAAGCAAGTTGATTCTTCAACGAGAACAAATCCTGTAGTACAAAGGCCACCTAATTGCTTTTAGTTTTGAACTCGATTGTCTTATTAACAACAAAGTCTATGAATTGCAGTGATGGACAGCCGTCCACAAATAACATCCACGCAAGGGCTTGATGTTCTTCTTAATTATCTCATATAATTCTAGGAATTATTTTATTTAATTTTTTTTGGAATTAATATATTTAGATGGTTGGCATAGCAGACAACGTAAAAACAATTTTCTGTCATTTATGTTGCCTTCTGCATAACCCTAAATCAATGTTGAAATGTTGTGTTTTACAACCATCTGATCTTGGTAACCAAACCCTGCACCTATGATTGTTTATGATTATTTTTGTTCATTGTTTGTAGTTTAAACCCATTAAAACTTATTGGCTGATGGTATTTCATGGTTTTTTTTTCCCTTTACTTTTACTTTCAAGGTTGCTAGGAACACAACCTAACATGTGATTTTTTTTCATTGTTTAAAGTTTAGACCCATTAAAATTTAAAACTAATTACTTTATAGGTTCATGTACTTTTTTCTTCTTCTTATTTTTCTCTTTTGAATAGTCATATATTTTGTGTTAGTTTTTGCAATATTTGTACATGTTTAGCAGATTTCAAAAACTATACCATGTATTATTCTTTTGAAGGTAATCAATTTTTCTTTTATATTTCTCTATTATAAAATCATATATATATATATATATATATATATATATATATATAGTTTTGTTTCAATAATTTATAGGATGTAAATCTTATGATTCCTTAATATTTTTTGGCCTTTTGGAAGTTTTAACATCTGACTTTTTGAGTTATATTTTTGTAATATCCAAAACTATCTGGAAAATTTCAATAATTATAACCATGAATTATTATTTTGAGTGTAACAAATTTTTCTCTTATATTTCTCTGTTGTGTAGTCACACACACATATATTTTTATAATTTTTAAGCTCTTAATCTTTTGATTCTTTTCAATAGTTATAAGTTTATAGTCATGAACTATTCTTTAATATTTTTCGTAAGTCATTGCACGTTCAAACAATGACTTCTTTATCAAATTGTAACACAAATTGAAGTTATACAAGAGCAATTCATGCAATAATATAGTTTCTTAATCAATTTAAAATTTTATAAAATCAATTTAGTTTACCACATAAATAGGTAGGTTCCCGTGCATAGCACGGGTTGGCGACTAGTGAAAATATAAAAGCAATGTGTTTATATATGACAGTAGAGACTGATAAGAATTCTGTAGGTTTTTTTTTTTTTTAATGAATTTTGTAGATTTTGGGGTTTGCTATATAGAGTTCGGGTGTATATAGTGATTCATATGATTTCTCAGGTTGTAGCTGTTGGAAAAGATAGTGTCCAGCCTCATGTACTTGTGTTGTAGATGTTATATTCACCTTTGATTTTTCAGTGTATTCTGAATTTCTTTTTTGAAATAAAAACCTTTCAATTCGAGCCATGTGTAATTATTTCTGTGCGAGGCCAACAAACTCAATTTCAATCATGCTTAATTCTCAAACCATGATACTGTAGTACATGGACTGCTACCTAAGCCTAAACATTACTTAGTGCTGGATTGGTGGAAATAGTCAACAGAACTGGTGGTTCATGATGGTTCATTTGTATTCAGTTACAACTTACAAGCCTTCTCAATCTTCACCAGATTGATTGGCATGCACAATATGCATGTAATTTATGATATTTGACCAATATGCAGGGGTAAAAAAAAGGAAAAGAAAAAACGCCAAAGGATAAACTATAACATTGAAAGTTGTAACTATACACAAAGAAGCTGCATTGGCGAATAAGCCACGACTTTTTCGGTTTATTAACTTTCAATATCAGAACATATCATAGATATTTAATCCCTTTAGGAAAAATTTACCCTATGAGGTTTCTGATCCCATGCTTCCTCTCATGTACCATGCCTAAATTTTACAATAATTGACAATAATATTTTAGTTATGCGGCGTTAGCCTTTATCTTCTCCCTGTCGATTGTCATTCCATGGATGGTGGAAGTAGTGCAACGCCATAGGCCCAAAGCAAAAAGTAGTCACTGTTGGTCGTACCGTACTGGTTGCTTGGATATTTAACATTTGTGCTTGCATGTGTATGGATATTCTTATAAAACTTTCTTGTATCTTTGCATTATGTGTTTTGCAAGAGTGGGGTCTTTTGGGTGGATGATTCCAAGCAATGAACGCTGTCACCAACAATTACTTTCTCCTTGGCTTGCCCCCACATCACAGTATAAAATCCAAAAGCAATTACAATAGATCCAATCAAACTGCAAAGATGACAAAAGTTGCACATAATTAATGCTCATTTGATATAATTTAAGAACATGAACATCATTGAGTCAAAAAGAAATATTGTCATTAGCAGGAATATGATTGGGATGACAAGAAGTCAAGAAGGTTTAATATCTTTATATTTGAAGATGAATGAACTAGATTAAAATTTACCTGCCAAGATGAGGAATTTCACCAAGGAATATGATTGCCATGACAACCGCAATGGCAGTGCCTAGTGGCTTGAACAGGGCCACATAAACAGGCCCCTTCTTTTGCAAACACCAAGCTAAAACACTGTTACGGATGACACTCCCACTAATTGCCTGAATTGAAGTCAATCATCGTTCAATAAAAAAGTGAGATGTTTCCAAAACCCAATTGGTAGAATTTCTTATGCTTTCATATGAATCATAGTAGAAAATAGAAAGAAAAAAATGGGCAAACTTGTTACAAAGTACTAAAACATATAGCTGGAAAGGACTTGTCATACCCCATAGATAACAGCAATCACCCGAATCCTGGGTTGCAGTGCCCAAGAACTTACATTTCTTTCTGCAATTAAAGAGATAACTGCACATTGGATGGTCCCAAAGAAGCAGGAGAAAAAGACTAGGGTCATTTTTTCTGGGTACTCTTTAACAATTGCTGCCTGGAATAGCAATCAAGATCAGTACTTTTTTAACTACTCATCTTCCCATCTTACTTTTCAACTACAATGAAGAACTGCAAGATGGTCTGTCATAGTCCACCAAAAAAAAAAAAAACTTGAAAATTTGGGATGGTAAGCTGTTAAATTTGGAGGTACATTAATATTACCTGAAAAATGTTCCATGTTGCAGAAGACAGACAAGTGATTGTAAGGAGAAGGCCTCCAAGAACCCAGTTTGACATTTGTGCAAGATTTTGCTGAAGAGAGGTCTTAAAAGAGGATGAAGCCTCAAAAACTGGTGGCCCCTTATAGAAAGTCACTATGAATGCTCCTGATATTGATACTATGGTGCCTATAATTTTAGCCTGACTGCTTGTACTTCTCAGAGCTAGTTCTTCCATCCTAGAAATTAGTAATACACGATAGATTAAAGGGGAAGGGAAAAATTATAAAACATACACAGACAGCAGCAAATAACCATGGTAGCCAGAAACCCAAAACTAACCAATAAAGCCAAAGTTCAAATCCTATTGTCAGGAAAAAAAAAAAGAAAAAAAGAAATTATATTAATACAACTGACAACATATATTTGGGGATCATTGTCAATACTATGATATACTAAATGTATAAAACAATTATAAAAAAGAAAAAGAAAAAAACAACATTATGTTTAATCTATAAATCACATGGATCATGATGCCCAGCAAACATATACAATGAGCCCAATGATTATGAAGTACAAAACATTTTCTTGGAACCTTATGACAAATAGAAATGTATAACATGGTTGTGCTAATATAAGTTAACTTCATACCAACCTTCATATTCAGTGAAACATAAGATACTAAATAGTCCAACAGAACAAACAACTACGGCAGACATTGCTCCCCACCCAAAATAAATTAAATTAATAATCCCCCTACTTCCATAATTTTAAATACCATTATTGTCTTATCCTATTTTCTTACCTGAAAATGACTGCAAGCAAGAATGTAAAACCTGGAATAAGGTTTCCCATAGCCATTGCAAGAGTTGGAGAGCTGTATTTGATACCTGCAATAGCACAAATCTGCTCCAAACAAATCCTGCAATATAAAGTTTTTTTTTTTTTTTTTTTGGGTGATAATATGCTGTTCAAAATAATTGTCACTTAAGTCTATAAAATTATCCAAATCCCTAAAAGTAATCCAAAAAAGTAAGCTTTAAATAGAATGTGCTACCCAAGGAGTCCAAGGAGGAAGAACTTTAAGAGGAGGGAGAAAGTGATAGGAGGTCCCCTGCTTCTGCAAATAAACAAGAAAAAAGCAGTTTTTGGTGGGCATAATTCACATGAGAAATTTAGTGTTTGATGAGAAACTCAAAGAATTAAGAGAAGAAAAGGAACCTGTAGCGGTGGAAGATGTAATACAGGAAAAGGATGAAGGTGCCAAGAGCATTGTAGTAAACAACAAAAGAAAAGTTGCTCATCCCACTTGTCATAGCTGCTTTGCTTAGTGTCACCATGCCCACGTTGCAAACCTCTACCATAACCAGTGCTGCAAAGGGCAGTACTCCATCCTTGTAATAATTTACATCCATCTCTCTCTCTCTCTCAAATGCTTTCACCAAAAGTATTTCTCTTCGGTGAGAGACCGACCCCAGGCAATCAATATATCTTTGTCCGAATGGAAAAAGGCATCAATTATGTAATGATTCTCATTATCATCCATATTTAAAATAATGCTTGTTTATTACTCGAAGAAGCAGATTATGGGTTTAAAATTAGTGGGAACAGTAATAAACTAATAAATAGAAGGATTAACAAAGATTTTGACGAGATTTTCTCCTCTTCAACTTGACAAATTGTACTACACAACTGTAATTTCATTGACAATCCAAAACTTACGTCACATCAAATGACACACTCTACCTAACCTTATTGGACACACGTGACAAATCAGATCCAGATGTAAAATATTCAACATTCTCATATCATTTCATATTTAAATTGATCTGTTTTCTTCAAAATTGTCAATGATATACAATTCTGTACAAATTTAAGCTTTAATTCCCCTCTTGAAGCTCAAAAAAACAATCTTGGTGGACCTCACTATAACTGCATTTCTGATAAGCTCTTATAAATGAAAAGAGGGAATAGAGAGTGATATACACCAAAATAAATAAATAAAAACAAAAGGAGAATAAACTCATCTAAAAACACCCTGAATCTACTGGTTTTAGCTCTTCCTTCGCTTTCTTTTCAAAAAAGGCATAGCACTTAGACCTCCTAAGGAGGTGGTCCCAGTATCATTTTTAGTATTATCCTGCAGAGACACATGCTCCTTGGAATTATTATCATTACTTGAGGCATTTAGATGGTCCAGTTTGGACTCGGTATCATATGCATCTGTCTTCTCACTATCTTGGGCTTCATTTAAGGCACCTTTGGGGCCCAAGTTAAATTGAACTGAACCACAATCAAGATCTGCTTCATCCATTAAACCAGAGCAGTGGGATAGCTCAGCATTTCCTGAGGCAGTAGCCATAGTTGGGTCATGAGCTCCATCTTGGTCATTCTGTGTCTCATCTTCATCCAAGCAAAATCCACCTCCTATTTCGAGGTAGTCTTTGGAAAACTCAGCCTCAAAAGAATCACCATGTGGGCTCACATCTGGTCGACCAATTTCAAATTCCTCAGTGCAAAATCTGCCACCCATTTCTACATTGTCTCTATGCAAGTGCTCCTCAAGGGCAGGAGCTCCTGAATCATGCTGTTTCTTTTCATCATGAACAGCAGCAGCATCTCCACTTACACCCTGGGCCGAAGATAGATCTAGTTCTACTGCCTCTTCATCAGAGTATCCTTTATCACTTCGGTCTAATGACTTGTCCGCTTCATCAGCTTCTAAGTCATTCACACTGTAATTCACAGGCTTCTGAAATCGCCTTGACTGAAAGATACAAGCAGGACAGTATGCAGAAAGATAATTGTTAGAGTTGGCCAAAGGAAGAAAGAAAATACTGCAACAAATTATTCTCTTCAATTGCATACATTTCTGAGGTCACAATACAAATTGAATGGTAAAGCACGATGTATATTTGAAAGAAGGCATGGTGGCACTAACTCCTTGATAGTGAAATTTCCGCATAATTATTAATGGAGCATTAAAAAGATTGTAACTTACCCTTCTCACTTCTCCTGGCCCTTCTATCCTGTCCACAAGAACTTCTTGTTCATCACTACTGTCATCCTCGCTACTTTCACAAGATTCCAAACCAGAACTTCTTTTACCCCTTCCTCGTCCTACTCCCCTGCCTCTCCCTCTTCCTCTGCCTCTTCCTTTCCCACGCAACCCTCTGTTCTGATTCCCCATGCCTTCTTCCTCCATAGTTGTTTCTAGATTCTCCTCTATAGACGGAACAGACTCCCCAACATTCCTCCTTTTCCTTGACTGCTTGGGTGTAGATTTTTCCGTATATTTACTCTGATTCTGAACATCACTCCCCTTTATTTTCTTTGAAGGCTTTTCAAAATTTTTATCCCCAGGTTCAGCAGGGCTTACTCTTCTTTTCTTTCTACTTTTAGAAACCTCATGCAAGGGATCATCCATCAACTCCGAGGTTTGGTTTCCGGTGATTCCTTTAACAGCTTTCTTAATTCTCTTGCTACGAATTTTTGCAAATCGTTCATTAAAAGTGTAAAATGCTTCCAACCGCAATTGAGTCTTCACCAAACAAGCAACAAAGATTATCAGCATCATTCTTCAAATTAAGAGACAGATGAATGAATCCATAACTGAGAATATGACACAGCAAACAAAATGAAGTTCCCTGAGATTATATGCATCAAATAATTTTAATTTAGTATTAGGTGATGCTAGATAAGACTGCCTGCGTGAACATGTGAGAGCGACACAGAGAGCGAGAGAGGAGAGGGTGTGGAGAGAGAGTGCTTGAAGCCCTAACCTCATGTTTAGCATACTCTTTCAGAACAGGTACTATCAACTCATCCACCTTCTGGATACCCCAACCAAACTTTTCCCAACACAATCTGTACGGAAAAAAATAAAAATAAAAACAAAAACAACAATAAAAATAATGATTTGATAATCATCATGCATTTCAAAAACATGTCAAACACACAAAGAATAATCTATGCCATGATATAGTCAGATGTATCCAGAAACCACATACTGGAAGCAGTGGGCATGAGCTTTCATAAAGTGATCTATAAAGATATCAGTCCAAACATGCAATATACAAACTGAACATACTCCAATAAAAAACACAGTCCAACACAAGAAATTACCCCCATGTTCACCAAGAATATGTTAGAGCATGTCTACAATATCAAAAAATTAAATGAACTAATATGATAAAAAAACTTCTCATTTAAAATAAGACTCTAGTAGATAACTTTAGCAGGAATACAGTAAACAGACCACCTTCAATTCATGAAACAGAAAGAAGTACAGAGTGAACCTAGCTGTAAATCTCTAAAATTACAGACAAGTTCTCACATTTTTTCCCTGTATCTAAATATGGAGAATAATCAACATAAAAGATGGAATTCAAAAAACCTAGAAGTTAAAAGTCAAGAAATAGCTCACTTGCGAAGAACAAAATGATCTGGCTTTCCCCATGTGAAAGGCTCAGTTGACTTGTCCACTTGTGGGGAAGAGTAGGCTGTGATAACTGCTTCACTTGGAAAAGAAGAAGGAATGTGCCAGTTCTTGCTCACATTTCTCTGTTTAACGGGGAGAAGAGAGTATAACATATTAAAAAAAATAGAGAAATTGCAATTCTTCCATAAATAATAGAAGGCAGGGAACTTGACAATTACATGCTTATCCATGAAAATCTGCTTTATGTCTTGCATGTCAATTACAGACTGCTTCTGCTCTTGAGCTTGGGAAATGTTTTGGTCCAATGCAGACACATCATTTATATTGCTTTTTGAGCAATTCAAACCATCACTAACTTTAGGTCCCCTTTTTTTCAAACTTGATCCTGTTTCAGCATCAAACTTCTTAAGGATGGTGGGATCTGGTGACTCAATCCATTCCCGGAATTTATGGAGGCCATCTTCTGCAGGAAATGCATTTACAACCTCAATAGCATTGACAATGCCAATCCCACTACATTCAAAATACAGTGAATAATGTCTTAAGTTAGCAATTGAACTCAGCACCCTTACAAAAACAAATAAACAATTTTAATTTCTACTATCATAAATGACAATGAGCAATAGCACAAGATACCATAACAAGTAAATTCACCCAAAAAAAAATTTCTGCAACATGGAAAAATCAAAGATATCTGTGGCAAAACCTGACCTAAAGACTAGCATAAGCTCCCAATCACAGAAGAAGTCAAGTCTGCTGCAGTTAATTACCTGACACCTTCAGTATAATCACTTCCAAGAAGCAACGCCATCCGAATTAATTTTTCTCTTGTCAGGCCAAGCTCCTTCTCAATGTCCTGACAAATAAAATGCATGAACAATTGATATAAGAAGACTGCACTGCATAATTTTTATTTTTTTATTTTTTTAATTGAAGAATAAAAAAGGAAAAGGGGACCCCAAGTAACTAAATAGAGCACTAGGAAGGGAACAAGAAATAAAGGATCAAGGTTAAAATTAAAGTCTCCACTCTAGTTGAACAAATAATATTTTAGTATGCACCTCACAAAGCCAACAGCAAAAGAATCAGATCAATGAAATTAGCAATGACCATAAAAGCAGAAGGGTTTTCTTCAAAACCAAACCCTCACCACCCCCCAAAAAATTCCATATCAAGAAATCAAAAGTACTTTTCTAGAAGAACAATGGCAACAAAATGCTTCCAAGATCAGAGTTCTAAGTAAATAATCTCGTCTAACAAAGCCTGACAAAGAAAACTGAAAACAAAGATAAGATTATATACTCTAAAAAGTATAAAATAAATATATGTATATGTATATGTATATATATTTGGGACTTATAATAGGGAGAATTGACATGAGGCTCCATCAAAAACAGACCTTCATGAAGTATGTCTCGACATATTTTCGATCATCAAATATATTCTTGTAAACACTTTTTGCCCCAAACAAAAACACATCAGAGTCATCAGTCACGACACCATCAACAAGGTTTGCAAGTTCCATATAAGCGCACTGAGCTTCTGCTTCCATCGGTGCAATTATATAAGGCAATCCAAACATCTGCAGCAGTTCCTGCAGATTCATCAAAATTAAAATGGATTTATCTTTTTCCAAGAAATACCGTAACTCACTGAAAAGAGGTCTTACAGAATGTAAAAACAAAATTCCTCAAAACCAACCAAATGCAAAAGTATTATTTGACCAAGTAAAAAATATATGCATGAGCAAAGGAAAGAATGTACCTTATAACCTTCCAACTCATTCCAGGAAGTTAAATGTTCAAAAGATGCATCAAGTGCAACAAAATCCACATTTTTTAATTCAACCACATCCAAAAATAAATACACATTATAGAGTGCGCATAATAAGCATTCAAAAAAATTTAAAAAGCCTTTTGTGAGCTGTAGGCAATGAACTTTCTTTTTTACAAGTGAATTTGGCCCTCCCACTATTATTAGTTATTAAGAGATGAGTGAATAATATGTCAGGCACAAAAAAAAATATAAAAAATCAAGCCAGTCCTACTAACCAGTTAATTGTGAACATATATATTATTCAAGTACTAAAAAATTCGAGCCATACCTGACATTCTGCAAACATCTCGCTGCTGACAGATTCTGCATTACGCTCAAGTTTTCTCTGCTCATCCCCTAGATTCATATATTCTTGATCTAGAATTAGCATTTCCTCCTCCAAATTAGCCTCTGCAACTTCAAACTGCAAATTTTCATTTACCTCAAAGGGATTTTTTTCCTTGTTTTGTTCCCTTTCCTCAGCATGATTGTCATATTTTTTTTCTGCAGCCAACTTCTGCGGAAAATCAATGTCATTTGTTAAGTATTTTGTGGATAACTTCTTCAGAGGAAAGGCAGGGTCAGCCTCATCATTAAAATGTATTGGTTCAGCTTCAGTGTCATTTATCTTATCACCAATGCGAATGCTATTGGTATTGGCACCAGATATGGCATCAGCAATGTGAGAACTACCCTCTGAACCCCTGTTAGGAAAAGTAGATAAGCTAGCACCTGCACTAAATGTATCCAAAAGTTGTTCTGCAATCACAGGGGCCTCGTTTTCCATAGGGGTCACAGATTCAGCACAAGGCATTTTGCCATACAAACTCCCCTTCTTGCTTGCATCTTGCGTTGATCGTTCAGAACAGGAACCTACATAGGGTTCACATGGCTTATTTATCAGCATTCCGGAGTGATCAGAATTATAAGCCACAGATGAGTTTGACTGACTCCCAGAAGAATTAATGGCTTCTGAGACAGTTATTCCAGCCACATTATCTGGCTTCTCCACTCCATCCACAATTTCACAAAATGATTCATTTTTTTTAGCTCCATTCTCCTCCAGCAGAAGCTTCTTAACCATATTGTTTTTTTGTTCAGAGAGTCCAATACCTTCACGAACATTTTCTGCGGAAATGTTCTCATCTTGAGGCATATTAAGACTAGCTTCCTTATCCCCTGCATACTCAAGACTCCTCCTTATTGCCTCCTGCATATCAGCCTCTTCTTCCAAAAAACCTTTAGAAACTATTCTTGATTCAGCTTGACAAGAGGAGGTGCTTTTAGGGAAGTCACAAACTCCTTCCTCCCATTCCACCTCACTCTCATCATTAACGTTACCTTCCTCAAGGGAGGGTGTAATTTCCCCTCTAACATCATTAGAAAAATTGTTACCTTTCCCTTCGATGATTCCTTCCTCCCAGTCACAGTCTGAATCAGAATTAGAAGGTTGCTTCCTTGACAGGATATTGTCAGTAGTGATTCTTACTGGATTTACAGCTGCTAAACGAGCAAATAGATCATCATCACAATCAAGACATTTGTTATCCCCCTCATCCTCAAAGGATATCTCTATGGAAGAATCAATTTTTAACATGGATTCCTCATTTCTCTGATTCAAATCAACAGATTCACTATTTCTGTCATGTGAAGTTTCTAAAGACTGACCTTCACTAGGAAAACTTACTGGGAGACTAATTTCACTTCTATTGAGCATAGTTCGGGTATTTGCAATCTTTTTCACATTTGCACTCTCATTCTCAATCTCTTTCATCAAATCCAAATTCCTTTGTATATCACGGGTCATACGGATCCCCATGGCTCTTACTCTACTAACACGAAAACGCCCCCTCTCATCCAGAAATGTCTCAATATTGTCATCAGAAACCGTTCTAGATTCATTGAGCCCCTCTAATGAACTAGTCACAGTATCAGATTTACTAGTAGATGCTACATTATTGGTTGAATCTTGAGAAGGGCACTCCCTCTGTGTATCTTGTTTCTTATCTACATTTCTCTGTGCTTTGGCTGACGTAAGAGCTCTGAGACATTTAAGTACGTTGTAGGTGAACAAAAGTCATTAATTTATGAAAGAAAAATAATCCCCACCCCCACCATCCCTCCCGCCAAAGAAAAAAACTCAACCTCACTAAATTACAAAATTAAATGAGTTTCAACTTTTAAGCGGGTACACGCTACATATCATGCATAATTAACAAACAAAATATTGAACAGATAATTACTCACTGTTTATCACCAGTAAATGATGACGAGAAGATAAATTCTCTGTTGGCTTCAGATGCAATCCGAGAAGTCTGTACACCTCCTACTCCCCTCCCTGCAGCAGATTTCTGCACTTCATCTATCTCCCGACGGAAAGAAACAGTTTTAAGATAAGCTTGAATTTGCAGCTCAGAGAACTTTGAAGGATCCTAAATGTGCAAGAAAAGCACCAGTAATAAGATGACATCCAAAAGATTCAAATAAAAGTACAAAAATAAGCAAGTAAACATTTCTTCGATAAGATAAAGATAACAGATCCCATGAGATTATAGAGAGAGACCTCCAAATAATAGCCAAACCTTGGACACATTTAATATATAACTTATATAGCACATATTACCACGCTATATAATACATTTACACAACTGATATCCTACTAATGAGGTGAGGAGGATACAATCAAATGAGATAATAATCTGTGCTAAAAGACTTTGGAACCTTACATGTTGCTTTAATTCAAGAATTCTAAAAAATCCAAGTATCACCAAAGTATGCCTTGTGTAGATAAAGAGTTCTAATAATGGAAAAACTGATAATTACAGAATTAATTAGACATAAGTATGCATGATATGTTTCCTGAACTAACAATTCTTTTCCCAAATCAATTACACATAAAAATTTTAAATAACAAAAAAATCAATACAAAAAATAGAACGCTTAACACAATCAATAACTTCCACTACTAGAATCTCATTTCCTCTCTAAAGGTGCAAACACTAAATCAACAAACATAGCACAGAAGTCTTAGGTGTACATTATGAACTCAACCAAAACCACCCTATGCCTCCTAGAAGCATTACTTCTTTCCACATACACTTTTATCATTCACTTTTTATACAATTTCACCATAAGATAAGCCAAAGACACTTCAAATTTAAGCAAGAAATTAGCAAAATAATCAAGTTTTTTCTTTCCTACTCCATAGTCTTACCTATGAGACCAGGAAATTTTATTAATAGTTATGCATTCTTATTAGTGACACTGCTTCTTTGCATTTAGTTTGCACTACTTTGCTGTAAACTCAGACATGGACCATTGCCATTTAAGTGCACTTAAGGGGGATTAGGGGAATATTAAGCAGGGTTTCCCACATCACCACTACAGTACTTAAGTATCAGTGCATCCCAGCAATTCCAATCAATCAATTGCAAGCCAAAATGCATTTCTCATCTGAATAATGTTCTGACTGGTTTTAACAGCAGACTACTTCTATTAGTTAGTGGTAGAGTATGCCATATTTGCAACCTGGCATATACTATAACATGAACCAGATATACATATGAAGGCATTCTAGAACCAACCTTCTTGACTTTCTGATACTTTTGTCTGTTTTCTGCCATCAATCTTTCTCTCATCTACATAGAGGACATCAATAATAAATGTCAAAAAAAAAGAGGGATATTGAGGAGGTTAAAGCCAAACTGCCTGTGCTGAGAAGAACTAATTACCAATATATACAAAGCACTTACCTGAACAAGAAGATCAAGTTGCATTGATGGAGGCAAAGAAGCTAAAACAGTTGGATCAATTTCACCATTCATTGCAGGCTGCAAAATAATTCAATGCAATAACCAACAATATATAATATAGATCAATAAGTCTGGCAAGAAAATATTAACAAAAAAAAAAACAACAACAAAGCCTTGGTCCCAACATTTTGGGGTCGGCTATGGATCCTCAACAGAGTAGCAAGGGTCGACCACATGTATTTTTTTCCTTTATTCTATTCTATCTAAAGTCATATGGGACACCCCAACAATTATCTGTAATGGATCCATTAACAATAGAATGAATAAATTTTACGCTAGCCATCAACCTACCCCAATCATCCTCCTTTTCCTGAGATTGAGACCAACTGTGGACAAAATATATGATACTAAGCATGGACACAGGTAGAGTTCAAGTTAAGATTAACACTGAGGCCTAAACCTAAACTCCAAAGAGAGTCTTTATTTCCTAACTATGGGTGTTGAGAAAGCTACCATGACATAATAGTACAAACCAACCATAATCACAAGTGTTTGTCTGACAGGTATGGTAATAGTGTGACAGTATCTTGTTCCCATACAGCCCATTACTAATGTTTGATTCACGCAGAAATAAGATCCATTTCAAGCATATCCAATACCCCCAAAATAAGCTCAAAACCCATACCCACAGAGGCAGGTGATAATCTTATTTCCATTCCCCAATAACCATAATACACAGTATGTCATCAACTGTAATAACAAATGGTAATAACCCCAAATGTCCACCAGGCAGAAATTTACCAGCATCATTTCTTCATCTTCATCTTCGTCTTCATATTCTTTGCCATCCTCATCCTCAGAAGGAAAAGGAGCACCAGATTCAGATGCATTGTTAGCTAACATCCCGTTTTCCTCTGCTGCAATAGATGCTGCCAACCTAAATTTACTCATTAGAAACAATCATAAAAAGGTTTTATAAAACCTTATATTACCCTTGTAAACTACAACCATGTAGGCAGCTTACATTTCATCTAGCTTTTCCTGATTGTCACTCCTCGATACCAGATCATCATTGTTTGGAGTATAAGCAAGCAAATCAATTTCATCTGACAAAATCTTCTTACCCTTGGAGTCATCATCCTTCATCTGTCTCTGGTTCTCAACATCCCCTGTCAAATTTTTCATCTTCTTTCCCTTGAGCTGTTACACCAAATAACCCCCAAAAAACCCATCCAAGAAAATAAATAAATAGAATCAGACAAAAAGGCTACAAATTAAAACAGAGATGCTGATGGGCTGATAAAAAGGACTCTTTTTCACTATTCTGAATAATATATTGAAACAATGTAGAGCAAGCTCTTGGAAGGCAACATTATAAGAAAGGAAAAAGCAATATATTTGACCTACCACGAACCCCATAACAGTGTATATAAGGACACCAACCTGAACAAGAAGATCATGTTGCATCGATGGAGGTAAAGCCGCTAACACAGCTGGATCAACTTCACCATGCTCTGGTGGCTGCACAATAAATTGTATGCAATAACCCCCAAAATATTTACAACATAGGCCAAGAAGAGAACATGTGCATCTATTAGCACTCAGACTTAGAAACATCACAACACGATGAAAGACAGACTTTCCCAAATACGGGTATTGATTAAGCCATCCTGACCAAGTATAGTGTACAACCATGATCGGCAATATCTATGTAGACTCTAATGACAGTAGATAATAATTTAGAGCCTACAGAGCATAAACTCACCAGTATCATCACTTCTTCATCACTGCCATCCTCCTCCTCAGAAGGAAGAGCAGCAGCAGCAGAGGATGTCGATGCATTGTTAGCAAACCTCCTACGTTCCTCTGCTTCAATAGATGCTGCCAGCCTAAATAAATCCATTCAAACAGTCAACAAAAATCATAAAAACCACATATTTGAAAGATAGCCTCATAAGTATAAATCATGTGTGCAGCTTACATTTCATCTAGCTTCTCCTGATTGAAACTCCCAGAAACACTATCATTCCTTTCTGACTGACTGCCCTCCATGTTGGTTTGATCTGACAAAATTGTCTCACCCTTGGGATCATTCTTCTGCTTCTGCTTCTGCTTCTCAATATCCTTTGCTAGTTCTTTCAGCTTCATTGCCTTGAGCTGTAAACGGGAACCAAGAAATCAACATTAAAAACTCAAACCTATACCCTCTGTTTAATCCAATGATCTTCTAGAAATGAGAAGACCTTTTTTTTTTTTGATAAACCTCGTGCAATAAAAATTAGAATCTAAGATTAAATCCAATCTCATATCCTGAATTATCCCACCAATCCAACGAAGACTGAAAAACGAAATCCTCCTAAAATACTCTACATTGTTCATAATTACTTCCATTACTAAAACCATAGAGTCCTAGCAAAAACACTGAAGCACATAAATTGTCCATCACTAAACACTAAGCCGACTTCTCTACAACCAAAACCAAATACATAGAATAACAAAAAACATTCAAATGAGGCTCACAACTCACAAGTCACAACAAAACCCAGTCACAGAGAGAATTCCACGAATAAAAAAGCAACATTTCAAATTCCACATAATGTCCATCGCAAAACGCAAAAAGTCACCTTTTTTTCTAAATCCAAAACCTATCACATCAAATTACAAACGAGGCTCACAACAAGAAGCCTTAATCCCAAAATTTTGAAATCAGCTATAAATCCTCAACAGATTAGTTATGGTCGGCCACACATATTCATTTCCTCCACTCTATTCTATCTTAAGCCATACACTCAAACGAGGCTCACAACAAAATTCAAAAATACGCGCAAATTCTTATCCTCCATTCTATTTTATCTGAAGTCATACACTCGAACGAGTCTCACAACAAAATTCAAAAAAATACGCGAACCATCCGATCAAAACTAAGAGACTTCAGCAGAATGAGAGTTGAACAAATCAAGTAACAAACTAAGTGGCGATGAAAAGCTGACCTGATTGAGGAGCAACTTCTCGGCGGTCTTTCGGACCTTAGCGACGGCTTTATCGCGGAGCCTGCGGCGGGCGATGACGGTGCGGCGCTTGAGAGCAGGGGTGGCGCCGTCGAAGACGAAAACAGGCTTGGTTCTGAGGAACAAGAGCTTGCAAATTCGGCGAAAGAACCCTAACAAATGAGCGTTCCGTACCATCTCGCCTTTCTCGTCTCGCATCGCCTTCATGAATTGTACCATCCATATGCTCGCATCTGCAATTTCTCAAAAACATTAATTTTGATTAATTAATTAATTAATTGAGGAGTTTAGGGTTAGGGTTAGGGGTTAGGGGTACCGATGGCGAGCTTTTTTCCGGCGAGGGTTTCGACGGACACGCGGCGGCCCACGGGGGCCAGTAGTTCCCAGAGACCGTGCACTCCCATGTTCGGTTTTTTCGGGATTTTCAGTTAGGACATTACCGCCAAGACTTTTTAATCATTTGTCAAAGACCAAATGGAATGTAAACTGAGGATGTTACAAACGACGTCGTTGAAATGTGCATGTAAAGTTGGTACCAGGATTTAAGGCAGTGTCGTCAAGTATAGGAGGTTGGCTTGCGCAAATCGTGATTGAAGAAGCAAGTAAATGACGAAATAATAACATATTTTGTGGTCAATTAAGCAAATTATATACTAGACTAGATTAGAGACACTAATCATGATACGCAAATATGTTATACTTGTTTTCATTTTGATCATTTCCATTTCAAAATTTTTATTTTTGTCTCATATTATTTATTTATGTTGATAATTTGGTGGTATATGGCATTATATGGTAACGTGGCGGTAATTCTTTAGCACTTAACAAGTAAATTACAAGCAAAATTTGGACTAACGGATTGACGTATTTTAAAAAACAGTATTTATTTAATTCTTAATAAATCAAAATATTAATAGAAATGGATGGCATGTTCAATATAAAAATAGAATAAAACATGAAAGGATAAAATGAAAATTTTGTATGGTAAACGATTAAAACGAAAACAACCCAAACCTTTTGGAATAAAAATGTAATCTTTTTTTTCACCTTTCTAAGGTTTACTTGGGGAAGAAGGGAGGTTGTTAAGTGTAGATAAGGGCTTTGACCACCATAATTAAAGCCTAAAGTAAATAGATGGATGGTATTGGACCATAAGAGTATTGTGTTTACTTTTGAGTTTCGATTAAAAAATGTAAAATAGGAACTGTGATATGTAAAAGGACATCTTAGCATGGTCTATCCAAGGAAGAATTATCTTAAGGAGCAGTTGTATATAATCGAGTAGTCTTCCTAAAGTAGTGGTGGATTAAGTCCAAGAAAAAAGAAGTAATGGTGGATTGGGGTTTGGGAAATGTTATCTATCAACTCAACACAATAGTCAACCACAAGGAAACAAACCTTTGTTTGTTGAATCTGGCTATCCCAACATGACTCCCTCGCCTTGCTATCCGTTTGTTGCATTATTTAAAAGACATTATAAGCCATTCTTAGAAAAGATTTTGAGAGAGAGAAACACTCATTTTGTGTGATTAGGGTTTGTGTAACCAAGTTTTCTTAATTTCACCATATTGGAAAGTTTCAAGTAAATCTGAATATATAAGTTATTGAAAAAGTTAAAGCCATAACACCACCATAAACTTAATTATTGCTGTGAAGCAAACCTTCAAGAAGCTCTTGAAGTTGCTCGAAGATTCTAGTCATGACCATGGGTGTGCCATTTGTTATGGCAATTCATATGATTGAAGAGTCTAGACATTCTGGTGCATGAAAGGTTTTCTTTGTAAGCTATATACGGGTTGTAGAGTCTAGGTAAAGGTTTTACTCAGTGAATTTGCTTTTTTGGAAAGTTCCCATCCCAATGGTTTTTACTTTGAGACAAGTAGTTCCATTAGTTTTTCATACAACTGGGTCTACAAACCCTTGACACCAACTTACAAAGAATAATTTAGTGGTTAATACACTTTTATACCGCAGTATTTAAGGTCATGCTTGATAAGTAATTCATGGATTATTTGCTTGCCATTAGTGGGGGCTGAAATGCTTGTAAAGACAAGGATGAATGTGATGTTTGATAAGTAATTCACGGATTATTTACTTGAGATTCGTGGGGAATAAAAAGCGTGTAAACACAAGGACAAGATTCACTTTTAGAAATGAAACTAGATAGGGATATGCTGGTTTCAATATGAGCTAATCTTTGTCAAATGTTTTGAATTTCTTAAACTCAATCTGCCCTAAAACCAAAACTGTCAAGTCATTGTGATGGCCTTCTTTATCATTATGTATGATAGTTTTGACTCGAAAGGTATAAGAGCTTAATGATTGTTTTAATCTATATGCTCTATGTGTAAACAGTTAATTGGAGATAAATTACACATGTATAATATTGGTTTTGTACATTAAATAAGATCAAACAAAACTATTGGATCGTAGTAACTTAATGAAGCTAGTAGTTGTTAGGCCTGAGCTTTTTTGAAATGGTCACCTCCACGAACAATGTCTATTAACTAGGAGAGCATCAAACTAGTTACATAGGACAAAATCATTGTTAGTATAATGTTTCAAGAATGACAATCCATTTTGAAAAAGTAATGCAAATGTCACTTTTTAACAATTTGTAGCTGCTGGCTGGCCTGGCTCCATATATTCAACTGTGGTTCGATTCAAATGGCCTATCCTTTAACCATTTAGTGCCAACCATAAACAATGCACATATAAAATTTTCATTGTAGAATCAACCAATTGGCTCCGTAACTAATTCCAGCAAGACAGCAAGTACTTGACATTGGAATTTCCTCCTAGTTCCACAATATCCCAAATATTCAAAAACTGTCCCATATTAATAACTCCAAGTTTTCCCAACAAGGCCATTCTCTAGACCTGTTTGCATCAAATCTCAAATCACAACACAAAAATGAATCAAGTTTCCATCTGGGTGATCTTCATTTCCTTTTTTCTGTTCCTCCACATGTCATATTATGTAGAGGAAGAGGTTAAGACCTCACTTATAAGCTTCCTTACAAAACTCACTAACAATAATGCCCAACTTGGTGTCAATTTAGGTTGGAACTCATCCTTAGATCCCTGCAAGAACCATTGGCGTGGTGTTACCTGTAATCAAAAAAATACTTTTGTGACAAAGCTAGTTCTTTTTGGCTTAAATCTTAATGGAGCTCTTGATGCCATTTCTCTTTGTGGCGCACAAGCCCTTGCTACATCTATTGCTGCTCTTTTTCTTAATGGCAACAATATTGGTGGAGGAATCTTAGCTGAAATTGCAAAATGCAAGCAATTCACTCACTTATACATAAATGGTAACTAATTTTCTGGAAGCCTTCCCAATTCATTCGCCATGCTAGGGAATCTGAAAGGACTTGATATTTCACGCAATAAGTTCTCTGGTGACTTGCCAGAGTTGTCCAAAATTTTAGGTCTCACTATTTCATATAATGAGTTTGAGCAAAGAATGAAATTAATTGACCAAGTGAAGCATCGAAATATACTGCCCGCTCTTGCCTTTTATTGTGCCAAATATAAGCTTTTGGTTTATGAATATCAGCAGAATGGAAGTCTATTTATGCTTCTCCATGGTAAATATAAAAATTGCAATATTATTGTATCTTTTATGTTAAACCGCATGATTAATGAAATACGTTGCGGTTATGTAGGAAAACTTTTATGAACAATCCTTTCTTATATTAGTTTGATTGTAACACCCTTATAGTACCTTAAAATGCTCTTTTAATTTTTATCTTGAAGGCTTCTGAGGTACTATATGTTACATTTTAGGAAACAACCAAATGGGAGAAGCATTTGATTGGGCAAGCAGACTTGGTGTTGCAGCCAGCATTGTCGACACATTAGCCTTCATGTATCAGGAACTAAAAGAATATGGAATTGTTCTTGGTAACTTGAAATCTTCCAACATCTTGATGAATAAGAACATAGAGCCTTGCATAAGTGAATATGGTCTTATGGCTGTGGATGGTGATCAATATGACTCATCTCTGGCCAATGTTACTAAGACCAGTGCATCTAAAGACTTCAATGGGGACATTTATGGATTTGGTGTTATTCTTCTAGAACTACTTACTAGAAAAATGGAGCAGAACAATGGAGTTGACTTAGCAGATTGGGTTCACTTAGTTCTTCAAGAGGAGTGGACTGTTGAAGTCTTTGACAAGTCCCTAATTTCAGAAGGTGCAAGTGAAGAGAGGATAGTAAACTTGCTACAAGTGGCTATAAAATGTCTTGAACGCTCACTAGAGGAAAGGCCAAGCATTAACGAAGTTTCTGTCATAATCAACACAATAAAAGAGGAAGAAGAGAGATCTATAACTTTTGAAGTATCACTAGGGTAATATTTTTCCTTATCAAAGTTGGATCAAATAGAAGACTAATGTTTTTTTTCATGCCTAGATTTCAATGTAGTAGCGAGTGTAAAAGTAGCAGATCTTTGTATGCAACATATTTGCGCTTTTCAATCATAACTTGACAGTAATGCTTGCTTTTTTTCTCATATATTAATAATTGTGTTATAAAACCTATTTGATCATATCCCAACAAACCAGGAAATAAAGTTTGCAGATGCTGCATAATGGAACATGTTTCTCGAAATTTGCATTTTTATCGAAATCTTAGGTTGGTCTATGACTATGATAAGTCACCATAACTTGGCCAGTAAATATTTCTTTGTTTCTGTAAGCAATCAAAAAATTAAGTAATCAGCTAAATAATACATTAAGCATCCTTTCAATAACAATTTATGTAGAGGTGGGATTTTTTCAATACATTGTTACTTAACTTTGACCATGTTTTCCTACTTATTAAATATTTAACTTGAAAAGAACTCAAGTCAGTATTGTTCTCAATAAACATTTAAGCTAAGCAATGTTAATAACTCAAATGACACTTTCTCCTCTCATAAAACTGGCTAAATGAAGTTGCATGTCTAACTTACCAATAAAAACATAAAGAAAAGTAAAAAGACGTGGCATCTTTTGGGTAGGATAAGACTACAGGTGGACAGCCGGCTTATGTTTTTTACTTCGGTGGGAAAAGGACCACAGGTATATTAGCAACATTTTTTGCCTGCAAACTCTATGAACAAATTTCTTTCTTTGATAGCTATATTATTACTATTGTCACTGTATATTAATTATTACTATTGTCTTGCTTAGGCTATGCCAACATTAATGATTGGATTGGATATAGATTTGGCCGGACAATGATTGCATTTACTAGCATTTTGCCATTTGTTTGTGATGTGAAGAGTGATTGATTTTTTTTTTTTTTTTTTTTACATCAAGTGGGTAAGGAGGATTCAAACTCAAGTTTTTCACATGGGAAGAATTAAGAATCTATTAAATCATAAGGCCAACTTTAACTAATCTGTTAATGATCCATGATAGGTTTCAAAATTTTGGAACTAAGGCTTTTTTGTTGTTGTTGTTGTTGATCAAAAGGGGCTCTTGACATCCAAAAAGAAAATGAAGGTTGATATAATTAAATAGATTTGTAGATGTGAAATTTCGAATGGTAACAGTCAGATAATGTCAATGGAGTGAGCAAAACTCATGACTAATTTTCTGTCATGTATAGTATTAGTATATCTCAAAGAGTGAAATAAGAGTTCAGTTCTTAACACATGATATTAGTTGAGACTGCAGCATTGACTAATTTATATGATTTAGTTTTGGCTTTGAACTTTGCCTTGGTTCAAGCTTCGTAACATCAGACACTTTTACATGTAAGCGACAACTACGTTGAAACCAGGGCTACATGAAAGATTCAGGTCAAATTGTATACTCAACAATAATTTTCAAATTTGACCCATTACAATTAGATTTATTTGCTGAACATTTTAATAATAATAACAATTTGGTTGATGATTGCAAAGGCAAATTCATGTGCTGACAAACTGTGTGTGCTAACTTTTTGACTAATAGGGGAAGACTAGACAGAGCTTTTGTATATAGGGTGAGGGTGTCCACCCATTTTGTACAATCTGTTGAGTGGGATCTTTTTGGGGTTTCCAAACCCAAAATTTGTGATTTAAATAATCCCTCTCCTTTGTACTAACATATTTTAAACTTTCCCTTTTGATAATAATAATAATAATAATAATAATAATAATAATAATAAGTCTATTGACACTAAAAACTTAATTCACTACTTTGAATTGTTATTAGGTCATAATTGGTGTAAAAGTGGTGTGTGAGTCCATGGAAAAATGATGTACATCATTGACAACTTGGCAACTTACGCCCCAATTATTTTTTATAAAGAAAGTTGTGAAATGTTTTGTGTCTTTAATATTGCTAAATGGTATGGATAACTTGAACATGATAGGCTGTGTCATTAGGTTTAGTTAGTCAAAACTTTTATCAGTTATTCTACTTGGCCAACTCATAATATCCAACTCAACGAGAAGATGTCTGCATAACCAATGCAAAACATCTCGTGACCAACTGAGGGCATGATCACCCACATGCTAGACCATAAATAATATTTGAATCAAACACCAACATTTAATAATGTACATTTATCATGACAATGAGATTTTAAATAATTTCACACAAATAACCATCAGAAAAAAACAGAAAATTCTTAGGTACTCCTTGAATATAGATAAATAATGCTTCATTTTCTTACATTCATGGTAAATCCCATTATAAATTTAATGAGTGGACCCTACCATGAATGTGAGAGGAGTAAGCATCACTCTTCATTCTCCGAGAGTACCTAAAAATTACTCGGAAACAACTTGAGAATTAGCATCAAGTTCCTATTTTAGGTTAAGACCATAGTTTTTAATTAAGGAGAAATGTCCAAAAATATTCTCATATCATATTCCCTTTTGTTTACCATTTTAGGAAAAATGCTACAGCGCTTCCCTTTATTTAGGAAAGTATTATCCAATCTCCAAACTGGTATTTTATTTTTATTTTCTTGATAATTGAAATATAACAAAAAAGGTGGTATTTTGAAAAAAGAAGAAATAATATTTAAATAAAATAGAAAAAAAAAATATATATATATATATATATATGTGGGGCTAGAAAATTTGCGATCCAGACCCGCTTTGCATTAGGGCCCAAGGCCCACGCCGAGGATAGGCGTTGCCAAGGACATGCAACCGAAGTCCAAATGGCCTATAGATATAGCCAAGAATGACTCTGTCCTCGGCATCCTAAATTGCTCCTGGAAGAAAGGGCGAGTACGGTGTAGGAGCGGTTCAAGGAAAAACTAAACACCTCCGCATTGATGGGGAAAGGACCCCTGAATAGTGAATTGACAAAAGAAAAGGGAAAGGCTGCCATTACTGTAATTAAGTACTCTACGCCTGACAGAGCAATGCTTTTCAGCTTTTACAACCGCCCCCAACCACTTTAGGTATGGGCCGATGGGACAGGCATCAGCCGTCGAAAGCTGAACCTACACGTGGACATTGGCGAGAGGGTAAAGGCTAGTATAAAAGAAGAGGGAAGCAAGCCAAAAGAGGGGGGGGGGGGGGGGACAAAAGCCAAGAGCTAGAGCCTCCCAAGTCGTGTCAAGGAGAAAATCTTCTAGGGCAATCATGATACGCCCTTGTGCAATTACCATGAACACCATGACCAACCACTGTCCGGTGACCAAGGCCTAACCTTTCAGCCCACGCTCTACAAATTTTATTGTTTGGGCCTTTAAACGTGCGAACCCCGTATCAGTTTAGGGTCGTTACAAATTGAGTCCTTACAATTGGCGCCGTCTGTGGGAAGGCTTGTGCGTTGGCACAGGCGGTGGTTAGTCATGGTGGGATCAAGCCCTTGTCGACAAGGGTCCCTCAAAAGAAATAGTTTTGGCGGTGGGGCTAGCTAGGCGAAAGCCTCCCCATCGTTCCCAGTAGTTGTGGTTCTAACTCAGCTCCCACTCAGGGCTACCCTACAAAGTGCCAGTGGCATGGGTAGTTCTAGGGGCTTCCAACATCAAGCCAATGCCCCGTACCCCTGTCAAGGGGCTAACCCTCGAGTAAAAAAAAAAAAAAAAAACCTAAGTTTTGAACAGAACTTAAGGCAACGAATACTATTTGAAGCGTGGCAAAGCACTCTAGTGCCTGGCGATTCCTTCGGACGGTTCATTTTTGGCTATACGTCCTCGGATGATTATTTCATACGCAATGCAGAACATTTAGTTATTATTTCGGTCAGCCTTGTATGATTAACCTATCCCAAGTCGGTATTGTTATGCCGGTCAGTTTCGGTAAATTCAAAGAGGTAACATTTTTGCTAAACAAAGGTATCGACCCTAAGCACTGTTCAATAGAAAATTACACCAACGCATCCATTCGCAAAATAATTATTGCAGAAAATAAGGAACACACAAAAGGGGATAAAGTCATCTTTTATTAGACAAAGAAGTAGTACAGCGTACAATAAGGGGCTTAAACAAGCCTATACGGAAAGCTAACTAGAAAAACAAAAAGAAAAGCAAAAAAAGAAAAGATACGGGGGAGCATTAAATACTTCAAATTCGGCTCTAGCAGCGACTCAGCATGTTAGGATGACCCCAGTTATGGAAGAGAAGAAGAAGCAGAGGCAAAAGGTGGCACCAGTGAAGGAAGAGAGGAAGAAGCAGTTGAACCTAACCCCCATGCCAGCTCTGATTGCAACCAAGCAGGTTTCATATTAGTAGCGCTCTAGAGAGAGCGGATGGTATCGACGATGAGAAACCTCAGTGCTGGCCCACCAAAAATCTGATGGGACTTGCACCTGCTTCGGATTTTGGCTAAAGGAAGAAGAGGCCCCTTTCTTGCCATATCAGGGGGAAGAAGTGTCTTAAGTCTTTGTCTCCCCTGCCCTGATCGGACCATCTTGAATCTCGGGGAAACCCAATGCTTCTGGAGAGGGTGTGGTCTCTCTGCCCTCATCCTAAACTTGGCTATATCACTCCCTACGAATCAATCACACTGGTAACGGGGGCTATGGGCACAAACTGGAAAGTTGGGGATTTGGAAGGCTTAAAGGGTCTGCGAGTAAGGAAAATGACCTCCCACTGCACTCCTTATATGGGGAGCAAGTCGGGTGGCATTTATGCTGTACAAATCTCTAAGAAAAGCTACCAACGAGATAGGTCCCGCTCGATTCCCAAAACGGTCTTCAACCATTGGATTTGCGCCGCCTCGTAAAGAGACCTCATTAAAGGCGCGCTTCGTGTACTGAAACGGCAGGAGCACGGCGTGGGTAAAACCAAGAGAATGTCTCACAATTGGGGGCGTGTCCTAGGCAAACGACGAGGCTCCTGCCTTGATGAAGGACAAGTGTTAGCAAACCGTGACGTATGCCCGGTGTCATCAAAACCCTCCTCTCCGTCCGAGAATTCGGACAGTAGGATTTTGAGGGGCTATTGTGGGGCCAGAAAATTTGCGATCCAGGCCCGCTTTGCATTAGGGCCCAAGGTCCACGCCAAGGATAGGCGTTGCCGAGGACATGCAACCGAAGTCCAAATGGCCTAGAGATATAGCCAAGAATGACTCTGTCCTGGGCATCCTAAATTGCTCCTGGAAGAAAGGGCGAGTACGATGTAGGAGCGGTTAAAGGAAAAACTAAACACCTCCGCATTGATGGGGAAAGGACCCCTGAATAGTGAATTGACAAAAGAAAAGGGAAAGGCTGCCATTACTGTAATTAAGTACTCTACGCCTGACAGAGCAATGCTTTTCAGCTTTTACAATCGCTCTCAACCACTTTAGGTATGGGCTGATGGGACAAGCATCAGCCCTTAAAAGCTGAACCTACACGTGGACGTTGGCAAGAGGGTAAAGGATAGTATAAAAGGAGAGGGAAGCAAGCCAAAAAGGGGGGGGGGGGGGGGACAAAAGCCAAGAGCTAGAGCCTCCCAAGTCGTGCCGAGGAGAAAATCTTCTGGGGCAATCATGATACGCCCTTGTGCGATTACCATGAACACCATGACCAACCACTATCCGGTGACCAAGACCTAGCCTTTCAGCCCACGCTCTACAAATTTTATTGTTTGGGCCTTTAAACGTGCGAACCCCGTATCAGTTTGGGGTCATTACAAATTGAGTCCTTACAATATATATTATAAACCCAAAAGCAAAACGGAGGGAAAATTATTAGGTACTCTCGGAGTACCATAAATGCGTACTCCCTCCTCTTATATGAATAGTGAGTCCCACTATTTATGTGAGAGGAGGGAGTACGCATTTATGATACTCTGGATTACATAATACTTTCTCAAAACGGAGAGGAGATAGATGTTGAAAACGAATTAAACTCAAGCCATATATTACAATGAAAAGCCTAATGAGTACTGAACAAAGACAATATGGGCTACAGAATTTGTCTATCGAGATACACAACATATATTCCACATTCACCGAGGGCCCAACATTTAATTGGGCTTTGCACAGGGACTGCTTTCAGGTTCCGGAGGGCTCTAGTAACACATTACAACTTTTGAATAAATCTTAATTTTTTTTTTCTCTCTTTGTATACATAATATTTTTACAACACTTTTAACAATAAATCATAAATAGTAGATTATTATAGGTTATTATTATTGAGGCAAAAAAATAATTTCAGTGGTAAGTTCAAATTAAAACCAATAACAGTTAACTACCTATGATTTGTTGTGAAAGTGTTATGATGTTTTGGTCGTAGAACATCTCATTTTATTAATCAAAATTTTTAATTATGAATAAATTTTACTTAATTGACCCACCTCAAATTTTTTTTTTTTTAAATTGCTCCAACAGTCATTTAAAATATTAATGTCTACTGTTTCCTTTAATATTAAATTTTCTTGCATATAAAACTCATTAGCTTTAAGAAAATTTAATTAATATGGTTCTAAAAATACTTTTTTAAGAAAAATATGTTTCTAAAAATATACAAGTAAATCTCTTTAGTAAATACAAATTTTCTTTTCCAAAAACAAACTCTTTTTCCTTTTTTATTAGAAGAAAAGATATTATGATTTAATTTTAAGACTAAAATTTTAGGATATTTCCTGTCTTTTCATCTATAAACAAAAGAAAAGTTTTGTCCCATCCAAAAACAGGAAAAAAGTTTTACACTTAGCATTGTTATTATATATTTTTATATTTTACATTTTTAAGGTTAAGACAAATAAAAGTGGTATTAATTCAAAATTAATAATTTATTTCTATACATTTTATGTTTTCTAAAAACTATAATCATACTCTAATGTGCAATCTTTAGTTTATTTAACATAAAAACCTTGATTTAAACTGCTTAAGGAATATTAAGTGTTTATGAATATATATATATATATATATATATATATATATATATATATATATATATATATATATATATATATATAAGTGTGATTAATGTAATTTAAATGATAATTATACAATGATAATATAATTTAAAGGATAATTACATAATGACATAAAGATATATAAAATACTTGTCTTGAATTATATAAAATTCACTTAATAAAATTTTCTTATGAACAAGAAAATTACATATATATAATAAATCATGTTAAAAACATGTTTTTTTGAGAGAATTTCAACCTATGGCGTCCGCTTCTGATGATAGCTTATTATCATCAAACTAAGACACCAATCAGTTTTTGGTGTAGGCGGGGATTGAACCCCAGATCTCTTATACAACCATCAGAGACTTTACCAGTTGAGCTAACTTGAACCCACATGTTAAAAACATGTTTTAATATGATGTTGTGAATGCCTTTCATAACGGGTTTCCCCTTCTTTCTTCTCACGTACGTCCATTCATGCAAAGTAGGGCATGGATTCATTTCTGCCAATTGCTGCAAGAGAATCGCCTTGGGGGCAAGGTCTAAAATTTTAGGGCATCTGGGTAGGATGTCTGATCAAGTACTCTCTTGTATATGAAAAGAAGAAGGAAAAAACAAAATGACACAAAATTGGCGGTGTAGTGACTGATATGATACCCCATACAAAGAAGTGGTTATATATTTGTCAATCAAATAATGATTAAAACAAAAACTAGAATGAAGAACCTTTTTGGTTCGATTTGAAAGGACAGCTACACACACACTTATATATAATTGTATTCACCAAATATTGGATGTCCACTCAAGATGAGAAGTCAACGTTTTGAATCCACACAAAGATATGTAGCATATCAAATCGTAATTCTGGTCCATGAATTAATCATATTCATACCTGTTAAAAATAGTAGAAACCTTATATACTTCTACTACTGCTTTTAGTTTTTTTGTTACTAAATTATGTAACTAACAGATTTTACGTAGTAGTATGAATGTCTAATCCCTGTTTATTAGTAATTGCATACTATATAGTAACAAAAATTATGAATTCAACCCAGTGGGGTTGGTCGAGTGGTGGGGCTCTCGGTCTCAAAAATAGCTGTCTTGGGTTTGGCTAGAAGCTCCCTAGTTCAAGTCCGGGCACCAGCACTTTGAAAAAACTCTCTGGACTAGCGATTTACCCCGTTATGGGTCCATCCATCGCGAACGGTGATTAGTTATGAATTCTAACAGCAAAATTTAGGGCCCGTGAGCCAGTGACACCAAATTTGTCAAAGTTTTAGGTGAGATAATCGGTCAATGAAACTTAGAAAACTTTTTTAGTAACCGTGTAGTGTACTGTGTGCCCATAGGCCATAGCAAAGACATACTCTAAAAAGACAAACCTGCATGTCTCTCTTTCTTTCTTTTTTGGTGAAACTGCATGTCTCTCTTTCACATGTTGGTCCAGCTGATTGTTTGAAATGGACATCAATGTTTAGACTTTAAAGGAGATGAGTATAGTTAACAAAGTAAGCTTTTTATATACATATATATATATATATATATATATATACACACACACGAAGCTAATATACATTGAAAAACCCTGTTGATTTTTTTTTTTTTTTAATATTTAAAGGTATAATACATATCTTAATTTAAACGTTCTCTTAAAATACTTAAACAAAAATGATTCAATTTGATTGAATTGTAATTCTTTTATCAATAATATTATAGTATCTTATTATGCCTAGTTTTATTATTATAATTGGCACAATAATGATCAATTTTTTTTTTCAATTCCATCTCTTATTTTTTTATATTAAAAATTATATATATATATATATATATATATATATATATATATATATATTGTATTCTTAAATTTTTAACCACTCATTATTTTTCTATAATTTTGATGATTAGACCTTAATTATCGAAATATATGTTGAAATTAAACATGCATGTGGCATACACCCACACACACGTAGCAATTTAGGGGTGTTCACCAAACCGCATAAACCACACAAACCACAAAAACCGCACCAAAACCGCCCACAAAATTGCATAACCACACCGCATCACAAGTAATAATGCACCGCACTGCACCACACCGCATGGTGCAGTGCGGTTTGCGGTTTTATAATAAGAAAACCACACAAACCGCACCACACCACATCCTCTCTATATATTAATATATTTATTTATTTTTAATATTAAATATATTATTAATAGTTTAATAACCCTAGTTTTCAAAAAAAAAAAAAAAAGAGTTTAATAACCCTAGCAAGTGTTGACTAGAAAAGCCAACCCAAAATAAAGAAAAACTAGCTCAATAATTTAAAACTTAGCCCAAAAAAAGGGAAAAATTAGTTTTGGGCTGAGTAGGAAAAGCCCAAAATTTGAAAAATATACCGACTTTAAACCGCATTTTATACATAGTATCGCACATGTGATCGCAAAAATGAGGTGCGGTGCGGTTATGGTTTTGGTTAAACTCTAAACCGCACCACACCGCACATGTGACCGCAAAATAAGGTGCGGTGCAGTTATGATTTTAGCTAAACCGCACCGCAAAGTGCGGTGCTAAAAATGGCCCAAAACCGCACCACACGCGAACACCCTACGTACCATGATCTTCAATTAAAAATGTTTACATAATTTTAAATTAGAATAAAATTGGAAAAAAAATAATATAGATATTTGTATTATTTTGCTTTAAAGTATGGCGAAAAATTATAGACTCAATAATTCACTTATCCATTACTAAATTAGTTGGATTGGACAATATATTACAAAAATATACTGAAATACATAAATATTCTATTCAATTAGAAAATCGCAAAAAGAAGGGGAAAAATAACGTATATAGTATTTCTTTTAGCATCAATATTTCATTTAAATCAATGATGTGCACAAACAGATTCCAATTTATGAGTTTTCATTTCCATTTTTATGCTAAATTTTAATACATTTTTTAAAAGCCATAAACATATCCATTTTATGAATAATGATTCTATATAGAATATGTAGAACAACCCAATAGGGTTCTTAAAATTCTAACCATTTATAGCTAAATGAATGGTTTAGATTTTACTAAAATTTCTTCTTCTTTTTAAATGGATCTAGCTCAAAGAGTGGTAGGGCATGGATGTGACTACCATTAGTTGTGCTTATTATAGCTTATGGAAGCCAACGGTTTCTAGTTTGTTTAACTAGAATCATTACACTCTCCATGATACTCACTACATGCCTATATATTGCCTTGTAATCGATGAAAGTTAGAAATCAAACCAGTAATAAAATCACCACTCTTATTTAGTGTTCACCAGCCTACCTTGATAATGACCCATGCACAATTGCACATACAGATATTAGTTAAGATGGAAGGTTGTTTTATGACAAATAGTACTCATCACAACTCATCATCATCAAAATGGAAATCATGCTAACAAATTTAAATGATGAGGAAGAGAAACACATCTGCACTTTGTGGAGAGTGAACTATGAAATTAGTTCTCATTATCTTACCTAACAGCCTGTCCCTCTTCCTTCTTAACCATCTTTCTTAAACATCCAACTACTATGTAATTGTCATCCAAAGACTTTTTTCCTAATTGCCTTTAGACTCAAGACAAAGAAGCATTCACATGTTCATCCTTTAAAGTCACACCCAAATAACCCACAAATACAAGTAATATTTTAAACTAAGTCTAAGGCACTCTAAGATGGGTGACAGGGTTTCATTTGAAAGCATCCAAAACTGCACTACTTACTTGAAGAAAAAAAAAAACTAACTGCACAAGACAAAACAAAAGATAGATGAAAACTAGTTAGAATTTTTCTCATTGGTCTTCTACATAATTGGAGATTTTATATTATCCCACTTTTTTTTTTTTTTGGGTTTCTATATTGTACAGACAAAAGAAAAGTCTGAGAATGCAAAGCAGATGACTAATTGCATTTACTTAAACCAACTATAACTATCAAATCATAGATAAAAATACAAATACAAAAAAAAAAAAAAAGGGAGTGTTCAAAGATTTGAGTACCATGCCTCAAATATTAACAAAAGGGCACATTGCACCTCTGTAAGTATAAAACAATTGCGATATCCCCTTTAGTTTAAAACAAAAGCAGTGCCTCCTTATTCATAACGAGGAATCTATTCATTTGTTAGTATTTTTCATCAAATTAATGAAGAGCTCAATTTTTCTTATAGAAATAAATGTGTCAAAATTCACACGTCAATGATTAATACTCTTCAATAACAAACACATCATATGTATACAATGATGACCTTAACACCCTCTAATAATTAACAAATACATCACCAACACAATAATAGTTTATCAAAATTTTCCAGCTCTTAATGTCATTAACGTATAGGTCTAGACCCATTTAAAAAAAAGAAAAGAATTTTCCGTCAGTTTGATTAAAAATGCTAACAAAGAATGTAGAAGTGCTAATTACAAAGAACAGGAGAGACATATTATTATGTTCTAAACTAAAGGTGTGACATTTCGGAAAAGTCCAATTTTGTTTCTTCTATAACAAAATAAGTCAATAGTCATATTAGTTCACAATGCTCCAAGACATTTTTCATAATAATGTTGAGTTTATGTACATGATTTTCGTCACTTGAACATGTTCTAAACCTCACATAATCAAAGTTCAACCATAATCAACTGAACTACTGCTCAGTTCACACACAGCCCAGAAGAGGTACAGATATGTTGCTTTTGAAAATGAGCCCAGTGAGGCCCACCTTGAAGCCCTTGCTTGGGAGTTGAGAATGGCTCTTTGTCGCTTTTGGTTGACCGCAGCACTCTCACGCGCTATTCATGGCACGTGGACCTTAATTTAGTGCCTCTTTTTGGCATTCTTTACGTCTATACCTTGGAAACTACTGCCACTATCTGCATTCTGGTTCTCTTTAGTTCCACCAGAAACTAGAGAGAGAAAAGAGAGGTATTTTTATTTTATGTTGGGTCAGGTAGAGAATGACCCATTTCACTTTCCTCTTCTTTGAGCTTATAGAAGTGACTTAGAATTTAAAAAGCCTGTGTCTTTAGGGTTTTCTGTTGGAACAACAATGATAATGATATATATCTTCAAGAGCTTTTGAAAATACATAAATGATGGACTCCCCAGAATCAAATTAGGTAAGTTTCAATTTTTATCATATATTATATGTCAACTGCTCTCTTATTATTGCTCAATCAGTGACTTCCCTTTCATTGAAAATCATGCATACAAAAATACAATAGAAAAGTGACTTCACAACCAATTGTTACTAACTTCTAGTGCGACTGTTTTTTTCTTCTCAAATCTGAGAACAAAAGGTGTTGTCTTTAAATGGTGTTTTGCATCAATGGAAGGAGTAAGTTCTGATTTTAGCTTTGCTTATGTGTCAAAATGAGTTGGGTTTGTGTTTGAATACGAAGAGTTTGGGGTTTTGTTACTACATGGTTTATGAGTGTACCTATATGATCTGTGGTATGTCAAACTACAAAGAGCATAAGTGGTTTTTGGAGCACACCCATATGAAGATGTCTTGGGTTCAGTATCAAATCTTGCAAAAAGATGGCTATTTGAGCTACCCTCCTTCTCCTCCTCTTCCTCCTTTGTCTTCATCACCATATACTGGTACTTTTCATAAAGAATCTGCCCCTTCTTCATCAAATGGTACTAGGATAAGTCCAGCTGTTCTTTTCATTATAGTAATTCTGGCTGTACTGTTTTTCATTTCTGGTTTACTCCACCTGCTTGTTAGATTTCTCATAAAGCACCCATCTTCCTCAGCATCTACTCAATCCAATAGATACCCAGAAATTTCTAGCTCCGATGCTCTTCAGAGACAGCTACAACAACTCTTCCATCTACATGACTCTGGTCTAGATCAAGCTTTTATAGATGCTCTTCCTGTTTTCCAGTATAAAGAGATAGTGGGTCTCAAAGAGCCATTTGATTGTGCTGTTTGTCTGTGTGAGTTTTCTGAAAAGGACAAGCTCAGATTGCTTCCCATGTGTAGCCATGCTTTCCATATCAGTTGTATAGACACTTGGCTCCTATCAAATTCAACATGTCCTCTTTGTAGAGGGGCCCTCTATACTCCTGGGTTTTCAATTGAAAACCCAATTTTCGATTATGATGATTTACGAGAAGAAGATGGGTGTACTGGTTATGGAGAAAATCGGTTAACTTCTACTCAAAAAACAGTGGAAATGGAAGAAATTGTTGTTGATAAGGGGGTTTTCCCAGTGAGGCTTGGAAAATTCAGAAAGCTAAATATTGAGGCAGGGGAGGCTGGAGGAGAGACCAGTAGTAGTAATTTAGATGCAAGAAGATGTTATTCCATGGGCTCATATCAGTATGTGCTTGCCAATTCAGACCTACGGGTAGCCTTGTGCCATGATCCACAAGGCGGTGATATTACACTGACAAAAGAGAGAGAAAATAATGGGAATTCCTCAGTTGATGGGGATGTGGAAGGAAAAAAGATTAGTAGTGTGACTAAAGGTGAGAGCTATTCTGTGTCCAAGATTTGGCTCTGGTCAAAGAAAGGCAAATTTTCAAGTTCTTCAGATGCCCAGATGGATATACTGCCTTCCCTTAAAACGGAATTGCCATGGATGAGTAAAACACAAGGGGCATGAGGTATTTGCATCATTGTTTTCTTGCTATACAGTTCATCCATTGATTATAGCTTGTTTATGCTCTTGCAATTCTTACTGAAATTTTTTTGCGATGCTAATTCACCAACTATGATGAATGGTTGTGGCTTATTATAATTGTAGGACTATCTTTTGTATTGAACCTGAAAAATACAGCTTGTTCAAGGGCTTTTGCTTATTTTAAGGAATGACAATATACGATCTTGTAGATTACCCTAAATGGGATGAGGCTGTGCTTTTCTTGTAGGGATAAACATATGATTGCATGTCTTATAATGGGAATGTTGGTATGATTATTCTTGTTTGCCTTTGCAAATCTTAATGATCTCAAGAGCTAAAAATTTGTTACCTTTCTTAGTTTTAGAAATCTAAAACATTTGCCAATTCGAGGGTTATATCATTCATGGAACATGGTTGTAGAAATGTGGGCACCAAGATTTGATGAAAACAATTATGTAAAATAGACAGAGTAATAGTATTATAAAGCTGGATTACATTACTTACAGAGGCATTATATGTTTCTCTTTAGTGGATTTCATGGATTACTTAAATCTACTTTCCTAATTCTTTAAGAAGCTCTATTCTTTGAGCATTCTTTTTCTTTAATACAATTCTTTCTTGTACTGAAAAAAATATCATCAATTTTACCATAAAAAAACTTTCATTTTCCATCTCAACCGTTTTGTGGACAAGTTCAAATAACATATGGTTTTCTCTCTCAATAAAGATGGATTATTCAGCAAAAAAAGTTCAAATAGCATTTTGTGACACTATGTTGAAGGGGAAAAAAATCTTGCAGGTTTTAAATTTTCCATTCTAGATTCACTTTTTTCTTTTCTTGAAACAAATTTATTCTTTAGCTTTTTAATGATTCTAATTAAAAGTTATCTTAGTTCACCTACATTGGTGGTTATCGGCCTATGAAGGCTCTAGATGGCTCCAAGGTTTTATTACCAATATTTTGTGTGCAAGATCAATTGCTAGGGGGCCTGTGCTTTTGCTTTCTTGCCTTTTGAGGCATTGGGTTTTTTGATTTCCTTTTATATTTCAACTACTCTTTTTGGGATAATGCGAACATAATCTTTGGTATTGAGCCATTGAGTGATCTATTGGGTTGGGCAGTTGGGGCAGTGGTGGTGGGATCCATGAAAGCTGTGTGACAGAATCTTTCATTCTAGTGATATGATCATATGAGGCCTTTGATTCAAAAATTGGCTGTACTGCCAATGCAACTGTAGCCTGTGGGTCATACTATGCTCCTCAGTCCTCCCATGTGGTTTTGTTGAAATTGAACTTTACATGTAATCCCTCATTTATTTTCAAAAAATGTTGATAATCAGTCATATTCATGTTCAGAAATTTTCAGTAGGTGTCCAACCAGTCAGATCACAAATGATGTTGGAAAAGGAGAAAAGGAAAGGACAAAAAAAAAAAAAAAAGATAAAAAAAGAAGAGAAAGTTATGCCAAAAAATAGAAACAAAAGAAGAGGGAAAAAAAAGTGGAGATATTGAACATGGATGCATGCTTTGGCAATTATAATTCCTATTTACTCACTTTCTTGTTTTATCGGTTGGTCTTATCTCAATTTCATCTACTTTGAGACCAGCTTTGAGGTGTCTTTACACTGGATTGCTATATGAAAATAAATGAAGGACAGAAAAAGAGAGTTGTACCATAAAAGATAAATAAAAGATGAGATTTTTTTTTTCTTTTGTTAAGTGAGGATATTGATGCATCCGTGGGCAATTTTAATTCCTAATAATGCTCTTTGAAATAATGTTATTCTATTTTGCTTTATATTTATTTTTGTATGTGGGAAGGTCGGTGGAATATGTAGAAACCATGTTACCAACCCAACAAAGAAGTGCCAAAAAACTGAGTCATGAGAAAATAATAAGTGTTTTTATTCAGGCTCTGATAGAAAAGTGCCAACACAAGCTCACCAACCAATAGTATTAATTAAACAACTTTATAGCGGCTCCACATTCCTGCTGTCCAAGTACTCTGAAGTGAACCACCACCCATCTCTCTCTCTCTCTCTTTTTTTTTTTTTTTTTTTTGGGAGAGAGAGAGAGAGAGAGGGAATATCACCTTAGATGATAAAATGGGGCATTTTTTGTCTCAAGGGGCTCAAACAATGAACTTGAGTGTCCAACCTATTGACCATAATGCTTGACCCAAGTGCTCAACCAAGTGTTTTTATTTTTGGTAAACTCAACAAAGTTATTACCTATGCACAGAAGCACCTGAATAAGTTGATGATGTGATGGAATTGCACTTGGGCAGATTGGGTTAAGTTGAAGGCCAGCCAAGCCCAACTGTGGAGAGTGATGCATTTGCCCTTCTGCCCCTTTCTGTAGGACATGATATGAAAAGTAACTATGTATAGTAATTCCATGTGTTTAGTGTATTGGAGCATTGGGCGCGACACAGACACGATAAAATTAAAAAATAGTCATATGTTGCTCTCATGAATCATGATTTGTTTAGCGTACTGAAGCACTAAATGGAAGCTTTGCTCTTCCCAATTAGTTAGTTTGGGGATATAGATTAGAATGAAACTATATATGCAATTAGTACCCAAAGAAAACTGATACTTGTCCGCCAAAATGGTTAGGACTCTAATTCTCCAAAGCAAAAAAAAAATTCAAACTGAAATAGGAAGACAAACCTTGTACGATAATGCCCCAATATCACAAGATCAGTACTGAAAATAGACTAAGTGACCAAACATGCTTTCTAAAAGGAAAAGACAAATGATGGAATTAAGGAAATGGAAGAGTGGTGATGAGAAGGCCCGCTTTTAAAAGGTGAAAATGAGAGAAAATGATGAGAAACAAGAAAGATAGAAGATAGAACAGAACCAGAAGCAATGTATATATATCCACAACCACATGATTATGGTTGTGAGCACAAAATAGGCCTTTCGCTATAAAAGTTGGGTTGAAATTTGCACAACGAAAGGAGCAGTTTTCCAATGGTTGGTAACATGCCTTTATCAAGACCACTCAAAACTAGAGAAGGAAATAACGTGAGAATTGGGACCTCCATCTCTATTCGGAAGTCAAAATTACTATACAAGTTTGTGGGATGAATAAGATTGCTTTCATGGGCTAAGATTTCTCATTAACTTTGTTCCTTTCGGTGGAAGATTTTGATACTGATAGCATAAATTCATGGAAGTATCCTATCACATCAATGAGATAAATACACCCGGAGCCCTAAAGTTCGAGTGGTCTTGAATATAGTTTAAGATATAGATTAAGATATAAAATGATAAATGGAAAAAGTTTAACTACAAAATTAATTATAACCTAAATCTATAACTTTACTTAATATCTTTTTATTGGATTTGGATTACATTTTCTTCTTATATCCTCCATATTTGCAAAAGTTCTAAAAAATTAAAGATTAATAACTATGTCATCAATAAATGATTTAAATTATAATTTTTTATAGTTTAAAATTATGCATAAAATATAATCTTATAGATCTTATAGTAAATAATATCTGATTGACACAAAATTTGACATGTGTATTAAGAGAGTAAAAAACATGTAATCTAACGGTTAGATTTTCAAACATATAGTAATGTTAATGATATTGAGTAAGGTTGCCTTAAATTACAACCAATTTTGTAGTTAAACTTTATCCATGATAAATTTAAGTGAGTTTTTATATATAAGAAAATAGAAATAAAATTAACTAAGTAGTATTTATTTAATTGTCTATATTATAATTAAAAACCATTCTTCTCACCATTGTGAAATTTTTTTTAAAAAAATTTAATATTATATTTAGGTTTTTCCTAACATTGCTTTTTTAACTAATAATAGGTAATCCGTAATCCACTTAATCATCTTGTGACATAATCGATTTTAATTAGGATTTAACCAATTTGTTTATGATAAATTTCTTTATGTAAAATGGATTGTAACAAGTATTTTGAGTAAAATTTATGAAAGCAATGCACGCATTTGGCAACCGAAAAAGAAAGTCTTAATCATGAATTGTTATATGACATATTTGAACATTTTTAAGATAAATTTCGTTGCTATCTTTCTATCTAACTATTTTTAATAATTTTTTTTATACATTTGTGAAATTTTCATTTTTTTTTTCTCATATCCAAATTGATATTATATAGTTGATATTTATAATTAAAAATATTTACAAATAAAATAGTCAAAATATAAAATTGTAATATGACAAGAACAAAATAAATTTTAAGGCACATATATATATATATGGGGGCAAATGATCTGAAGACATTTTTAAGTCCATGGGCCCTGTTTGAGGATGATTAAAAACCCATTCATGTGTCAACCCAAATTTGACACATGGGCTAAGACCAAGGAAGGGAGACATCAAGACCACTCAGAACCAGGCTAAACTTAGAAAAAGAGGTACGATGAAAGGAGGCTAATAGGCCCGTTGACCGAAGAGCCCGAGGAGCGAATGCACCTTAGAAGAACCTTACTTAGCTCCCTGCACCAGAGACTGAAGCACCGTGGAAGAGGTCAAAGTCGTGCAAGTAACGGAAAAGGGAAATATCTGGGAATGTGGTCATCACCTCTGCATTCAATACTCTGCACCAACTGAAGTGGCCATATTTATGAGGAAAAGACATCTAATTAGTGACTCAACAACTCACAACTCTCTCTACCACCTCTAGGAGGGTCCTGATGAGACAAGCATTCGAATTATCCCTCTGAGACGTACAGATGGAAGGCTAAGGTGCAATGAGAAGGGCTATATAAGGAAAGGAACCCCTCTAGAAAAAAGGGAGGAACATTCTAAAAACGAAGATAGAGTAAACTAAAATTTACTGTAAAAGAATCAGCATTGACTATTAATGAACAACCCCTCTTTAGACCTGCCCGAGGAAGAATTTACATTGAATATGTGTCTCTTTCGTTCATATTAACTGTGTTAGTCCTGTTATCCTCAAGCCTGTAATTACTTAGCATTGAGAATCCATTCTCTTACAAATCTATTGTATTGGGCTTAAAGTACTGGGTTCCACTGTTCTAAATGTGTTTGGGCCACTTTCCTAGTCCTTACACAATATATATATATATATATATATATATATATATATATATATATATATATGTAATTCAATCTAGGGATATTATTGCCACATAATAACTTATTAATATAATCCACTGCATGGAAGATTAGTTCGAAAAAAATAAAGTCTCAAGTTGTTAGAAAAAATTGATAATTAATGATGATTTAGTATACTCACAGTTTATTATGATTTTTTTGAAATAATTTAGGGTATTAATTGGATTGGATTGGATTTTTATTAACTCAATATTTGGGCGTCTTCTTAGTGGTGGGGGAAAAGAGGGTATTATCCACCTTCTTCTTTTCTTTTCTTTTTTCAATATGTCATAGAATACAAAAATTTTACAATTTTTTTCACAAAGATTGAGGTAGCATGTTATAATTAGTACTAAACAAAATGGTGTGAGTAGTGAACTCATGTAATAGTAATTTTAGTCTAACCACAGTGAGTCCTACTCCCCAATGGGGAGTCACCTTGAAGTTATTTGAAGCAATACATATACACAAAAATGTTAAATACTAAAATAATAAACTCAAATGAGCAATAATTGCCTAGTAGCTAGTTTTGTCAATTATAGATAGAGTAATACTACAGACACAAATTATTTTACAACACTTTTACAAACTGTTGATGTGACTTTAGTATTTTCCAAATAGTTATTGCAAGTAAAAATGTGATGTTAATGATAGGCCCATATTAGAATTAGTAAGAATTTGTTACATCAGCAGTTTATAAAAATGTTGTAAAATAGTTTGTGTCTGTAACATTACTCTTAAAGATAATACGAGATAAAAAATAAACAGTAATAATAAACTCAAAAGAGCAATAATTGCCAACCTGCTGGTGCTAGTTTCCTAGGCAAAAGATCAGAAGCTCAACTTTGTCTTTTTTAATGGTGATTCCAAGTCAGTTATTGATGCACTAAACACCTCCTCTCCACCAGCTCTCACTCTTGAGAACTTCATGCTGAATTTGTTTCTATATAGAGATTTCATTTTTGTTAGAAGCCATGTAAACTTTTTAGCACACAATATTGCCCATTGGCGAGCTTTTGTATGTGGGATATGAGTCCCTTGCTCACCATCTCCTCTCTGGGTAGGCCATTTCAACCAAAAGGTAAATGATAATGGAAAAAGAGATTGGTAACGTAAGAGGAGCCGACGGTTTTAAGTGACGGTATCTACTGGGCCGTCAGCCCCTGTTTAATGATTGACGGCGAGATAAAGTTGTAAGGAGAGGCACCATAGGCCGACGGGATAAAAAAGCTGAAGGCTTATCTTGAAGCTGACGGTATTAAGACCGAAGGCATTATATATATTGACGGCACTAGTCAAAGAATGCTTGCTAACCACGTTTGCATGTATAAGTAAATGACTTGCCCTCCACGTTTTGTTAAACCTAAGAGGGACTCCTATATAGAAAGGATCCCGCAAAATACGCCCAAGGAGACTCCTATAAGGAAAAGACTTCTACTCCAAGGAAAATGGGTCATGCACTACTACTATAAAAACCAAGCACCCTCACGAATAAAGGTACGCATAATTTACCATTTCTAGCACTTTAGAGCAGTGAGAATAGTTCTGACTTAACCTTCGGAGGGTATTTGGCCGGTACCACACCGGTGCTCTCTGCCAGGTTCTTTCTTGTTGCTGCGCAGGTGCTATTTGGAGCGCGCGAGGACCATGTGACTTACTGGTGGTATTTTCGGCATCATCAGTTGGCGCCGTTTGTGGGAAACGTGTAGTGTAAAGTCATAATACCGCTTCCCGGACAAAGGTTGCATGGTGCTCACCCGCTCAATGGCAACCACTAACGACATTCAAGAAGAGGAACCACCCACGACCGCCCTCGAGAAGCAAGTTAAGACTCTCGTCGCGGCCGTGGAATGCCTCACCAAACAAAATCGCGACCTGGAAGAGCAGCTGCACCAGAAAAACGCAGCACCGGACAACCAAGGAGCCGATCAAGAGGGAACCAGCGCTGACAGAAGAAACCAAGAGGGACCCCAGGCCAGAAACGCCCCGAGCAAACCGGAGCGACAAAACATGAGCCTCCCTTCCCTCGCAGATACGCCTCTGCCACCTATCATCGCAGAGATGCAGGCGATGAAAGAACAAATGGAGGTTATGATGAACGCTCTCAAGGGGCGGGTGTCCAGTGATCTTGACGACCTTGTCAACCGAACTGACTCGCCATTCACAGCCCCCGTCAACTCCTTCCCCTTGCCAAGTAAGTTCCGCATGCCACCGATAGACAGTTATGACGGGGTCAGGGACCCTCTGGACCACCTAGAGACATTCAAGACCCTGATGCATCTTCAAGGAGTAGCAGACGCGATCATGTGTAGGGCCTTCCCTACAACGTTGAAGGGCGCGGCGAGAATTTGGTTCAGCTGACTGACGCCGAACTCCATCAGCACCTTCAAAGAACTTAGCGCTCAGTTTACCGCGCACTTCATCGAAGGCCATCGGTACAAGAAGTCTACGGCTTGTTTGATGACTATCAAGCAGCGAGAGGAATAAACTTTAAGAGCCTACATATCCCGCTTCAATAAGGAGGCACTCTCGATCGACGAAGCCGACGATAAGATACTTGTCGCAGCGTTCACGAATGGCCTGAAGAAGGGTAAGTTTTTGTTCTCCCTATATAAAAATGACCCAAAGACCATGTCGGAAGTACTTTACCGGGCCACAAAGTATATGAACGTCGAAGACGCGTTGTCGGCGCGAGATGAGAGGCCAAAGAAAAGAGAGAGGCAGGAAGACACTAGGTAGGACCAAGGCCGAAAGAAAGCAAGGACGGGAGACCGAAGGGATGAGAGGCGCCCTAAGCCCCTGGGGGGAAGATTCACGAGCTTCACTCCGTTGACAGCCCCGATAGATCAAGTCCTTATGCAGATCAAGGACGAGGAGGCTTTGACGTTCCCGGGAAAGCTGAAGAGCGATCCCAACAACCGTTCTAGAGATAAGTATTGCCGTTTCCACTGCAACCATGGTCATGATACGACTGATTGCTATGACCTAAAGTAGCAAATTGAGGCCCTTATCAGACAAGGAAAACTGCAGAAGTTCGTTAGCAAAGAGAAAACGGATCCACCCCCACAAGACCAACACCCCCGACGGGATAATGAGCGACAGAGACCCCCGATAGGGGACATAAGAATGATCGTAGGAGGAACGGCTGTCGCTGGGTCATCCAAAAAGGCCCGCAAAACCCACCTTCGGATGGTACAAAATGTTCAGCTGACGGGAGTTGTGCCGAAGATAGCACGAAGAGAAGGCCCCATAATCGGGTTCTCAAAAGAGGATGCACGACGCCTTCACCATCCACATGACGATGCGCTCGTCATCAGCCTACAGGTAGAAGACTACAACATGCACCGTGTGTTGGTCGACAACAACAGTTCAGTAGATATTTTATACTACCCGGCGTTCTAGCAGATGAGGATCGACAAGGAGCGATTGATTCCAACAAATGCCCCGCTCGTGGGCTTCGGAGGGAGCCGAGTATTCCCCCTGGGCGCGGTCACGTTGTCCGTAATGGTAGGAGATTACCCTCAGCAGATAACCAAGGACGTAACATTCTTGGTGGTCGATTGCTCGTATGCCTACAACGCCATCCTCGGACGACCCACACTCAATTCATGGAAGGCGGTAACTTCGACTTACCACCTAATGATCAAGTTCCCCACTGACTACGGAGTAGGGAAGCTGCGTGGAAGTTAGATGGCCGCGCGCGAATGCTACGTAGCCATGATGGAAATGGAAGATCAGGTTCAGGCTTTGAGTATAGAAGAGCACTGGACGGTGACGGAGCCAGTAGAGAAGCTAGAAGAGATACCACTTGACAGTTCCGATCCTGGCAGAACGACCAAAATTGGAACACTCGCAAACCCCACAATCCGTCAGGAGCTCATAACCTTCCTCAGAGACAATCGAGACGTATTCGCCTGAAGTCATGAAGATATGCCAGGAATAGACCCTTCGGTCATGGTGCACAGGTTGAATGTATCACCCGCCTTTCCACCTGTCCGATAGAAGAAGAGAGTGTTCGCCCCCGAACGAGATTGGGCCATAGCAGAAGAAGTCCGAAAGCTACGGGAAGCAAGCTTCATTAGGGAGGTATACTATCCCGATTGGCTGGCGAACGTAGTAATGGTCAAAAAAGCTAGCGGGAAATGGCGGATGTGTGTGAACTTCACTGACCTTAACAAAGCCTGCCCCAAAGATAGCTATCCCCTCCCAAGGGTCGACGTCTTAGTGGACTCAACGGCCCGACACCAGTTGCTGAGCTTTATGGACGCTTTCTCGGGGTACAACCAGATCCGAATGCACGAAGCTGATCAGGAAAAAACTTCGTTCGTGACCAGCCAAGGGCTCTTCTGTTACAAAGTGATGCCCTTTGGCCTGAAGAACGCAGGCGCAACGTACCAAAGACTTATGAACAAAATGTTTGCGCAACAGATTGGGAGGAATGTCCAGGTCTACGTTGACAACATGCTAGTAAAGAGCCGAAGGGAGGAAGATCATCTGGAAGATCTCAAAGAAACATTCAACACTCTTCGCTCCTACAACATGAAGCTCAATCTAGGAAAATGTGCCTTTGGAGTGACGGCAGGAAAATTCCTAGGATTTATGGTGTCCCAAAGGGGAATCGAGGCAAACCCAAACAAAATCCGGGCCATTATGGAGATGGCGCCACCAAGAAATGTGAAAGAGGTGCAAAGCCTCAACGGAAAAATAGCGGCACTGAATAGATTCGTATCAAGGGCGACGGACAAATGTTTGCCCTTCTTCCGCACGCTGAAGAGATCGTTCGAGTGGACTACCGAGTGCCAGCAAGCATTCGAGGAACTAAAGGCTTATCTCTCCTCCCCACCACTGCTGAGCCCGTCGCAGCCAGGAGAAGAGCTTTTTCTCTATCTAGCCGTCTCCCCCACAGCCATCAGTGCTGCCTTAGTCAGAGAAGAAGAAAAAGTACAAAAGCCCGTGTACTACGTGAGCCGAGCGCTTCGCGGTGCTGAAGAAAGATACCCGCCTATGGAAAAACTTGCCTTTGCATTAGTTACAGTGGCCCGCAAACTCAAACCGTACTTTCAAGCCCATACGGTAAACGTCCTGATTGACAAGCCCTTGCGACGGGCGATGAGCAATCCCGAGGCTACGGGTCGATTGGCGTTATGGGCCATAGAGTTAAGCGAATTTGATATCCGGTATCGCCCATGCAACGCAATCAAGGGACAGATCATCGCAGATTTCATAGCAGAATTCACTCATGACGAAGACAAGGGGGCAGAAGAGTCCCCTCATTGGAGCATACATACGGACGGGTCCTCCAACAGACAAGCCGGAGGGGCCGGCATCGTACTACTATCGCCCGAAGGAGATACAATTGAATGTATGGTCCGTCTGGACTACCCCGCTACCAACAATGAATCAGAGTATGAAGCACTGATAGTAGGACTCGACCTCGCCAAAGCAGCAGGAGCCGCGAGGGTAGTCATCTACTGCGACTCTCAGGTCATTACTAACCAAATAAATGGAGACTACGAGTGTAAGGGCCAAAGGATGAAAAAGTACCTGGATCAAGTAAAGGCGAGAATGGATGACCTAGAAGCCAAAATCGTCCAAATTCCCAGAGGAGAAAACGAGCGAGCTGATCGCCTCGCAAAGGCCGCTTCAGCAGAACATATGGTCATCCCTGGTAATGTACTCTCTTTCGTTCAGCTTTCTCCACTAATAGATCCCAGCAACGTGCAGGAAATATGCTCCGACCGTAGCTGGACCGCCCCGTTAGTTTCATACTTGAAAGACGAGGTATTACTAGACGGGAAGGAGGCCGCAAGAAAACTGAAGGTCTAGGTGGCAAGGTTCGTCCTAATAAAAGACATCCTGTACAAAAGAGGCTTCTCCCGACCATATCTGAGATGCTTGGGTACGGAAGAGGCAGACTACGTCATGAGAGAGGTACACGAAGGAATCTGCGGAAATCATTTAGGGTCTAGATCATTGGTACACAAGCTTGTACGAGCGGGGTACTATTGGCCCACCATGCAAAAGGACGCCGAAGCCTATGTCAGGGCCTGTGACAAATGCCAAAGGTTCAATAATATTATTAGACAACCAACCGAAGAGCTGACCCCGATGACGGCCCCATGGCTGTTCGCACAATGGGGGTTAGATATTATGGGACCATTCCCTACAGCAGTACGACAGCTGAAATTCCTGGTAGTGGGCATTGACTACTTTACAAAATGGGTGGAAGCTGAAGCTTTGGCCACAATTACAAAGAAGAACGTGCGAAGCTTCGTCTGGAGATGCATCATATGCAGGTTTGGCATTCCTAGAATCTTTGTCTCGGACAACGGGAGGCAATTCGACAACGACTCGTTCCGGGATTTTTGCTCACAATTAGGAATAAAGAACCACTACTACTCCCCCGCCCACCCTCAGGCTAATGGCCAGGTCGAAGTCACGAACCGATCCTTGCTCAAGATTATCAAAACTCGGCTCGAGGGGGCAAAAGGTATATGGCCAAGCATACTATGGGCATACAGAACGACGGCAAGGACACCTACAGGAGAGACACCGTTCCGACTGACGTACGGAAGCGAAGCAGTCATCCCGGCCGAAGTTGGGCTCACGAGCTACAGGGTGCACAACCATGATGAAAACAAAAACGACGAGGCAATGCGACTACAGCTCGACCTAGTGGACGAGCTCAGGGCGGCAGCAGAACAAAGGCTCGCTAGATACCAGGACCGCATGGCCAAATACTACAACTCTCGGGTCCGTCACAGAAACTTCCAAGTTGGAGACCTTGTTCTTAGAAAGGTCATGGGCGCCGCTAGGGACCCTACCCAAGGGAAACTCGGCCCCAATTGGGAAGGACCTTACCGAGTTGCGTCGTGGCAGAGAAAAGGCACTTACCACCTGGAGACGTTAGAAGGGCAGAAACTGCCACACCCATGGAACACCGAGCACTTACGAAAGTATTACCAGTAGGAGCAGCAACACGAAGACCAACCTTTTTTATTTCCAGCAAATTTTAGTCTTACTCCTCAGCTTTATCATTTACTTTAGCTTTTTGCAAACAATACCTATTTTTTGTTTTAAGCCCAAAAGGCAGAATTTGGTTTCAGAATTACTTTTATTTACAAATGCATGGCAATAAGAGGAGTTTATTCAAAATTGCTGAAGTGTCTATTTTAGAAATCTACGGTTTAAAGTTCACAGAAATGGATAACTAAGTTCACAAAAGTGAACAATAAAAACGACCAGGTCCATAACGCACGGACTAAAAGGCTGACGGACTCGCTAAACAGACGAGACTATCATTATAGGGACAAGGTCCTAAAACCAACGGGCCTACAAAAGATGACAAGCTCATCAAGCCCATGACGGACTAAAGCTAAAGAGCTGACGGTCCCACCTAAATAGATGAAGCTATCATCACATGGACAGTCCTAAAAACCAACGGGCATATAAAAGATGACAAGCTCATCAAGTCCATAAAACGGACGGAAGCTAAAAAGCTAACGGTCTCACCAAATGGATGAGACTTAAGTCCATAAAATGGACGGAAGCTAAAAAGCTGACGGATTTACATAATGGATGAGACCAAGTCCATAAAATGGGCGGAAGCTAAAAAAGCCGACGGTCTCACCAAATGGATAAGACTGTCCATAATATGGATGGAAGCTAAAAAATGACCGTTTACCAAAATGCTCATTAAAACTGACGGACTTACTAAGTGACCGTTTGATTAAATTATCGTTAAAACTGACAGATTCTGGAAAATACCGTAGCTTAACAATGGACGAATCCGTCACGCAAAGCATACGGGATAACCTCTAGCTTATAAAAGCATAAGCACACAAGAAACAGTGCACGCATGTTCAAAACGACGGATGCCGTATATTGCATAAATGAAAGTAAGACGGCACACAAATAAAAGCCCAAAAAAAAAAAAAAAAAAACCAAACGGGCACTTAAACAATTGTTTGAAAAGTAATACACATTAAACGATTGTTTGCAAGATAATTGAAATACATGGTTAAAATACAAATGAAAGAACTAAGGAGCAGGAGCGTCAGTAGGGTTCCCATCAGCTTCTTGATTTTCGACATCCACAATCATAGCCGAAGGGTTGGAAGTAGGAGTAGGAAGAGGATTTGCAGCAGGTTGGGCTAGGACAACAACACCGTCAGGCTCCAGAGTAGGAGTAGACTGAGAGGAGCCGTCATCTCCATCATCCATGGTAATCCCGGACAAGTCCAGCTCTGGGAATGCTGACGCGACCTGCTTGAGGCAATCGTCAAAACCAGTGCCATAATACCCGGCACAAGAGTCAATAAATGATTGCGTCGCTTTAAAGTCTCGAACTGCGTCAGCCCCAGCCGTCTGCACCCTTTAGCCTAGATCCGTCACCTCCTCCCTGAGCTTGTCATTCTGACGGTCAGCCTCCTCCAGCTTCTCCCTAACTTCCTTCAGCTCTTGATTCAGCGTACGGACGGCTTCTTTGTACTGCCCTTGTTGATCCATCAGATTTGCATTATGCTTTCGAACCCGAGTGACGACTCCCTCCTTCGCAACGCAACGGTCTTGAAGGGCCGTAACACGCACCAAGGCCTAAGAAAAGAACACAGCCGTCAGTCAAAGTTCATTAAAGCTAAATGAAACCATTTCGACAAAAAGGTAGCAAGCATACCCTGGTGAGATCAAAAAGGGCTGACGCCCCTAAATCCTCTGTCCCCAACTGGTCACAAGACTCTATGTCCGCCGGCTTTATGAAGGACTTAACCTCCCCGACGGCATAGTCCTTGTGGGTCAGGAGGCGGCAGGGGCCCTCGTTGACGGGACCCAGGGAGGTCATTACCCCTTTGCCCGCACCATGGCTTGGCTTGGGAGGTGATTTTTCCTTTGCAGCACTATCCCCAGGGGTGACGGCGGCCTTTTTAGCCGTACGGCCATCACTCCCGTCAGGCTTCCTCTTTGCCTGCTTAGTAAAGGCCTTAGGGGTTGACGACGTCTCCCCCCCTGCCTCCTTTGCCTTCTTCTCCGCCTTTTGACGGGCGGCGGCAGCCCTTATCCTCTGTTTGGCAGATTCCATCTCTACAATACAAAGAAAATTTTAGAATAAGAGACGGAGGAGTAGACTGACGAAGCCAATGAGAAATCTACTCACGTCGACGTGAAAATTCCTCCAACCTCCGAGCTTCAGTTGATGGCTTTGGACCCCCACAGTATAAGTGAATTGTGTCAAGGGTGATCAAATCCCTACACTTACGTTCCTTCAAAGGGATTTCCAGAACCCGACGGATGAACTCCTCCTGTTCGTCGGTTATGTGTGGACGGGTATAAGCTGAAGAAAAAAGAGTGTTGTTAGTAGCGTCACTTAGAAAACGAAAAGAACATGGTTGACGGGATTAACCTGAATCCCTGACAAAAGCCCAAGTGTTGTCAAAATAACCATGGGGCATCGTCGCCCATTCCTCCTGACGGCAAACCCAATCCGTCCCTTCAACAAAAAAGTATCTACTTTTCCAGTTCCTATTAGAATTTGGCATATCTAATACTAGCCTCAAATTTTTCTCCCGGGCGTTAAAATGGTATGTCCCCTTAGACGAGGCGATATGATGGGGCCTGTAGCAGTAAAAGAATTCGTCTAAGGTAAGCTGACGGTTTCCACCACTTAGACGGCCCCACAAGATCTCAGCTCCTATGAAAGTTCTCCAAGCATTTGGGGCAATTTGAGTGACGAAAATGCCCAGGAAGTCAGCTAGCTGACGGTGTAGTGCCGTCAACGGTAATCTCAGGCCCGCAGCAAACATGGCATCATACATGCCCACGTCAGCGGTTCTCCCTGAGTAACAACTCTCATTCTCTTCAGGGAGACGGATCGGGATATGGTTTGGGATTTGGTAACGAGTACGCAACTCCCTAAAAACCTTACCACTCATCCTAGGTAAAAATTTGTTGACGGCCCAATCTTCAGGGAGAATGAAAGGACGGTTATCTCCAGGTCCCTCTAAAACCCCTTCGCTGGGTCCCTTATCTCCGTCACTATCATCTCCGTCGCTATCATCGCCGTCAACGTTCATATCATCTCCGTCAACATTTATATCATCCCCGTCACCTTCATCCTCTCCTCTTCCCTCTACATCCTTACCCCCCTCAGTATAACACTCATTACCGTCAGGAGATCAGGCCGACGTCCCTCTCTCTAACGAAGGCGAGAAGTCCTCTGACTCATCACCAGAACCAAAGGCCTCGTCGTAGCCCGCTCCTTCGCGGACTGACGACTCCTCACACAACGCATCATTTGACATCTGATTACCTACAAGTGACGGATCCAGTCTAAGTACCTAAGCTGACGCCCTCACTAATGAATTATACAGGCATAAGTAAAAATGAAAAGAAGAGAGGAAATAGAACTTACTAGTGAGTTAACTTTCTTGGAGAAACGACTTCGAGGGCAGTAATGCACGAGGCGACGGAACTCAGGGCGACGGTCTCTCTCTCTCTCAGATCAGCAAAGACGAAATAGGGGAAATGAGGAGGAAGGCCCCCCTTATATACAAAATAAAAGGGCGCGGAAGACGAAGCGACGCCCTCGTCAGAAGCAAAGCCAATAGGAACTCGCCACGTGTCCAAAGCATTAAATGCACGGTGGCTCGAGGAGTCCCATGTAAATAATTTTCCCGCCTCCTTAAAGAGTATGACAATCAACAGAAACAAACTCCATAACCCGTCAGTATAAAAAATGACGGAGATATGGAGTAGGGGGCAACTAATAATGGAAAAAGAGATTGGTAACGTAAAAGGAGCCGACGGTTTTAAGTGACGGTATCTACTGGGCCGTCAGCCCCTGTTTAATGACTGACGGCGAGATAAAGTTGTAAGGAGAGGCACCATAGGCCGAAGGGATAAAAAAGCTGAAGGCTCATCCTGAAGCTGACGGTATTAAGACCGAAGGCATTATATATACTGACGGCACTAGTCAAAGAATGCTTGCTAACTACGTTTGCATGTATAAGTAAATGACTTGCCCTCCACGTTTTGTTAAACCTAAGAGGGACTCCTATATGGAAAGGACCCCGCAAAATACGCCCAAGGAGACTCCTATAAGGAAAAGACTTCTACTCCAAGGAAAAGGGGTCAAGCACTACTACTATAAAAACCAAGCACCCTCACGAATAAAGGTACGCATAATTTACCTTCTCTAGCACTCTAGAGCAGTGAGAATAGTTCTGACTTAACCTTCGGAGGGTATTTGGCCGGTACCACACCGGTGCTCTCTGCCAGGTTCTTTCTTGTTGCTGCGCAGGTGCTATTTGGAGCGCGCGAGGACCGTGTGACTTACTGGTGGTATTTTCGGCATCATCAGTAAATAAGGGCTCTTGAAATATTAGTTGAACTTGCATCCATTGTTATTGCTCAAGTAGAGACCACCAAACCCATTGTTAGACTATAAATTAATATACTGAAGCTCAAGTTGTGAAATTCTTATATTGTAAAAGATTAAAGGTGATGAAGCCAGCTATTTCAAAAGATTTCGGGGCCCTCTATAACATTGGAAACTAAGGAGAAAGTCCAACAAATCGACTAGTGATCAGAAAGAACTCCATTGAAAACCAAAGCAGGATTTGATTTGCTCCAAGATCCCAAATGAGTATTCTTTTTGTTTCTCCACAATGAGTACAAGAGAATGTATGATTGTTAGGGTTAGATATGATCTATCAAGATAAAGCTGGCAAAGAGTGGCACTTGATTTTTTTTTTTTTTTCCTTTTCTGTGGACTTAATATGCTTCCCATTATCTTTTAAGTTATCTACCATTTTAGAATCTATTTATAACATTGATGAAATAATATAATGCAATTCACTCATTTCATAAAAAAGATATAGGAATTTAATTAAGAATTCCACGTGAGGATTATTCTAATAAGAGTATAAAGGATCATAATCCAACCGTATCATTTTTTGTCATTAAACAAATCAATTGACACTATATATTTTATAAAAATTGTTCCTCACTTTTATCAGCTCGTGTGAATAAGGTGAAATAGTTCTTTCATTTCATATGAAACTTCAATTCTTATGTCACAACTCAATGTCACAACTCACAAGTATGGGATAGGAAGGGGAAAAAAAGATATTGAAGATCCTTAGTATGTTTTTTTTCTTCTTTCTTCTTCTTGTTCTTCTTTTCTCTAACTTAAAAAGACTAAAAAAGAGATTAGTTGAAGTCCACTAAACATAATTTCAAACTTCATGGAAATTAACTTCATATCTAGAATACATGGGCTATATTCATGGCCGAAAGCATGCTGCATCCAGTCCAGCATTACTGATTGGTACACATTCCCAATATTTTAGCCTTATCTTCGTCCATGTGCTCTACATTTTATGTTCACATTCCCAAGGATTTATGTACATATTTTTTAAATCTCGCTTTTTCTCAAATTTTTAAAGTATAAGAATATTTTAACATATTTTCAACAAAAAAATATCAACAAAAAACTAGATAAGCTATTTCCAAACGAATAAATACACGTTTGCTCTTTCTTATACATAGTGAGATAAGAAAAATAGCCACAAAAACACTTGATAGTTGATACCTAGATATGTCACCTTAGTGAGTTCTAACTTAAGCATTAACGTAGGCTTGGCTGTCACCACACTGATGTCAATCTGAGTTCTCATGTTCTATCTTGTAAGTCTTCCAAAGCCTAGATGGGATATGTGATCACTAATTTGAGACATCATCAAAATTCATCTTGAAAACTAATACCCTACTATTTGCACTGAAGTAGCCAGACGCATAATAAGGTCATACATACTATCCCGTAAATTTTTTTCCCCCTTCAAACAACCACACTGTGACACAATCTGTTTTCTAGAGCACAAGAAGTTTAATGATATAAAAAAATTTCATAACTATTTAGTGAGAACATTGCGATTCATGTATAATAAAAGTAATAATAACGAAGAACTCATGTGAAAACGATACTACACTAATCACAACTTATTGATCCAACAAATTATTAAAAAAAGTTGTGAAGATTTTTGCTCTTCCCTGGAACTCATCTACCATAATCGTTACTCAAAACATCACTGGTAGTTTGGTACCAGAAGAGAATAATAATGCCAGAACACCAACTAACATAACATGGCTTTGAATTTCAACCTTTTTTCCCTCCTATAATAAACAATTTTATTAAACAGCAAAGGGGGAAAATAGTGTCATCTACTTCACAAAACTCTAAAGGATTCGTTGGAACTTGGAATAGAAGAGGTGGGGATTGTTCCCAATACTTTACAACAAGAAATTCAGAAGCAACATAATATAATTGAAATAATAAATTACTATATGATTAAAGTGTCCAAAATCAATTGGCTCAAATAATCTCTATTGTAATTTTGTTTCTAGCAACAAAAAAAAGAAAAAAAAAAAACACAAAACCAAACACAGGTACATTTGGACAATTCATCGTCACAATCCTACATTTACAATCAAAAGTACAACGCACATCCTTCTTTTCTTACCAATTTCACCGAAGGGTAAACTGAAAATTTATTAACTTTCATAAAACATATCCCGCCACGTGTCGCCGACACCACCATCCAATTACTATAAACAAAGAAGTCAACCAACCGCCACGATTTTCTCGTACACCACACCCCAAAATCGGCGCCGCACCCTCCGCACGTTATCCCACACGGCGCACCGAAAAAAACTGAAACGAAATTTAAGCATCGTCACGTGCGTGTCACGTGAACACCGGCGCGTCTTTTCCGAAATCCATAGACGATTTAGCGGAGGCCGGAATGGAAGCGTAACGGCACGAGAAATCGCGGCCCAAGTAGTCCTCATCCAAATGACCGTTCTGCCCCGGACCCTCGTCGAAATTCAGCGCGTAACTCAAGGGGTCGTATTGGAATTTCGTCCTGTTGAACCGGTTCTTGTTGAACCGGCGAATGAAGGTCTTCCACTTCGGGCCGGCGACGATCTCGGACCACTCCCTGAAGTTTCTCCAACTCCGGACCCACCACTTGTCGTCGTCGTTCATCTCCGCCGTCCGTATGCGCTCCCACCACGACGATCCGACGGCGGAGGAGGCTCGCTCTGATCGTCCCACGCACGAAATCCATGAACAGCAGCCTCTTTTGGCGAAGAATGACTCGTTCATTTCGTCGATTTCTGCCGGCGAGGCTCGCTCCGCCGGCGACATTTTCCAATAGGCGCACAAAAATTAGGGCTGTTTGTTTTTGCAGAAACGGAGAGGAAGAGAGAGAAAGAGTTTCAGTTTCTGCAAACTGAGACCTAATTCTCTCTCTCTCGCTCTGTGTGTGTCTCTGTCTTCTCTCTGGCTATAAGGAGGCGTAACCGAAACATTCGCTGGAAATTGCAGTTACCATTACTGGCAAATGCCGGTTTGCTAGGTGCCTATCCAATATGTCATTATTGTTAATTTATTACTAGTTTTTTTTTTTTTTTTTTTTTTGGGTTAGTCTCTAAAACAATTTTGTAACACAAAATAACAAATAAATAAGACAAAAATACAAAACTGACTCTCTAACTTTCACTCTTTTTCATTATAAACCTCTAACTTTCAGTTTTGTCAATTTAGTCTTCTATCTTTCAATTTTTATCAATACAGGATTTCGTTAAAACCCAGTTATAGACTACCGTTAATGTCATTGAAATGATGCTGTTTTCCTTTTTTCCTTTTTATTTTTAATTTCGGAATTAAAAGGAAAAAGAAAAGTCTGAAAAAAAAAAAAAAAAAAAAAAAAAAAAAAAAAAAAAACAACAACAACAACAACAACAACAAGCCACCGGCGAAGTCGTAACTATTACAGACCTGTCGCAGCTCCGGCTTGCTTACCAAGGTGTTCCCGGTGTGTACTTTGAAACTACGACCTCTTACTCCGCCACCGCCTCCACATAGTCGGTGAGGTCCAATTACCTGTACACCACTGCCTCTTGGCTTTACTGGGGGTCCGAAAAGAGTACTTGACCCGAGTCATCTCACACCCACAAGCCTTAGCTCAATGCGAACTCACCCTCATGAAACTCGGCCTCAACGTTGCACGCGAGGCAGTCGACGACACGGCGGGATAAACATACTCGCCGACGGAATCCAGGATGACTTGAGCAACGTGACCTGGTTCGTCATGCTGGCCCGAGAGCCCATAATACCTCGCACCAACCGCCCATTCAAGATGAGCAATGTGTTCACGCATGACAAGGGGACCTCGGTCCTGTTTAAGGTCTTGTCGGTGTTCGCGTTCAGGAACATCAGCCTGACGAAGATCAAGTCGAGGCCACAGATCACACACCTCAATTCCGAAATTTTTTTAAAAAAAAAAGGGAAAAACTCAGTGACATTAACGGCAGCATAACTGGGATTTAACGGAATCTTGCATTGACAAAAATTGAAAAATAGAAGATTGAATTGACAAAACTGAAAGTTAGAGGACTGAAATAAAAAAGAGTAAAAGTTAGAGGGTCAGTTTTGCATTTTTGCTAATAAATAAATATAATTTACACCTAATATATTTGGTGAATTATAATTTTCAATCTTTTTTTTTAAATCCACTAAAAGGGTATGAAAAACATACCGTAAGTTAAACCTCTTAAAATGATGCCACTTCACATTATAAAAGAAAAGAGTTTGAGAAGGTATATAAGCACAACAAAATCTCACAACATTTCTATAACATTTGAGTTATTGTGGGTCTTGAGATAATCTTATTTTATTTTATGTTAACCTTTTTTTTTTTTTTTTTTTTGAGAATCATATTTTATGTTAACCTATAATGAATTGACAACTCAGTTTATTGTGATATTTTGTTTTGTCCAAAAAAAAAAAAAAAAAAAAACTCAAAGAGTTAACATTGTTTTGGCAATGGATAGAACTTGGAAGGACTTAAAAAAGCAAAGTTATCAAAGTTTAATGATTAAAATGATAATATTTAAATTTAATGCCTAAAATAACAATTCACCAAATTTATATGGTATAAATTGTATTCTTTATTTTTAAATTTGAGAAATAGAATGGAATGGAAGATAAAATAAACATATATAGCTTAAATTAAAATCTGTGATTTATATGGTACTGACTTAATAATAATATCAAATAATTTGATAGGAATCCAGATCTAGTTCCATCAACACGATGGCTATCCTTAAACTTCTTGGTACTGCGAGCAAGGGTATCCTCTTCTTCATCCGATCGCTTTAGTCTTTCTCTGCTTTTCGTGTGGTAGGATTGGGCATAAACTTGAAGCATGTCCGTTCATTGTTAGGGAACAATACAAGGAGCGGAGTAAGGACCAGTGTGAAGTGCGCAATGAGACGCCAAGTACCCAGGAGGAAGATGGATTGAAGGATAAGGAAAACCCCAGGAAGACTATGGGGAATGGATGGTGGTTAGCAGGAAAAAAGTGAATAGTAGAACAAAACCAGTGCAAAACTCGCTGGAGATGAACCATATGGCTGACGTTCAGCTGACGCAAACGTCCTTTGCTACAGCTGCCAAGTCTAGAGTGGCGGGCCAATATGGAAGGCGTGGCAAGAGAAAAGCTCTGCACACGCAATCTGCTGTATCGCAGAAAGGGACCAATGTGATGGCTATGTCTAGTCAAAGCCAACCAAAAATTGGGAAGGGTACTAAGGAAAAGGGTGTACGCGCCAATTCGAACCAGAAAGTAACTAATATTGTTGGGATGCAGTCTAATGTGGTGGGCCAGAACAAGGGTAGTGGAGTATTTGTGTTTGGGTCTGAGACAAAGCTAGGCCCATTTTGTTTTTCTAGCCCATTCAACAATAAAGCTAACCCAAATGACATAAAAGAGAGCTCTGTATCTGAGCTTTCTGGTAGCAGCGATGGAAGACAAAGGGAAATGGGCGATTTTTTACAAGGGAAAGGTGATTCCAGTGGGGGAAGAGACAATTCGTTGGATAAAGCAAGATCCAACAGAGGTATGGGGCTGGTTCGAGCACGATCTGATGGTGGCGTGGAAGAATATGTTCCCGTTAACGGAGAGAAGCAGGCAACTGGGGTATCTGCCGATGAAAGACGAAGCATGGATCATGACTTCGAACCCGTGGTGGAGGTTCTTGACGGATCGACCTCCAGTGCCGGTGCCTCCGGTGACAAGCTCAAGGTCATCAGCCACAGGATCAGACATGCAGAACTCGGAAAAATTTCTATCAGAAGCGGAAGTGGGGTGGACAGAGTCAAAAGTCACAATAAGGAAGAAATTGTTAACCATTCCGGTGGAATGCTCGTTGATGGGCAATCTACACAAGGTGAAAATGATCCAATTTGCCGAACCAGAGATGAATGGCACGTTACTAATCAAGGCTACTTAGGAAGAGATGGGGATAATAAAGCATTCGGTGACTCTATTCCGGGGGATTTGGGAGTCGAGGAAGGAGTTGTTGGAGTTATGGAGGTCCAGAGACACTGAAGACTCTTCTTCTTTGTTTGAGTTCGGCGTTTCCTCTTCTTCTTCTAAAACTATGAATATTCTGATTTGGAACTGCAGAGGGGCTATGAAACCCCAATTCAAAAAAACGGTTATGGATTTGGTGGATTGGCATTCACCAATACTCATGGTGATCATGGAAACTAGAATGAGTGGTGCAAGGGCTGATGAGATTATTGAGGCTCTGCCTTTTGATGGGTATGTGGTGGCAGATACAATTGGGTTTGCTGGAGGAATTTGGATGCCATGGCGATCTGACTTGGTGCATGTTGAAGTCCTGGCAGCTACTGAGTAGGAGATTCATGCGCTAATTCGGGTAAGATCTCAATCTTTTAGCTGGTTAATTAGTGCTATTTATGCCAGTCCTAGATTTGAAGAACGTTGCATTCTGTGGAATAATCTTAGGATATTAGCAAATATGCATGACTTGCCTTGGGCACTCATGGGTGATTTTAATGAAGTTTTGTCTCCTGAAGAGAAGTATGGGGGGAACCCGATTTGCCAGAGAAGGGTTAGAGCTATAAAGGAGTGTATGGATGAATGCAGAATGATGGACCTTGGTTATACAGGTCCTATATATACCTGGACTAACAAGAGGGAGTTGGATAATTTGATTCAATGCAGGCTAGACAGGTGCTGGGTTAATCCGGGTTGGAAGAATTTTTATCCGGAAGCTAATGTAACTCATTTAGCTAGAATTAACTCAGATCATTGTCCTCTATTATTGAACTTAAATCCTTTTTTGGGTTCCAATGCTGATAGGCCATTTAGATTTCAGTCATAGTGATTTTCCGGCAGTGGTGAGGGATGCTTGGGCGGATAAAGAGGGTGATCTTGCTGAAGCTATTTCTAATTTTAAAACCAAAGCTCAAAGATGGAATAGAGAGGTCTTTGGTAATGTTTTCATAAGAAAAAAGAAGATTCTGGCGAGACTGTTGGGTACGCAAAGAGCATTAGCTCACTGCCCTAATAGTTTTTTGATTAATCTTCAAAAGCAGCTGTCGGAGGAGTACAATTTAATTCTTGAACTTGAAGAAGAGCTGTGGGCTATGAAATCCAAGACCAATTGGATAATATCGAGGGAGAGAAATACAGCATACTTTCATAGTTCTGCGCTCAATAGGAGAAGTAAGAATAGAATCACCTGTGTTCAAAACAGTGAGGGTGAATGGTGCCGAAATCTAGAGGAAGTTAAAGAAATTTTCAACTCAAGTTTCAAGAAGCTTTATAAGTCAGAGCAAGTTTTCTGTCCTATTACTCCGCAATGGAGCTTGGATTGGTGTGCTAAGCTTAGTCAAGAGGAAGCTGGTAGCTTGACCAACATTCCTTCAGATGGGGAAATATGGAATGCCCTAAAATCTATGAAGCCTTACAAAGCTCCTGGTATTGATGGGCTCCATGCTGGCTTCTTTCAAAGATTTTGGTTTGTGGTTGGGGATTCGGTGAAAAGAGAGATTAAGGAAGTATTCATAAGGCAAAAGGTTCCTGAGTATCTAAACCAGACCCTTGTTGCCCTAATCCCTAAACAAGCTGGTCCTGAGACGGTCAGTCATTACAGACCTATAAGTTTATGCAACACGATATACAAGGTCATTTCAAAGATCATTGTTTTGAGGATTCGACCACTGCTGCCATCCTTAATTTCCCTAATGCAAACTGCCTTCCTTAAAGGGAGAAGGGGCACGGATAATGTAATAATTGCCCAAGAATTAATTTATTCTCTTAGGAAGAGAAAGGGAAGGACGAGATATATGGTTATAAACGTTGATCTGGAGAAGGCTTATGATCGCCTTGAGTGGCCATTTATCAAAATGGTGCTGGAGCATTTTGGGTTTCCGGTGATGTTGATAAATTTGATCATGTGCTGCGTGTCTACTACTACCACTTCCATTTTGTTCAACGGAGGTAAGCTGGACTCCTTTCAACCTTTGAGAGGAATAAGGCAGGGAGACCCTATATCTCCCTATTTATTTCTTCTGTGCGTGGAATTTCTTGGGGCCCAAATCACTAGTATGTGTGAGGATAAGAGATGGGATATGGTTAAGGCATCAAGAAGTGGGCCGAGCTTCTCCCATGTTTTCTTCGCTGACGATTTGATGCTTTTTGCTAAGGCTGACAGAAAAAATTGTGAAGCTATCATTGAAGTGTTGGATAATTTCTGCAATCTTGCTGGGCAGAAGGTGAATCTAACCAAATCAAAGATTTTATTTTCTCCTAATGTGGCTTGTAGGAGAAGGAGGAGCATTTGTAGGAGACTTGGGATTGCCGCAACCACCAACCTAGGAAAATACCTTGGTTTTCCCATTATTCATCAAGGTAGAATTGGTAGTGAGTACAATTTTGTGGTTAATAAAATACAAAGCAAACTGGCTGGATGGAGGGCAAATTTATTGTCAAGGGCTAGTAGAATGGTGCTTGTTAAGTCTGCAGCAGCTCCTGTGGCAGAGTACTACATGCAATGCCAAGCCTTACCTGTTAAGGTTTGTGATCAAGTAGATAAGCTTATAAGGGACTTTTTGTGGGGATCAACAGAAGAAAAAAGGAGGATGCACTTGGTATGCTGGGATAAGGTAACTCTCCCTAAAGAGCTTGGCGGGTTGGGGTTGCATAAAATGAAGGAAAGAAATAATGCCATTCTTGCAAAGCTTTGTTGGAGATTAGCTTGTGAAAAGGAGGCTCCATGGGCAAAAATGCTTGTGGCCAAGTATCTTTCAACAAGCAGATTGACTAATGAAGGAAGAAAGCTCCCATGCTCTAGTTGTTGGGCGGCTTGTAAGAGGGGTGGTCCAATATATGTTAAGGGGCTGAAGTGGTCAGTGAAGAATGGTGAAACAGTGAAGGTTTGGACTGACTTTTGGCTCCCAATGGGCACGCTGAGATCTCTCATCGAAGGGCCATTGTTTCGTGAGGAAGAGCTCATCACTGTAAAGCAATGTGTTGATCATAATCATGAATGGCAAGATGATTGCTTATCCTTTGAGTTACCCGATAATATCCTCAATGCCATTAAAGCAACTCCACTGTCTTGTAATAATGAGGCAGAGGACTCGCTCCAATGGGCCTACTCCAAGAATGGATTTTTCTCTTTGAAGTCTGCGTATTTGTTGGCTAAGGGGCTTAATCCTTTGAAGCTTGATGCAGTTTCAATGGAGTGGGTGTGGAAGGTTGAAGCTCTTCCTAAGATTCAATTTTTTCTTTGGCTTTGCTTACATAACAGTGTGCCTACCGGAGAAGTTTTGGGGTTGAGGGGCCTGAGTCTTGATACTGCTTGCAGTTTGTGTCATCGAAGCAATGAATCAGTTGATCACTTACTGAGGGGCTGCGAGTTTGCTAAGGACTATTGGCAGCAACTTCATTTCCCGATCTGCTTGAGGGAGACTTTCAACTTATCCATTGGTGAATGGCTCGAAGTAAATTGCAAATTAGATATTATATCTAGGTGGATGGGTATCCCTTGGAAAATTTTGTTTCCCATAGGAGTGTGGAATTTATGGCTGCATAGAAATAATTACGTTTTCAGGATAGGCAAGTTGGAGCGGTCATATTACAAGAAGAGCATTAAAGATAGTGCTGAATTTTTCTCTGTTGGAAGGAATGCCAAGCTGCCTAAAGCTAAAATTGTTATTGAAGTGGGTTGGGAGAAGCCTCCAATGGGATGGGCGAAGCTAAACACAGATGGGTCTGCTATTGGGAGCACTGGACGTGCTGGTGGTGGTGGTGTCATCAGAGATCATGATGGGCAATGGTTGAAAGGCTATGCAAGGCCTCTTGGGTGCTCCAATAGTTGTATGGCAGAATTGTGGGCTTTAAGAGATGGGCTTCTATTAGCCAAGGAGATGGGTCTTAATAATCTAATTATTGAGATGGATGCATTGAGTGTTGTTTTGTTGATGAATAATAATACTGCCAACTTGTTAATGGAACCATTACTAACTGATTGCAGGAACCTGCTAAGCGAGATCCCCAACAAGCAGATAGTTCACATATATAGGGAGGTCAACCAATGTGCTGATGTGTTGGCCAAACTTGGTGCTAACAGTGTAGACTCTTTTGTTATCTTTTTGTATTCGCCGCCTGTGGTGGAAAGTATAATAGCTTTTGACAAAGCTAGTTTACGATGTAATAGACTTATTAATTATTAAGTTTAATGAAAATTCCATTACTGACCAAAAAAAAAAAAACAAGAAAACAGAAAGAAATATCCGAATTGTTGTGCTGTGCATGTTTAATTTCTTTCTTTGAAATATATAGTGTGTTAGTTGTTGCTCACCTGTTGCACCAGTAACACGTTTCTCACCTGTTGTTGTCATTAAATACTGTATAACGGTCAAAAACTGGAAGTCTAATTAAATGCGGTGGGCACAGAAAGACCATGAATTGTTGTTGTTGTTGTTGTTTTTTTTTTTTTTGGATAATCAGAGCATTTGTGATCAGCACTTGTACAAGTCTCTCATTTTTATTGCACATAGGTCAACGTGATACTTCATTATTAAATTATTATTAATAAAGATTTTGGTACCTCACCTGAACCACAAAAACCTACCTTTCTTATATAGTTTAGGATCAAATAAACAAGTTGCATTTGTGATCAGCACCATTCACTGCCTATCATTCTCTGTGCTTATTTTGGAGCCATTCATTATAGACTTATAACGGGATCCATGCATTACTGGAAGAACAATGAATAATATATGTAATTTTTTTTTTTTTTTTTTTGTTTTGGTTTTGGGTGAAAATCAATAACAACTTACAATCATAGTAAGTTGTGAAAATATTGTGTTCGTAACATTACTAATTAGTGGAACTAAATACTCAACTCAATGCAAAGAATCTACGAGTAATTGTTATAGGCCAATCACATATTTGTAATCTATTCATAATGCATTACTTATTATTTATTATTATTATTATATTATCTAGATGGTTAGTAGGCCTGTCCATGGGTCGGGTTTGTGCCCAACTCGAAACTGACCTGAACAGATCGAGTGGTCAAACTTCAACCTGCTGCCGACCAGAGTAGTTGATTGGATCTGGCAGATCTGACCTTCAACGGATGATGGTTGGTTCGGTTAGAGTTAGAGATCTAAAAATCGACCAAAATTTGGTAAGTTAACAGCAAAAATCGGCGAAATTTTGGTGATATTTTCACTGTATTTGGCGAAATCTCACCAGATTTGGCGAGTTCTTGCCATATCCAAAGAGATCTCACCAAATCCTTTGGAGATTTCATGGATCTAGCCAAGATCTCGCTAGAAAATGCTTTATCTTGGTTGGTTCAGGTTTCTTAGTTATGGGGAGAAAATTTGAGACCGAACCGACGGTTTCAGTTTCTAGAGAAATAGACCTGCCACCGACTGTCAGAGTAGATAGGTCCGCCGGTAGTCGACCAGGGTTCGGTTGGATTTACCGGGTGGGTCGAGCCACCGATTGGGTTGGACAGCCCTAATGGTTAGCTCATAAATTAATCAGTAGTTACATGAACCTAAATCTTCTTCGCATTTTGAGAAATGCACTTCTCATTATAAGGTTGTTTTGAGATTAACAAAAAATAAAAATAAAGGTATTTTTCAAAATATTTTATTTACAATGTAGCACGTCAAGTTCAATTAAATCCTGTGACTTTATCTTCTCAAACAAAAATAATAATAACGATAGAGGAATTTTGAGATGATCTTGGGGCTTACATTTATAACGTCTTCATCTACTCATTCCAATTCATTTAATTACTTACACACACTCATATAGCTAGGATTTGCTTTTATTTATTTTTTATTGATAATTGATAGTTATAATGATAGAGGAATAGTGATTTGAATCTTGATTTTGCTAAAAAAGAAGAATAAACAATAACATTAAAGTACAAAATTATTGACAAATTAAGATTTACTTTAGTATAAAAGAAAAGTATAAAGTTTTACTTTTGTTTTTGCGTATATTTATATATGCTCTAAAAAAAAAATTAGAATTTATCTTGAAAACACCATGAAATACCAATTGAACTACAAAAATCTTGGCTAAATGGCTTTATTAAGAAAATAAAAATAGAAATATTTATTACAAGCTACAAAAGAAAGTTGCGTGTATGACGGCGGCAATGAATTCTTGACATTCATACGAAACTCTGTCCGAGACTCCAAGCCTTTACATGCTCATTTAATGCTTCAACTATATTCTCCTCGTTCTTGATAGTTGATACACTATAGTATTCCTCATCAGCCAAAAGCGAACCATAGTCTAGGGTCCACTGGTCCCCCACCCTCTTACTTGTCAATAAAATCTCTTATTCACCAAATAAATTTTATGCAATACTTTTTATTATAATTTATAACTAACACAATAGTTGATGAACCAAGAAATTTCCTTAGGCCAGAAGCCTTTGGTGTCGTTGGACGACCAAAATACTATAAATATGTATTTAATGCATGAGCCGTTACTAATTACTAATGGACGCACGGTTATACATGATCGTTGGTAAGATAATCAATCACCTTATAAAGTCACTAGAAGCGTTACAAGAGCCATTAAGACCACCATTGAAGGCCACTAATGGATAGAGAAGTCAAAGATCTATATAAACCACCTCAGAACCTAAACAAAGATACGTTGATATACATTCTTACGGACATGTACACAGATACATACATTCACATCCATACATATTGAAATACATTCTTAGTTTTTATTATTTCTCTATCTCAACTTCTGACTTTATCATCGGAGTCTCATTGACAGGCACTACGTCGGTGACTAGAAGGAGAGAAATACCATTGTTATTCTTTTGCAAGTCTCATACTCATTCACGTTGGATTCCGTCTGAACGAACCTATCAACTGACGAAATTGGTTTCATCAATAGTAATTTATATATATATATATATATATATATATATATATATATATACCTGTTTCTTCCAATTTATTTATGATTTATTTAGATACCACTTATTACTGAAAACTGAAAACACTGTAGTAAAATAATTTTTAAATGTGTGAATAGTGCTATGGAACCCAGTTTTAAAGTTAATTTTGTCAAATTTCGTATTTGTGGGTCCTATGAACAGTGAACGGGACCCACAAAAAACACAAACGCAGACTATTTCAACTGTATCCAAACTCTCTCTTAAGGTCCGTTTGGTTGGAGGAGTGGAAAAGTGGGAGGATGGAAAATATTTAGTTTTCCCTCGTGTGTGTTTGGTTAGAGGGATGGAAAAGTGGGAAGGTGGAAAATTCTTTTGTTTGGTTGAAAAGAAAAGTGGGAGGATAGAAAATGTAGTTTATATAAATTGACTATTATACCCTTGTTACATAATAGGTAAGAAATAGATTTATTTGTACTCATTAAATAATATAAAATTTACCAACAATTATATTTTTTAATGAGAAGTATTATGTCCACAACATTTTTCGCAATACTTTCACAACAAAATTTATGTGGAAAGTTGTTACTAGTTCTAATTTGAACCCACCGCTGAAATTATTTTTTTACTCACCAATATTAACTAATAACAATTTGTTACTTAAAATTTATTGTGAAAATATTATGAAAATATTGTGGTAACATTTCTCAATTAAGATTTTTTATTCTTTATATTATTTCTCCTTTCTTTCATTTCATTTCATCCATACGTTTTTTTTTTCCCTCCATACACGTTTGTCCTTATCTCTTTATCTCCCCCTTCTTTTCTTTCTTTTTCTCCCTCATTCAAGAAGTGCTCTCATTCTCTCTTTTTTTTTCTCCAGCTCTCGCTCTCTGTTTTTTTTTTTTTTTTTTTTCTTCCTCCATACACGTTTGTCCTTATCTCTTTATCTCCCCCTTCTTTTCTTTCTTTTTCTCTCTCATTCAAGAACGTTCCAGCTAGTGCTCTCATTCTTTCTTTTTTTTTCTCCAACTCTCGCTCTTTGTTTTTTTTTTTTTTTACTTGATTCTAGAATAGCCATTGTGTTTGTGAAGAAGGTAGGTGGGAGAGGGCATTTATGTAATTCCATGGTGAGAGCACTTTTCTCTCCACAATTTTCCTCCCGATTTGGGAGGATGTAAATTGTGGGCCTGGGAGAGAAAATTTTCTCCTGGATTTTCCATCCTCAGCATTTTTCTTCTTTTGTCAAACAGTAAAAAATACTGTTTTCCATCTTATTTTCCTCCCTTTATTTTCCATCCTCCCCATTATCCCCCCAACCAAGCACAGTGTTAGTGATCCACAGCTAATGAATAATTTGAATAAGAAGAGCTGGGGCTAAAGAAACCAAATTTCAATATAGGAATACTTGCACAGTCGTACCAAAAACTATTTACAGGTAACCATACAAGATATTCAAATAACTTGTCTCAATATATATATATATATATATATATTCAAATAATTAGATAGACCGGCCCAGTTGTGATCGTTGCCAACATTTTCTATGGTTGAAAATTTGTTGGAAAATCCATACTTATTGTTGAATATTTACAGAAGTGAGATTGCTTCATGAAACTCTTACTTCTACTATCTATCTTATCTTTCAATGGCTTATCTCAAAACAGATTAGTAGTGCAAACTGGCAAATCAATTGCCAACAGTTTTCTTTTTTCCTTTTTCTTATTCTTTTTTCCCCTGCTATTGTATAATATCTTGGTTTTGTTTCAGTACAGAAAATGCAAAATCTTGTATTATTATCACTTTGAGGTCCTCCAAGTATAAGGGAGAAAACCATTGTAACTTTCTTGTCTATTGTGTCTGTCAATTTTGATATCAAATTAATATTTTATAAAATCAATAATCCAGACAATACACAAAATATAAATAGGATGAAGATGTAAGCTGGGTAAGTGTGTTTGCGCCTTGGTAATAAAGTAATTTATAGCATTTTGCCATGTTAAAATAAAATACATATAATCCAAATAACAGTTAGTTACTGACTAATTTGACACCTATTCTTAGCAAATGAAGAAAAAAACAACAATAGCATGTATTCTTTGACAATTAACATCGACTTTGACTGACTTTATATAAACCGACACATTAGGAAGCTCGAAAAAAAATGCAAAGTTTGAAGCATTTACATTGTTCTGAAACATGAAGCATATGCACCGAAATAAATATGGTCAAAGAAAACCATGTGGACGAGTTTCTAAATTCAAAATTACCAGTTATTGACTTTCTCACTCTACAAGATTGACCTTATAGCTTCCGGCCTCAATTTTTCACCGAGTAAGTTTGGTATGCCAACTATTTTCATTTCTCCACGTGGTGACTTATGAGTGGTATAATTATGTATTTACAATTCTTTTTTCACCACTTACAACTCGTCACATAAACGAACTGTGACCAAAATTGTGAAAATTATTGTGGTAATAAGCTAACTTTTATTCACTCTTCAAAACTCAAATGTGTTCATAAGTTCATTGCACCCCAAGTTTCCAACCCAAATGTTTTACACACCTCTCGTTTTTTCCATATGAGTTTCCTTGCACGCTTCCTTCAAAGACACAATCCATCAAGTGTTTGAAATTTGCATTGTACATTTCCTCCAAATTTACGAGTTACCATCTCTTTCTATAAATACCAAACTTTACAGCCCAACTTCACATCCTCATTTATCTATGAACAAAGATAATACTACTATATACATTCATGGCTAGAGAACTCCAAGCTTGCCGTTTTATTGTCCTAGTCCTTTTCTTGGGCTTTGTTATGGTGTTCACTACCATACAAGCACGCACTTTGCATGCACCAAATCATCACCATCACCACCGTGCAATGACGAAACCAATGAGTCCAACCCAATTAGCAGGGACAGATCATTATTTTGCTGAAGTTCTCGACCTCTGGGGACGCAAGCATTCCGGTCCAAGCGATGGTGAAGGGCATTAAGTTTTTGATGATTCACACTAACTCCGATGAAACTAGATCTCCAAATAGTGCCCCTCATGGTTTAAATACAGCACAGTGAAGTGTGTCACAAGGCGCATGCAGTACTTCAACATAGAAGTTTGGTTTTGTAGTTTTCTGTTTCCCTTTATTTTTTTATTTTTTGATTTTGTAATTCACTGTTTCCTTAGATCTCTTAATAAAATAATTAACTGCATGTTTGTTCTTTTGGGTACTCTATGAATTGTTGTTACCAGGTTTTGACGTAGTGCCATGAGAAACATGAATTGGTAGTGTTAGCATTTGAGAAAGAAAGTGCTGCGGAAGTACAAGTGTTGAACAAATAGATGTGCAATATAAGTAATATATATATATATATATATATATATTTTTTTTTTTTTTAGAAAGGCAATATAAGTAATATGAATGCAAACAAATAAAATATAGTAGGCTATATATAGTCGATCGGTTGGGTTGCACAATAACAGCTTCTCTACTTCTTCTTCTTCATTTTTTTTTTTTTTTTTTTCATTATTTATTTATTTATTACATTTAGGGGATCACTGCTCGATCTTGTGAGTGAGTTGGTCTCTTTGAATGATATTTTGAAAGGTCAAGTAAAAACATATATTATTGCTTGTTAGCGTTGATCTTTTTGGATGATTATTGTGATTTAGGAATAATCAAATACTCCTAATTAAGCATTTTCTCTTTAAAAAAAATACATTTTTTTTAGATAAGAGCACTCTCATCAGGTGTGCCAAATGCCAAATATTTGGCATTTGGCACACCAAACACCAAAAACTATGCCTCATCAGCTCTTCCAAATCTCAAAAAATTTGAGACATAGCTACAGTACCGTCTCAAATATGAGACGATACGGACAGCCATGCCAAAACACTATTTGGCTTATTTAATTTGTTTTTTCTCTCTCCTCCTATCAGATGTCTCTCTCTATTATTTTAATATATTATTTTAATGTGTAGTAAATATTATTTTAATGTGTAGTAAATATTATTTTAATGTATAGAATTATAGTATAGAACATCTGATAAATGGTATGTTGTAAAATGATGTGCTAAAATGATAAAGTAGGTTTTTGATGTGTCAAAATGACATTTTTTATGAGAGAGCTGATGAGAATGCTCTTACAATATGTTGCTAACCTTATACTTCGAACATTTTTTCCTAGACCCCCAAACACTTTGTGTATGCACACTTATCAATTAACAACACACTTTATATAGAGAAATTATCGTGTAGTCCCGGAGTACAAAGTCAGCAAGAGCATGCCAGCACATTAAAACTTGCTTACCTCAGCAGGACTGCCAGCTCTTGTTATTTGTTAACGTCTGTTACTGTTTGGAAATTTTTAATAAGGGCACTCCTTCAAAATATTCACGCATGCCCTCATGAACTCTCAGTTAATAGGTTTTGGCCCACATCAATAAAATAAATAATATGGGGTTCTCAGTAGAAGACAAAGGATTAAAAGCCATAGACAATATTGATAGTAACACAAAGCTCTCAGTAGAAGACAACAGCGGACACAAAGGAACAAAGCTCTTAGATTTGGGATTAATTAGGGGGTGTTTGGATCCCTTTTTTTCATCACTCAATTTCCGTCACTTATCACTCATTACTCATCACTTATCACTCATCACTCAAAATACCCTACCTGTTTGGCACCATCACTCACTTATCACCACTCAATATTTTTCACACTGTTTGTGGGCCCTATACCTGTCACTCGGTGCAGTTTTTTTTTTTTTTTTTTTTTTTTTTCACTGGGTTCGATGATCTGATCAGATCAGAAACCCAGATCAGATCACTGAACCTAGTGAAAGAAGAAGAAGAAGAAAAAGAAAAAGAAAAAAAGAAACCCAAATCAGAAAGAAGAAGAAGAAGCCACCTAGTGTGAAAGGAAAAAGAAAAAAGAAGAAGATGAAGGCACGCACCGAACCCAGTGAAGAAAGAAAGAAAAAAAAAAAGAAAAAAGAAAAAAGAAAAAAGAAAAAAGAAAAAGAGATGGTCAAAAGTTGCGGCTAAAGTCTAATAGTGGGTCCCTCCATGTAGTGTTATTTATGGAAATGTCATTGAGTTATGAGTTATGGAAACTGAAAACAGCTAAAATGTGTTTTCAATTTCTATAACTCATAACTCAAAAATCAGAGAATTGAGTGATGGAAACAGAGTTATAGAAACTGAGTTATGGTGGTGCCAAACGGACTTCTAGCTATGGGTCCCACCATTTTTGAGTTATGAGTTATGGAAACAGAGATATGAGTTATGGAAATTGATGAACCAAACACCCCCTTAATGTGCTGCAAATTTCAGAATCCATATCTCTCTCCATTTTCTCCCTTTTCTCTTCTCTTCAACTCACTTTCTCTGTTCATTTTCTCTATTTTTTCTTCAGCTTCACCAAACTTTAAAATCTCTGTTTCTACCATACTTTTCTGTGGGACACCCATGGCCGAATCTCCTGGTTGCATCAGCCACCGAGTCCCACACCACCACCACTAGCTGTGCTTGCCCATGTGACCTCCTATCTTAAGGCTTTCTCATCTCTCTCTCTAGCCCAAATGTGGCTGATTTATATTTGATTTGATTTTAATGTTGTTTTTGAAATGCACAAATGATGTTTGTGAAAATACCTATTAAAAACTTTGGTTCCAATGCATTGTGCTTTACGGCTTTGCTGAGGTAAGCAAATATTAACGTGCTGATATGCTCCTATTCATATGCCAACTATTTTCACTTCTCCACGTGGTGACTTATGAGTGGTATAATTATGGATTTACAATTCTTTTTTCACCACTTAAAACTTGCTACATAAACGAACCGTGACCAAAATTGTGAAAATTATTGTGGTAATAAGCTAACTTTTATTCACTCTTCAAAACTCAAATGTGTTCATAAGTTCATTGCACCCCAAGTTTCCAACCCAAATGTTTTACACACCTCTCGTTTTTTCCATATGAGTTTCCTTGCACGCTTCCTTCAAAGATACAATCCATCAAGTGTTTGAAATTTGCATTGTACATTTCCTCCAAATTTACCAGTTACCATCTCTTTCTATAATTACCAAACTTTTCAGCCCAACTTCACATCCCCATTTATCTATGAACTCCAAGCTTGCCGTTTTATTGTCCTAGTCCTTTTCTTGGGCTTTGTTATGGTGTTCTCTACCATACAAGCACGCACTTTGCATGCACCAAATCATCACCATCACCACCGTGCAATGACGAAACCAATGAGTCCAAGCCAATTAGCAGGGACGGATCATTATTTTGCTGAAGTTCTTGACCTCTGGGGACGCAAGCATTCCGGTCCAAGCGATGGTGAAGGGCATTAAGTTTTTGATGATTCACACTAATTCCGATGAAACTAGATCTCCAATTAGTGCCCCTCATGGTTTAAATACAGCACAGTGAAGTGTGTCACAAGGCGCATGCAGTACTTCAACATAGAAGTTTGGTTTTGTAGTTTTCTGTTTCCCTTTATTTTTTTATTATTTATTTTTTGATTTTGTAATTCACTGTTTCCTTAGATCTCTTAATAAAATAGTTAACTGCATGTTTGTTCTTTTGGGTACTCTATGAATTGTTGTTACCAGGTTTTGACGTAGTGCCATGAGAAACCTGAATTGGTAGTGTTAGCATTTGAGAAACAAAGTGCTGCGGAAGTATAAGTGTTGAACAAATAGATGTGCAATATAAATAATATATATATATATATATATATATATATATATATATATATTTTTTTTTTTTGAGAAAGGCAATATAAGTAATATGAATGCAAACAAATAAAATATAGTAGGCTATATATGGTCGATCGGTTGGGTTGCACAATAACAGCTTCTCTTTTTTTCTTTTTTTTTTTTCATTATTTATTTATTTATTACATTTGGGGGGATCACTGCTCGATCTTGTGAGTAAGTTGGTCTCTTTGAATGATATTTTGAAAGGTCAAGTAAAAACATATATTATTGCTTGTTAGCGTTGATCTTTTTGGATGATTATTGTGATTTAGGAATAATCAAATACTCCTAATTAAGCATTTTCTCTTTAAAAAAATTACATTTTTTTTAGATAGTTACAATATGTTGCTAACCTTATAGTTCGAACATTTTTTTCTAGACCCCCAAACACTTTGTGTATACACAATTATCAATCAACAACACACTTTATATAATATAGGAAAATGTTAACGGATGCTCTAAAAGCATTGATTTTGGAATTATTTTTAGAAAAATTTTATGGGAAAAATGATAAAACAATTAATTTTTTTTACAATTTTTTATATTTCCTATAAAAGTGATATCAAAACTTTCTTAATATAGTTTATTCAATTGTCCTAAGGACATCCATTAGCATTTCTCTATAATATATTATAAATAAAATAAAATAAGAGAGAGAGAGAGAGAGAGAGAGAGAGAGAGAGAGAATAATTACATGGCTCATTGAAGATAATGAACAAATTAAAAACACACTTAATTAGCATACAAAAGAAAATTAATTACTTTCTTAATTAATTAATTAATCTCTACTCTAAAATTAAGGGAAATTGTCCAGCTGGTTTATGAATAAGATGGAATAAATCTTTTTAGTTCCCAACATTACCAAGGCAAACGGTTTTCAATGAGATTTTTCAACACAACCTGTAGTGAGATAGTCTTAATTTATTCTTTAAATTAAAACATACATAGTTGTGGAGGTTGGTCTACATAGGCCCACAGCTCATCCCAAACTATTATTAACATCTAGAGCACAGTTATAAACACAGCATATTCACACAAAAGTTTATAACTTAATGAGGGTTCGAATGAGGAAGAGGAAGGAGAGACGCTGAGGAAGGAAAGCTTAGTACACTGTAGCACAATGCACTCTCCACAACACCTTTTTTTTTTTTAATAAAATTTTTAATCATTAAAATTTCAAAGTTGGACAAAAATAGTGAAAAGTTGATTCTTCATAAAATAGTTAGTTGGTTTAAATAAAGCCATGAGATTTGAACCAGAAATGAAATGAGATTTTGAAATAGGGCACTTACTAAAATAGGGCTGGAGAATTACATGATGAAAAAATAAACCATAAATAAAAAGGATATGTATCATAATTGAGAAGCGAAATAAGTTGTCTACAAGTATATATGGTAGAACAGGTTGATTCTCATAAATCATAATATTAAAACAACATAACTTTGTAATCTCTTTTATCTATTGCATAATAATTTACATATTCTCATATACACTGAAGTCCATGGTAGATCAATTTTGACATTATTCCTCTTCATCCTTTTTTTAAAGAACAATCTAGACCTACTTCCACTTGTGGTGGACCAGGTGATAGTTAAACTACAACTAGTATTCCTCAGCAGCCAAATGCAATAGTCACTAGTCAAGTTTCTTCTCAATAAATTCTCTTACTTATTCACCAAAAATAAAAATAAAAATGAAAAATCCTATGCAATACTTTTAATTATAACTACAACAATAGTAATTTATAAAGATATGTTTAATATTAAACCTGTTTCTTCCAATATTTTTAGTGATCCATCAATTGAATGAATAATTTGATGATGAATATGGCTTTCCCTTAAGAAACTAAATTTAAAAATGGGAATTCCTGTACCAAAAATTATTTTCTCTCTTTTTTTTTTATATAAAAAAAATTAAAAATAACTTCTTCCTTTATCAGGAAAAAAGAAAAGAAAAAAGAAAGGTGGTGCATTGCTGCCTCTGAGGGTTTTTAATTTTCATTTATATCGAATATCACTTATTGGGTGGATATTCTTTCAGATTTTTTCCTCTTTGACTTCCCCTTTCTTTTTACACTTTGAGGAAATTAATTTCAATTTTTTAGACGGTCCATAAAAAATTAAAACAGCAAGAGTAATAAAATATGTACTGTTTAGATGGTTGAATATTTACAGAAACCTAGTGAAAATTTTACTTCTCCGGCATATGTTATCTTTCAATGGGTTATCTTAAAAAAGATTTGCAGTCAAATTGCTTGATCAATTGCCAACATGGTTGGTAGTATTTTCTATGTTAACATAGAAATATAATCTGAAATCAGTAATTTACTCAAAATGTTGACACCTATTCATAGCAAAAGAAGAAAATAAACAATAATGATCTTTATTTTTTGAAATTTATAGAGTTTTAACCTACGACGTCCGCTTATGATGATTATACTCTTTATTATCAGAGCAAGATACAAATTGGTTTTTGGTGTAGGTGGAAATTAAATTTCAGATCTTTTATTCAACTAATCAAAAAGTTAATCAGTTGAGCTAACTAAAATCTATTATATGATCTGTACTTGATATAAAATAAGCACAAAAAAGAAGAAGCAAAATTATAAGCATTACATGATCAGAAATGTAAAGCATATGCAACGAAAAAAAAAAAAAAGGTCAAAGAAATCTATCTGGACGGGAATCTAAATTCCAAATTGCCTGTTCATGGCTTTGTCACCCTACAAGATTGACCTTAACTTCTGGCCTCAATTTTTCACTCTTCAAAACTCAAAAATGTTCATTGCTCCCCAAGTTTCCAACCCTATTGTTTAACCCATCTCTGCTTTTCTCCATATGAGTTTCCTTGTATGCTTCCCTAACATAGACAAAATCCCAATTCCCAAGTGCTTGAAATTTGAATCGTACATTTCCTCCAATTCTATTCAAAGAAGCATCATTTTTTCCCCATTTATACAGTAACCATCTCTCCCTATAAATACCACACATTTACAGCCCAACTTCACATCCCATTTTCTCTATCAACAAAAGATAAACATATAATATACTACATTCATGGCTGGAAAACTCCAATCTTGCCGTTTTGTTGTCCTGGTCCTTTTCTTGGGCTTTGTTATGGTATTCTCTACCATACAAGCTCGCACTTTGCATGCTTCAAATTATAACCATGCCATGATGAAGCCCATGAGTCCAAGCCAAGCCAAACAGGGTCATTATTTTGTTGAAGTTCTTCACCTCTGGGGAATCAAGCAAAAGCAACCCCCACGTACCCTCTCCGGCGGGGGAGGCCCAAGTGAAGGGGAAGGGCATTAATTTGCTAATGATGCACACAGACACCGACCGATGGAGCTAGATCTCCAAATGGCGCTCTTCATGGTTTCAAATACAGCATAATAAGTGTCACAAGGCGCAATTCTGAAACATAGAAGTTTTTTTTTTTTTTTTTTGGCTTAAAAAGTATCATTGTATCCTAAGATCTCTTAATAAAATTATTAATTGCGTGTTTTTTCTTTTGGGTACCCTATGAATTGCTGTTATTGGGTTTTGACGTAGTGCCATGAGAAACATGAATCTGTAGTGTTAGAATTGTGAGTATGGTAAACACATGTATTTTTTTCTTTTCTTTTGGTTACCCCACATTTTTTTCTATTATGAATATTTTAGGCTCGTGTTTTCTTAACGCATTTAAAACCATTGTTTTCATATCATTGAACACCAATACTTAAACACCACTACAAAATGGGTCCCAATTGTTGTACAAATATGTTTGTACTTTGCAATAAATAAAATATTATTAGCCTATAGCCTGTTGGGCCATACAATAACAACTTCACAAAATTCATGATGAATGAGAGACCAATGTAGCGCATCAAGTTCAATTAGATCATACGGCTTCAAGATATATCCGTCTTCCCATTTGGAAGTAAGCTAATGAAATCATATTGCTAAGGAGGGGGTTGGATGTTAGCTTATAAGTGTCTTAACTTATTTTGGGAGTTTTGAGATGGGCTTGGGGCTTACATTTACAAGGTTTTCATCTACGTTCATTTACCTTTAATTACTTCTAAAAAAAAATCAAGTTAGGATTTTCTAAAAACATTTGATAATTACAATTTCCAGCAATGAAAAAAGAGTGATATGAATCATAATTCTTCTCATAAAGGAGATTAAACAGTACTGAGGTATAACAATACAAGACTCTCGATAAGTATAGATTTACTTTAATATAAAGAAAAGTGTAATATTGTTTCACCAATTCTTGACATTCTTATGAAACTCAGACCAAGACTCCATGCCTTTATATCTGTCCATATATATTTGTCCTCGATATACTCTAGTATTAATATTCCTCGGTACCCAAATGAATAGCCAAGTTAATTTTCCTGGTGTAGCGGTCCACTGGTCCCCCTCTTTCTTCTCAATAATATCTCTCAGTTATTCACAAAGAAAACAAAAGTTCTATGCATTACTTTTCATTTTAATTCAACAAAAGTAATTTATAAAAATTTTCTTCCAATATTTTTAGTGATCCACCGTTTGAATGAATAATTTGAATATGAATAGGGCCTTCCCTAAGGAAACTAAAATTAAATGTAGGTATACTTTTACCAAAAACTATTTGCATGTAACCATACAAGATATTCATCCCCCAAGTGTTTAAGTTAAGAGAAATGCTATGTCCACAACACTTTCAGTGATGGATTTAAATTAGAACTAGTAACAACTTACCATCTAAGATTTGTTGTGAATTTTGTGATAATGTTGTGAAAATGATAAAATTGTCAATTTATATATATAACTTCTTCCTTTAAAGAATGAGAAATGTTATGGACATGACATTTTTACAACAAATCCAAAGTAGTAGGTTTTTATTAGTGGACTAAAAAGTAATTTCAGTGATAAGTTTAAATTAGAACTAATAACAACTAACCACATAGGATTTACCGTGAAAATTGCTATCCTAGTTTTTAATTTCTAGGAAAAATTTACCTACAATAAATTAAGTGTATTCCCTTAAAATTTTCAATTAAATTCAAACAAATGGCTCTATTGATAAATGATATACAAACAATAGTATTGAGGGGATACTCTGTCAATTTTTTGCCTTCCTTGGCTTCCTCTTCCTTCTTGGTAGTTATTTCATTTAGACAGTCAATAAAAGCAGCAGAAGTAATAAAACATGTGCAATTTTTTATCGTTGCCATTAATATCTTTTGTTGAAAATTTAAAAAAGCTGTAAGAGAATTTTACTTCTATTATTCTATAGTAGAAGTCATCATTCAATGGCTTATCTCAAACCAGATTAGTAGTGGATATTGGCCTATTAAGTGGAAAAATTCTAGGATCACAACTACTTTTATATTCATTTTCACAATTATTTAATATGGCTGATAGTGAATAGTGAAAAAAAAATAGTAGCTTACTTGAAAGTAATACAGGTAGCCAAACATATTCTACCACATAAATTAGTTGTAAAAACATATGTAAAATTGGTTGTGATCATTGGTAGGGGCATAGCTAGAAATTTTTGTTTGATGAGCCAACTTATAATACTAATTTATTAGCTTATATAAACTTTCATAAACATGCACAAACACATACATTTATACACACATATAATTTAGTATCCTTTATAGTGAATCTTTAAAGTTTTCATTTTTAATATAAGTTACCAAATTGTCTACCAAAGTGAGTAAAAAAATTTCAATTGAACTAATGAAGTATTCAAAGATATGACTGATCCAAAACTTTAACAAATACAAGAACACATTTTACAATAAAAAATGAATGTGAGGAAAAAAAAAATTCTCTATAACTACTAGATCAATTGGACAATTTCTCAAATATTTGGGGGGGGGGGGGGGGCGAGTCCCATTTTTGTAGGCTAATAACTAAAATGTAAAATATTTATATATAGTAAGCGTTTGGATAGGAATTATCTGCGTCTGGCGTTTTGTGTTTTGCATTTTCCTTTTTTTTTTTTTTTTTTTTTTTTTCACGCGTTTCAGCTTTTAGGAGACAAATTTCACTGTTCATGCACTGTTTATGTACTGTTCACAGGACCCATAGCCACTTTATTCAGAAAAAAATATTAAAAAATGGGTCCCATGGTATTATTCACACATTTAAAAATTATTTTGTTACAGTGTTTTCAGTTTTTAGCAAAATAAATTGTATCCAAATGGACCCATAGTATTAAAATATTTTTAAAATTGGGGGGGGACTCGCACATGTAGCTTCGCCTCTTATCATTGGCAAAGTGGGTCTATTTTACATTTTTATTGTATAATTCAATTGCTTTGTTTCACTGCAGATTTATAGAAAATGCAAAATATTGTATTTTCACTTTAAGTCCACCAATTGCACATTTTGATGTTAGAAACAAAAATTTTAAGGGTAAAAAGTTAAAAGGTTAATTAAGAGTTAAGATTAAAAGTAAAAAAGTTAACTTGGAATCTAACCTTTTAAAAGTGGTATTGCAAGGTGCCAGATCTCAATCCTAGAATCAAAATGATGTCACTAACAATTTTGATACATTAGAAAATTGGCAAATTTTAGTTATAATATATAGGTGTTGTTCCTTAAATTTCTTTTTAAAATTCAGTCATGTGGTTACTTAATTAAAAATACACTTCCATCCTATTAAAAAAAAAAGTTATATGACAAAATTTTAAGAGAAAAACTTAAGGTACTATAACTAGGGGTCTGTTTGGATTGAGAGAGAAAGTGGAGAAAAGTAAAGTAAAATTGATTGAAAATAGACTAATTTTGAGTCAATTTTTATCTACTCTACTATACTCTTCTCCCTTCCTCTCAATCTAAACAAACCATAAGTTTTGTCATTAAAAAATAATAATAACACTGATACTATTCTTTGACAATCAAAATCAATCACGTTAGAGCAGCTTTAGATATTTATTTGATATTCTTTTTATTAAAAACAAAGCCATTTGACCTGACTCTGTACCTGGTCTTTAACTTGAAAGTTGAAACATATGCACCGAAAATTTTTGGGTCAAAGATGGGAATCGAAATTCCAAAATCCAAATTATCCAATATTGGCTTTTCTCATTCTAGAGTACTAATAAAGTGGTATTAATAGAGGACTAATGTGAAAATAACAATATTATTTTGATCATAATTTGCCACATTAATAGTTGTGAAAAAGATTGTGAGAAAATTTATATCCCTAAACTTACACTTTTTAAAAAAAATTTATTTATAAATATCATCACATCTCATTATTCTTCACTTTTGGTGTAGATGATAACTGATCTTTATTATTAAGTTAAAATATCAATCAATTTTTAGTATAAATAGGGTCGAAACTTTGTATCTTTTATTACAAAAGACTTTTACTTGTTGGACTAATTGAAGCTCACCTAAGCTTACTCTTAGTCTTAGATAAGCCTTAACATTCCACCTCAATTGTTCTTTCTTCAAAAATGAAATTTGTTCATTGCTGCCCAAGTTTCCACCCCGATTGTTTAACCCATCTCTCTTTTTCTCCCTTTTGAGTTTCCTTGCATGCCTCCTTGCATAGACACATTAATCCATCAAACGTTTAAAATTTGAATCGTACATTTCCTCCGATTCCATTCAAAGCATTATTTTCCCATTAACATCTGACAAATCCAAGAGTTACCATCTCTGCCTATAAATACCACACATTTACATCTCAACTTCACATCCCATTTTCTCTATTAACAAAAGTTAAACATATATATATATATATATATATATATATATATATATATATATATATACACACTACATTCATGGCTGGAAAACTCCAATCTTGCCGTTTTGTTGTCCTAGTCCTTTTCTTGGGCTTTGTTATGGTATTCTCTACCATACAAGCTCGCACTTTGCATGCTCCAAATTATAAGCATGCCATGACGAAGCCCATGAGTCCAAGCCAAGCCAAACAGGGTCATTATTTTGTTGAAGATCTTCACCTCTGGGGAATCAAGCAAAACCAAACCCCACGTCCCCCCTCCTCCAGCGGCCCAGGTAAAGGTGGGGAAGGGCATTAATTTGTTACTGATGCACACAGACACCGATGGAGCTAGATCTCCAAATAGCACTCTTCATGGTTTCAAATACAGCATAATAAGTGTCACAAGGCGCAATTCTGAAACATAGAAGTTTGAATTTTTTTTTTTTTCTTCTTTTTTTGCTACATAAGTGTCATTGTATCCTTAGATCTCTTAATAAAATTATTAATTGCGTGTTTTTTCTTTTGGGTACCCTATGAATTGCTGTTATTGCGTTTTGACGTAGTGCCATGAGAAACATGAATTTGTAGTGTTAGAATTGTGAGTACGGTAAACACATGTATTTTTTTTTCTCTTTTGGTTACTCCACATTTTTTTTTTCTATTATGAATTCTTTAAGTACGTGTTTTCTCAACATATTTAAAATTGCTGTTTTAATATCATTGGACGCTAATACTTAAACACCACTACTAAATGGGCCCCGATTGTTGTACAAATGTATTTGTACTTTGTAAGAAATAAAATATTGTGAGCCTATAGCCTGTTGGGTCATACAATAACAACTTCACTAAAATTTAAGGAGAATGAGAAACTAATGTAGTGCATCAAATTTAATTAGATCATATGTCTTCATAATATATCCCTCTTCCTATTTGGAAGTAAGCTAATGAAATCATATTGCTAAGGAGGGAGTTAGATGTTAGCTTATAAGTGTCTAACTTATTTTGGGAGTTTTGAGATGGGCTTGAGGCTTACAAGGTCTTCATCTACGTTCCCTTTCCTTTAATTACTTCTAAGAAAAAAAAAATCAAGTCAGGATTTTTAAAAGAAATTTGATAATTACAATAATGAGAGAAGTGATATGAACCATAATTCTTCCCATAAAAGAGATTAAACAGTACCAGTGTACCACTAAGGTATATCAATACAAGACTCTTGATAAGTATAGATTTACTTTAATATAAAATTTAAAAAAAAAAAAAAAAAAAAAAAGGTGTAATGTTTCACCAATGTTTTTGCGTATCATTATGCCCAAAAAAACTTTGATCAGGGCACATTTTTAGGCCTATAAATATAAATCGTAGTTTCATGCAATGCCTTTTTTGTTTTTTGTTTTTTTATATTTTTTAATTTCTCAAATGTACCAGTTAGCTTTATTTATTTATTTTATTTTCATTGGTAGTTGAATTTATTAAGAAACAAACAAAATAAAAATATTTATTTACAAGCTACAATAGAAAGCTGAAAGGACAACAGCAGCCATGAATTCTTGACATTCTTATGAAACTCAGACCAAGACTCCAACCTTCATATCTGTCCATATTTGTCCTTGATGTACTCTAGTATTCCTCAGCACCCAAATGAATAGCCAAGTTAATTTTCCTGGTCTAAAGGTCCACTGGTCCCCCTCTTTCTTCTCAATTATATCTGTTAGTTATTCACAAAGAAAACCAAAGTTTTATGCATTACTTTTTATTTTAATTCAACAAAAGTAATTTATAAAAAGTGTTAATCTTAGACCAGTTTCTTCCAATATTTTTAGTGACCGTTTAAATGAATAATTTTGAATATGAATAGGGCCTTCCCTAAGGAAACTGAAATTAAATGTAGGAATACTTTTACCAAAAACTATTTGCATGCAAGTATGCAACCATACAATATATTCATGCCCCCTCCCCCAAATGTGTTTAAGCTAAGAGAAATATTATGTTCACAACATTTTCATAACACTTTTACAACAAATCTTAAATAGTAGGTTATAATTGGTAGTGAAAAAAGTAATTTCAGTGGTAAATTCAAATTAAAACTAGTAACAACTTACCACCTAAGATTTGTTGTGAATATTGTGATAGAGTTGTGAAAATGATAAAATTGTCAGTATATCCTCTCTCTCTCTCTCTCTCTCTCTCTCTCTCTCTCTCTCTCTCTCTCTCTCTCTCTCTCTCTCTCTCTCTCTCTCTCTCTCTCTCTCTCTCTCTCTCTCTCTCTCTCTATATATATATATGTAACTCCTTCCTTTAATTCTTTAAAAAATGTGAAATGTTATGTCTACAACATTTCACAACAAATCTAAAGTGGCAGGTTGTTACTTATTTGTTATTAGTGAGAAAAAATGTAATGTCAGTGATAAATTCAAATTAAAACCAATTAATAACAACTAATCACCTAATATTTGTTGTGAAAATCTTGTAAATGTAACACTCCTCTTAATATATATATATATATATATATATATATATATATATAACCCTTTTTGTGTTGTATTGCTATCCTAGGAGCATTTTTAATTTCTTTGAAAAATTTACCTACAATACATTAACTATATTACATTAGATTTCTTAATTAAATTCAAACAAATGGCTCTATTCATAAATGAAATACAATCAATAGTATTGAGGGGATATTCTGTCAATTTTTTGCCTTCCTAGGCTTCCTCTTCCTTTTTGGTAGTTATTTCAATAAAAACAGCAAGAGTGATAAAACAAGTACAATTTTTTTTATCTTTGTCATTTATATCTTTTGTTGAAAATTTACAAAAGCTGTAAGAGAATCTTACTTCTATTATTCTATAGTAGAAGTCATCATTCAATGGCTTATCTCAAACCGGACTAGTAGTGGATATTGGCCTATTGATTGGAAAAAAAATTGGTTAGGTTGGGTAATAGTTTTTGTTTTCTATTTTCAAAATTTTGTTTTTGGGAATATAAAGAAAAAAAAATTTCTTATATTTTTGAAATCAAAAACATGTTTGGTTAATTGAAATTAAAAATATAGTTTTTGAAGAAAAAAATAGAAAATACTAAAAAAGATAGTTTTTTTTTGTTTTTGTTTTTGTTTTGGCTGAAAATCAATAACAACTTACAATCATAACAGGTTGTGAAAATATTGTGTTCGTAACATTACTAATTAATAGAACTAAATACTCAACTCAATGCAAAGAATCTAGGAGTAATTGTTAAAGGACCGTCGCGTACCCTTGGTGCGATGGTCACTCCACAAGTATAAGTGCTTATGGGGTGTGGGGGGTAAGGGTCGGGGTTCAAGTCTCCAGGAGAGAGCTTCACACACATACACTTAGATTAGGCTAGAGTAGAAATTCTATCTTGTATCAAAAAAAAAAAAGGAGTAATTGTTAAAGGCTAATCACATATTTGTAATCAAATTATAATGCATTACTTATTGTTATTTTTATTATTATATTATCTAGATGGTTAGTAAGCCTGTCCACAGGTTGAGTTTATGCCCAACCTGAAATCGACCTGACTAGATCAGGTGGTTAAAATTTCAACCTGCCGCCAATCAGAGTGGTTGATCAGATTTGGCGAATTCAACCTTCAACGGATGGCAGTCAACTCGGTCAGAGTTGGAGATCTGAAAATCGGCCAAAATTTGGCGAGTTAACGGCAAAAATTGGTGAAATTTCAGTGATATTTTTGTCAAATTATCCGTGGATTTGGCAAAATCTCACCAAATCCGACGAGATCTCGCCAAATCCAGTGGAAATTTCATGGATCTAGTTGTGATCTCGCTGGAAATGGCTAAGATGTCGCCACTCTATATCTCGGTCGGTTCGAGTTTCTTTGGGTTTTGGGGAGAAGATTCGAGACCGAACCGATGATTTCAGTTTCTGGAGAACTAGACCCGTCATTGATTGTCAGAGTAGTTGGATCGGCTGACAATCGGCCCGGGTCCAGTCGAATTTATCGGGTGGGTCGGGCCATCGGTTGGGTTGGGCAGTCCTAATGGTTAGCTCATAACTTAATCGGTAGATACATGAACCTAACTCTTCTTCGCATTTTGAGAAATGCACTTCTCATTATAAGGTTGTTTTGAGATTACAAAAAAAAGAAAAAAAAAAAGAAAAGAGAGAGAGGTATTTTTCAAAATATTATATTTACAATGTAGCACTTCAAGTTCAATTAAATCATGTGACTTTATCTTCTCAAACAAAAATAATAATAACGATAGAGGAATTTTGAGATGATCTTGGGGCTTACATTAATAACATCTTCATCTACTCATTCCAATTCACTTAATTACTTACACACACTCATATAGCTAGGATTTGCTTTTATTTTATTTTATTGATAATTGATAGTTATAATGATAGAGGAATAGTGATTTGAATCTTGATTCTCCTAAAAAAGAAAAACAAACAATAACATTAAAGTACAAAACTCTCGACAAATTAAGATTTACTTTAGTATAAAAGAAAAGTCTAAAGTTTTACATTTGTTTTTGTATATATTTATGGGAAATGCTAACGGATGCCCTTAAGGTAATGGTTAATAATCCATTTAAATAAAGTTTTTATGGGAAAGAAAAAAAAATTAATGTTTTGACAGCTTTTTCCATTTCCCATTAAAGTGGTGTCAAAACTTTCCTGAAATGGATTGTTAACCATTGCCTTAAGGGCATCCGTTAGCATGACCCTATATTTATTTATGCTCTAAAAAAATAATTGGAATGTATCTTAGAAACACCATGAAATACCAATTGAACTATAAAAATCTTGGCTAGATGGCTTTATTAGGAAAATAAAAATAGAAATATTTATTACAAGCTACAAAAGAAAGCTGTATGGACGACTAGGGATGGCAATTTCTGCCCGACCCGCGGGTACCTGGCCCGGCCTGACCCTAATGGGCTGGGTTTTACCTAGCCCGATAAAGAATAGTGTCAGGTTTGGGTTTAAAAAAGAAACCACGAATCGAGTCCAAGTTTTTACAAAAACTTGGCCCAAACCTGGACCCGACCCGACCTGGTTATATATATATATATAATCGCCTCTCATCTCTTCAGCTCACTAGTACCACTCTTACTCACTCACTCACTCACAAATCGCAATCTCGCTCACTCTCAATCTCACCGCCGGCCAACTACCCAACCTCTCACCGTCGCCCTAGCTCTCACCGCCGTCCTAATCTTTCGCCGTCGTCCCAAGCTTTCGCCACCACCTAAGCTCTGTCAGTGTCACCGACTCACCGGTCTCGGTCTGTTCTGTTCTCTACTTCTCTTTAATTTTTTTTTTTTTTTTTTTGACATTGATGTACTCGTCTGTTTTGTTCTCTAGCTAAATCAAACATCTTTGATTTCTCTTTGCATTTGCCAAAGTCTCTAAGAGAGGTTTTGTGAGTTAACTGCCCGGTTTTGTATTTGGTAAGGATTTTGTTGATTTCTTGAGTTTTCTGAGTCACATTTCCCAAGCAAAGGCATGTTTTCTAATTTTTTTTCCCCTAAAGCTCATCAATTTCTATTTTGTTGATTCATATTATTTATGTGCCCAAATCGAGTCCCTGTATTCATCAAAGAGAGGTTTTGTTATTGATTTATATTATTTTTTTAAAAAAAGATTAAATACAATGATTCATATTATTTTTAAAAAAGATTTATGTCCCTGTATTCTATTGTGTTGATTCATATTATTTAAATTTTGGGTGTATGGTTTGGTTTGTCAATATATGTTAAAGCCTTGTTATGTTAGCTATTAAAAAGTGAGTGGACATTTTATTTTTGAGGAGTGAATAATTGAGTGTAGTTTAATGGAAAAATAAATTCTATGAGAAAATGTTTTTCAAAGATAGTGTAATTGTTTAATGAAAGAAATTGTGTTTATTGTTTTTTGTGTTTGTTGTGAATGCAGTGCTTAAAATGGAGATGGGAGACTTAAAAAAATCTAGTTCTCCCTCGCCAAGCGGCTCTCCCTTGAGAACCGAATGTTGTCCCTTGTTAGCTATGTTGTCCCCTTCGCCATTTTCACAATCACCATCACCTTTATGCCCATTAAACAATGAGTAAGTGTTTGAATTTATAGTTAATCATGTTTAATTATGATTGGATTGATAGAATTTGTGAATATTTGTGAATCGGTGTAATTATGAATTTGTGCCCATTAATCAATGAGTATGTGTAATAATGAATTTGTGAATATTTGTTTTGATTGATAGAATTTCTAACTCCCAAACTTCTGAACCAATTGGGAGTCTGAAATCCCCAATGGTGGACTTAGTGGGAGAGGATGTAGAGGAACAAGAAGGGACAGAGGAAGAGGGAGAGCAAGAGGGTACAAATGAGGATGAGGATACAAGTAGAAAAAGAAAGACTACCTCAGATGTTTGGGAGCATTTTACAAGGAAGAAAGTTGATGAGAAATTTAAAGCCCAATGCCATCATTGTGGCAAGCTTTACTTGGGTGACTCTAGCCAAGGTACATCCCATTAGCGTAATCATTTAGCAAGATGTCCATAGTTAAAGTTTAAAGATATAAGGGATATGCGACAACAAGTGTTAATTAGACAACAAATAAGGTGGATGGAACGATGGGTTTAAATGCTTACCAATTTGATCAAGTCAAAGCGAGGAATAATCTTGCTCATATGGTCATCCTACATGAATACCCACTTTCAATGGTTGACCACATTGGGTTTAGAGAATTTGTGAGCTCTCTTCAACCTTTGTTTAAGCTTATCTCAAGAAACACTTTGAAGAGTGACATTATTAAAATTTATGATAATGAGAGGAAGAAAGCTTTGAAGATGACGGACAAGAATGGAAGTAGGATGGCAATTACAATTGATATGTGGACTTTGAGTAACAAAAAGAGAGGGTCCATGGTCATTACCACTCACTTTATCGATCAAACTTGGACGTTGCAAAACCGGGTTTTAAGGTAATTTTTTGATCTATGAATGTTAAATCTATTAAACCATATTAATTGAGTTTATGATATTGGGTTAAATTGAATGTTAAAAACTTTATGTTTAGAATGTTTATTGAGTTATGTTAAATTGAATGTTTAGACTTTATGTTAACTTGAATGTTTATTGAGATATGTTATAATTATTCCTATTATTTTTCTAGGTTTGTTTATGTTCCATCTACACACACGAAAGATGTCCTTGCTGAAGTCTTTGTTGATTGTTCTTTAGAGTGGAACATTGATAGGAAGTTATCCACAATAATTGTTGATGATTGTAATACTAATGATGTCATGATAAGACTTCTCTTAAACAAGCTTGATACTAGTTCTCTTATGTTGAGTGGGTCTATATTGCATATGAGGTGTGCTGCACATATTTTGAATTTGATTGTTCAAGATGAGTTGTCTCTTATTGGTGATGGTATTGAAAGGATTAGTGATAGTGTGATTTATTAGACTGGATCACCAAAAAGGAGGCAAAAATTTGATGAAAATGTACGTCAATTGTGTGTTCAATGCACCAAAGAGTTAGTCTTCAATTGTAAGGCATGTTGGAATTCAACTTACTTAATGCTTTCTACTACATTGATTTATAAAGATGTTTTCTCTCGTTTGGCTAAATGTGAAGCATCTTATACTTGTTTGCTAACTGAATATGATTGGGAGGTAGCCAAAGATATTTGTGGGAGGTTGGAGTTGTTTTACAGTGTGACTGAGTTTTCTCTCAGGTTGTAAGTACCCCACAATTAATATGTATTTTACTTTGGTGTGTGAGTTGAAAATAACATTGAATGAATGGAATTTGTCTTCAAATGAGATGATAAGTGTTGAGGGGAAATTTTTTGATGTTCCCAAATAGAATATGGGGTAGCCAAGCCGAAACTCAACGATGGGCCCTTGAAATAGAGCCCAAAGGCTATCGGTGTGGTGTAAGTCCGCCTAAGCAAGAGATAGAGGCTGCACCCTAACAAGAAGACAACAATAAAGCATAATAAACACGTTAGTGTTGTTAGTTTGTTATATTATTAGTCTTTTTACGGTGTCATAGTTCAAATCAGTCATCTAACGGTACGGTATTATCTCCAGCAGTAAGGGTGAAATTATACTTAGAGTCCAGCAGTCAATGATCAAATAAATTTAGGAAAATGTTCACTCCTAGAGGTCCTTGTGTGTCTTGGTCAGGGGAATTTATAGTACTTTCAGCCATCATTACATCAATGTGAGGGAAAAATTCAATTGTTACAAATACATTATATCCTTCATTATAATAATAATAAACAAGGATTAAAGGCTCCATTGTTACAAATAAAAGAGGAAAAATAGGATGGAATGAAGGGAGAGAGAGATCCCCAGCTCAGTGCAGCAAGTATTAAGCTAAGATTTTGGTGAGTGTGTGTTTATAAGGCATGAATGAGGTGAATGTGAGCTATTTTGAGTGAGTGAGATGGGATTAACACCAAGACCAAGGATTTTTTGTGAGTGGTCTGTTTATGACTAGTTGAGAGACATTTATGGGCTGTGTTTGTGTGAAAAGGGGGAGAGAACATCTGAGATTAGATGAGTGTGGGCTAAGGATGATGAGTGGTGAGCTTGAGGGAGGCTAAACCACGAGCAAGATAGCAAACAAACCCAAAATTTCAGAAAGGGTCACTGTCCTTTGGTCAATTATGGGACGTTTATGGAGTAGGAATGTATAAGCAAGGTAGTGAATGTTGGTGTTATGGTGACTATAGGCTGAGAAAGGTTGTGAGTGAGCTCTAGAGAGCTTGGGGAAGCTTAAGGGAAGCTTAATAGGGGCTGAATTTCTGCAGAATGTAGTCAATGACAGAAATCTTTAGAGAGGCCTCCTCCTTCCTCCAGTGGGCTGAGGTGTGTATGTTTTTATAATAGAGCTTTAGAGAAGTATTAATTGACAAGAATCCAAAAACGTATGACTACTCAGAGGTGCTGAATCAAGGTCAGGCTTTCTTGATCAAAAGTAGGAAAATCCATTTTAGGGGGTTGTCTTGCTTCTTTGGGTAATGATGAGATTTTAAAGCTTTTTGCATTAAATGCCAAGATTTTCAGGGCTGAGCTTAATTGTTGTGTATCAAGAGTGAATCCTAATGCTACAACTGAGATTTGGACTCCCAAGAAGTAAGATTTCAACACCCCAAGCCAAATGTCAAGTTCTAGTTTACTTTAGGGGGTTCCGTTGGAGATCCCTTTATGCCCTCCAAACCACATGTTCCTAATTTTTTTCCCTTTAGGATTCATGGGCTTGGCACATGAATCATGTCTTGAATGTTTTTAACATTTAAAGCATCAATTTGTTGAAGTTTGGTTTCAGCTCCCCTTCCGCTGGAGGTGCAGTCTTGAGGAAGATGACAGAGTCCCTTCATTCTTTTGACTTCAACTGATATGACAGCCATTGGGCACTGTTCACGTCAGGCAGAGGGTGGCAGAAAATTGATGGGACAGCCTTTAGTCCATTCTCAAAGGCTTGGTTCTCTTGTATGAGTATCTAGTTGCTCTTTTTGGTTAGGAATGAACAAAGGCTGGTTGCCCACTTTTAAGCCTCTTGCTGGGGGACCTTTTGGGCTGGAACTCTTCTCCATTTCAACACTTTTAGTTGGGCCACATGGCCCTTTCTTTGCTTGGGCTTGTTCCCTACTTCATGAGATTCTTGAGCCTACAAAATGGGCATTAAAGACATGCTTTGCCATGGGTTTTTTACTCCTCATGGGCTTTAGTTGTTAGTAGAAATAAAATGAATCTATGAGCTTTTATGAAATATTTATGATAGATTTTGGGTATTAATTTTCATGGGTTTTAAATAACAACTTGTATAGTTTCTCTATAGATAATCATAATGGACATGTAGGATGAATAATTACCATGAGTTTTAGTAATAAATATTATGAATGTTGTGATGTAAGATAAATAGTGACCATTAGTTCTCATATAAATTCCATGGGTTTATATTATGGTTGAAATAAATAAATGTCATAGGTCCAAAATAAATAATCATAACTTTCCATGGGCTTTTATATTAGTAACACAAATTCATAATTCTCCATGGGCTTGATATATGTTTGCCATGGGTTTTGGAAAATGAATAGTGTTACGTAACATAAATACTTACCATGGGTTTATAATAAGGTATGAAATAAATAAATATTATGGGTTTAAAATAAATCATAACTTTCCATGGGTTTTTATATTAGTAACACAAATTCATAATTCTCCATGGGCTTGATGTATGTTTGCCATGGGTTTTAGAAAATGAATAGTGTCATGTAACATAAATGGTTACCATGAGTTTTATAAGATAGATTTCATAGGCTTGTAATATTGTAGTAATAGGTTTAAGAGCTTAAAACATTGTTGATCATTGGACTTTTAAGTGAAATAATTATGATATAGTATTTTGCCAAGTATTAATAACCTTGGGCTTTTGATAGAATAGTGCCAAGTAGTTAGCTTGGACTTTTAAATATTGCTAGCGAGAACTGGGCTTTGATATTGCCAATGGGAATTGGGCTTTTTTGTGATGTTTTATATCATAACCCAATTTTAGATAATGAGATATGAAACATTTGTGATTAACATAATAATAGAGCAAAAAGAATTTAGGAAAACCCAATAACTTATTAGTGGTGTTTGAAAATAAATAGGTGGTACTCAAATAAAATTAGGTGTAAAAAAAAAAGTACCCTAACAATAAGTAGCATGGCAGAAAGCATGCTTGCTAAATTTAATTCATATTAGGCTAAGGTTAATGTTGTTATGGTTGTTGCTGCTATCTTGGATCCAAGATATAAGATAAAGTTGTTGGAGTTTTATTATCCTAACATTTATGGTGATAATTTTGATTTGGAGATTGAAAAAAATTAAGAATCTTTGTTATGATTTGCTTGATGAGTATGGAGATGTAGATGAGTCCCCTATAGATAATGAAGGAAGTTTTCATATGCCTATAAGTACTTCAATTTATGTGGCACAAATGAAATGTAGGTTGAGTGGGGGAATATCATCTTTTGATTTGTTTGTGAACAATAGTTCAAGTAGTTCAAAGAAACATGGGAGTGCTAGAATGGAATTTGATCATTTCATTGATGAGGGAGTGTTGAAGAGGAATGAAGAATTCGATATTTTGGCATGGTGGAAAAGTAATGGTCTCAAGTATCCTACTTTACAAAGGATTGCAAGAGATATTTTAGCCATTCCTGTCACGACTGTTGCTTTAGAATCTGCCTTTAGCACTAGTGGGAGACTGTCAAGTCCACACCGTAGTAGGCTTCATCCCAAGACTATAGAGGCAATGATGTATGCTCAGAATTGGTTATGGAGTGAAATCAACGATTAGCAATTGACTAATCCGTTTTTATAAAATGAAATCAAAATTGTATTTTTATATTTGCTAGTGATAATTTGATGAAGTTTATTCTATTTTTTAATTCATTGTTGTTGTAGGTTCTTCAACTATGTCTAGAGATTACACATTTCAATCAATTCTTGATGATGGGGAGTCTAATGAAGAGGATGGGAGTTGTGTCATGGCTGTGGAGGATTAGACTTTTTGTATTAATTTAGTAGCCTTTTTAATTTCTTAGACTTGTTGGATTAATTTATTGGTTTGTAATTATTCTAAACTTGTGGGATTTATTTTGTAGCTTTTTAATTTCTTGGACTTGTTAGACTTGTGATACTTATTTCTTGGACTTGTTGGATTTATTTTATTTTTATGTTTAGTAGGTGATTCTAGTTATGATTTATTGATTTAGGATTAAATGGTTATCTTAGTTGTGTGATTTTTAATCTTAGCTATGAATGATAGATTTATAATTAATAGGTGATTTATTGATTTATGATTAATAGCCTATGATTTGGCATTTGGGCCACGTTATATGGGCTTGAATCTGCATGTCATAGGGCTTGAATCTAGGCAAAAATGAATTTAGGCTTCAATTCAAAATTTTTTTTTTTGGGTTGGGCCATGATTTGGGCCGCTGATTGAGCCCAAATCTAGTTGGGCTAAACGAGACTCACGAGGCCCGGCGGGGCGAGTCTGGGCCCCGAATAAAAAACCCGTTTATTAACCGGGCTGGGTCCAAGTAACGGGTCCAAACTCACGGGGCGGGTCTGGGTATGAAAAAACCCAGCCTGAACCCGGCTCGTTGCCATTCCTATGGACGACGACGGCAATGAATTCTTGACATTCATACGAAACTCTGTCCGAGACTCCAAGCCTTTACATCCTCATTTAATGCTTCAACTATATTCTCCTTATTCTTGATAGTTGATACACTATAGTATTCCTCATCAGCCAAATGCAAACCATAGTCTAGGACTCTAGGGTCCACTAGTCTTGGTCCCCCACCCTCTTACTTGTCAATAAAATCTCTTATTCACCAAATAAATTCTATGCAATACTTTTTATTATAATTTATAACTAACACAATAGTTGATGGATCAAGAACCCTTAGACGACCAAAGTAAGTGTCGTTGGACAACCAAAGCACCATAAATACGCATTTAATGCATGAGCCGTTATCAATGGATGCATGGATATACATGTCCGTTAGCAAGATAATCAATCACCTCATAAAGCCACTAAAGGCGTTACAAGAGCCATTAAGACCACCATTGAAGGCATCTAACGGTTAAAGAAGTCAGAGATCTATATAAACCACCTTAGAACCTAAGCATAGGTACATTGATATACATTCATACGAACAGGTAGACAGATACATACATTCACATCCATACATACAGAAATAGATTCTTAGTTCTTACTATTACTCTTTCTCAACATCTAATTTTATCATCGGAGGCTCATTGGCAGGCACCACGCTGGTGACTAGAAGGAGAGAAATATCATTGTTATTCTTTTGCAGGTCTCAGACTCATTCACGTCGGATTCCGTCTGGACGAACCTATCAACTAACAAATTTAGTTTTATCAATAGTAATTTATAAATAGTGTTTATATATATATATATATAAACCTGTTTCTTCCATTTTTTTTTTTTTTTTTTTGCTGAATTTGTTTCTTCCAATTTATTTAGTGATTGACAGTTGATGAATAATTTGAATATGAAGGGCGGAGACTAAAGAAACTAAATTTCAATATAGGAATCCTTGCACAGTTGTATCAAAAACTATTTACATGTAACCATACAAGAGATTCAAATAACTTGTCTCAATATATATATATATATATATATATATATATATATATATATATATATATATATATTCAAATAATTAACATAGACCGGCCCAGTTGTGATCGTTGCCAACATTTTCTATGGTTGAAATTTTTTTGGAAAATCCATACTTATTGTTGAATATTTACAGAAGTGAGAACGCTTCATGAAACTCTTACTTCTACTATCTATGTTATCTTTCAATGGCTTATCTCAAAACAGATTAGTAGTGCAAACTGGCAAATCAATTGCCAACAGTTTTCTTTTTTTCTTTTTCTTATTCTTTGTTTTTCCCCTGCTATTGTATAATATCATGGTTTTGTTTCAATACAGAAAATGCAAAATCTTGTATTATTATCGCTTTGAGGTCCTCCAAGTATAAGGGTGAAAATCATTGTAACTTTCTTGTCTATTGTGTTTGTCAATTTTGATATCAAATTAATATATATATTTTAACAAAATCAATAATCCAAACAATACACAATATATAAATAGGATGAAGATGTAAGCTGGGTAAGTGTGTTTGTGCCTTGGTAATTGATAAGGATAATTCTGTGGTTTCGATGAAGTCGTCCATATTAGGTTGAAGCGACGGTCCTAATGAACTCATTAGCCTCGCTTGCACATTCATGGCCTAACAACGATAGAGTGAAAGTCGGCGGTTCCACCTCAAAGCTGATGGCTGCACCCTGAAGACAACAAACATTTGAATGAGATGACTAGAATATATTGACGAGATATGAAGTTGACGGGGGAAGCTGAAGAGGATAAGCGAACCTTTAACGAGGCTGACATGACTTGACCTCCACGCATAAGCATATAAGGAAATATCTTGTGCTTCACACTTAACCCTAATCAAGAGAGTCCTATAAGGAAAAGATCCCATAAGATATGCAAATTAAAGAAGATCTCTCCCACAAGGAAAGATCTTCTAAGCCAAGAAACGAATTTCAACCCCATGCTACTATAAAAACCCCAAAACTCTCACAAACCAAGGTACGCATAATTCCCCTAGCTCTGGTACTTTAGAGTTGTGAAATTCTTTAACTTAACCTTTAAAGGGTCTTTGGCCGGTACCACACCGGTACTCTCCTAGGGTTTTCGTTGTTTTTGTTTTGTAAGTATTGTCTCGAGCATGTGAGCATTGTGTGACTTACTAACAATTTTTGGCATCATAAGTTGGCGCCGTCTGTGGGAAGTTGTGACTTGTAAGCCATACTATCGCTTCCTAGATAAAGAGTTGCATGGCACTTACTCGTTCGATGGCGACCACCAACAACGTTCAAGGAGACGAACCACGCATGACCGCCCTTGAGAGACAGGTTCAAACTCTCATCGCTGTCGTGGAGCGCCTCACCAAGCAAAACCATGATCTGGAAGAGCAGCTACGCCAAAAGAATGCAGGCCTTAACACTCAGGAGGAAGGCCAAGAAGACACCAGCGCTGAGAGAAGGGACCAAGAAGGGCCGAAAAGTAGCAACACCCCAAGCAGACCAGAACGACAAGACATGAGTCGGCCATCTGTCATAGATACGGCTCCACCTCACATAGTCGCAGAGATGCAAATGATGAAGGAACATATGGACTTTATGATGAACGCCCTTAGAGGACGGGTATCTAACGACCTCAATGACTCAGTCCATCGAACTAATTCGCCATTCACTGCGCTCGTCACTTCGTTCCCCCTTCCACCAAAGTTTCATATGCTGCAGGTGGAAAGTTACGACGGATTCAAGGACCCCCTAGATCACTTGGAGTCTTTCAAGACCTTGATGCACCTTCAAGGGGTGGCAGATGAGATCATGTGTAGAGCCTTCCCTACCACGCTGAAGGGACCCACAAGGATCTGGTTCAGCAGGTTAACGCTGAACTCCATTAGTACCTTCAAGGAGTTAAGCGCCCAGTTCGCCTCACATTTCATTGAAGGACACAGGTATAAGAAGTCCACTGCATACCTGATGAACATTAGGCAGTGGGAGGACGAGACGTTGAGATCTTACATAACCTGCTTTAACAAGAAGGCCCTCTCGATCGAAAAAAGCTGATGACAAGATACTCATGGCTGTATTCACGAATGGGGTACGAAAGGGTAAGTTCCTATTTTCTCTATATAAGAACGACCTAAAGACTATGTCAGATGTGCTTTATAGGGCGACCAAGTACATGAACGCGGAAGACGCATTACTGGCCCGAGAAGAGAAGCCCAAGAAAAGGGAAAGACAGGAAGACGTACAATAGGATAGGGGGCGGAAGATGGCTAGGACCGAAGAACGGCGGGAGGATAGGCACTCCAAGCCCCCCGCAGGGAACTTCACGAGCTTCACCCCGCTGACTGCCCCGATCGACCAGGTTTTGATGCAAATTAAGGACGAAAGAGCCCTGGCCTTTCTTGGCAAGCTGAAGGGAGATCCTAATAAGAGGTCTAGAGATAAGTACTGCTGCTTCTACCGTAATCATGGTCATGACACAACTGACTGCTACAACTTGAAGCAACAAATTGAAGCTCTCATCAGGCAAGGAAAGCTGTAAAGGTTCGTCAACAAGGAAAGAATGGATCCACCTCAAGAGCAGGTTCCCTGACGAGAGAACGAGCGTCCTAGGCTGCCCATAGAAGATATAAGAATAATTGTAAGAGGCACTGCGGCCACTGGTTCGTTCAGAAAAACTCGTAAAACTTACCTCAGGATGGTTCAAAACATCTAGCTAACAGGCTTCGTCCCAGAGATGGCACGGATTGACAACCCCGTTATCGAATTCTCACAAGAAGATGCTCGACGTCTCCACCACCCACACGACGATGCACTTGTCGTTAGTATCCGGGTAAGGGATTACAACACACACCGGGTCCTGGTTGATAATGGTAGCTCAGCTGACATCCTTTACTACCTTCTTTTCCAGTAGATGAGGATTGATAGAGAGCGACTAGTTCCGACGAACGCTCCGCTCGTTGGTTTCGAAGGAACAAGGGTATTCCCCCTTGGCGCAATCACATTATCCGGAACAGTTGGTGACTACCCCCAACAGATCACTAAGGACGTAACATTCCTTGTGGTCGACTGCTCGTCTGCTTACAATGCCATCCTAGGATGACCTACCCTCAATTCGTGGAAGGCTGTAACTTCGACCTACCATTTGATGATCAAATTCCCTACCGATTATGGAGCAGGAGAACTGTGTGGAGATCAGGTAGCTACACGCGAATGTTACATAGCAATGCTAAAGATGGACGATCATCTACAAACCATGAACATAGAAGAACAGTGGACAGTAGTAGAGCCCGTTGAAAAACTTGAAGAATTACTTCTCGACAATTCCAGACTGGACCGAACGACTAAGGTTGGCACCCTCACCAGTCCGCATGTCCGCTAAGCGCTTACGACTTTCCTCAGAGAGAATCAAGACGTCTTCACCTAGAGTCATGAAGACATGCCCGGGATCAACCCTTCAATCATGGTACACAGGTTGAATGTGTCGCACGTCTTTCCTCCTATCTGTCAGAAGAAGAAGGTGTTCACTTGGGAACGAGACCAAGCTATAGTAGAAGAAGTCTGCAAGTTGCAAGAGGCAAATTTCATCAGAGAAATTTACTAACCCGACTGGCTAGTGAATGTGGTGATGATTAAGAAAGCCAATGGGAAATGGAGGATGTGCGTGGACTTTACAGACCTAAACAAAGCATGTCCCAAGGATAGCTACCCCCTCTTGTGGGTTGACGTCCTGGTAGACTTTACGGCTTAGCACCAGTTGCTGAGCTTTATGGATGCTTTTCCTAGTTCAACCAGATCAAAATGGTTGAAGCAAATCAAGAGAAGACTTCATTTGTCATAAGTCAAGGCCTCTTCTGCTACAAAGTAATGTCGTTCGGTCTTAAAAACGCGGGCGCAACATATCAGAGACTCATGAACAAGATGTTTGCACATCAGATTGGGAGGAAAGTCCAAGTGTAAATGGATGACATGCTGGTAAAAAGCCGAAGGGAGGACAATCATTTGGATGATCTCAAGGAAACCTTTGACACCCTTCACTCTTTCAACAAGAAGCTCAATCCAGACAAGTGTGCTTTCGAGGTGATGGTAGGAAAGTTCCTTGGGTTCATGGTGTCTCAGAGAGGTATTAAGGCCAACCCAGACAAGATCCAAGCCATAATAGGGATGGCACCCCCAAAAAATGTGAAAGAAGTACAAAGCCTCAACGGCAAGGTAGTCGCGCTTAATAGGTTTGTGTTGAGGGCAACGGACAAGTGCCTACCTTTCTTTTGCATGCTGAAGAAATCTTTTAAATGGATGGTCGAGTGTCAGCAAGCACTCAAGGATCTAAAGGCTTACCTCTCTTCCCCGCCATTACTAAGCCCCTTAAAACCAAGAGAAGAATTGTTCCTTTACTTGGTTGTATCCCCGGCCGCCGACAGTGCAGCCTTAATCAGAGAAGAAGACTAGGTGCAAAAGCCCGTATACTACGCGTCTATGCCAGCTGGGCACTTCATGGTGCAGAGGAGAGATACCCATCGATGGAGAAACTCGCCTTTACTTTGGTTACAGTAGCCTGCAAGCTCAAGCCATATTTCCAAGCCCACATGGTGATTGTCCTAACAAACAAGCCCTTACGGCGAGCAATGAGCAATCCTGAGGACGCCCAATGAATGACACTATGGGCTATAAAGTTGAGTGAATTTAACGTACAATACTGCCTGCGTATTGCCATTAAGGGGCAAGTGGTCGCTGACTTCATTACGAAGTTCACTAACATGGAATGTCAGGGAGCAAAAGAGTATCCTCAGTGGAGAATACACATAAACGAATCATCCAACAGATAGGATGGTGGAGCAGGCATTGTACTTCATTCTCCAGAAGGGGACGAGATCGAATGCATGGTTTGTCTCGACTTCCCTACGACCAACAACGAAGCAAAATACGAAACTCTAGTTGTGGGACTAGATCTCGCTAAAGCAACAGGGGCCACGAGAGTGGTTATTCATTACGATTCCTAGGTCGACACAAACCAAGTAAACAGTGATTATGAATGCAAGGGCAAGAGGATGAAGAAGTACCTGGAGCAAGTAAAGAGAAGGGTGGACGATCTACAAGCTAAAATTGTTCAAATCCCTAGAGGAGAGAACGAGCAAGCCGACAGTCTTGCCAAGGCCGCATTAGCAGAACTCATGATCACCCCCAACAAGGTACTTTCCTTTGTTCAGCTTTCGCCATTAATATATCCCATCCATGTGCAGGAGATAGGTTCTGAAAGTAACTGGACGACACCATTAGTCTCCTACTTGAAAAACGGCACACTACCAAACAGTAAGGAAGCCGTAAGGAAGCTGAAGGTTAAAGCAGCACGATTCGTCTTGATAAGTGACGTCTTGTACAAGAGAGGCTTCTCCCGCCCATACCTAAGGTGTTTAAGCCCCGAAGAAATGGATTATGACATGAGAGAAGTACACGAAGGGTCTGTGGGAACCACTCAAGGTCGCGTTCGTTGGTACATAAACTGATTCGAGTTGGATATTACTGGCCTACTATGCAGAAGGACGCCCAGACTTATGTCAAAGCCTGCGACAAATTTCAAAGATTCAGCAACATCATCAGATAGCCGACAGAAGAACTGGCCCCGATGATAGCCTCGTGGCCATTCGCTCAACGGGGACTCAACATCATGGGTCAATTCCCAATAGCAATGCGACAACTAAAGTTCCTCATAGTCGGCATAGACTACTTCACTAAATAGGTAGAAGTAGAAGCCTTGGCTACTATTACGGAGAAGAATGTGATAAGTTTCGTTTGGAAAAACATTGACTGCAAGTATGGGATCCCCAAAGTCTTGGTCTCAGATAACGGGAAACAGTTCGACAACGACTCCTTCAGGGATTTTTGCTCACAGTTAGGAATCAAGAACCACTACTCCTCCCCCGCCCACCCTCAAGACAACGAGCAAGTTGAGGTCACGAACTGATCCTTGCTTAAAATCATCAAGACTCGGCTCAAAGGGGAAAAGGGTATATGGCCAAAAGAGCTGCCAAGCGTACTATGGGCATATAGAACAATAGCCAGAACACCTATAGGAGAGACATCGTTTCGACTAGCATATGGAAGCGAGGTAGTCATCCAATAGAGGTTGGACTCACAAGCTACAGGGTGGGTAATCATGATGAAAGAAAAAACGACGAGGCTATATGCCTACAGCTCGATCTACTAGACGAAGTCAGGGCAATAGCTGAACAAAAACTCGCATGTTACTAGGACCTTATGGCCAAGCACTACAACTCCCGAGTCAAACACAGAGACTTCAAGGTTGGAGACCTCGTCTTGAGGAAGGTAATGAGCGCCGCTAGAGACCCCACCCAAGGAAAGCTCGACCCTAACTAAGAGGGACCATATAGAATTACGTCATGGCACAGGAAAGACACCTATCACCTGGAGCCACTAGACGAACAAAAGTTGTACCGTCCATGGAATACCGAGCATCTCCGAAAGTACTACTAGTAGATGATAGCATGAAGAGCAACACTCCTCATTTGCCAATTTATTTTAATTAATTTTTGCTACAATACTTTTTAAAGCCCAAAGGGCAGGTCTTTTTCTTTAAAGAACAATTTTTCTATGTATGCATGCATTTATCATAATAAAAGGAGTTTATTCAGATATGACTGGCATATTTATTTGTTTCTACATGTCTATTCTATGTGTTTATCCATGATTAAGTCCATAAGTGGACGAAGTCATCCCATGAGGATGAGTTAATATTATCGATTCCACAAGGTGGACGAATTCATTGTTAAGTCCATAAGTGGTCGAGTTCATCCCATGAGGATGAGTTAATATTATCAAATCCACAAGTGGAAAAATTCATTGTTAAGTCCATAAGTGGACGAGTTCATCTCATAAGGATGAGTTAATATTATCAAATCCACAAGTGGACGAATTCATTGTTAAGTCCATAAGTGGACGAGTTCATCTCATAAAGTTGAGTTAATATTATCAAATCCACAAGTGGACGAATTCATTATTAAAGTCCATAGGTGGATGAGTTCATCCTATGAGGATGACTTATTATTAAGTCCACAAGTGGACGGATTCATTATTAAAGTCCATAGGTGGACGTGTTCATCCTATGAGGATGGGTTAATATTATTATCAAGTCCACAAGTGGACGCAGTAAAACTACAAAGTCCATAAGTGAACGAGCCCATCAGTAAGTCCTTAAAATGGACAAGTTCATTATTAAGTCGCTAAAAGTGGACAAGTCCATTATTAAAGTAGACGAGTTCATTACTAAGAACGTGTACGTTAGAAAGGTCTTGAGAGGACGAGTTTGTTATTATTAAAATCCACAAGTGGACAAGTTCGACCCATTGAGAGGCCTCGAATTTATTCAAGTCCACAAGCAGACAAATTTGTTGCAATACCCATAGGCAAACGAGTTCATTCCATAATAACACCTTGGTGTTCTTCAAGTCCATAAGTGGACGGGGCTATCACAAGAGTCTACAAACCAATGGATTCTTCCTGATTATCAAATTCTTGAAAAGACATGCGCATAGAAAATAAGCACAATTGAAAGCGACAGGTGCAAAATAATAAAGATGTACCATAAATAAAGCAGTAATTTTAAAAAAGAGCCTAAAACAAAGGGGTGTCTAAAATTGTCTGAGGCTTAGACTAAATATATAATAATTCAAGAAGTAGAAAACTAAGAGGCTGGGGCGTCCGGAGGGTTCTCGTCATCTTTGTCTTTAACGTCCTGAGCTAAAGGGTTCCCAACGTTCAAAGGCTCAGTGGACAGGACCAAAGGAGTGACGGGAGGATCCACAGCAGGTTGAGCAAGGACGATGCTATCATCTTTTGGATCAACTTCCGACTCTGCGAAGTTGTCGGTTTCCTCCTGGATAGTGTCGCTAGCAGGAGTTGACGGCAGGGGGTCGTCCATGATGACCTTGGATAAATCCAAGTGAGGGTAGATGGACTTGACCTGTTTAAGGCAATCCTCAAACCCGTCACCACAGTAGACAGTGCAAGAATCAATAAATGGCTGTGAAGCCTTGAATTCCTTCACGGCGTCAACCCTGGCCATCTCCACTTGCCCGAGAAGGGCCGTCAGCTCTTTTTCTATCGCTGTCTTAGCTTCTTGCTCCTTCTTCTTTTGAAGACCCTTCTCCTCTAGCTTCTCCCTTAGCTCCTTCACCTCTATATTGAGAGTACGAAAGGACCCTTGTACTGCTCTTGCTCGTCGGTCAAGGTCCCATTGCGCTTGTGCAGACGAGCAATCACCCCTTTTTGGGCGACACTCCTATCCTACAGCGCCTTCATGCGACCAACGCCTACAAACAGAACAACCATTAGCTATTGAATAGTGAATAAATAAAAATGAGAAAGAAAAAAAGGAAGAGACGTACCCGGGCAAGGTCAAAAAGGCCTGACGCCCCCAGCTCCTCCGTCATTTGCTCAGCACAAGGGTCCACGTCCTTATCCTTGATGATTAACTCAATCATCTCAACGACATAGTCCTTGTGAGTAAGAAGACGACGATCAGGTCCCTGACTGAGGAGCCTAACGTCGTCATTAGTCCCTTGCCTGCCCTGTGGCTCGGCTTGGGAGGTGACGGCTTTTTAGAGAGTTTATCCTCGGAGGTGACAGTGACTTTCTTGGAAGGACAGTTGTCCTTCCCGTCAGCCTTCCTCTTGGGCGCCCCCTTTTCGATGGCCTTAGGGGCTGACGAGGACGCCTCTTCCTTCCCCTTGGCTTTCTGTTCCTCTTTCCTACGCGCAGTAGCTGCCCTCACTTGTGCCCTCTGCATGGCTACCTCCATTTCTGCAAAGGAAAAATGACAAGCATTAGACCAAGAGACAACAAAAATAAAAAAACGATGGAAGAAAATAAATCACTTACGTTGATGAGAATAAGTGTTTAATCTACGAGCTGTAGGCATTGGCTCCGGACCTTCAGAATATACGTGCAGCGTGTCGAGGGTGATCAAGTCCCTACACTTCTGTTGCTCGAACGGAATTTCAAGGACCTGACAGATGAAGGCCTCCTGCTTGTCAATTATGTTCGGACGAACACTAGCTGAAAAAGGAAAACGACGACATTAAAACACTTAACAAATAAATGGGAAAAGTTAAAGCAAAATCTGACGGTGCTAAACCTGAATCCTTGACAATACCCCAAGTATTGTCAAAACCATAGGGCATTGTAACCCACTCTTCTAAACGGTACACCCAATCCATCCCTTGAACGAAGAAGTATCTACCCTTCTAGTTCCTGTTTGAGTCAAGCATGTCTGACACAAGCCTTAAACTTTTCTTCCGTGCAGCAAAGTGGTATATTCCTTGGGACATGACAATGTATTGAGGTCTATAGCAATAAAAGAACTCGTCCAACGAAAGCTAACGGTTCCCACCACTCAGACGACCCCACAAAATCTCAGCCCCTATAAAGATCCTCCAGGCATTTGGAGCAATCTGGCTGATAGATAATCGAAGAAAATTAGCCAACTGACGGTGCCACACCGTTAGTGGCAACCTTAGTCCCGCTGCGAACATAGCATCGTACATGCCAACGTCTGCAGTCTTCCCTAAGTAGCACTTCTCGAATTTCCCAGGGAGACGAATCGGGATATGATCAGGGATCTAGTAATGATCCCTCAAATTCTTAATATATTGACCGTCATCGTCGGCAAGAAATCGTTGACAGTCCACATTTTAGGAAGGATAAACGGACAGGCATGCCCATTCCCAAGGCTTTCTGAACTTCAAGCTTCGAGGGTTCTCTCGTCAGTATCACCCTCGTCCCCGTCATCCTCTTCTCCCTCATCACCTTCAACCTCTCCCTCATCTATCTCCTCTTCCTCACCTCCCTCTCCAACACAACTCTTCACTTCCTCGTCAAGAGAATGGGCTGACGTTTCCCTCTCTGACGACCAGGAAAGGCCCTCCTCAGGCTCATGACCTGTCTGGAAGACCTCGTCGTAGCCTACTCCCTCACGAACTGACGACTACTCACTCGTCATTTCTCTAGACATCTATTTACCTACAAGCGACGGAGGTATTCTAAGTGCCTAAGTTGACGGCCTCTTTAAAAGAGGTAAACGATGAACTAGAAAACAAAGAAGAGAGGTAGAATGAAGGAAAGGAAATGGTGCCTTTCCAAGTAGACGGTTCCTTGAAAGGTGATGGTCTCAGCAAAAGAACGAAGGCAACAAAGTTAGCAAGGTGACTAGAGCAAAGTTCTTGGAATAGCAAAGCTCTCTCTATGAAGATCAACAATGATGAAATAGGAGAAAATGAGGAAGGAATTGAGATATATATAGGATGAAAAGTGCACAAAAGACGAAGCAACACCCTTGTTCAGAAACAGAGCCAATCCACTTAAGCCACGTGTCCAAGCAATTAATAAAGGCTACTCAAGGAATCACCCATAAATGTGCTCTCTTTTTTTCGATAAATAAAATAATAAATAGTGAAAAAGGAGAGAGCATAACCCGTTGGCTAAAGCCGATGGGGCTATGGAGTAGGAGGCAGATGATAAGGATAATTTTGTGGTTTTGATGAAGTCATCCATATTAGGTTGAAGTGATGGTCCTAATGAACTCGTTAGCCTCGCTTGCACATTCATGGCCTAACAATGATAGAGTGAAAGTCGACGATTCCACCTCAAAGTTGACGACTGCACCCTAAAGACAACAAACATTTGAATGAGACGACTTGAAGATATTGATGGGATATGAAGTTGACGGGGGGAAGCTGAAGAGGATAAGCGAACCTTGGACAAGGCTGACATGACTTGACCTCCACACATAAGCATATAAGGAAATATCTTGTGTCACACGCTTAATCCTAATCAAGAGAGTCCTATAAGGAAAAGATCTCGTAAGATACGCAAATTAAAGAAGATCTCTCCCACAAGGAAAGATCTTCTAAGCCAAGAAATGAATCTCAACCCAATGCTACTATAAAAACCCCAAAACCCTCACAAACCAAAATACGCATAATGCTCCCAACTCTAACACTCTAGAGTTGTGAAAATTCTCTAACTTAACCTTCGGAAGGTCTTTGGCTGGTACCACACCGATATTCTCCTAGGGTTTTCTTTGGTTGTTGTTTGGCAGGTATTGTCTCAAGCACGTGAGCACTGTGTGACTTACTGACGATTTTCGGCATTATTAGTAATAAAGTAATTTATAGCATTTTGCCATGTTAAAATAAAATACATATAATCCAAAAAACAGTTAGTTACTGACAAATTTGACACCTATTCTTAGCAAATGAATGAAAAAACAACAATAACACGTATTCTTTGACAATTAACATCGACTTAGACTGACTGTATATAAACCGAGACATTAGGAAGCTCGAAAAAAATGTAAAGTTTGAAGCGCGCATAACATTGTTCTGAAACATGAATCCTATGCACCGAAAAAAATATGGTCAAAGAAAACCATGTGGACGAGTTTTTAAATTCAAAATTACCGGTTATTGACTTTCTCACTCTACAAGATTGACCTTATATATAGCTTCCGGCCTCAATTGTTCACTGAGTAAGTTTGGCACGCCTACTATTTCCACGACTTCTCCACGTGGTGACTTGTAAGTGATGGAATTACGAACCTACATTTTTTTTTTCATCACTTACAACTCGCCACATAGACGAATTGTGACCAAAATTGTGAAAATTGTTGCGGTAATTGGCTAACTTTTATTAACTCTTCAAAACTCAAATGTGTTCATTGCACCCCAAGTTTCCAACCAAAATGTTTTACACCTCTCTTTTTTTCCATATGAGTTTCCTTGCACGCTTCCTTACAAAGACACAATCCATCAAGTGTTTGAAATTTGCATTGAACATTTCCTCCAAATTTACGAGTTACCATCTCTTTCTATAAATACCAAACTTTTCAGCCCAACTTCACATCCTCATTTATCTATGAACAAAGATAAATACTACCATATACATTCATGGCTAGAGAACTCCAAGCTTGCCGTTTTATTGTCCTAGTCCTTTTCTTGGGCTTTGTTATGGTGTTCTCTACCATACAAGCACGCACTTTGCATGCCCCAAATCATCACCATCACCACCGTGCAATGACGAAACCAATGAGTCCAAGCCAATTAGCAGGGACGGATCATTATTTTGCTGAAGTTCTCGACCACTGGGGACGCAAGCATTCCGGTCCAAGCGATGGTGAAGGGCATTAAGTTTTTGATGATTCACACTAACTCCGATGAAACTAGATCTCCAAATAGTGCCCCTCATGGTTTAAATACAACACAGTGAAGTGTGTCACAAGGCGCATGCAGTACTTCAACATAGAAGTTTGGTTTTGTAGTTTTCTGTTTCCCTTTATGTTTTTTTTTTTTTTTTTTTTTGTAATTCACTATTTCCTTACTCCTTAGATCTCTGAATAAAACTGCATGTTTGTTCTTTTGGGTACTCTATGAATTGTTGTTACCAGGTTTTGACGTAGTGCCATGAGAAACATGAATTGGTAGTGTTAGCGTTTGAGAAACAGAGTGCTATGGAAGTATAAGTGTTGAACAAATTGATGTGCAATATAAGTAATATGAATGCAAAACAAATAAAATATAGTGGGCTATATATAGACGGTTGGGTTGCACAATAACGGCTTCTCTTCTCTTTTTGTTTTTCTTTTTTTTCATTTTTTTTTTATTTATTACATTTGAGGGATCACTGCTCGATCTTGTGAGTAAGTTGGTCTCTTTGAATGATATTTTGGAAGGTCAAGTAAAAACATATATTATTGCTTGTTAGTTGATCTTTTTTGGAGGATTATTGTGATTTAGGAATAATCAAATACTCATAATTAAGCATTTTCTCTTTAATTTTTTTTTTTTTTAGATAGTTACAATATGTTACTAATCTTATAGCTCAAACATTTTTTCCCTAAACCCCCAAACACTTTGTGCATACACACTTATCAATCAACAACACACACTTTATATAATATAGGAAAATGTTAACAGATGCCCTAAGGGCATTGATTTTGGAACTAATTTAAAAAAAATTTATGGGAAAATGATAAAACAATTAAGTTTTTTTATAGTTTCTTATATTTTTCATGAAAGTGGTATCAAAACTTTTCTAATATAGTTTATTCAATTGTCCTAAGAGCATCCGATAGAATTTCCCTATAATATATTATAAATAAAATAAAATGAGAGAGAGAGAGAGAGAGAGAGAGAGAGAGAGAGAGAGAGAGAGAGAGAGAGAATAATTACATGGCTCATTGAAGATAATGAACAAATTAAAAACACACTTAATTAGCATACAAAAGAAAATTAATTACTTTCTTAATTAATTAATTAATCTCTACTCTAAAATTAAGGGAAATTGTCCAGCTGGTTTATGAATAAGATGGAATAAATCTTTTTAGTTCCCAACATTACCAAGGCAAACGGTTTTCAATGAGATTTTTCAATACAACCTGTAGTGAGATAGTCTTTATTCTTTAAATTAAAACATATATAGTTGTGGAGGTTGGTCTACATATGCCCACAGCTCATCCCAAACTATTATTAACATCTAGAGCACAGTTATAAACACAGCATATTCACACAAAAGTTTATAACTTAATGAGGGTTCGAATGAGGAAGGAAAGCTTAGTACACTGTAGCACAGTGCACTCCTCACAACACTTATTTTTCTGTTTTTTTAATAAAATTTTTAATCATTAAAATTTCAAAATTGGAAAAAAATAGAGAAAAGTTGATTCTTCATAAAATAGTTAGTTGGTTTAAATAAAACCATGAGATTTGAACCAGAAATGAAATGAGATTTTGAAATAGGGCACTTACTAAAATAGGGCTGGAGAATGACATGATGAAAAAATAAACCATAAATTAAAAGGATATGTATCATAATTGAGAAGCGAAATAAGTTGTCTACAAGTATATATATGGTAGAACATGTTGATTCTCATAAATCATAATATTAAATCAACATAACTTTGTAATCTCTTTTATCTATTGAATAATAATTTACATATTCTCATATACACTGAAGTGCATGGTAGATCAATTTTGACATTATTCCTCTTCATCCTTTTTTTTTAAATAACAATCTAGACCTACTTCTACTTGTGGTGGACCAAGTGATAGTTAAAGTACAACTAGTATTCCTCAGCAGCCAAATGCAATAGCCACTAGTCAAGTTTCTTCTCAATAAAATCTCTTACTTATTCACCAAATAAAAATTTAAAAAAAAAAAATCCTATGCAATACTTTTAATTATAACTACAACAATAGTGTTTTATATTAAACCTGTTTCTTCCAATATTTTTAGTGATCCATCAATTGAATGAATAATTTGATGATGAATAGGGCTTTCCCTTAAGAAACTAAATTTAAAAATAGGAATTCCTGTACCAAAAACTATTTTCTCTTTTTTTTTTTTTTTTTTTTTTATAAAAAAACTTCTTCCTTTATCCGGAAAAAAAAAGGTGGTGCATTGCTGGCTCTGAGGGTTTTTAATTTTCATTTATATCGAATATCACTTATTGGGTGGATATTCTTTCAGATTTTTTCCTCCTTGACTTCCCCTTTCTTTTTACACTTTGAGGAAATTAATTTCAATCTTTTAGACGGCCCATAAAAAGTTAAAACAGCAAGAGTAATAGACCATGTGCTGTTTAGATAGTTGAATATTTACAGAAACCTAGTGAAAATCTTACTTCTACGGCATATGTTATCTTTCAATGGCTTATCTTAAAAAAGATTAGTAGTCAAATTGGTTGATCAATTGCCAACATGGTTAATAGTATTTTCCATGTTAACATAGAAATATAATCTGAAATCAGTAATTTACTCAAAATGTTGACACCTATTCATAGCAAAGGAAGAAAATAAACAATAATGATCCTTATTTTTTGAAATTTATAGAGTTTTAATCTATGATGTCCGCTTACGATGATTATGCTTTTTATCATCAAACTAAGATATCAATTGATTTTTGGTATAGGCGGAGATTGAACCCCAGATCTCTTATTCAGCCAATCAAAGACTTAGGTTGAGTTTGGATTGCACTAAAAAAAGAAAGAGTTTGCATTTGGCTTTTTTTTTGGGTCTCGTGCACTGTTCACGAGACCCGCAAATACAAAAAAACGCAAATGATAAGTTGAAACTGGATCCTACGATACTATTCACACATTTAAAAATTATTTTACTACAGTGTTTTCAGTAATAAACAATATCTAAACAGACCCTTAATTAGTTAAGTTAGCTAAAACCTCCTACATGATCTGTACTTGATACAAAGGAAGCACAAAAAAAAAAAAAAAAAAATGCAAAATTAGAAGCGTTACATGATCAGAAATGTAAAGCATATGCACCGAAAAAAAATATGGTCAAAGAAATCTATCTGGCGGACGGGAATCTAAATTCCAAATTACCTGTTCATGGCTTTCACACTATACAAGATTGACCTTAACTTCCAACCTCAATTGTTCACTCTTCAAAACTCAAAAAATGTTCATTGCTCCCCAAGTTTCCAATCTAATTGTTTAACCCATCTCTCTTTTTCTCCATATGAGTTTCCTTGCATGCTTCCTAACATAGACACAATCCCAATTCCCAAGTGCTTGAAATTTGAATCGCACATTTCCTCCAATACTATTCAAAGAAGCATAATTTTTTCTCCATTTATACAGTAACCATCTCTCCCTATAAATACCACACATTTACAGCCCAACTTCACATCCCATTTTCTCTATCAACAAAAGATAAACATATAATATACTACATTCATGGCTGGGAAACTCCAATCTTGCCGTTTTGTTTTCCTGGTCCTTTTCTTGGGCTTTGTTATGGTATTCTCTACCACACAAGCTCGCACTTTGAATGCTCCAAATTATAACCATGCCATGATGAAGCCCATGAGTCCAAACCAAGCCAAACAGGGTCATTATTTTGTTGAAGTTCTTCACCTCTGGGGAATCAAGCTAAACCAAACCCCACATCCTCCCTCCTCCAGCGGCCCAAGTGGTGAGGGACCAGGGCATTAATTTGTTAATGATGCACACAGACACCAGTCGATGGAGCTAGATCTCCAAATAGCACTCTTCATGGTTTCAAATACAGCATAATAAGTGCCACAAGGCGCAATTCTGAAACATAGAAGTTTGAATTTTTTTTTTTTTTCCTTCTTTTTTTGCTACGAAAGTGTCATTGTATCCTTAGATCTCTTAATAAAATTATTAATTGCGTGTTTTTTCTTTTGGGTACCCTATGAATTGCTGTTATTGCGTTTTGACGTAGTGCCATGAGAAACATGAATCTGTAGTGTTAGAATTGTGAGTACGGTAAGCACGTGTATTTTTTTTCCTTCGGTTACCCCACATTTTTTTTTATTATAAATACTTTAAGCATGTATTTTCTCAACACATTTAAAACCACTGTTTTCATATCATTGAAGACCAATACTTAAACACCGCTACAAAACGGTCCTAATTGTTGTACAAATATGTTTGTACTTTGCAACAAATAAAATATTGTGAGCCTATAGCCTGTTGGGTCATGCAATAACAACTTCACAACAAATAAAATATTGTGAGCCTATAGCCTATTGGGCCATACAATAACAACTTCACTAAAATTCAAGGTGAATGAGAGACCAATGTAGCGTATCAAGTTCAATTAGATCATACGGCTTCAAGATATATCCATCTTCCCATTTGGAAGTAAGCTAATGAAATCATATTGCTAAGGAGGGAGTTGGATGTTAGCTTATAAGTGTCTAACTTATTTTGGGAGTTTTGAGATGGACTTAGGGCTTACATTTACAAGGTTTTTATTTACGTTCTCTTTCCTTTAATTACTTCTAAAAAAAAAAAAATTCAAGTTAAGATTTTCTAAAAAAATTTGATAATTACAATTTACAACAATGAGAGAAGAGTGATATGAATTAATTCTTCTCATAAAAGAGATTAAACAGTATTGAGGTATAACAATACAGGACTCTTGGTAAGTATAGATTTACTTTTTTTTTTTTTTTTTTTATACAAGATAGAATTCTACTCTAACCTAATCTAAGTGTATATGTGTGTGAAGCTCCCTCCTAGAGACTTGAATCCTGACCCTTGCCCCCCACACCCCACAAGCACTTATACTTGTGGAGTGACTATCACACCAAGAGTGTGCGGTGGTAGTATAGATTTACTTTAATATAAAGAAAAGCATAATGTTTCACCAATGTTTTTGCATATCTTTATGCCCAAAACAAACTTTGATCAGGGCACATTTCTAGGCCTATAAATATATATAAATCATAGTTCCCTGAAATGCCTTTTTTGTTTTGTTTTGTTTTGTTTTTTCTTATATATTTTTTTTTATTTCTCAAATGAACCAGTTAGCTTTATTTTTTTTTTCATGGGTAGTTGGATTTATTAAGAAACAAACAAAATAAAAATATTTATTTACAAGCTACAATCGAAAGCTGAAAGGACAACAGCAGCCATGAATTCTTGACATTCTCATGAAACTCAGACCAAGACTCCAAGCCTTTATTTCTGTCCATATTTGTCCTTGATGTACTCTAGTATTCCTCAGCACCCAAATGAGTAGCCAAGTTAATTTTCCTGGTCTAGCGGTCCACTGGTCCCCCTGTTTCTTCTCTATTCGCAAAGAAAACAAAAGTTTTATGCATTACTTTTTATTTTAATTCAACAAAAGTAATTTATAAAAAGTGTTAATCTTAGACCTGTTTCTTCCAATAGTTTTAGTGATCCACCGTTTGAATGAATAATTTTGAATATGAATAGGGCCATCCCTAAGGAAACTGAAATTAAATGTAGGAATACTTTTTCCAAAAACTATTTGCATGCAACCATACAATATTTTCATGCCCCCTCCCCCTAATGTGTTTAAGCTAAGAGAAATATCATGTCCATAACATTTTCACAAAATTTTCACATTAAATCTTAAATATTAGGTTGTAATTGTTTGTTATTGGAAGGGAAAAAAGTAATTTTATTGGTAGATTCAAATTAGAACTAGTAACAACCTACCACTTAAGATTTGTTATGAATATTGTGATAGAGTTGTGAAAATGATAAAATTGTCAGTTTATCCTCTCTCTCTCTCTCTCTCTCTCTCTCTCTCTCTCTCTCTCTCTCTCTCTCTCTCTCTCTCTCTCTCTCTCTCTCTCTCTCTCTCTCTATATATATATATATAACTTCTTCCTTTAATCCATTAAAAAATGAGAAATGTTATATCCATAACATTTCACAACAAATCCAAAGTGGTAGGATGTTACTGGTTGTTATTAGTGAGAAAAAAAAAATGTAATATCAGTGATAGATTCAAATTAGAACCAATAACAACCAATCACCTAATATTTGTTGTGAAAATCTTGTGGATATAGCAATTCTTTTAATATATATATATATAATCCTTTTTGTGTTGTATTGCTATCATAGGAGCATTTTTAATTTCTTTGAAAAATTTATCTACAATACATTAAGTATATTACATTAGATTTCTCAATTAATTTCAAACAAATGGCTCTATTGATAAATGAAATACAAACAATAGTATTGAGGGGATATTCTGTCAATTTTTGCCTTCCTAGGCTTCGTCTTCCTTTTTGGTAGTTATTTCATTTAGACAGTCAATAAAAACAGCAAGAGTAATAAAACATGTGCAATTTTTTAATCTTTGCCATTAATATCTTTTATTGAAAATTCCGTACTTATTGTTGAAAATTTACAAAAGCTGTAAGAGAATCTTACTTCTATTATTCTATATAGTAGAAGTCATCATTCAATGGCTTATCTAAAACCAGACTAGTAGTGGATATTGGCCTATTAATTGGAAAAAATTTAGGACTACATAGTGACGGCTCCAGAATTTTTTTTTTTAAGGAGGCAATGGTGGAGCTAGAAATTTATTATGGGAACAAAAAAAAAAAAAAAAAAAAAATTACATGTACAACTTCCATATTATATATATTATACAATAATCTAAAATAGTATTCTAAATATAATTTAGTATAAATATCGGTAAGAAAACAACTATTAAATGCATAAACAAATATAATTAAATAACTAGTAATACACATGGTCAGTCTCTTGGAGTCAGACTAATGGTAAATGTGAAACTAAGAAGAAAAAAAATAGTAACTGGTATAAGTTTTAACTTTTGAAATGTATGACTTCTTAATTATACACGTGATCAGTTTCTTGAAATTGGAACAAGTAGTAAAAGATTTTTTGAATTTGGAAGTCTATAGAGCATTAATCAAATTACTTGATCAAATAGAGAGAAAAACTAAGAAAACATAGAAGGAAAAAAGAAAGATAGAGAGTATGAGGAAAGAATCACAGATATAGATACAGATCTATTGGTTGTAACAATGGTGTATTTTTTTGTTGATGAAGAAGAAAAGTGTAGGGAAAAACAACTTTTTTTTTCTATCAATGGAAAAGTAAGCCAAAGTCTTGGATTTTTTTTTTTTAACAAATAAGCAAAAATTTGAAACATTTTTTCTTTCTTTCTTATAAAGTTAAATATTTTAAGAGTAATGCTATTGACACAACACTTTCACAACAAAACCTATGTGGCAAGTTGTTAAAGGTAGGAAAAAAGTGATGTTAGTTGTAGGTCTTAATAAAAACCAGTTACAACTTGTCACTTAACCTTTATTATTAAGTTATCATAAAAATATTGTGAAAGTAGCATTAAAATGATCATATTCAAACTTATATCAGCTGGGTTTAAACAAAATTTAAGGTTAGGAGGTTCAAAATTTTATTTTAAGGGCTAAAAAAATTTATTAAAAATTATATATATATATATATATATATATATATATATATATATATATATATATATAAAATTAATTATGGCCAAGTCAGGGGGTTCATTTGAACCCCCTGGCCTTAAGGTAAAGCTGCCCCAGGACTACAACTACTTTATGTTCACAACTATTTAATGTGGCTGGTAGTGAGCAGTGGAAAAAATAGTAGTCCACGTGAGAGTGACACAGGCAGCCAGTCACAATTTACTATATAAAATAGTTGTAAAAACATATGTAGAATTGGTTGTGATCATTGGCAATGCAGGTTTATTTTTTATTTTTATTGTATAATTCCATTGCTTTGTTTCACGGCAGATTTACAGAAAATGCAAAATTTTGTAGTTTCACTTTGAAGTCCACCAAGTGCAATGTGCAATTGCATTTTGATGTTAGAAACAAAAATTTTAAAGGTTAAAAGTTAAAAGGTTTTAAGAGTTAAGATTAAAAGTATAAAATTTAACTTAGAATCTAACCTCTTAAAAGTGGGCAAAACTTAGCAGTGGTGCCAAATCTCAATCCTAGATTCAAAACGATGTCATTTGCAGTTTTGACATATATTGAAAAATGGGTAAACCTTAAATATAGTACTTATGTGTTGTTTCTTAAACTCTCCTTTTAAAATTCAGTTATGTAGTTACTTAACAAAAAACACATTTCCATTTCATGAGAAAAAAGTCATATAGCTGAATTTTAAGAGAAGAATCTAAAAAATAGCACCTAGGGTACTGTATCTAAGCTTTGTCTTTGAAAAATAATAATAACAGTGACACTATTCTTTGACAATCAAAATCGATTGTGTTAGATGCTTAAAGTAGCTTTAGATATTGATTTCATATTGTTTTTTTTTATTAACAAAGCTATTGACTTATTCCGCACCTAGGTGTCCGTTTGGGAACAGCTTAGTGTCCGTTTGGTAAAAATCATTTTTGCCAACTTATTTTACTATTTAGCTTATTTTTGCTATTATTTATAGGTTTCACTGCAATTTTTGGTACTATTTATAGATCTCACTGTACTATTTCAACTAACTTTTATCTTTATCTATAGTACTTTCAGCAAAAAAATTTCAATTTCAGCAAAATAAGCGGATCCCAAACATACCCTTATTTAGTTGAAACTGAAAACTTTTTATTGAAAGTACTGTAGATAAAGGTAAAATTTTGTTGAAATAATATAGTAGGACCTATGAATAGTACCAAAAAGTGCAGTGGGACCAATGAATAATAGTAAAAATAAGTTAAATAGTAAAATAAGCTGTCTTTTTTAAGCCATGCCAAACACAACCCTACTCTAAAACTTGAAGCATATGCACTGAAAATTTTTGGGTCAAAGATGGGAATCTAAATTATTTTAATTATCCGGTATTGGTTTTTCTTATTCTATAGTACGAATACTAATAAAGTGGCATTAATAGTGAACTAATGTAAAAATAACAATATTATTTTAATTATAATTTGCAACATTAATAGTTGTGAAAAAAAATTGTGAGAAATTTTATATATCTAAACTTACACTTTTTTGTTAAAATTTATTTACAGATATTATAGCATCTCAAGATTCTCAACTTATAGCGTATATTTCATAATAATTGATATTTATTATTAAGCTAAGATACCAATCGATTTTTTATATAAGCAGGATTGAAACCTTATATCTTTTATTACAAAAGACTTTACTAGTTAAGCTAATTGGAACTCATCCCAAATTTACTCTTAGTCTTAGATAAGCCTTAACATTCCACCTCAATTGTTCACTCTTCAAAAATGAAAATTGTTCGTTGTTCCCCAAGTTTCAACCCCAATCGTTTAACCTATCTCTTTTTTCTCCCTCTTTAGTTTCCTTGCACGCTTCCTAGCATAGACTCATTAGTCCATCAAACGTTTAAAATTTGAATCATACATTTTCTCCGATTCCATTCAAAGCATTATTTTCCCATTACCATCTGACAAATCTAAGAGTTACCATCTCTCACTATAAATATACCAAACATTACAACCTAACTTCACATCCCAAGATATCTATCAACAAAGATAAATACTACTACATTCATGGCTAGAGAACTCCAAGCTTGCCGTTTTATTGTCCTAGTTCTTTTCTTGGGCTTTGCTTTGGTTTTCTCTACCATACAAGCTCGCAATTTGCATACACCAAATCATCAACTTCACCACCATGCCATGATGAAGCCCCTGAGTAGAAGCCAAGCAGGGAATGGTCATTATTTTGTTGAAGCTTTTGACCTCTTCGGACTCAAACATTTCGGCCCAAGCGACCCAGTTGGTCATGAATCTGTTGATGAAGCACCCTGAATGAATCACTGATGAAGCTAGATCTCCAAATGGTACTCTTCATGATGTAAAATACAGCATAAATAAGTGTGTCACAAGGCGCAATACTTAAACATAGAAGTTTGATTTTGTTTTTTTTTTTTTTTTGGCCAGAAAAAAGTATCATAGTATCCGTAGATCTCTAAATATTATTAAATGATCTTTTGGGTACCCCATGAATTGTTGATGTTCTGCCATCAAAAACAGGAATTGGAAGATAATAATAGAAAAAGGACATCGATAGTGTATATTATCTATACACATTACTTATTTCATGTTTTAAATGTGAGCATCTTTCCAAAAAAAAACAAATGTTTAAAATATGGACAACAGTTAAGAGAAAAAATAAGTGTACATCATACATGAAATTGTAATCATTGTATGCAGAATTTACAAGAAGGAGTATGAAACAATATTTTTTGAACATAAAAAGTAACAATCAAGAGGTGTCATACAAGGTCACATCAGCTTGGTCAACCCACTAATCTTCTCCCATGTTTAGCCCCCTCTTTTGTTTGTCAATTATTTTTCTACCTACCATCTTGACATTTTTGCCTTCTTCTCATCTCCCTTAAATGTAATTTTGTGAGGAAATTGATGGATTTAATAATAACGCGATAAAATTGGAGTTAAGTTATGTGTTTTTTTTTTTATAATAAAAAATTTGTGATTTTTTATAAATAAAGATTTGAAAAAGGTATTTCAAATCACAGCTCATGGATTGCTTTTTCGAAAGAGAAATGATATGTCTACAACATTTTTACAACAAATCCTAAGTGGCAGGTTGTAACTAGTTGTTATTGTTGGGGCAAAAAAGTAATCTTAGTGTTAGTTTCAAATTTGAACCAATAACAATTAACCACCTGTGATTTGTTGTAAAAATGTTGTAAAAATATTGTAAACGTAGCATCTCTCTTTTCGAAAACACAAGTGTCACAGTAAAATTTGTTTTTACATCACGATTTTTCGCAACAAACCTTTTTTTTTCTTCTCTTTTCTAAATTTACCAACTAGGTATAGCCCATTTTCAAAATATTGAAGTGACTATTTTTTAAACACCAATAGCTAATCCAAATGGGAAAACTTCACTACCAGCTAGGAGTGTGCATCAAATTCACTAATCTAATGAAATAGACTTAACCCAACTCAACTTAACCCGACACCCCTTGTTGGATTTTCATGGGTTGGTGGATTGATTTTTTTTTTATTTTGGTTCAAGTTGGGTTGGATTTGTGTTAATAGTTTTTATTTTTTGTTTCAATCAATATAACCAGACCAACCCGGTAATATAGATAAGTTAATTTGCCACAATTTTTTTTAAGTTGGATTTATATTGGTATTTTGAGAATTATTTTTTATGGATTTGAAAATTTTGAATGTAGTTTAGGTATATTTTATGGATTATAATAATTTAATCAAAAAAAGTTTCTTAAGGCGTAGCAGGCTAGTCCATCCTAATTAAGGTGCTTGGTGTAAACAAGTCCAGTGGTGGAATGGGCTGAAGGAAACGACAAGGTAGCTTCATTCTTTAGAAAATCAGTACTTATCTTTCTCAAAAAAAGAAAGAAAAGAAAATCAGTACTTATTGTTGAAAATTTACAGGTCTCATGAAAATCTTGATTCTATGGTAGATGACTACACGTTATCTTTCAAAGGCTTTTCTTAAAAACAAATTGGTAGTCCAAATTGGCCTGATCAATTTCCACATATGCAAAGATGTACATGTACTACTGCAACAATTTTTCCAACCCTTCTTAATTTCATGATGTTGTTTCATCATGGCAAATGTAAATTGTAGTTGGTAAAACAAAAATCGCATACCTTACAATTTGGGAGTAATTTTACTTTCGGATCCTCCAAACATAAGTTTTAAAATCATAAAATATGACATCTTGTAATTCCGCAACTTTCTTGGCTAGCATTTGTGTTAGTCAATTTTAATATCAAATTATTTTCTATAGATAACATTATATGATTTGTTAGCATTATATGATATTTCCAAAAATAGATAACTTAATGTGTGCCCTAAGGGCACACATTAACCGAACCCAAAACTAGTCAATAATTGGTGCAATGCACGATAATACAACTATAATATTTTCTTTTGTCTAAATATGAAATTTGATAATTACGATAGTTATTATTAGGTATTATTTTGATTGTGCTTTTATAAGAAATTAAATATTCTACCATTAGCCATTTATTAATATTGTGTTTGTATTGGAAATTATATATTCTCTCATTAAAAGAGAATATTAGGTATTGTTTTGATTGTCTTTTGTGCCTATCAATTTTGATATCTAATTTTTTTTTGTAAGATAATAAAATTAATAATCCGGAAAATACACAAAGCATATGTAAGATGAAAAATTCAGCAAACAAATATGTAGGATGAATACATAAGCTGGCAAAGTGTTTTGGTCCCTATTTTATAAACAAATTAATAGCATTATATGATGTTAACATAGAAATATAATTGTTAATTTTACCACCAATATATATATATATATATGTATGTATGTATGTATGTATGTATATAATAATTGTTAAGAATCTTGTAACTCAATTAGTTGGCATCTTCTGATGTTTCCAAAACATCCAAGTCTATCTTCTCTTGTGGCCTCATTATAGCTATCAAATCTTACATATATTCCAAAAAAAGAAACCTGTTCTTGAAAATAGAAAAATGGGGAAAAAAAGCAATTGTCAAACATAACCTAACAGTTTTGACACTTAATCTTAGCAAAGAAAAAAAAAATAATGACGACACATTGACGCCTATTCTTTGACAATCAACATCTTGTTAGTTGTTAGAGCAGTTTTCGATATTGACTTGAATACTTGATACTAAAAGACACAAAGAAGCACGGAAAAAAATAAATGCAAAGTTAGTAGCATTGACTCTACAAGGTACCTGGTTTGAAACATGTAACATATGCGGTCTAAATTCCAAATTATCCGGTCTTAGCTTTCTCACTCTTTTGAGGCGGCACAACATAATCACTAGTAGTAATAAAAATGGTGTCAACAGTACACTCGTGTGAAAATGATATTATTGCAGTCATAACTTGTTATATCAACTATTGTGAAAAGTATTGTGAAACGTTTTGTGTCCCCCATATTACTCCTTCAAGATATGCCTAACTTTCCACCTTAATTGTTCATTCACTCTTCAAAAATCAGACTTTTTCGTTGCACCCCAAGTTTCCACCACAATTCTTTAACCCCTCTCTTTTTCTCCCTGTGAGTTTCCTTGCATGCTTCCAACATAGCATAGATACATTCCCTCAAATGTTTGAAAATTGAATCGTACATTTCCTCCAATTCCATTCAAAGCAATGGTTTCCCATTAATACAGACAAATTTACGAGTTATCATCTCTCCCTATAAATACCAAACATTACAGCCCAACTTCACATCCCAAATCGCAATTTATCTATCAACAAAAGAAATACTGCATTTCATGGCTAGAGAACTCAAAGCTTGCCATTTCCTAGTCCTAGTTCTTTTCATAGGCTTCGTTTTGGCATTCTCTACCATACAAGCCCGCAATTTGCACACACCAAATCATCACCACCACCATGCCATGATGAAGCCCATGAGTCCAAGCCAAGCAAGGACGGATCATTATTTTGTTGAAGTTCTTAACCTCTGGGGAATCAAGACTTCTGGCCCAAGTGACCCAGATGGGCATTAATTTGTTAATGGAGCAGATCGGATGAATCACTGGTGAAGCTAGAATAGAACTCTTCATGGTTTAAATACAGCATAATAAGTGTGTCACAAGGCCCAATACTTAACATAGAAGTTTGGTTTTGTTTTTCTTTTTTGCTAGAAAAAAGTATCATTGTATCCTTAGATCTCTTAATAAAATCATTAAATGAGTATCTATTGGGCACCCCTTGAATTATTGTTACTCGGTTTTGTCATAAAGCCATGGCTCGGTAGATAATAATAGAAAATGACATTGATTCTCTCACATTATTAAGTGTACATCATCCGTACACATCACCCATTTCACGTTTTAAATGTGGATATACAATAATGAGTGTGAAACAATATTTTCTAAATAGAAAAAATAACAACCAATATTTATTTTGGTATTTTGAGAATTATTTTATATGGATTTGGAATATAATTTAAGCATATTATGTAAATTATGATTAATTTTTTTTAATTAATTGATGAAAAGTGAAAACTCATTTCTTTTTACAAGGCTTGATGCATTTAAATCCAACTTGTTGATCCAATTTGATTCATGTGGGTTGAGTTGGGGTCTACATACGGATAAGTTTGGGTTTATGATTTCTCAACCCAACTATACACGCCCCTCTCTCAACTTAAATTTGAACTGGGACCTGCCTTCGAAATGAGACCTAGCAGGATTGCCCATCTTAAGGTGCTTGGTGTAAACAAGTCTAGTGGTGGAATGAGCTTAAGGAAACAATAAGGTAGCTTGATTCTTTTAGTTTTCTGCCCCATCAAGAGTAACAAAACATGTGTTACTTAGATCCTTTGACTACTCGTAAAAGACCAGCCTCTGTTGTGATCGTCAACATCAAATTCTTTTCTTGAAATTTTGCTAGAAAAGCATTACTTATTGTTGAAATTTACGGTTCTTATGAAAATCTTAAATTTATGGTAGACGATTAGACCTTGTCTTTCGATTTTCAAAGTCTTATCTTAAAACAAATTGGTTGTCCAAATTGGCCTATCAATTGTCACATACGCAAAAATGCACTATTGCAACATTTTTCTTTTCCTTTTTAATTTTCATTATGTTGTTTCATTAATGAAAATGCACATTCTAGTCTTGTCATCCAAATATATAAGTTTTAAAACCATAATATATAACATCTTGCAATTCCACAACTTTTGATTAGCATACATCAAATTTAATATTGAATTAATTTTTAAAGATAATAAAATACGCAACCTAAATATACACAAAAGACAATAAACTGGCAAAGTGTCTTTGTGTCCTTTTTTTTTTTCTTTTTTCTTTTTTTTTTAATGAGAAGTACGGTAACTTTATTCATGAAAAAAATAAATACAAAATATCTTGAATCACAACGGATTCAATAATAGGTGGGTTTTCTTCTATTTAAGTTACAAAATTATCAATTCCTTTAGTGTGTTTTGCCAAAATATGTGCTGGTTTATTTTTTTACCACTTCACATGTTGGAGATGATTTTGTCTGAAATCCTATACTAACAATATTAACTTTTATTCTTGAAAATTTTCCATCGTATTAAAGCAACTTTAGAATTAGATACCACTTAATTATCATCTATACATAATTCAACACAAATCCAATATTCAAAAATTTAATTACAACCCCAAATGGGCTTCGTCTTTGCTTTTGTTAGTGAAAACTCAAGCGCACTCTTGTTTCTAATTATCTTTAAAATAAAAAAATAGAAAACATTGTTTTAATAAAATCTAATTCTTGTAACGCACAAATTTCACCCAAAAATGCATGTCACCAAAGATTATTGTATTATACTATCTTTTGACAAGTATAAATGAGTATTCATATATTATTTAGTATTTTGGTATACTCCAATATTTCATTTTAATTGTACCGCAAAAACTAAGCCATTTTTAAATTTAGAAAGAACACCTTTTTCTAGAGAGATTCTATACATTTATAAAGGTTAATGGCAAGTAAAAATGCTGCAATTGCTAGTAAATCTATATCACGCGAAAGTTACATAATTCTTTTATCACACAATACGTATGTAGATTTTGAAAGGTTTGATTTTTTTTTTTTTTTTTTTTTTTTAGAAAGCAAAAAAAGGTTTGATATTGTATATATTTATATATCATTTTTTAATGTTACAAACCCAAACGGCATCGTTTTAAAACAATTAATGGAGTTCTCTAATATAGCCATGGATGAGGCTAAAACAATCAAGGGTTTAAAATGACATTAAATGATTAAAATTTTGTAATACTAACAATCTTTTATTATAACTTTTATATACGCTAAAAACAAGTCATAAAGGATTAAAATTAAATATTACTTTCAAATCTATATAAATAAATTCTAGTGCAAATAAAAGATTCGACATTCTCTAGTGATAGACCAAAAACGAATTGACCCCTTATAATAAATTAATTGATTAATTAGCCAAGTTTATTAATTAATCAAATTAACATGCAAAGCACGTGGTAGCACAAACAAATCGCCAAAAAACTAATTATACACTGGAAAATAAATAACACAGTGATTTATTTACAAATGGGGAAAACCTAACGGCAAAAACCCCACTGGGTGATTTTTAGGTCACTACTCCCGAAATTCCACTATTATCAAAACAAGCAGTTACAAGTAAAGAAATCACAGTACCTTATACCAACTTACAGGTGAACCCTTACCCCAATACCCAATTGGACTTGTTCTGTAGTGACAATTTCCCCTTTTGATACACGGCTCCCAAGTACGTGACTAACCAATGCGCGGATCTCAGTACGTGACTTCAATCACTAACTAAAGAAGGTTGTTGGCTGCAAAATTCTTCAGTTCATCCCAACGATGAAGATCAAGAAGATGCTTAGTCACAAAACCCTACGGTGCACATACACAGCAACTTCTTCACAAGAATGATGAACTAGGGCAAAACTTTGTTTCTGGTTACAAATTGCTTGAACAAACTTTGTTCAACACTTGTGTACACTTTGACAGTCCTTAAAATAATCTTTTTATATGTCTAGGGTTAGAAGAAAAGAAGGCACAAACATATAATCACGGATTAGAGTCAAAACAGAACTGAAATTCTATTTTTCATAAAGCTCGATAAATAGCTGTCTGTCGAGGTATTGTCGAGCAGCTATCGAGCCTCGGGGCTAGAACAACTTCTTAAGCTCAATGGATAGCTAGTTGTCGAGCTTTAATAAACAGCACTTCTTCAACTTGAATCTTGGACAGACTTGCATGTCTTCAACACTTGATCTTGAAACACAGTTTCTTGAAGTATTAAACACATTCTAGATCTACCCAAATACAAGTAAAGTGCGTTTTGTCAAAAGATAAGTCAATTACATAAAATAGCGAGATATGTTCCTAACAAGTGAATCACATATATCCTAACATTTAGCAAAAGTAAATTTTTTTTACCAACAATGCGAAAAGTTGATTTAGAGGCAACTACAATTATAGGATTGGCCAAGAGATTGCATATCATTTATAAAAAAAAAAAAAAAACTTTAATATTTTTCATGTTATAAGATCACATTTAGAAAGGTGCATATATTTCTTTTATATATATATAAATAAAAAAGAATACATATATAGATGTATATAGAGTCGGTTGGATGGAAATATTTAATCTTAGCCATTGACTTTGGGGTTAAGGACAGGCCCTATCAAAAGGTATTCTATTCATCTGTATTTAATTAGCCGAGAGAGATACTAGGCAAAATCTTATTCTATACAACATTTACTTTTGATATATCGAACTTGTTTGTCTTTCTAATTGTATTATATATACACGGATGTCAATGGTATACAGCCAACAAATTCAGAAACAACTGGATCGCAATGTTAATATAAATACAAGAACCTGAACATACAATATTCTTGCCAATATTTATTTTTAATCTCTTAATACTCTTTTTCTTTTTCTTTTTTTCATTAATTTCGCAAGACTTGGGGGTTCCATTCCACCCCAGCTAATTGCCATTACCACCATGCCATGAAGAAGCCAAATGAATATGACTCACTGACATAATTCGATCATTGTCGCACAATCCCATTTCTTTTGTTTTGTACCATGAAAATTGTTGTTATTGGGGTCTGCTATAGTGTCATAAAAAACGTAAATGGCTAGATAATAATAAGAAAATAGCAACAAAGCAATGAGCTAAAAAATTAAAATACACATTTTAATTTGGGACTAACAGCTCTAAATCTCATCAATTTTTCTCCTTTTCACTTAACTAGGGGAAAAAAGTATAGATGATAACATGTCATCATATCGCGGTAAAACAGGAGAAGGGGGGATTATAAATGAGGCCTGACAAACAATTGATCCTTGTAAACAAAGCCTAGCCCGTCCTTGCCGCACTTGGAGCAAACAAACCCAGTTATGGAATGGACTCTACAAAAGGAAAATTTGGCCTAACATTTCCATATAGAAATGGCAATGGGGTGGGGAGGGCCGAGACCGGATTATCGGTGCCCCATCCCCCGCTTTGTCTCCTCTTTGGAGCAGAAAAAATCTACACAGGGCAAAATTGGGGTGGGTTGAAAATAATTTACTAATTCTAATAAGATTGATGAGATAAAGATGAAATATAAAAGAAAATGGCAACCACAAAAGTTCTACTAGAAAATAAGAGAATATTTTTTTGGAAATGATAATGAAATATGTATAAAATAAATAAATTATAAGTAAGATGTGAATAGAAATGATTAAATTATATTTATAAATATTTAAATATATATCAAATAAAATGTGTGTGTGTGTATTCAGGGCAGGGCAGGACGAGCAAAACCCATCCTTGCCCTATGACCTCTTTGGGACAGGAAAAATCCGCATGTGGTAAAGCAAGTCAAGTGGAGTGGGATGTTTTTGCCATCCCTAATACTATAGTCTACTAAGAGCATTCACATCAGTCCGCCTAAAATTTTCTCATGGGATGGAACAAGTCAAGTGGGGTGGGATGTTTTTGCCATCTCTAATACTATAGTCTACTAAAGTCACTAATTCTATGCATGGTCTTCCCATTCAGGATTTTTTCAAATCCAGGGGAATTATTTTGTGCCCATAATTCAACTCGATACAAATTACAGAATTTGGGAACACTCTCTTTCAATAAATCAAGTGACACAAGATTTTCATAATTTTTTTTCCCAACTAAAATAACCTATTATGGTTGGCGTATAATAATAGTGGTGATAACTAATCTTTCAACGACAACTTACCACCTTCAACCTTAGCAAGTTGTAGAAGCATTGTATTTTTTCTTTTAATTTTCAGCTGAACCTGTCGTCGTTTCAAGTATGGCTTCCTATCCATATTCAAAATTAGCCAGCTACTCTTTTTCCCAAATTGGAAAGCAGAGAATTACAAGGCCAATAATTTTCTAAAGAAAATACATGACCTGGACTGGAACAACCATTTTCCTTTTCACTAGGACAATCATTTTAACCTTTTTACTCAGCTTCATATAAGGGGGCTTGAACCTTTTTAGATCACCTACAAGAGGTTGAATTGAGGTCATAAGGAAATGAATTTACAACTTTGACTAGCAATGCCTAAGGTAGGTAGGAGATGGAAACTTCATCACTCAGTGACATGCCCTTTTAACCCATGCATCATGCATTAGTTTGCTGTATTGCCCAATTCTTAACGTGGAGTTGTGAGTAGAACAAGATATTTCAAAGAAGCTAAAAGACTAGCTCTGATTTGGTCCTCTTAATTTCTAGTTAAAATAAAATACACATCCAACAGATGTATATATTACATATATGTACTTCTTTTACTAAGGAAATTTTGGAAGACATTACCTGTGAGAAAATAAAAACGATAACCCTGAAACAGTCATGCCTGCCTTTCACATCCACTTTTAACCATCCCATCTTCATATCTCACATACTAAAAGTTTACAAGCTTCTTTTGTTGCCCTCTAATAAAATGTAGCTGTAGATGATCAATAGGCCTGAGAATAACCCATGTAATTCAATCGAGGCCGAATATTGTACTGATTATAGCTAGGATCTCCGTAGTCAACAGCCTTTATTACCACTGCTTCACGACGTCCATCCTGTTCTTGAACTGCTCCGAAGACTATTTCATTTGTTTCACAGCTCTTCTCATAGTAAGTTTGAGGGCTGGATGAGAAGTGCCTGTGATGATGCTGTTGTTGTTGTTGCTGCTGTTGCTGAATATGCTGCTGCTGTTGTTGAACTTGGCGATAATCACCATCCCATCCATTATAGTAAGGCTGACTTTGCTTGATACGGTGGCTCTTCTCCATATCTTTGGTCATGAAAGGGTAGGTCCTTTTGGGTGTAGGGTTTCTGGTTTCTATTGGTGGTGGTTCATCCTCATCTGGGATCACAAAGCTCTCTTGCATGGGCCATGAATTTGGATGCTTGTTCAGTTGTTGGTACTGCTGATGATAGTGGACAGACTTTCTTCTAGAGCCTGAAAATAGTCCCCCAAATATTTCAGCTACAGTTGAACCGGTGTTAAGGACAAGCTTCCCAAGTGAACCAAAGAATCCCTCTTCTTGTCTATCAGGTTCATCTTCATTTGGAATCAAGGGGGGCCTGACTGATTTCGGAGGCCTCTGATATGGAGCCACTGGTGCAACTGCAACTTTCTTAATAGTAGTTCTTGGATCCTGCAATAAAAGAATATGAAACTTGTCAGGGTCATTTTATAAAGAGAATCACTGAAGTAGAAATCCAGATTGTTTGCATCATAGTGAACAATGTGCCACCAGGAATATTTTGGTCTTACGATCTAGACTACGTATAAAATTAACTTGAGGAAATTTTTAAATAGTTTCTTTTTTGGGCAGGGGAATTAACACATTAAAAAACAGACACGCATGTTAACATTGTAATATGTTCAGAACACTTCAGAATATGACAAAGAAAAAAGTATTTTATTTGAAACATCCAAGATGCAAAAATAATTGTTGAATACAGGTTTATTTGTGAGTAGAATATGTGTAAAACTCATGCTCCATCAGATGTTCGAGAAGACATGAAACCGAAATGAAAATTATGAATTCTCACAACCATTCTATGACAGTTAGTAGTAAAATTGTAAATTAGATTTCTATGACAGGTTGCAGGTTCTGGTCCAGGAATCAACTTCTCTAATAAATTAGAGGTAAGACTGCCTATCATGACCTCTATTAGACTACACAAAAGTCGTAGTTTGTGCACTAGGTACGACCTTTTGTTATTGTTTTTTTTTTTTTTTTAATTCTTTAAGGAGTAGCATAGAGAATGATTGGCAAGTTATAATTTGAAACATCTTTTTTTACTTATCAAAAAAAATAATTTGAAACATCTTTTGAAATTCAGACTTGTGACACAGATACCTATGTGACATCTCTCCAGCCACCAACACATTTAATAACTAGAGATTGAAAACACATATCCTAGGATAACTTACATCTCTGGAAGAAAACATTGCTCGCACCCTTTGCTGCAGCAATGCTAGCATGTAGCCAAAAAATGCAGCTGCAACAAGCACTGCTATCCCTGAAATGTCAAAACACATCTTATACACCTTTATGATCTTAAAATAAAAATGACATAGGGAAGTGTTGATTTTTTCCTTATACCTAGGTGGAAACTACCATCATAGTCGTAAGAACAGTCGTCATCATTAAGTTGGATTTCTCGAATTGCCTGGTTTCCTCTGTCTATAACCAAAAGAGAGCAGCTACTTCCAATATAAACCAGATCAAAATCGTTTGAAAACTTTGCATCTTCACTTGGACCATCTACATGACCTCCTCCTCGACCCCATTTTCCACCTGCAATAGTTGTAACCCCTGCAAAAATATAATACTAAATCATATTAATTAGGTCAATTTGAATATGGTAAGTGCCTTATATGCCAAGTTTCATGCAATTGGTTAGTGGGGGGAGAAATTATTCCACAAACCCATGTACTATACCTCCCTCTCATATAAAGATGGGTCCCAGAAGTGGGACCTACAAGTGAGGCCTACCCTTATGTGGGAGGAGGGCTTAATACACCAAGCACACTGAATAATTTCATAGGGGTGAGAGGAGGAGGGCCACTAGTTAGTGATCAGTCAAACCAAAAACTATATGATAAAAAAGTGATATTTGAAGGAAAAATTTCTTCCTACCATTGTATAACTTTAATATGATCATTATAAAAGCAATTTCATTCTTTAACCATGGAAATCCCCTGAACATGTACATTTACCTGAATCACTTATCTTCCTGATAGCCATATTCAATGTGTCTGCGATGTAAATGTTTCCTCTGTCATCTATTGTAAGCCCTTTTGGGTGGTTCATTCTTGCCTCTCTTAGCTTCCCATCTACATGCCCAGAATACCCTTCAGGTGAACCAGCAACCAGCTTGGGCCGGCTATCTGCAAGTCATTCATTCATTCATTTTATGCATGCAGAAGAATAATGAGTTCAATCAAAAGAATATATCAAGTTCCCAGATGACACAGAAGAAACTTGATTAGATTTTAGAAAACTTGATTAGATTTTAGAAAACTAAAGTAGTTATTTAAGATCATTTTATTGGAAAGAGAAATGGATAAATATTAGTGCAGCTTTTTTACAAATCTAAATTTAAAAAATCTAAGACAACATAAATTATTTGGTTTGCATCAGATTGATATCCCCAACATCTAATGAAAACACTTCAAAAGCAAAAGTGCAATTTGGTATCCATCATGAGTAAAAGTAAGCAAATGCCTCAAAATTTGTTTAAAAAAGATAAAGGACAATTAGACAAGTAAAAAAGAAGCATAAGTGTTCTTTAGAGAATGCTGGTCTCAAAATGAAAGATAGCAGCATATCTCCAAAAAGATCAAGTTGGCCCAGCAGAAACTAAAACTAAAAGGCATATCGTACTTTCAACAGTGGAGGCTTCATCTATACAAAAGCATATCAAGTTTGAAGCTAAACAAGGAAAGGAATCAGAAAAAGATGTCCCAAGTCTGAAGCTAAGTACTTGCACAGGGCCTAACCAAACAGCAATCTTTTCACACGAGACTTGAAGTGGGTGTTCAGAAACACTTTAGTACAAGCAAAATCAAGACCATAACACACACACACACACACACTGACACTTATAAATCAAAATTTGAGAGAACTCAAAGCACAAATCACAAACAATATAATCAAAACAAAATTCCAAAAACTGCAAGAGCAAAAAAGCCAAAGAGTAACTTACAACGAGACAATGGTGTTGAGATCCTGTAAATATTACTGTTTTCAGAATCCAATACAAGAAGCTCCCCAGTTGGAGACACCTCAAGTGAGTATGGTTCAATTCCAAGCTTACTTCCATCAAATACTGTCTCCACCGTATATCCACCCTCAAATTTCATCATAGAACGGCTAGAAGTATCAGCTGAAAAATCAAACCCCACAAGTCCCATCACTTCAATAATCCCATGTTACTCATATGAACCTTAACAATGCAAGGAACAATCTCTAGACCCCAATGTAAACAAACCCCAAAACAGAAAATGTAAGCTCAGTGAAAGATCTGTACCTGTCTTTGTGGTGGTGGTGGATTTCAGTGACCACAGCCACTTAACAAGCGCAGAGACCACATTGGAGACAACCCCACTTACAATTTCTGCAAATGTTTCAAAAATGTAATGAAAGTTTGAAACTTTGATAGAATTTGAAGCAGACAATGTGAAAAGGTAAATTTAAATAAATACAAAATGCAAATTACTCACTTGCAGGTGGCGTGGCTGAAACTGAAGAAAACCCACCAAAAAGAACCACAAAAATGAGAGCCAAAAGAACCCAGTTACTCTTCATTGTTGCTCTTGTTCAATGTAGAACAATGAAACAAAATGTCTCAAATGAGAAGGTGTAAGCTTTGCATTTTAGGAACCCACTTAAGTAGGAAAGACCCCACAGACTGTGTTTTGTGCCAATGACAACTCTTTTTTTACATTTTAATTAGTAGTACAAAAGGCTTTTGAGAGAGAAAGAAAGTGAAAGAGACACAAAGGGCTTAGTGAGCAATTGATCATGGAAGGTCTAGACGGCAGCTGTGTTCAAAGTGAAGAAAGTAAAGGCAGAATAGAGTGAGACTGAAGGGTCGGAGGAACAGTCTTTAAGAGGGAATCATATTCCCTTGTTTTGTCTTAAAAAAATGTTAGGGGCTGTTGGGCTAAAGAAATCTCATCGTTCAATTTCTATCGCTCAATTTCTATCACTCAATTTTCATCATTTATCACTCATTACTTAATTTTTCACAGTCGTTTGGCATCATCACCCAATTTTCATCACTCAATATTTTTTACACTATTTGTGGGCCCATACCTGTCAGCCGGTGCAGCTTTTTCTCTTTTTTTTTTTTTTTTTTTCAGTACCCAAACTCACCGAATCTAAAAAAAATAAAAAAATAAAAAGCAGACTGAAGACTGAACAAGTGAAAAAAAAAGGTCAAAAGATGGTCAAAATTTGCGGCTGTGGGTCCCTTATGTGTGTTTAATTACAATATTGTCATTGAGTTATGAGTTACGGAAACTGAAAACAGTCTTTAGTTGTTTTTAGTTTCCATAACTCATAACTCAAAAATCAGAAAATTGAGTGATGGAAACAGAGTTATCGTTTGCCAAACAATCTTTTTGCTATGAGTCCCACTATTTTTGAGTTATGAGTTATAGAAACTGAGAATTGAGTTATGAGAATTGACAATCTAAACAGCCCCTTAGTATTTGTAATAATCAAGTTGGGTTTTGTTTTTTTCTCAAAAAAAAAAAAGAAAGTTGGGTTTTGTTTTAACTTTATTTTAGGCTAATTGAATTTGGCACTTGGAATCCATTACTTTCTTGGTAATTGGGGAGTCCAACTATTCATTAATATCCATAGTTTTTTTTTTTTTTTTTTTTTTTTTTTTTTTTTTTGAAACTGTCATATTTGCCACTTAATGCATGAAGTTGAAATTGAGGAAATTATTTTTAAGCATGGGTAGGGATGTAATTTCACATAAGGGTGACCCTTTTAACTATTGATTTATACAATTTTTTATGTTTTTGAATATTACATCCAAGGTGTTCGCTTGTCTTGGACCTGTTGAAGAAGATGGTCAAACAATAATGTGGCTCTTTGGGGTTGTGGCTTAGAAAGAAAGCAAAGTTATAGCCAAATTGTTTACAAGCATCAAGAACAGTTGCTTCCTTAATCTCCTTTTTGTTACTCTTTAATCTTTAGTTATTCAGGAGTTAATTCATGTATTGTACATTTTGTTTTTTATGCTTTTTTTTATGTTTCATTTAGGGTACTTTTTTTTGTTCTTTTCCTCAGCTTATCATGTGCTCTTGGTTTAGATCTCATGTGACATATTATGCCGTATGTAAAGAATGTTTGACGTCTCTCTCTCTCTTTGTAAGAATGTTTTTCATGTACTTTGAATCTTTGTCTTTATTGGTCCCTCTCATTGATGGTCTAAAGAAACAAATCTTTCTTTTCTTTTTTACATGTGTAATCTTGATGTGTATTGTTCACGATGGCTCAAACAATCATGATTCTATGAGAATTAGTAATACTCTTTTATCCTATCATCATGACATTTTATTTTAAATCTTTTGAAATCTGAGCCCTATCAAATGATGGGGCCTCCTATGTAAAAGCTCACGAGTTGTATTTGATGCAGTATTTGTTTACACAATCATTGCATCTCCTGGTGCCAATTCATATTATTTACTTTCAATATTAAGTGTCACTAAAGTTTTGTACTTCAATTAATATTTTTAATAGAAACTGTAGGGATAAGGCCCAGAATGACATGTTGGGCCTTGGGCCTTTGTCCAGGAACGCTAGATTGTCCGAGGAGAAGCAAGTAGTTATCAGAAGCCTCTAGTAAAAGCCTTATAAGTGATGAACTAACGGAAGGTGATCCGAGGAGGAACTTCTCCTCGGATATGATGAATGCAGCTCAAGCATGCATTCCAGCAACTAAGGTAATCCTCCAAAAAGCTCCAACAATAGGAACGTGTTTCATGAACGTGCAAGAAGGAAGGAAACTCAAAATATCTAAGGGAGAGCTGCTAGCACCGCATTAAATGCACCACAACTACTTTTCTAGCCGCATTTATGTGGAGAAGACCTTTGAACAGTGCTACCTTGGCAAAAGCAACTCACAGAAAGCCAAAGAGGGTGTCTGATGGGACAAGTACTCAAGTAAGGGCTCAGATGGTCAACAAGTGTAGGATCAAGATAGTCCAGGGAGGGCTATATAACGTGAAAGACCCTCCATGAAAGAGGGGGGGAGAGAAAACTGTAAACAAATCTGTAATAAAGTTTTAAGAGCTAATATTCAAGAATCAGTGTTCTCGGACCAATCCGAGAGCGTTATTCCTTAATAAACTCCTTTTATCTTTCTCTTTTTAGGCATCAAAATCTATTTTTCTGTGATCTGGTTCACGAAGGCCTAGTTTTCCAACTCATTCTCTACAAATTTATTGTTTTGGGTTGTTTTGGGCTTAAGTCCATATACCCGTTGGGCTAGGAGTCCAAACCAGGTCCTTACAGAAACATTTAGAAGTTAATTTTTCATCTCCTAACTATGGAATTATCACGAGAGAAATTAAAAAAAAAAAAAAAAAAATTAGGCATTACATGTGGAGGGAAAAAAAAAATACAAAAATCATACTTTTTCACCCATCTTTCACTTTATTTATAACATTCAAAATTAATTTTGCTTTTTTCTCAAAAAAAAAAAAAAAAAATTAATTTTGCTTGATTAACACCTCAATTTAAAAGAATTGTACGAATGTATGTATCAATGTATCTTATTATTGTTTAAATGGAATGTTAAATGAGACAGAATGATGCAATGATAAACCGCAAGTTCTATCTAAATTTAACTCTTAATTTTGACGATGAAATATATATTAGTATTATTCTCTTAAATTAGAGCGTCAATCGAATTGATTGATAATTTAGAAGGACATTATAAACAGGTTGAAAGATAATTAAGGTTTAAGTCACTTAAAAGAGAAAATATTTAAAGGAGAAAGACTATTCATATCAAAGTTATATGATTACTATTAAAGAAAAAGCTTTTACATTTTTAAATGAGAGAATAAAGGGAGAGGGATGTAAACTGTAGAGATTTTTCCACCAAGGCTGATACTCTGTCCTTGACCCATTGTTATCACTTAGTGCTTAGAGAAAAAATAAAATAAAATAAAACATTATCAATATTTAATACAACATTTTTCCACTCACTACTCATTATTTAGTAATCACTAATATTCATTTTCCACTTCAAGGAGTAATGTTAGTTTTTAGATTTGTTTTATAATCATTGACAATAGAATAATATTGGCGAAAACCACATTTTCGTCTCTATATTTTTACGCGATTCCCACTTTGGTCCCTATTTTTTATTTTCACCGCTTTTACTCTCTATCTCGAAAAACGTGTCTCATTTTTGTTCCTGCCGTTACACTAGAGACAGAAAATACACACGTAGCAAACGGAGTGCACTGTTGGCACATTAAAAGCTAATGTGGCCATTAAAATAATAATGAAAAAATGTTATTAAGCATTAAAAAATGCCAAATCAGCATCTAAATTTAAAAAAAAAAAAAAACTAATTTATCAATTTTAACTAAATAAAAAAATAAAAACATAATTAAAAACCAAAAGCCACATGAATCAAAATCTAAGTGCATCTAGAACAAGAACAACAAAAATACCAACCCAGATGTTTCTCAAAAAAAAAAAATTATATACAAGAACAACATTTTCCTTTTTAGTCTTTCATCCTCTCCTTTTCATTAAAACCCACACAATCCCATCCTCTCTGTCTCTCTTTTCCTCTCTCCCTTGTCCTCTCAAATCCACACCCCAAGCAAACACAAGAAAGAAGAAAGCAGCGAATCTGAGGTTGATTCCGTTTGGATTTGATAGCTTCGAATCTGAGGTTGCAAGTGGTTTGGTTTTGGCTCTAAGGTTTGGATTTGAGGTTTCTATTTGGTTTCTCTAAAAATAAGAAAATTTGGGTTTTGAGTTTTGTGTTTGGGGGCCAAAAATCTAGATTTGGATTTAGTATTTGGGGGCCGAAAATGTGGGTTTAATTTTTGTGTTTGATGCTTTGGTGGTGTGGGGGTCTGAAATATGATTTTGAGTTTTGTGTTTCAGCCAATCTGGGTTTGAATTTAAATTTTCTGGGTTTTAAATTTTATGTTCATCTTCTCTAAATCCATGGTTGAAGACCCATGGCCAAAACCCCATGGTTGAAGATCCATGGCTAAAACCCACCTTGACCGAGATATGATCTTCTCTCTCTCTAAACCCAGATGGTCACCGTGGTTTGATCTGACTAGCTCATGATTGTGTTTTGGTGTATTTTATTGATGAGGATTGGCTTTGAGTTTTGGTATTTTGTTTTTGATTTGACCGTGTTTTGGGTTTTGTTTGTTTTATTTATTTATTTATTATTATTATTTTTTATTTTTTTTGATTAAGTGTTTTGGGTTTTGTTAGTTGATTGTGTTAGAGTATCTGAGTTTGATCATGGTTTTGTATATGTTTTTGCTTGTTTGGATGCTAAAAAGATGCAAGAAAAGAGAAGAAAATCTTGAATTTCTTATTTTCTGGGCAACGATGTTCTTGGGGGAAGAACATGAAGAACAATTATTATTTAAATAATTAAATGATAACTAAAATTTTATTTTATTTTAAAATAAAATATTTTTAATATTAATTAATTCTGTCGTTTGCCACGTGTGCATTTTCCGTCTCTGATGTAACGGCAAGGACAAAAACAAGATGTGTTTTTCAGGATAGGAAGTAAAAGCGGTGAAAATAAAAGATAGAGACCAAAGTGGGAATCGCGTGAAAATGTAGAGACGAAAATGTGGTTTTTGCCAATAATATTACTTTTACATAGATTCATTATTGATACTATTTTATTTAAGGGCAAAACTTAGGTACAGTACCTTAAGTACTGTTCCTTAGGTTCCCCACTTAAATTTTAGCCACGTGTCTAACTAATCAAACCAGCAAACACCGTTAAACCCATCCGTTAGACTGACACCTTCTGGCCATAAAAAACACCCCTGCTTATTGTGTTCTTGTTGCAGCTCACCGATCTTTTTTCAGATTGGCAAAAAAACACCACTGATTTGGGGCATTTGGAACATCACCATCTCGACAAATAATTTCAAAACTAGAGGATAGGATTTAGAGGTAATGTTCACTAGAACAAATCCAAGTTAGATTTGGAAAAAGGCCAGCAAAGATTTGCCTGTATCTTTATTTTAAGCACATCATTCGTGTCTGGCCTCTTCTCCCATTCTTATGGGTTTGGAAAGAAAACTTAAAGGCATCCACCATCGACCTCGCCACCAGTTCACTTCAGGAGACACCGTTGGTTGTAGCGGTGGCAGATCTGAATCGGTCTTGGAGTTTAGGATTATTTAGATCGAGATAGATAGAGAGTGATGGAGAGAGAGAAAAAGGGAGAGAAGGGAGAAGAGAGGTTGAGATAAAGCTAAGGCACTACCGTTGGCAGCGATGAGTGGTGAACGGCAAAGCTCAGAGCTCTCAGCCATGGTCTTCAATAGATGAGAGGAGATTGAGAATGAGAGCTTTTTTTTTTTTTTTGAAACGAAAACAAGAGAATTGAAGGTTTTTTTTTTTTTTTTTCTTCTCTCTTTTGACGTTAAAGTGTTTTACACCGTTTGTGCTAATTTAATTAGTTAGACATGTGACTAAAATTTAAGTGGTACTGTACCTAAGTTTTACCCTTTATTTAATATTAACCATAACATATCATTTCAAAATTTGTCAATATATATATATATATATATATATATATATATATATTGGTCCTTTTACTTATTACTATCCCAAGATTTCTTAGAAGAAGTTTACTGAAGTTGTGCCAGAGCTTCTCTATATGCAAAGGACTCAAACCATTAATAAGGGTCGTGCCAACTAGACTTGGCTAACAGGTTGAGTCAATTAGATTCAGATAAAAAATAGGTCATCATAAATAGGTTGTCAAATCTATGATGCTTGCCTGATCTTTTTAGGGTTGGGTCAATCTGGTATGACTCGTATTTTTTCACATACAAAAATAATTTCAAAAACTTGATAATATATATATATATATATATATATATATATATATATATATATATATATATATATATATATATTTTGTCTTCTTTTCAATACAAATAAGAGGACAAATAAACAAAGCACTCAAAAATAAAATTTTATATTAGTACATGAAGTCTTAAGTTTAACAATTCAAAGTTCTTTAACATGAAACCTTCAAGCCTCACCATCATTAAGAAAAAGTCTACGAGTCTCTATGATAAGAAAAATAAAATAGAAAAGAAAGGAAATAAAGAATATAGTTAAACATGTATACATATACATATCCGTTTACAAAGAAAGGAAATAAAGAGTGAAAATGTGAAACATGTATACATATACTGATATATGTTTAAATAGAATTAGAAAGCCAACAGAAGCACACATGCATACGTGCACACACAAAAAGATTGAAAATTTTGTATTTTAAAAAAAAAGGGTCAACTCATGTGACCTACAAGTCAACCCAACCCGACATTTTCAGCAAATCAAGTTCAAGTCGACTTGTTTTTGTTGGATCTAAAATATTTATACTCGTACCTTTTTTTTTTCTTTGGGTTCGGATTAATAATAGGGTCCAAATCTAATTTTGCCAAGTCTAGTGCCAAGTGCCAAATAATATCATCTTTCAAATGGGAAGAGATAAACTTGAGCAGGCATTCTTTGGCCTTTGCTGCATGGATGGTGGCTGAAAATCCTCGCACTTAAAATTTCTTCTTTGGACATTGTGTCCTCGGAAGTTTCTCGATGACCATGATTCTGCATTTTTATTAGTTTCATTGACATGCAGTTAGAGGTGATAGATAGTGCCACTTCATAAACTTTCTAATTTCTAAATTCTAAATGTTCTTTAAAAAAAGAAAATAAGAAAATAAGTGGTTGCAAACCTATTCGAGCTCACATCATCTAACACACAAGTCGAAGTCTTTAACGCTTGGTCAATTTTAACTTTTTTTTTTTTTTTTTTTTTTTTGAGAAAGAAAAAAGGGGGTGTTTATGGTTATATTAAGCCCTCGGGTAGGGCGCCAAGTGGCAGCCGACCAGTCGGGGCCTTTCGTACCCGGACCTGCCTTTACCAACCTGTGTGGAGCTGTCAACCCCACCAAGGATGCCCACCAACGAAAGCCTGCTGGCAGCGGGACTCGAATCTAGGTGGGTTAGACGAAGCGTCCGAACCTTACCAGCTGAGCCAAGCCCCCGTTGACTTGGTCAATTGTAACTTAACTCTTAGTCAATTACAACTTTATTATCAGTTAGTTACAAATTAATGTGATAATATAATATAATATGTGATTCCATTATTATTTTATATGCTTTGCAGTTTGGAAATCAAATGCGTCTACCAATATCCACATAAAAGGGCCAAACAAATAGTTTTTAAGGTGCCATCAGATTCATAAGTTATGAGTTCAAAACATTTAACTAACATCTTGGGGTTATCTTCAAAAAGTTCATCTTCTAACGTGTATTAAAAGCTCAAACTTATTTATTTAGTTTTATTTTGAAAACAAACTGAACTCAAACTCATTACTAAATAAGATTATTTTCTTACCATTTTCTCAATAAATAAATAAATAAATAAAAAATAAGATTATATGTTCAAGTTTAAATTATTTTCTTATTGAACAAGCTCAAACTTATTCATAATCTACTTGATTAACTTTTCTTTCCATATATAGTAACCATTCACAAATCTATGGATTTTTATTAAAAACAGACTATTTATATTATCAATAAACTTGAGCCTTACCATATTGTATTTTAGGATTTGGCGTTTGGAATTCCGAGTTTTGGGATTTTCAATTACACAAGTTTAGGTGTTGGAGTCTTGGATTTCAAGTTTCAAAGTTCATTTTTTTTTAAAAGGAAAAGTTTCAAAGTTTCAAAAGATGCAATTTTATGAAAAATGTGACATGATAATTCAATAAGTACATCAGTAACTTTCATGTAAATATTTGTGCATAAACTGTTGCTCTATTTGTAAAGCAGCTGTGAACTTGGATCATGTAAACCAATCGCATACCGTTGGGCCCACAGACTTTGAATAGATTCTATTAACTTGGGCTGAATCTGTAGCCCGAATTCAACTAGGGCCCACTTGGTTGGTCCAATGGCAAGTTGGCAAGAAAGTAGTTGAAAACGGCAAAATAATACTGTCGTTTAGTTCAGACAAATAAGGGAAAAAAAAAAAAACAAAGGGATAATTACACTTTACCAACCTGTGGTTTGCCTCTAATTTGATGTACCTACCCGTGGTTTAAATTTTGACACTTTACCCACCTGTGATTCCCACCGTTACTGTGCCGTAACCCACTTCTCCCTCAGCTGTTACTCTAACACAAAATATGTAAAAAACAAAAGCCCAAACAGATCAAAACACTCACTCAAATCTTGAACATGAAAAACATGAAGAACATACCCAAAAATCTGAAAAATTACAGGAAGTTGAACCCAAACACATTTCCAGCAACTGATTGGGCGTGGGACAAGCGCACTTGAAAAATTACAGGAAGTTGAACCCAAACACATTCCAGCAACCCAAACCCATATATGTAAGCAAGTACTTGAAGCCTGGCACCTGGTATGAGATGTAGTGAAAAAAAAAAAAAAAAAGTGAACCCAGAATTTTTGAACAAAAATGGGAAGCTGTATGTTCATTACATTAGTCCCATCTTCATCAAATCTAGCCAAAAAGGCGTCAAGACTCTCTTGAATAACTGTTGGAGCAACAAGCTTAAGAAGAGACATAGATGTACCCTGCTGAATGTTGATTGTAATAAAGGGATTGGGATGAGAATGCTGCTCTTGAATCGTAACGAATGCAGTCAACGAAGACGACGTCGACGATGAACAATTTGGCGCGATGTGAGACTTTCCGCACCGATAATAACGCGCACTACTTTTCCCATCTTCTCCTCCTCTTCTCCTCGATATGCTCCCTATTCCATCTCGAATCTCCTTCGTCAACTCCCGAACTATCGCTTTGAACGACATCGTCTCAAACTAAAAACTCTATGTTTGTCCAAAATTCAAAAACATATATATAATAGCGTTGTAAAAATTAGCAGATCTAGATGTATGAAAAAATCAAAGGTTCAAAATATTGTGAAAACGAAAATATCTTTTTTTTTTGGCAAAAGTCAAGATCTAAAACATCCGAAAATGTTCTTTCGAGGAAGCTTAGGAAGAGGTAGTACCGGTGTGGTGATGTGGTATATGACGAAACTATCCAGGGAAGTTCGAAGAAATTGCTGATCGGGACCAAGCGAAAGGTAGAGAGAATATTTTATTTTTATTTTTTTTTATATTTTCATAGTTTTCGTGTAGAGGTTAGAGGCTTAGAGCAATGTCTCTCTCTCTCGGACAAACCAAAAAGAAGAAGAAGAGGAGAGAAAAGCCCAATCAGTTGCTGGAAATGTGTTTGGGTTCAACTTCCTATAATTTTTCAGATTTTTGGGAATGTTCTTCATGTTCAAGATTTGAGTGAGAGTGTTTTGATCTGTTTGGGTTTTTGTTTTTTACATATTTTGTGTTAGAGTAACGGCTGAGGGAGAGGTGGGTTACGGCACAGTAACGGTGGAAATCACAGGTGGGTAAAGTGTCAAAATTTAAATCACGGGTAGGCACATCAAATTAGAGGCAAACCACAGGTGGGTAAAGTGTAATTATCCCAAAAACAAAAAAGCCGTCGTTTGTAGGAAAATGGAAGCCGTTTCCGGTTGGTGACGGAGATGATATTTGATTTATGTCAAAGTCGGCAGAAAAGAAGGCATTGTTAGGTGCGTGACAAAACACAAAATAGCGTATTTACCGATATGATTGCATGGGGTCAGATAATTGTGCCCCGTCCTAGTACCTTCTCTCCTCTTTGAGATGGAAAAAATTTGCTCGGGATAGAGGCATTTTGCTATCCTTAATAATATTTCATCAATATTAATAAGGATGAGATAAAAACTAAATGTGAAAAATAGTCGTGAGAGACCTAGGAAAGAAAGCAAATATTTTTAGGATGATAATAGAATATGAATTAAAAGAATTACAAACAATATATAATATATAAAAATATAAGAAATATATATATGTATATATTCCTGATGGGGTGATTTTTTTTTGGAGAAATATGATGGGGTGAGTTGAACCCATTCTTGCTCCGTCAAATTTTAGACCCAAAAAAAACAATCTACAAGGATGTGGGTGATTAGATGAGACAGAAAATTTTGTCATCCCCAAAAAGGTGTCATTTTCAATTGAAAGCAAACACAAATTATTGTCCTTTTCAGTTTGATGGACAAAATGATAGCAACTAACTTATCTTTTTAGGAATTAAAATGAAAGTAAACTGCGCTATATTGGCTTTTATTATTACTAGCATATAACTTCATGTAAATGCATGAATGCATTTAAAATTAAACAAAATTTTTATTATAAAAATATAAATAATTAATCAAATTAATTTTTTTAAAGCATGTAACACATGCATTCATGCATACATATAGATACATTTAAAATTAAACACAATTTTTATCATAAAATATAGATAATTAGTCAAATTATTTTTTTAAAGTAAACGTAATTATTCACATATTAAAATTCTTACATAAATTTAATACTACTTATGATCATTTTTTCTAATTTTTAATAAAATAGAACGTGTGGTGATTTTTGTTATGTGGTGATTTTTATTTTATTTATTTTTTGAGAAACATGTGATTTTTATTGAGTATATGTAATTATTTTTTTTTAAATATTTATATTTCATTAATATTATATTCTTAGTATTTTGCACTCATTAACTCACTTAACACAAAGATTAAAAAAACTTAGCTAGACACATGGCACAAGCTTAAGTGGATAATTATGGTGTAGTCCTCACATAAATTTAGACTCATGGCGCAAAATTAGATTATAATTTCAAATTCTAATTTGATTTTCTCTAAACTTTACCTATTAATATATATAGATATGACATATAAATTTGAATTTTTTTTTAGTTATATGATTATATTTTTTTATGGTTTATTATATTGGACTTCTCGTTTTCTACACTATATTAATTAATTTGACACAGAAATTTAAAATTTTAGATTAGATGGAACACATAGCACAAAATTAAACTCTAATTGAAATTAAATTTTTACACTAAATTAACTCACTTTTTCACAAAATTCTAAAATTTAAATTAGATGAGACACATGGCACAAAATTAGACTCTAATTGAATTCCAATTTAAAATTTAATTGGATTTTCTCTTTGCTTTACCTATTATTATTAACTAGCCACGAACCCGCGCGTTGCGCGTGATAATTATTTTTATGGTGGTTTTATTAATTTTTTTTTTTACAATTTAAACTAATCTAATAATGAGTAATGTATTTTGTAATTATATTTTTATTTATTATAGGAACAATCATAAATGTAATATAGGAACAATCCAAAATACCAAAAAAATGTAAACTAAAAAAAATTAATAAAACTTAACAATGATTAATTGAACCAATATGAGGATAAAATTTTGTTTTTGATAATCTATTAAGGTTAGTTTCTTTGTAGAAATTATAATTTCGGCCGCCCAAAACATATTATCAAATAAACAATTATTAGCAAAACCTAATAATTAAATTTCTATACATGCATTGTTATAAAATAATAATAATAATAAAAATAAAATTGCAAAAGTTAAAATTTGTCACTTATCCGATTATTTTTGTTTGACTAACCTTTGCTTTTCTTTAAATAAATGGCATTATAGAATACTTCTAATACAACTATTAAGAGTACTTTGTCCACCACAAAGGATTAAAAAATAAACAAAAATTAGTAAAGTCTCATAGTTTAACATCTAAATTGAGCACTATAAAAAATCATGCTATGTAACAGAATAAATACCAAATTATCCAAATCATGCTATGTAGTAGAATAATATTATATTTTTATATGCTATATTTAATTCTTTAAAACGCAATAAGATAACATTTAACAATCAAAGAGAATAAAAATAAATAAATAAATAACAACAACAATTAAAAAAAAAACTAAATCACAATTTAAAAAACAAAACTAAATTGCATTAACCCAAAATAGAGTTTTAAAGAATATAAAAAATTATCAACCTAAAGTAGAGATGCAAGAAAAATAAAAAAATCCACCAAAAAATTTAGAGAGGGAGAGAGAGAGGGAGCCTTTTTTTTGGTGAGGGAAAACTATGCATAAAATAGAAGAGATAATGACAAATTTATAGTAAGAGAGTGTGAATAAGAAGAGACAAAAATAAAGGAAAATGAAGGGAAAGAGGAAGAATGATATTAATGTAGAGGGTAGTGGGGAGATGAAAAGGTAAGAGAGGGAGAAAGATTAAAGAAGTAGTGGGGAGATGAAATGGTAAGGGAGAGAGAAAGGTTGGAGAAGTGTAAATATTAAAAAAATAAATGTTAAAAACAATTATAAGAAAATTGGAAAAAAAAAAAAAAAAAAAAAAACCCTAAAGCTTGAAAGGTTTCAACGTTTTTTGTTTTTTGTTTTGTTTTTTTGTTTTTTTTTTCTCCTTAAAGCTAAAAAGGCTCACATAAAACCCTAAAAATGAACTGAAAAGGCTTTTGGTTGGGCTTGATAGTGGAACTAAATAAATAAAAGGTGGGCTGGATTAATTATACAAATTTATTATAGGGTGATAGTGGAAGTAAATAAATAAGTAGTGGGTTGGATTTATTATAGGGTGATAGTGGAAGTAAATAAATAAGTAGTGGGTTACATTTATAGAGCTGAAAATTGTAAAAACCATTTTAAAATTGTAGGACAAATTATATTTTAAAAAAGAAAAGAAAAAAAAGAATGACATGAAAGCTGATGTGGCGCAACGTGAGAGCAGCAGTATTAAACGCTACGCTTCAGCTTTTAGTAATAATATAGATTTCAGCATGATTATTAACTCTGTGTTAGTTTTATAATGATTGTTCTATATTTTTAAGTTAAGAAACCAAAAGGTTTCATTTTGGTATAAGCCGGATTCGATATCAGGTTACACATAGATTGTTGAAACTCAAACTGCAAAATGGCTGTGCCGGTCTTCCATACATGGTTTGCCATATGTAAGTCAAACCTTAGATTCATAAGCACTTTGCCCTTGCATTTGGAGGGGGAGGGCAATAGAAAACAAGCACTTTGATCTACCATTTACAATGACCCAAATGCAGAACAGAAAAACACAAAATACAAAGCTATACTGGAAAATCACAATTAAACATAGTAGATCATCCCTACCTCTAGTGTGGATGCATAAGGAATGCTCAAAGAAAAAGTTGGCTCCCTAAAGTTTCTCCTCAAGAAATCATAACCAAAATTAATCACAATTTTCTTCATCAAACTAGATCCTTTCTTTGCTCTTACATATGAGTGCCCCATTATGAATGCCAATCCTGCCTCTCTTGCTTCCATCAGTTCCCTTAATTCCTGTCTTGCATCCATATCAATCTGTGGGCTTTCTGGCACAACAAACCTCACTCTCTTCCTAGGCATTTCCAGGGGCTTAATCTCCCTCAACTCAGAAGCACCTACCATTTCTGAAATGCTTCCATCATCTTCACACAATCTAATACCTTCTAAATTTGATGATGAAGTCCCAACAACTGTCAACTTTTCACCGTTCTCCGTATCTTCCGTTCCCACAACAAGTGCAGCCGGTCTCTCTGACCGGATAAATTCAGCAATACTACAAACGAGATCCTTTTCAAACTCATTGTCATCCTTTTGAATATCACGATATCCATAGCGTGCTATGCATCTATAGAGCCGGTACTCTTTTGGGCCAACCCTTCCCACCAAGAACCTTTCATCAGGCCTAACATGTGGCACTGGGACAGATTTGATGCAGAGAAAGACTACAACCTGGTGGAAAGCTGGGAGATTGGTGACAAAGTGAGAGAAAATAGCTGGGATCCCAGAAACAAGCTCAGTATGAATTAGACCAATCCCCTTAACCCGCACAATTCCCAGACCAGGACCAAGACCGAGTAGCCAGTTAATGGATACCTTGTTTTGAACATCAAACTCATATTTCTTGAGTGTGCCATAATGCCAAACATACATAACAATTAGGAAGATAAATGAGAGGGCAATGGGCACCCAAGCTCCTTCACGGAACTTGATGAGCGATGCTGAGAAGTAGAGTGCTTCAATGGAGCCGAAGAAGAATATAAAGCTAACGGCCAGGAAGATACTCCTATTCCAGCATAGGACTATAACAAGAGACATTAGACAGGTGGTTACAAGCATGCCAGTTATAATTGCCAAACCTGATCATAAGAAGAAGATGTTGCTATAAGAATGATGGTGATTAGAGCTTACAAAGCATCAAGATCATAATTACAACTCATTTTTGAGTGTTATAAGCTAAAAAAGAACTAAACAAACTTTGATGTGGACAGAACTACCTGCTGCATTTCCCATGCGCTTAGTGTCCCTGAAACCAATGGTAACAGCCAAGCATAACAGCATTAATGTCCAATTGATCTCTGGATTATATATTTGTCCATGCTTCTTAGATGATGTGTGGACAAGTTTGACCCTTGGAAAGCAACCCAAAGCAGAACACTGTTTGATTATGGAGAAAGTTCCAGTGATGATGGCTTGGCTTCCCACCACTGCTGCAAGTATGGCTATTACCAGAACTGGCCATCTTATTTTATCTGGAACAGTATGATCAACACTTCAAATTTGTAAAGCCCCAATCTAAAAGTTAAATTTCATTACTTTAAAGATCACTAAAATGCACGTACCAGGTACAGAGACATAGAATCCAATTGGGTGCGCTTTTCCATAATCATGATGATTCTTAGAAATATAAGCAGCTTGTCCCATGTATGCTAGGATTAAGGAAGGGTAAACAATACAGGTAAAAGCAATCTGCAGGAAAGTCTCTTTTTGTTAAACAAGTAGCTTGAATTGTGGTGGTTTTGATAGATATTGTTTGTGTAATAATTTACCACGAATAATAATATGAACATAAATTAGTCAATTAGTTAAAAAACATGGACACACACTGACACAAGTCTTGTTTTTTCATGCATAAAAATATACTAGAGGAGAAGCTGGTCTAGTCAAATTGAAACTTTGTTTTGAAGTAAACCTACTTATGGATATTAATCACGCTTCTAATTTTCATTTGCAATATTAGAAACACATGACTATCAAAAACTTCATTTACCTATCTTCCACTTCAATGTCCTCATTCATTTTTCTTTTCTATAATGCAATTTTTCAAACAAATAGGGGAGAGGGGATTTGAACCCTAGTTCTCCTTATAAAGGAGACCAGTGCATTCAGGTAAATAATAGCCATAGCATCTCATGATAGATGGACCTAGTATCATTTTCAGATTCAAATCTCTGGTTGCTATGCGTATGACTTCATTAAGAATATGTACGAAAATATCATTTGCAAATTTAAGATACTTGTTGTCCAGCAAACAAAGAATCAGATCAATGTACCTTAATTGACAACTGTGAAAAGTGTCCAAGATCAGCAAACATAGCTTCTGAGCCTGAAATGTTGACAAATTAGAACTAAAGGGGAAAAACATTCCTGTTGTTATATGGCTAGACAACACAGTTCACTGTATGTATTATTGTACCTGTTATACACAAGAGTATTCCACCCAAGGACATCCAACCTTTGCTTTGTGTCTTCTTCAAAAACTTGTACATGTAGTATGGAGAGAGTGCTTGATAAACATATGGATTCCAACGGAAGATGTTATAAACACCAATAGCACTGATGCATAAAAGCCATGTAATCACAATAGGTGCAAAAAGGAACCCTACCCGATGGGTCCCATAATGCTGGAGAGCAAACAAGAAGACCAGTATTATACAAGCAACTGGGACTTCAAAATCTGCAGAATATCATTGAATTTTGAGGGAATATCTAATGCTCAGTTATATAATAATCATATTCTGCTAGCATCAACCATATCCCCAATCAACCTTATGACTTTACATAGAAAATAAGATTATGTGGCTTCTAAAGAAACAAATGGAACTTCATTTTGCCAAGAAGTAGTTCTTTAGTTGATAAAAGTTTTACTGGTGTACTGTCATCTCTGATCTATAATTTTTCCGGTGACATTGTTAATAATCAACTAAATGATCAAACTCATTTCAAAGCTAGACTAGGTTACTTCTTGAGGCTAGCAGTTGAGAGAGACGTCTTACCTGCTTTATCAAGATCATTACACTGGTATAATAAATAAAGAAGAAATTTTAATATGGACATATGGACTTCAAAGTTACAACTGAAGTTGTAAATTCTCATAACTATGCTCAATGGAGACTTAAGGGTCTCTCCACACTCTGTAATAAGTGCATTTATAGAAACAGGGAATACAGATAGATCTGCCTTCTCTCGGTTTTCCCTAAAGCATGTGTGCAAAGATTATCCTCTTAAATTTATAACTTTCCCTGTTGCCATTGGATGATTCTGAAAGCACTTGCCACAATTGTAGATATATCCCATATGGGAAATCCTTCCCAAATGATAATTATTAATTTATTAGCCATCTAAGAATTGAAACACTTAGACCCGTATTCAGCTCTTCCACACAAATTTCTTATTACTGCTTGAAAAAACTAATCTACGTACAAATCTTGATTGCATATAGTAGGTGAACTCACTGTCAACCATCAATGCAGAGATTGACTATGAATCTAAAACCAACACGATGGATGTATATACTTTTGTATTCATTATGAGTATAGACATAATTCTATAAAATTGTGCCATTTCCAATTTTACTTTCACTCAAATCAAACCCCTTGTTTTGCAGTAGTTTTTTTTGTTGCTAAATACTTTTTGAAATGTGAATAAAGAAGTAGTACCACCTATGAATAGAAAGGAACAAAAAAAGAATGTTCTCAACCCTAGTGATTCTAGAATATGTCAACAAACATATACCTAATTGCTCTGTTAGACTCCATCTTCAGTTGTTTAATCTCATTAAATGGCCTCTCAAAGTCCAATCAATTAGGTAACTCTGTGATACCACGATAGATGGTGGGGAACACATTGGTCACTAGTTGCAAAGGCCAGCAATTAGAGACAACATGACCAACAAAGGAGGCCGTAGATATTAGCCCACTAGTAGGACAAATAAACTGATTGAATCTAGGATAGACAAAAGAAGGGACAATGGAAGAACAGGTGGAAATTTAGAAAGTGGAAATGCAATAGATATCTTCAGATATCATACATAGTGACTGAAGGAGATGATTAGACCATAGAGGCTGAAGTTGATAAAAGAATGATGATGATGATGATTGCATTTTGGTATGTCATCCACTAAAATGCTTGGGACTGCAACAAGTAGGTCAAGGCTTGGTTGACACCATGGTCATGATTATGTATGCCTCATGGGGGAATTTAGTCATAGCTCTAACTTAATTTGACTAGTCTGATATAAGTCATAATTCCAGTTAAATAATATAATAGATCAGCTGAAGCCTACACTATTCTATATAATCTTCTATTATTTGGAGACTTATCCAAACTCAACTACTTTTTTTTGGCCTAACATTGACAGCTTAACTTTATAAAAGGTAAAACTTTATATCATAATCTTCTAATTTATCAGTTTTTGCTCCTCTTTTTAGCCACAATTAGTATCTTTAATATAAATAAGGCGTCATCGACTTGACCTTCCACATCATTAATCTGATTTTTTTAATTAATTTGATAGTGATTTGACTTTGATTTAAGCAAGCAATTTGTTTTAATTATATTCGTAGGGACCCACAATAATGCATGCTCCTAACCTGGCCACTAACTTCACATCTGTACAATAGAAAAAAGGAGAAAGAAAAGGTTTTTGATATTTCATGTATCATTTAAGCAATGAATATATAACAGTAGAATCAAGATTGATACCTAACTTTGATTTGCTTCTTTAGTCTTCTTCTTCACAGAATATATGATTACATGTGATATAGATGCTAAAAATAAATAAATTCTCCCAAAAAGAGAACCCATAAGAACTTGGTATCACTCAGTGGCCACTACTTATTACTAGAATTCTGTCTAAGCTATCTTCAAATCTGTAGAATTCCATGTCTATACTTCTAAAGAGCAACAGTGATTATTATTAGAAGTATTATTTGCAACTCAACTAGAAGATCTACCAGATAGAAGAAATTTATCTTCCTCAAACAACATAATAGATTGTTGACTAATGACTATGGATAAATGAAATTAAACATAACACACCAGCCACTATATAAGGAAGTACTTACATCTGTGCTGCTCTTTTGGAAAGGGAAACTGCATCCCTGACACAGCAGAAAAAACTACACAATGTAAAAAAGCCAAAAGAATTTTCGATTAGTGGCATCCCAAGCTTAGAACTCAAAACCAAAATCGAAATGTCATAACCTTCCAATTAATACCAGAAATTGTTGGTGTAAGCACCCCATCCCCAATAACCATACAAGTCCCAATCAAAGCCAGAACAAGCAGTAACCTTTGCAACACTCTGTACTTCTCCAATGTCAACTTCAATCTCCACCCAATATTCCTCTTATTGGATTCAATCCCATCTTTGGTGTACTCAGATAGCTCCTCATCGGCAAGCTGGCAATTGGGCAATGAGCTAACTCGGGCATGCCGGCATAGCAATGAGTACAAAGCAAAAGTCCCACCTTCACCATTATCATTAGCTCTGAGCACGATAAACACATACTTGAATAGTGGCACAAGTGTAATTGTCCAAAAAACAAAAGACAAAACACCATATATTTCCTCATTAGTTTCTGAAAGGTGAATATCCTCAGCAAAAGTACTTCTGTACACATATAAAGGAGAAGTGCTTAAATCTCCATAGACAACACCTAAGCTCTGATAAGCCAATGTTAACACTGTCTTCCATGAATCTTTCTGAAACAAAAACAAAAAATAACAAAACAAAACAAGAAAATCATCAGAAAGTCAGAGATTTCTGAGGAAGACAAAACTCACTGACACTTCCACACAGTGCCACATGTCTTACCTTGATTGGATGACTACGGATTACACCTTCAAGATCCATGCTAGCCTGTCTTAGAGTCACAGAAAGTACATTTTTTGAACAAGTTAAAGGAAAATAAAGGATGACCCAAATGGATTAACACCCTCCCCCAGTTCAAACAAGCCAGAGATAAAACAAAACAATAAGCTTTATTGTTTAGATGACATTGATTTGTTTTTAGTGAGAGTGCAAAAAAGTAGTTCAAGACCCACCAACATATTTATTCCCCCCCAAACCACAAAAAACACCAAAGTAAGAAAAGAAAAAAGGAAAAACGACCCACCAACGTAGACAAATCAAGAACATACACGAAACACCATAAACGAACATAGAGAAAGGTATTGAAACAAGGAAAGGGTGGTTGGAATAAGAGCTAAAAATATACAATATGGGGTTTTTCTTTTCTTTTCTTTTCTTTTCTCTCTTTTTTTTTTTTTTTTTTTAGTTTTGGTGTGACTCTGTGAACTACATGATGAGTTTGTGGTGGCTCAGTTTGTTGTCCTAGTTCAGATTCTAGATGGAATATTTTGGAGAGGTTTTGTTAGCTTTCTCCACTTGGCGTTCAATGAAAGAGAAATGTTTGAAACCTTTTTTTTTTTTACTTTATCTATATAAAGAATGGTGAGTGTATCTGTACATGTATAAAACGAAGCATGCACTAACTGAAGTTCTTTTATATCACCTAACAATGACAGACCATGCAGTGACTGACTTTAACTTACTACTCCATGAAAGCAACTTTTCTCAGTGAGATGGCAAACTTTTACACGGTTTTTTATCAATGACATAGACAGCTAAATGTGAATCACACGGTTCATATATTGAGTTAATGACTTCACTTATAAGCAAAATACCTAGCTACCAATCAAGTGCAGTGTATACAATGTTTTTTTTATTTTTTATTTTTTAACAGGAAGGACAAAATATAGGTAGGTACAATTTTTTAGATACTATACTTCTATACCTTGTATTTCTCAATTAAATTTAACATATTAGTCAATTAAATAATGCAGCGCAATATTATCTTTCTCGAAAATATTAGCAAAAAAAAAAAATCTTTCTTGAAGAAATTGAATTTAATTAAAGAATTTAAGATAGCAAACTGTATTCAAAATTTAAAAAAAAAAAAAACTTATGAAATGATTGTTTGTTAATCCGAGTCAAGATCAACTAGAGCTTCACTTTTTGCACAACTTCCAATTTTGACAAGTTTAATGATCTGATACATTTGCGGCCTTTTCTTAAATTTTTTTGATGACTAGGAATCCACCGCCTACCTTATGGTGGTGGAAGGAGTCACAATTTTTTTTTTTTATAAAATATTTGACAAAAGTTGAAATAGCATGATTGTTAATATTAGATGATAAAGTTATATCAGTTAGAAAATCAATGAAAATTATTATAACTCAATTGTTGTAAAAAAAAATGCTATAAATTTTGTCATGTTTATAGCATTACTCGAGCAAAACAAGCCCCGATAATCAATGTTTGCAGATGATCTAGATACAGATTTATAGTCTTGAGATCGTACAAATTTATATCTTGACGAACTCGTCCACAGCTAGGATAATGTGTAATGGATTGAAAGCGTAGTAGGCTTGCTTTAGCTAGTTTAACATTATAGATAATTATATGTTAACTTACCTGTGGTTTAGGCCGATTTTACTTGACATATTTGTGTTTTGAAGAGTAATTATTTCATCCATTCAAGATTAACTTCGTAATGCAGCCATAACCCGCCTCACTTTTTCCTGTTAGAAAAAACCCTTTTAAGATTTAAGACATAAAAGAAAACTAATCTATGAGCAAAGCAAGAAAAAATTTATCTCACCATCGTGAAATCTAGGACCGACTCCAAAGCACCCTATTCTCCCAAATGATGGGTGGGTTAGGAGATCAATCGGTCACTTGGTGGTTGTCGGAGAGTGCACTACATGTTGTTGTTGGAGTTTTGGGGGAATTAAGATTGTAAAGGATGCTGTTGCGATTTTTGTGTGGGTTTTTTTTTTTTTTTAATCTTTTCCTCGCTGGTAAAAGATTTGGTGTTGCGATTGTGGTGGATTTGTTGTTAGTTATGATCATGGTTTGTTACTTTTTGGTGTAATCATTAGAGACATTATATGCTTTTTCTGTTTTTTTTTTTTTTTTTTTTTTTGATCAGTGCTTTTTCTGTTTTTAGTACAAGTTAAAGTTCTTATCTGATAATTTCGCGTTGGTTTTTTTTCCTTTTGTACTTTTCATCGGCTCTTTGTTAGAGCGTTTGAATATATGGTGTAGTCTTCTTTTATGGCAACTACAACTGACAAACAAGTTATGGCCAAGTTCTTGTTCTCATCACCTTCCTCAAAGTTATGTTTAAGTCGTTGGGTTTGACCAATTATGATCCTTATCCGTCACATCTTAAAACAAAAGTTCTGTAAAAATATTATAATATTTTGTTATGCGCTTATTTTGACTCTCATTTTTAGTTAAATCAGTACCTATTTTCATGGTTTTTGTTTTTCTTTTTTTTAGCAAAAACAAAAAAGACAACTTTTTGTGTCTTTCCAAAAAAAAAAAAAAAAACTTTTGTGCTTTTGAACTTTGCAAAAGCCTATGTAAATTTACAAAAATACTTTGAATAAAGTCCACGAGAATTATCCAAAATTCCAAATTTCAAGTTTAAGAAGGTTGAACTTCCTCGAATAGCAATGCATTTATTTATTCTGAAACTCTTTTCTTGGTTCTTGATTTGTAATCGTAGATAAAGAAACTCAAACAACTTTGTATGTACAAGTTAAGTAGAATTATAAAGTGGGAAGCACGATAGGAAGGAAGCTAATCTTGTTGAGCCATGCTTTCAAAATTTTAAAAAAAAAAAATATATATATATATATATATAAATATTCTTTTTAGATGTTGATTTCTCGATTATTTTTTTAAGATGTTTTTAATGGTGAAAGTGTTGAGGTGGGTAACAATTGCATATGTTGAAACAATTTCGGAAGGGTAAAGTGACACTTTTCAAACTATAGGTAAACAATATAAAATCAGTCTTACTACAAGTAGATAACATGTAATTAACTTACGGGTATGAATTAATCAAAAATATTGATTTGTAATTCAAATTTAAAATATGCAATTAATTTATAATGGATTATATATTTATATTTCATTATAAATATAGATTTCATTGTAATATATATTATCAATTAAGTTAATGAAAGATGTAGTCCATTAACTTTTTGGATTGAACCTTACCACACAAGGGGTTATGGTTGGGAGAAGTATTGAGGGGTAAAGAGCTTCCCTCTAACAAAATAACAATGGGAGTAGATCAATAACAACAACTTCTTGTGAGATCACTTGATTAAACTATCTCCTAACATATCTGAATATAGCACATCCAAAATTGGTCAAATTGTGTTGCGAGTATAAAGTAGCCATTTGAAATTCGGTAATTATGATTTTTTTTCTATAATTATGATGGTTATTAATAAATATTTATTATAATTGTTTTTATATATTGAACTATATAATCTATTATTAGGTATTTATTATAATTGTCTATATTGTCTATATACATAAACAATTATAATAAATACCTAATAATAGATTGTATAGTTCCATATATAAAAACAATGACAAAGTTTAACTACAAAATTAGTTGTAGCCTTAAACTATAACCTTACTCAATATTTTTTTATTATAAGTGAATTTTGATAAATTCACCATTGTATTACATCTTCTTCTTATATACTTCAATTTTTGCAAAATTTCTAAAAAATTAAATATCAATAGCTATGTCATCAATAAATTATTTAAATTGCAAGTTTTTGTAGTTTAAAATTATGCATAAAATATAAGCTTATAAATCTTATAGTAAATAATATCCGATTGACACAAAATTTGACATATGTATTAAAAGCGTAAAAAACATATAATTCAACGGTTAGATTTTCAAAATATGTAGTAATGTTTATTTTATTAAGTAAGGTTGTAACTCAAAGTTACAACCAATTTTGTATCTAAACTTTGTCCTAAAAACAATCATAATAGATATTTATTAATAACCATCATAATTATAGAAAAAAATCATAATTATCAAATTTCAAATTTAGAAAAAAAAAATTATGTTAAACTTCTTAGTGCATTGCATTGGCTACCAACTAGTAATGTACTAAGGTAAATACAAGCAAAATTTATAAACAAAATTTAAATCACTCAAATAGTAACTAAATTTTTTTTTCTTAAAAAAAATTTTCATTTTGGGTTCAAATGATAGTTTAACGGTAATGACATTTTTTTGTGGTATTCCATGTTTGTAATTCGAACCCTACTCCTCCCCCTCCTTCACTATCTACATATCTAAAAAAAAAAATCTATTGGTAACTAGAATTCATTTATGAAATTTGAATATTTCTTTTCATATCACATCTTAACAAGGACTTTTTTTTTTTAATAGAAAATATATTCGATCATGTATCCAGAATATTCTACTAAGAAATCCAGTATCCCAACGTGTCAAAAGGGAAACATCAACTCTGGTTAAGCAAGATATTTTTGGTCATGTTGCCAAGTGAACCAGTCAAGGAAAAAGGATTTTAAAGTACTCTTCTTTTACCTTTTTTTTTTTTTTTCCTTTTGTTTTTAGTGGAAAGATCGTAATTTTGTAAAAAGAAGATATATTTAATACATTTTAAGTTACAGCCGACTCAAACAGCGATGAATTTTCCTTTATCCAAGTTAAAAACTTATCAAAATTATTTACTTAACATATTTTGCCAAGATTTATGTTGGTTTATTTTTTTGGCTTCACATGTAATACTTGAACTGACTTGAATCCTTAACATTTGGGGGTATAGTGGCTATCTATTTTCACTACTTAATCAACACTCTTAATTATTATAACTAAGGTACTAAGCTAGTTCTCCTTCAAATATGTTTCTTTAGCGTTCGAGATTATAAAATTCAAACGCATGCTGCTAAATGTAGAAAAAAAAATTATGTTAATCTTCTTAGTGCATTGCATTGGATATCAACTAGTAATGTACTAAGGTATATACAAGCAAAATTTATAAACAAAATTTAAATCACTCAAATAATAACTAAATTTTTTTTTTTCTAACAAAAAAATTTTCATTTAGGGTTCAAATTAATGATATTTTAACGGTAATAACATTTTTTTTGTGGTGTTCTATGTTTGTAATTCGAACCGTACTCCTCCCCCTCCTTCACTATCTACATATCTTAAAAAAAAATCTATTGGTAACTAGAATTCATTTATGAAATTTGAACATTTCTTTTCATATCACATCTTAACAAGGACTTTTGTTTAATAGAACATATATTCGATCATGTATCCAGAATATTCTACCAAGAAATCCAGTATCCCAACGTGCCAAAAGGGAAACATCAATTCTGGTTAAGCAAGATATTTTTGGTCATGTTCCCAGGTGAACCAATCAAGGAAAAAGGATTTTAAAGTACTCATTTTTTTTCTTTTTTCTTTTTTTTTTTTTTCCTTTTGTTTTTAGTGGAAAGATTGTAACTTCATTAAGAAAAAAATAAATTTAATACATCTTAAGTTATAGCCGACTCAAACAGCAATAGATTTTCCTTTATTCAAGTTACAAACTTATCAAAATTATCTATTTATAACATATTTCGCTAAGGTGTATGTTGGTCTATTTTTTTGCTGCTTCACGTGTAATACTTGAACCAACTTGAGACCTTAACATTTGTAGGAGGAATAGTGATAAAATAACATAAGATGTTGTCGAAAATAATTGGGGTATAGTGGCTATCTATTTTCACTACTTAATCAACCCTCTTAATTATTACTAAGCCATTAAGCTAGTTCTCCTTCAAATATGTTTCTTTAGCGTTCGAGATTATAAAATTCAAACGCGTGCTGCTAAATGGCAATGAACTTTTATTAAAAAATGGCAATGAACTTTTTGACCTTTGAGCTGATTAAGGCATAAGTAGGTTATGCTTACTTGGGACATCGAGAACAGACAGAAAATTCGAACAGACAAAAGGTACGCCTAGAATTAGCTTACGAATTCAGACTTCAGAGGATAATATAAAGATGGATTCACCATATTAAATCCACCATGTGATCCTAACTACTATTGTTTTATATTTCTATTATTAAAAAAATTTATTGTTTTTATATAATATGTTTCAAACCCAAACTATATATATATTACTAATTATTATTTGGTATAAAGGTGATGAAATACTTTTAGACTACCTTTTTTTAGTTGGACTAGGAGGGGAGATCTTCGAATCAATCCAAAAGATTTGCATCAAAAATGTGGTTCACTTTTTCTTTTCTTTTCTTTTTTTTCCTTTCCTTGAAGACGGTTCGCTTTTTTATTTTTTTTAGATAGGATAGAATTTTAACAGATAACTTTGGTTCTATAATAATTGTTCTTTATTATTAGACTAAGACGCCAATTGATATTTTGTATAAGCATGATTTGAACTCCAATATCTTATTAGATGATAAAAAACGCACCAATTGACCTAATCAAAACCTACACTAGCTTACTTTCTTTTCTTTTTTTCGGTTGCTATTCCACCTTATGAGTAAATCCTACAAGTTTGTGCCTACACAAAAAACAAATCATATTAGCATCAGATACCCTCTTTTAACGAGGAAAATTATATCACGCCCTTCATTGAACTTGAACCACTAGATTTCTTAATGATACTATATATTAGCCAAAACAAATGGCATTAGGTTCCCAAACCAAGAGAATTGCCAGGATTAGCTTCAACTCTTGATAAAAACGTGTCACATGGGAAGCCTAAGATTATTCAACACTGTCCAAAGTGCAGCATGGAAATCAACTCAGCCATGTTACCTTCTTTGACACTGTCCAAAGTGCACCAAAAGAATCGAGACAATAACTCATGCTAGGTGGTCATGACAATAAGCAAATGTTACCATCTTTCTTTTTAGAGTGAGACTAGGGTAGGGACCCATAGAATCCATTTTCGGTTCCTTTGGAAAAAATAGAATCCTACTCATATTTTCATATCATGTTGACGTGGATATTGAATTTTTTGGTGGAGCCTGGATGTGCACTTGGTTTTAACCTATAAGGTATTATATCCCTTAATTAAGTTCTTGTCTAAGATTGTTGTAGGAAGTAGAGCACTGTTTCTGCAAAGACATTTTGAGGGTTTGTCTAATTGGGTTGCTAAAAGTGATTTGAAATTACTACTTCCGTCAAGACCAAGTAACTAAGTTGATAAGGAGTTTTTAGATTTAAAAATAATAAAAGTGAACATAATAAAAATATTTATGTTTTTATATTTGAATCCAATTAATTCTTCTCCTTCTCCTTCTCCTTCAATGTTTACTTATTTAGTAATATTATGTTAAAGTATATTATTCTCCTTCTTGTTCTATCTACACCATATACATCATTCTTGTTCTATCTACACCATATAAATCAAATTTTTAGCCAGAGAGAGAAAGACGACGGATTGTTCTCTTCGTCATCTATTATTATTGGCTTCGATCCCAACACTAATTGTGCTCTCTCGCAACAATCTCAATGGTGGTTAGATTTGTGTTGTTGGATTCAATTAGATGGTGCTGAGTTCTGTGTTGCTAGGTTTAATCGCAAGGTAGCTAGACGGGACGAGGAGAGAGACATTTAAAAGGAATACAAATGGAGGGTTGGGTTCCATCACCGTGGGGTTGACTAGTCTATTGGAGATGCTCTAATTTTGTTAGCCTTAGCTCTGGTTTGATTTCGGATTTGAAGTTTCAAAGATCAATATAAAATTCAACTGTAAGATTTTCAAAATATGAATTCAATAAAAAGTTATAAAATGGTATAACATTACTTAAAATTATATCATGTATAATTTAAACTCAACCCACACTATCACACACACTTAAAAAAAAAAAAAAAAATAAAACTAAATCGTGGGTTTGAAATTGAAATAGTATATTCAAGATTTTAACTTTAAAAAAGTGTGTATAACAGGGTGCATGCTTGTAATAGCTTTATTTGTGCAAACAAAATGAAAGGCTAAGTAAGATAAGAGAGACAGAATATGAGACAAAATTTTATGAGGGATGCCGTTGTCAAGCTGAATGTGGAGCGAAGCAAGTATTAAGATTCCAATCAGCCAGCCTTCGTCACATCGCTTTGTCGAAAGGGTGACCTCTCCCCACTACTAGTTAATGCCCTTGCCCTACACATTCTCCTTGTGGGTATTATCTTCTTGTTTTGCTTTTTATGTTTTGGAATCAAATTTGGTATATCTGAGTTTCTAGTTGGATCCCATTAGTTTGTTTACCTTCAGGCTTGAGTTATCAATTTCGTTTTGTTATCATTGTTTATAAATCAAAAAACAAAAGAATCCAATTTCACTATCATCTTTCCTTTTTCTTTTTTAATGTATTAGTAATATTTACTCCCTTAAAAGTTAAAAGCTCATCTTAAATTTTTATAATTTATTGTAATTGTAGTTTGAGGTCATTTAATCTTGTTGTTGGCTTTGTGGAATCAAATTTGGTATATCTGAGTTCAAGTTGGATCCCACTACCTTGTCTTACAATTTTTTTTTTTTTTTTGTTCATTATTTAAAATTACAAAAAACAAAGGAATCCAATTTCTCTGTTATCTTTCCCCTATTCTTTAATGCATTAGCAATATTCACTCCATTAAAAAGCACAGGTTCTTACAATTTTTTTTTTTTGGTTCATTATTTAAAATTACAAAAAACAAAGGAATCCAATTTCTCTGTTATCTTTCCCCTTTTCTTTAATGCATTAGCAATATTCATTATTCACTCCATTAAAAAGCACAGGTTCCCTTTACAAATAAATAAATAATAAAAAAAGCGCACCTTGAAAATTACAATTTGTAAGTGTTATTTGAACTTTGGTACCTCAAATTTTAATGTTAAAACACATTACCACTAAGCTACAAATCTTCCTTACTAAGGTAAATATTTTTAATACTCATTCATTAGTTTTTACAAATATTCATTATATTAAAACTAACAGTTCAACCCATAACCCAATTATTAAACTTTTTTTCTATGGAACCCGATAGTTAAACTTAGACTAGACCCATTTATAAATTAATAAGTACTATGAATTGAATTAGGTAGATATAAGTTATGCCAACATGTGCTGGATCCGAACTTTGACGCAGCCTTCTTTGAAGAATCTGGTTCAGCAGGTGTTGGTGTAGTTTGTCGTGATCATACTGGGCAGATCATTGGAGCTTTGCAACAGAATATTGGCTCGGTTCAGTCCATAGAAATGGCTGAAGCTTTGGTAGCTCGAAGGGCTGTGCTTTTTGCTAAGGAGCTGAGCTTGTTTAGAGTTATTATTGAAGGTGATTGTATTCGGATTATTGATGCCTTGAAGGGTTCTGGCCGCTGTCGTACGCTGTATGGTCAAGTCATTGATGAAACTAAGAGACTTGGAGGAATGTTGAGGAGCTGTATGTTCCAGCATGTTCGGCGAGAAGGAAATAGACTAGCTCATAGTACTAAAAATGCAGTTTTATCTGCAGACACTGATGTATGGGTAGAATCTTTACCCGAAGATGAGGAAGATGTTTTCCAATCGGAATTGCCTTGAACTTGTTTTGTTTTTGTTGGTTTTTCTTAATAATATTTCACTTACATTTTTCTCAAAAAAAAAAAAAAATGTGCTGGATCCCACATTAAATGTTACTTTGAATTAGGTAGATATAAGTTATGCAAACATGTACTGAATCTGACATTGAATGTTACTAGATTGAATTGTGATATATAAACAATTACAAGTAGCTCAATTTTAACTTTCTTTTTAAAGAAATATACTGATATATAGTTTTTTTTTTTTAGAAAAAAAGGGTTTTGCACGTGTGGTCACCGACCCTGCTCACTACAGGAAAAAAAAAAAAAAAAAAAACCCATGGTCCTAGAAACAACCGAGCATATTAAATGTAGTAAGAGAGACAGTGATGCATTATATATAGCCATGTGCATCACTTACCTACAAGTAAGGTTCTGCAAATGATGCAAAAGGAGAAGTCATTATCAAAGTATATAAATGATAAGCTGACTCACATAAGCCCAATTATATAACACAAATTCCAACTTCTCCCATACCCCACGAATTAAGATCAAGCTCGTGAGTCCATAGAATCCGGGTTTTATTATGTTCCTGCATAGACCCACTGATTTGGCTATATTGCTTTCAAGTATTATATCTTTGAACCTTACGTGGAAGCACCCATAAAACATTAATATTACTTATTATTAGGCGTTGCCCCATAAAATGTGACACAATAATTTAAGGCTGCTAGCTAGTTAAGTTAAAGAGATCTAATGCTGACCATGCTTTGTTCTGACATCAAAGATTGAGATTTGGTTATTTCAATCTGGAGCCAGATCACAATTCTTTTTATTATCAGATTCAGTAGCATGGAGCGTCTTTGTATTTTAATGTTTGTATGTTTGTTAGAAAGTCATTTTTAGTCACTATCATTGTGGAAAGTTCCAGTTGTCCAGTATAAGCCGTCTGATTTGGTGATTGGGTCTTAGACTCTTAGGGGACGATTTTTGTTTCAAACTTTTAATGTTTTTGAAAAAAAAATTACAACCACTTGTTTATTTATTTTGAGTTAGAGTCCAACCATGGTTATCCTCATAGGCAACAATGTCTCGAGTGTCTAAGTCACCAAACTTTTCACATTTAAAGCCTGAGATAGCTCAATTAGTTAATATTTTTTTTATGTTTTCAACAAAAATATTCAGTGCTCGTATGCTCTTACCCGAGAAGAAATTATTATTTACACTGAAAAAATTGCTGATGTGATCCTCTTTAACTGATGAGATAATGTTATCTATGCAAATGTATATATGATGATGTCACATTTACATTAGTAACAGCATTTTATTAGTTGAGAGGTCAAGAAAGACATCGTCAGCAGTCCTCTGGTAGACCTAATAATTTCTCCACCCAAGAGCCCAACTATTAATGTATACAAAATAAATAAATAAATAATAAGTAGTGATTGAAAGTCACATGTAAGAAGAGTAACAACCGAATAAGTAAATAGTAAATACAACGTAAAAGGTTGCTGGGACCAACTTTGACAACTGAATTGTATAAAATTAAATCATATGTATATAGATTTCACTTACCTCCTTTTGAAGAGGGGAAAAAGTGGAAAGAAGAGGAAGATTGTTATATAGATGATTTGGTTAATATCACTAAGTCATCAAACTCTTTACATTTAAAGTCGTGATTGAAAGTCACTTGTAAGAAGTCTAACAACCAGATTCTCAAAAAAAAAAAAAAAAAAAAAAAGTCTAACAACCAGGGACGGTGTTACTTATGCTTCAGGGGTTCAAACCCCCTGATTTGATAAAAAAAAATATATATATATATATATATATATATATATATATATATATAATATTATTTTATTAGTTCAATTTACTTTTAAAAATATTTTTCACACTCTGACATAGATCAATCCATCCCAAAACTAACCAACAATATAAATTATAGGTCTCTCTCTCTCATGAATCTTTTTTCTCTATTTGACTATCTGTATCTTTGACTTTAAGAGTAAAGAGTGAGTGTTTATAAATTGTAAGTGTATCTCTTTTTGTTATAAATTTATATATTATATGTGTGAGTGTGTGTTTGATATTGATTGTGTGCGTTATTATTTATTTATTTTTGTTATAATGTTATTTGTGTGAATGTGTGTGTATAGTATAAATATAATATAACTTTATATAATTTAGTAATTAGGAATTATATAGAGGGTTTGTTACATGTTTGTATATTATATTGTTATCATGTTATAATAACATTTTGTTATAAAGTTAGTGATTAAAAAAATAGTAAAATTAGTGATTCTTTAAGCATTTGATTGGTTAAGTAGACACATAATGTATTATTTAAGGGTGTACACCGTTCGGTGTGGTCAGTTTTAGGGAGGTTTTTTGCACCACACCTATAGGGTGCGGTTTCACCCTATACTTGACCGCACTTCACTTTTGAAAGGTAAAAACCGGTCTACACAAGGTGCGGTTAAATCTTAACAGCTCGGTGCGGTTCGTTTGGTTACATAGTGGTAGAGCCACGGTGGAGAACGGAGATGAGAAGGAGATTGACTAACTTAGGTATTAGGAATTTCGTGAGACCTTGAGAGGAAAGTATTTCTTTGTGAGAGAGCAAGACTGAGAATCAGAGATGAGTCTTGAGAGTGAGACTGAGAGCTTGTGTTCTTAAATAGTGGAAGGTTAGGTGGGAGCCTAAGATTGAGAATTTGAGAGGGAAAAACTACTGTTTGTTCGGCGGGATTAGGGTATGGAAAAAAAAAATTATGTGGCTGAGTGTAAAACAAAAGAGAAAAATGGTTGGTGGGAGCCTGAAAATCTGAGATTGAGAGGGAAACACTACTAATTGTTTGACAGGATTAGGGTTTGGAAGAAACATTATGTGGCCGAGAGCAAAAAAGAAGAGAAAAATGGTTAGATGAGAGCCTGAGATTCTGAGATTGAGAGGGAAACACAAATGTTTGTTCAGCGGGATTAGAGTTTGGAAGAAAAATGAATGTGGCTAATGACTGATGAGTGACTGAGTTTTGAGTCTGAGAGGTGAGAGCAGAAGTCTAAAGAGGAGAAATGAGAGTAGTCGAGTAGGAGACAACTCAAGAGAAAAGACGTGTGTGGCTAAGATAAAAAAAATATGTATATATATACCTTGCACAGTGACAGCAATGACTCCATCAATGACTCAAACAATGACAATACGACATCGTTTTTTATTTTTTATTTTTATTTTTTTTATTTTTTTTTCAAAAAACGCAAGTGGCAAGACAGTGACTATTATGGCATTTTTATTTTTATTTTTTTTTTAAAAAATGCAAGTGGCAAGACACTAGAGTTATAGACAAGACCACTCAGTGATGAGACCATTCCTCCTAACACACGTTTTTTGACTGAGAAAGGTAGCCTCACACACGTTAACTTCTTTTTTAATTCTTTTTTTTTATAAGAACGTTAGGCCTGTTCTTAGAACGTTATGATATAAATATATATATAAAATATGCTTGGGTTGGTTCGGTCTTTGTCGGTGTGCACATCTCAACGCCGATGGCCGCTCTGGTCCGACGTCGATATTGAAGATATACCACCGACCACTGTGTCGAAAACCTTTGGCGGAGCCCTGAGCGGGGCGGGGCGGTGCGGTGTGGTCAGACCGGTTCTGTCGATGCTGGTATATCCATGAACAGGCCTAGTATTATTTATATATGTATGGATGGGTGTAGTTCTTTGAGGTCAATAATTAATACAATGCACGTGGGTTGAATTTTGTCATTCAGTTTAAAATATTTTATAAAAATAATGACAAATAGATAATGACAATTGCATAAAGATAAAAAAATAAAAAAATAAAATGTTATACAAACTTAACAAAATAAAATTGTTACACCTACTCATATTGACAATAGATAATGAAAACTCATAATGAATTATCACGTAAAGATTTCAAAATATGAAAAATAATAGAAGGAAATAGTAAAACACCATATATTTGCATGTGACTTTTTTTTTTTTTTTGTCGATAACTTGATATATTTAAGTTCTTTTTTTATTAAATTTTGTTTAATTTAAATTTCTTAATGACCTCCTAAAAAGAAACCTTCAAACCGCCACTGCTAACAACCCAATAAGAATATGGTAAATACAATATAAAAAGTTGGTGTGACCAGCTTAGATAAAAGAATAGATAGAATAGTATAAAATTAAATCACATGATATTCATTCGTTAGATTGTTGTATTGATGATTATTTGTTACGCATGTTACAAGATATACTTTTTCTTCTTTCAAATGCAGTAGGTGCAGTAGACGAAGGAGCTGTTTTCAACAAATCAATATATGAGTGTTTGGCTAATGAAATACATCCTCAGAATGCCCTTCGTGCCAAAAAGGTTAGTTCAAAGAACTTTGATAGGGAAATGCACGCACTTATTGTCGTTTTTCAGATGCAATTAAAAAGCCACCTTTTTTTCCAAGCGTAGAGAGTCTAGAGACTACGTATTAGCACATAGTTATTCAAGATGCTTTGAAACACATCTTTATCTCAGCAAAAAAAATAATAATGAACACATCTTTAGTTAATTAATTTTTTGGAGAAGGGGGATGGAGGGGACGTGGACGTATCTCTACCTAGCATTGCTCCGATAGGTTTTCGCCCATTGCTGTCTAGGTCTGGTAGGAGGAGATAGAGAGGTGAAAAGTCCAAAGAGAACAAGACAAAACCTATGATACTGCTTAAGGGGTGGCGTTCATGAATGCAAAAAGTACCCTTTTTTATTATTATTATTTTTTTATTTTAAGAAATGGATGCAGAGGACACCAAAGTTGTTGATAAGTTAGGTAATTAGTAAGTAAGTAGATTATCTTTCTTTCTCTCAATTATTTATTATAATTACAAATTACATATGAATTGTGTTTATGATTATGAGTACAAGTAAATGTTGTTTTCACATTTTTTCCATTTAATAAGTCTATGTGTGTCAATGAGTAATCTATTGACTTTATGTTTTTTACATTTTTTGTTTCTTTGTTTGATCTATTACTAAATGTTGTTAATCCCATTTCATATATTATAGCTGGAATGGCCAGAAAATTTTGTACATATTAGTTAATATGTATGAATCATTACCCTCCATTTCACCCAAGTCTAGACTGTCATCCATTCTTTTCATTTCAATTCATTCATCTAAATCCCGACCCACAAGATGCCTCAATGCCGTGGGACTTCCGAACACGGTCTTACGATTGGTCTTACACAAGGAATCGGTGAAAGGGGACACCACAAGTACCTATCAGAGTCAACATACATATCACATAGTGAGGAAACGTATGCCCGGTAGGCGGAGAGCTTCCCTTTACCCCTGTATGGGGAATGAGAGTTCCTACCACGACCAGAGGCTGTTAAGCATGATCGGCTCTGATACCAAAAGGGGGTAAGTTACAGACTAAGGGTAAGAGGGCCGATTGAGGCCATCTGATTGCGGAAATATAAATTACAGGTTACAAATGAGAAGACCATAACTATGGTGTTACAAGTGTAAACTGGGATTGCCATCTGATTACAAGTATTGGGTTGTAATGAGAGGGGAGATATTTCTGAGCTAGTGGACCTCTGTGTGGTTCCAAAAATTAGACCTGCTGAAGAATGAAGAAGAGGGTTCCTTTTATAGCTGGAGGAAGCCTTGGATCCTTCAGGAGATTGCTGGAAATCCGGAGAGTAAATTGCTTTTACCTAGGGTGAATTTCTTTTCCACTGAAAAGCAAATAGTACTCTGAATGATTCTGTCGGGGCACTGTTTGGTGAACAGTAACTGTTACTGTTCATGAATAGTGACTTGTCCCCTTGCTTTTCTGAAATACTGTTCATGCACAGTGACTGGTGCTGTGGATGAATAGTGTTCTGCCTGGGAATCTGCTGGGTATGGGTACTGTAGCTGAATAGTAACTAGACTGCAGAACTGTTCTGAATAGTGCTTTTAATCACTGTCCAAATTGTATCCATTATAAGGATCTTGAGAATCCTGGAAGGGATCTATTGGACCGCGATTGACTGAAGCTTCTGAAGAGGCAGGAGAGTTCTTTTCTTCTGACTCTAATTTCTCTGATTGGAGGAGCAGCTGCTGAGCAAGATCTTTTAGTTCCTTGCTAGATTTTCCGGCGATCTGGACGGAGTCTAGACTGGACTAGGATCTTGTGTTATGAGCAATGGCTCTCTGAACTGGAGGAGGAGTGAAGACTTGAATGATGATCGGACCATTCTTAAGACTTGCAATCCTCATTGCTGTGTGAAAACTAATCGGTATCATAAGCATCAGAAGGATATCCATCAAAGGGATCCCAAGGAGGATGATAATCACAGTCATGCTCATGACACTTGGCATATTGATCACAGAAACCGCAGTACAGTATAGGTTCATAGTCTGCATTTTGTGTGACTAATTGTCTGGGATCAGTGTAATCAACTCTTTGAGTATGGAGGGCTGTGGAGTATGGCTTGGTAGTGAATACTGAAATTCTGCCAGTATTTCCAGTGAAATGGTAATTTGTCCATAATTCACTGGTGACATCTAGAATCTCATTATTGAAGTAGTTTCCCCAGCAATCTGCCAGAGCATATGGGTCCTCATAGGATAGGTAGGAGTCTTCTTCATATCAAGGGCCATTATGAGTGTATCCATTGATGAGTACAAGATGGTGGGCAGGTTGGACAGTCATCCAATTGTTACTATCCCATTGTGGGAGAGTGCTCCAACATCTGATGGAGACAAATGGACTTTTGATTTTTGTAACAACCTGTTGAATTATCTGGGGGAACTGGCTGATCTGATTATGGCTTGTTAGCTTGATGAGTCTAATAAAACCATATTCAAACATTCTTGAAAGCCAGCTTGGATCTCTATCCTCTTCATCTGAGCCATCTTCATAGTTAACTATTAGGCCAAGAAAAGGATGCTTCTTTTCATAAACTCTGTGGTTGCTCCTAAAGTATTCTTCCCAAGTTGACTGGATGAAAGCATTATTAATATCATTTGGATCATCACCATAAACTGGGAAATGGGTAGTGACCATAATTTTGAAATGTTTAAACCATTGGTCGCATGATTCAAACATGGCCTTGCTTCCCAAGATACGAACTTGTATATCGGTAGGCAAGTTGGCTACAGCACTTCGTAGCTGGTTTTGAGTCTTAAGACTTAACCTAGCATAGTCAGTGCCCATGATAGTCATTTTATCCATTGAATGGATATCCTCTTTGCCAAAGAGTTGACTAATGAGAATTTGATCAATTTCATTTCTTGCCTCAAGATTGACTAGGTGTATTTCTAGTGCTCTGAGGGTTCTCTGGAAAAGGCGATGGTTATTTTGGGTAAAGGCTCTCTGAAGGTTATCAAGGATGAATTTAATGGAAGGTGGTAGATTTGTGTATACTCCATTAGTAAATTGTAAGGTCCTGGATAAAACTTCTTGTAAGGTGATGGCCACATTTCCACTGGAAAATGTCATTTTTGCTGGGACAAAATCTTGAAGGGATGTTGCTTCCCTGGGTTCTAATCTAGAAGAAGCGCCTTCATGCATTTTGTAGGGATAACCCTGAATAGGTGCTTTTCCTTTATTTCTTCTTGAAGAAGCCATTTTCCACTTACTAGTGGTACAAGTATAAGGAGATATTTGCTTTTCTTCCTGCCATGAAATAACAGAACGATTATTTTGAAAAATGCTTTTGTTAAAATCATGAGATGTCATGGAGCAAATACTTTTATACTGGATGCATGGAATGGGATGTGGTGATGACTTTTGAGACTAATTGGGGTCAAAAGAATCATCAATTGTGGAAGGTACAAATTGATCACGGTTCTTGGCTAGATTGGGACCATATATTGGTGGGGATGTTTTGGTATTGATAAGGTTAAGGGTCTTAGAGACAGAGACCTCCTGGAGGCTGTTAATATCTTTAGGCTCTAGGCTCCTAAGAAACTTAAACTTGACTGGTTGGCCAAAAGGATGGGTAGTGATTCCTTCACTATTCGTTATGAAAGGGTATAACAGACACATGAAAGGGTTTCCTAAGATGACCCTATCTATCATGTTCTTGACAAGGACAAATGTGGTTTTAAAGCACATATTGTCTTGGCAAACATGAGCTTTTGAGATTTTGAATTCAATCTGCATTTTTCCTCCACTTGCAGAAGTTAACCTTTCTTTGGTTTTTCTGAAGTACTTAGAGGGAATGATTCCTTTTTTAATGCAGTTGAGATCAGCACTTGAATCTATTAAGGCTACGACCTCAAATTCAAAATCTTTGCTAATGACAATCTTGACTTTGGAATGCCATCTCTGGAAGTTAATCCTACTGATGGTTTCTAAACAATCTATTCATCATTCTGAACTAAAAGTTTAAGATAAACAATTACAACCTACTCACCTTTTTCTTCACACTTCTGGATCTAACCTTAGATCTGAAATAGGGTATACAAACGAGACAAACGCCTTCTCTCGTGCTCACTACAACCTCTTACTGCCACAATCCTTTCTCTCACAATGGGGACCACCCTAAACGCCTCACTCCGGCTCACACAGGCTGACCAAACACTAACAGAGTAGGATACAAGGTCTTGCTGGGTTGCCAAACAACACAGATATGGACTTACGTGTCTCAACAATACACATCTGCAATAGACTTTGGGGCTAAAAACAGAAACAAGAAAAAGCAGGTAACTGGGAAACAATTGATTAGCTTGAACAGATAACAAAGAATAATGAACAGAATATTAGAACGGGAGGCTCAGTCTACCACTAGAAGAAAATACTATAGATAAGAATGGAAAAGAAATAATAGATGAAGAAAGTGATGAATGGTAATGGAAGAGTTATCAGAAAATAGATGTAAAACAAAATATAACTTGTAAGAGATAACATAATCAAAATAATGATAATGCACAAAATAATGTGATAACTATGGCGGTTATACCGGCCAACTTGATTGAAAATATACTGTAACTTACAACTTCGATCGGCCAAACTTGGCTCTGATACCAAAAGGGGGTAAGTTACAGACTGAGGGTAAGAGGGCCGACTGAGGCCATCTGATTGCGGAAATATAAATTACAGGTTACAAATGAGAAGATCATAACTATGGTGTTACAAGTGTAAATTGGAAGTATATTTTTTGACCATAACTAGTCAAGAACAGCTTCCAAATATATATATATATTTTTTTGTCTAAACCCCTCTTTCATTATGATTGTGTATTTTTTTCCCCTTGTTTGCTTTATTCATATATAACATGTCATTTAATAATGGTATTAATGGTAACCCAAAAACATTAGACCCAAATAAATGAATATAAAAGTTTTCCTTTTAAATGGAACAAAAATTGACTACTTGAAACCAAGAGCCTTATAACTGAGTATCATTATATCATTTTTTATTTTTATTTTTTTTAATGAAGAGAACCAGGGTTCAAAACCCTCTTTTCCTCCAAAAAAAAAAAAAAGTTCAAAACCCTCCTCCCCTATTATTGTAACCATTAAATTAAAAATAAATTATTATCACTTAGAAAACAAAACAACCTTTGCTGTAAAGCTTCTGAATGATAATACAAGACCCAATTAATTTTGGGTCTTCACATTATAGTGCACTCTAATAAGTTGTAACCACTTGTTTCTTTTTACAGAAATAATTTTTTATCCCAAATATCAATTAATATAAATAATTAGTATAGTTAGTAGAGCCTCATTAATTAATTAATCTCATTAATATTCTATTAGATATTTCCTCACGATGATATCAGTAGCTCACTTGTCGTCTTTTACTCATTTATGATGAATTAATTGTCTCCTAAATCTTATTAAGGTTCTATCAAATTTTTATTGTATTTATTGGTTTCATAATATACGCACAAAGGCTGCATTTTAGTATTTGTTTACAATTTTTAGTTTTTCCTGCAATAGGTATATACCTATTTAATTTGTATTTTTTTATTTACAATTTTTTGAGAAAACTATTAAGTATTTAACTTATGTCACTCAAAGTAGAAAGTTTTAGTAACTTGATTATCCTAATTTAAGATAATTTATTTCACTAAGGCTCTCAAAGCAAATTTCTTCCTCTAAATCAATATTTTAAGAGTAATGCTAGAGAGATAAAATTTGTAAATTATTTTTACAAACTACTGATGTGGTAAGTGATTATTGGTAAATTAAAAAATGATATTAATGGTGGGTATAGTTGAAAACCAATTAAAAGTTTGTCATATCAATAATTTGTAAAAATATAAAATAGTTTGTGACTGTAGCATTATTCATATTTTAAACTTATTTGGGTGTAATGATTTTTACTCTCTTTTTTTTTCTTTGTGTGTATAAACAATTTGTTTGAACACTATAGTGTTATTACTAGCTACTTTTATACAGACTCTATGATTTTTGCTATTTTCTGTTAAGCTTAAATAACATATACTTAAAACTAAATATTTGTAGATCTACTATAATTGAGGGGCTCTCATATGTTTATTTTCCAAAAAATATCTTACTAAATAGTTAAAAACGGAAATAATGTAAAGTACAAAATATGATGTGGTTAAAATCGTTAAAGTAAAAATATTTTTTAAAACCCGGAATTTAGGCAAGTGAAAGAAAAAATATGGAAGATAAAGGGTTATTTATTTTTTTAAAGCAGATCATATGTAGCTTATGTTGATATTTTTTTGCTTTTTTGAAAACCAATGACCTCCAGCACTCTTATGACGGCAAAGGTTATCATAAGTCTTCCAAGCTAGATATTTACGTTGGAATTTTTGGGTTCCACTAAAATTTTCTAGATAATGCATCCAAATTATCACATATTTTGGTAGGACCGTAGGAATATTAAGTTGGAATGACTTGGACCACATATAGACAAAATATAGTTTTATTTTTTATTTTTAAAAAACATACTCTAAACATGCATAAAAATACAGCAAATGAGCTATTAAAATTTATTGAGTTAATAAGGTTATGACTGATGGAAAAAAACATAAAGCTAAAACTTTAGCTTGTTTGGTTTAAGTCTAACTCAAAACTCACAACCTATAACTCAAAATTCATCACTCAAACCCATATCTCATATCTCAAAACTCTATCTCATTCAACCATAATCTTATTCAGCCTCTTCTCAATAAATAAATAAATAAATAAATAAATAAAATCTTATTCAGCCTCTCTCTCAATGCCGACTCTACAACAACACACAAAGAGCAGTAGCGGTTGCAGGATTTTTTTCTAGGGGGGTCAACAAGAAGATGTATTTTGGGTAAGAGATGAATTTTGCGCTTTACAAAAATTTCTTATTACAAATTTGCCATAGTATGCATGAGTAAAAGAATAAAAGATAAACTATAAGTTCATTTAACACATTATTTCTTAATGTAATGAACATATTAATTATTTTCATTAAGTGAACTTTAGTTATTACTATTTAAAGTAATTTTATCTATTAGTTTAGGACAATGATATGTTAATATTGTACTATCAATGTAAGATTTATATTGTAAACTAAACAAATGTGTGTAATATATTATACAAATTTGCTAAAAATGTACAATACACATTTGTTTAGAGACAATGTAAATCTTATATATACAATGTAAACTAAGAATTTTCTATTAGTTTATTTCAAATTTGTTAAAATCTAAATAGGCTTTTTTTAGGTTTAAGATGAAATTTTTTTTACTTTTGTTGTTGGGCTTTTTTTTGTGTGTTTAAAAAGACCAAAATATTGTTAAGAAAATCATATTTAAGCTTATTTCAATTGTACTAAAAAAAAAATTAGGGTCAAGATGTTCAAATTTTCATTTTAAGAGGGACAAATCAAAAATTAAAATTAAAAATATTAATTATTATAAAAAAATGCAAGCTCAGGGGGTTCATTTGAACCCCCTGAACTCTACATAACGCCGCCCCTGACAAAGAGACAAAATCACACACACCAATTATTCAAAATTGATTCAAAACAAAGAGATCATCAGCTAAACCATGAATTGGAGAAGAATCAAAAGATAATTTTTTCTTAAGACCATTGAATAGGTTCAAGAAAAAAACGCATCAATCAAACAAAATCCAACAATAACCCATCAACTCAAACAACCCAAAACTTCATAGATCAACCAAAAATGCATCAATCAATAAAACCCAAAAACAAAAAATCCTAAATTTCACAACAAAATCCTAGATCATAAATAACCCAACAAAAAAAAAACAAACCTATCATCAATCAAAGAAAGAAAAAACAAATAAATAACATATTTCAGGATTCAGAATCACTAACCCAAAAGGGATTTGTGGGCATCAGTGAACTCTAAGAAGCATTGGTGGTGTTGGGAATGAGAGGAATGGGGCTCTTCTTACCACTCTTCGAGTTGGCCTCTTGTTCACGGATCTTCTGCATCTTGATCATTCGCTCCATGACCAGCTCGTACTCGCACTTCTCATAGATGTGGCGCTCAGTCTTACACTTCCATGGGAGGTACAACTCGGCTTGCCTACACTTGTTGAGAGGAAACCACGCTGGACAAAGCTTAAACACGCCGCCGATCATACCACGTCGATCTGGACCCAAAAATACCTAAAAAAGGGACACAAAAAACCCAACCGATCTCGACTTCCCCAATCTCACCTCCACACCGAACCCACAACCCACGCCAGAATAGCCCAACATGAGAGAGAGATGTGATGAGAGAGAGAGAGTCTGTTGTGGAGAGAGAAAGGAGATGAGAAACAGAGAAGAGACACCACGGTGAGAGAGAGAGAGTCAGATATGTGAATAAAAAAATATTATTTGTTTTACAATTGTGCTACAATGCAATTCTAAGGTAGAATTGCACTGTAGCAGTATTGCAAATTTTTTTGCAATACTTGCTTTTTACAGGTCCGAATGTGGGGGGTTTTTTAAGCCTTTATGCTAAATTTTGCTTACATATGACATTCCCAATGTGAATGCTCTTAGACTTCAACTCAACTTTTTGACATATTGGTGAAGCCCACAGGCTGCCATGTTCAAATGCCCATCCTCCATGTGACATTACCTCTCCTTTAACTATTTTTTTTTTTCTTTGGTTTGGCTTATCTCACACAAAAGTCTGAACAAGTAGAGAGACCTCATCTCCTCCCACTTTTGCCCTCTCCCACCTCTACTCACAAATCGGGTTATTACGGCTTGCTCCTCATTCCGCCTTGTGTACCCCACCTGAGCCTACGTGGATTGAACCAAACAGCCAAAGTTAACATCCCCAATCTCTATCTCTCTCATTTGCTTTGTCTCTAAACATTTTTATCATCCATTGTTAGGTGGCACCATGAATGAAATCAGTTCCAGATTTTTGGGACACTTTCTGCGTTCCATTTTTTATTTGGGTATTATTAAATTATGGGTTTTTCTCATAAAAAACCAAAAAAAAAAAAAAAAATCAAAGAAGAAAGATTGGTTTTGATTACTATGGATTTTATGTTATCATGAGTTTTGGGTTAGAAGAAATCCGAATCGATTCTGTCTAGCATTTGTAGATAATTTGGGACATTTGACTATAATTTTTGAAGTTGGCATACAGAAGTTTATGGGTTTTTATTATAGATTATTTGGGCATAGATCTATTATTTGCTTCTCACCTAGGCAAAGTCTTTGGCAGAAAATTCATGAGCTGAGCAAGGGAGAGATCCGAAGAGTGCCTCGGTTTCGGCTAGGCTTCTCGGTGTCTGATGGGTTTTGACTGCGCTTGGGTTCTTCAAATAGGACACCTTTTCTTCAACCGTGAAGAAATGAAACTCCAAACGTACCACTTGAGAGATGATGAGGAAGAGAAAAAGTTAAACAAATGGAGCAAATTTATTTTAGGTTAAGAGAGGTGGATGAGAGGAGTAAAGGAGGTTGTTGGAGTAATGGCTGAGAAGAGAGAAGAAGCACCGTTGTGAAGAGTCAGAAAGAAAGAAAGAAAGAAGAAGTTGTGGAGAGAAGTTAGCAGAAGTGAGAAACAAAGAAAGCAAAGACAAAGAAAGAAAGCAAAGACAAAGAGATGGTGGTTGGTGTCAGGAGTTGAGAGTGACAATACAAGGTAATGGATCCCTTTAATTACCAAATTGCCAATAAACTCATAATTCAAACATCTGAAAATATAAAAAATGTGTTCTCATTACTCATCACTTACTCTCAATATTTTGAGTGATGAGAATTGAATTATGAGAATCAAGCCAAACAATATTTGCATTGATGGGGCCCACAATTTTAGAATGATGAGTGATATAAATTGAGATATGAGTAATGAAAACAACTAAACCAAACAGGCTAATTATTTTGTTATTCACCCATCACAATTTGTTATCCCAACAAATTATGAAAAAAGTTTGTGAAATAAATTGGTTCACATAGATTTACCCCTTTTTTTTATTAGGAGATAAAAGATCAATGGATAAATAATTTTTTTTGGAAAATTTAATAAAAAAGAAAAAAAAGGTAAGATACCTATCAACCAATGCAAATATGCAATAGATTACCTGTGTAAAGCTTATGGGAAAGAACAATTATCCAGTTCTTAAAAGAGTAAAGCCCAAGCCCACTTTGTGTCTTTAAAGTCAAGCCCAAACCTAACCCATTAGAATTCAGACTAGGCTCAAGATTATTAAAGCCCAGTTACTTTTCTCTGTCAGGAGAAAATCACTCAAAAGCCTAAAATATTATTTGGGTCGTGTTAATAACAATTTTTTATCCTTTTTTTTTGACAAATTTTTTTGTTTTTTTTTATAGCTTTATGTTATTTTTTCAGTTTTACAAGTAATATTTTTGTTTTTCATTTCATTTATCTCATTTTTTTAGTATATAGGATCCATGTTAAGAAAACCTTAACAAACCCCACTAGTGCTGGTTAACATTTCTCATATTATTTTTGACCTACCACGTTTCCAGTAAGTTTTTTCCCTCTAATTTTCTTAGCAACCAAACAAACCAAATCTTCTTTCTTTTTTACACCACGTTGACACGTCACACAATACCCAGCAAAGTTGCGACCTCCACGCGATTTGCTCGGTTTCCCGCGAATATCGCAACGGCCATAATAACTAACTTTTCAACCGCCACCCCCACTCTCTCTAATCTCCAAAAAATTAAAATTTAAAATTAAAAAAAAAAACACCTCCTCCACCACCACCACCACTACCATCTCCTCCTCCTTCCTCTCTCTCTCTCTCTCTCTCTCTATAGGCCGCGGAATCCGATAACCACCGGACTCCGCCATGGAAGATGAATAAAATAATCTCCAACTCAACCTCAAAGTTCCGCCATTTCCGGCGCCACTCCACCGCCACCGCCACAGACGAACCTTCAAACCACTACATCTTATGGCAATACCAAATCCTCGACCCAGACAGCGACATCGTCGCCTACTGGAACCAAATCTTCCTCGTCACCTCCCTCATTGCTCTCTTCATCGACCCTCTCTACTTCTACCTCCCCTCCGTCAGCGGCCCCGCCTGCCTCTCCACCGACACCAGCTTGAGCATCGCCGTCACGCTCTTTCGCTCCATCACAGATCTCTTCTACCTCCTCCACATGATCATGAAGTTCAGGACCGCTTTTGTCGCCCCTAGTTCGAGGGTTTTCGGCCGCGGCGAGCTCGTCATGGACGCTCGAGAGATCGCCGTTCGGTACTTGAAGTCCGATTTCATCATCGATCTTGCTGCCACGCTCCCTATACCACAGGCATGCCATGCATATGATATCCGAATTTGATTGATTGTGTATCGTGTGAGTGTGTATGATTGTTACCACGTCAGGAATATACTAGGTTCATTTAGGCTTTATTAAGTGTTTACAAACGAGAATGAAACGTTATAAATGGTTTTTTAGAATAATGAAAATAAATAACGAAGATGAACAGGAGATTCAAATTGAAATTGTTTCATAAGTTTAGGATTTTAATTGACAAAGTTAAGAACTTGAGACATAATCTGAAATATCGTTTAAAATTTGAGCATTGTTTTTTTTTTTTTTTGTAATTTACCCTAGAAAATATATGTGACCAACACAGATTTAGTTTGTTAAGGATTTATAACCAATTCAAAAGTTTTGTGACTAATTCTTTGTTGTTGTTCTTAGTGTAGTAGAACTAAGACGTTAGGTATGGTTGGAATTTGTTACAGGTTTATATGTAACTAGCTAGATTCATGAAGTTTTACATTCAGCAAATGTGAAGTGAGGGCTGCCATAGGCTGACTTTGTTGACAGTTAGTACTATTTATGTGGTTGAAGGACCAAGCTTAGGACTATGGGTTGTATGGCCTTCAGATATGTGACTATTTGATGGTGTCATGTGTGTAGTTCAATTAAACCAGACATCTTAGAGGTTCATCTCTTATTTAGGTTTTTAGACATGGCCACTTTACTTATTTCATGTATCGATATAACAAACGAGCAATTCGAAACAATCACAGAAACTTGTAATGAATTATGAAAGTATTATAATTGTTACTAATAATTTATTGGGAAATCGGGTGTCGACAACTGATTAGAACTAGGTATGGCTAAATCAAGTATAATTTCAGCTTGTCACAGTCTAGTGGAATGATCAAATCATCAATATGGATGTGGAAAGGTGGGATGAATAGCATGTAAATGATGTAAAATATCCACGATGGAGTTGTGCAAAAACATTACTGAAAATCATGTTGCTAATGTGAGAATTCATGATCCAGAACTAAGTTATCAGGGGATGCATACTATTATGAATTTTTCTTGCATATGTATATAAATAAAAATCTAAATCTCTATGCACTCTTGTCATTCGAGCTTTGTTCAAACTGCGTGTGATTTTCCTTGCCTAGTGTCCTAGAATATGAATCTTTCTATATATCTCATGAGAAATACTATTCTTTTATGAATCTATATAGATGTTTAATTTGGAGAGGATTTGGTTGCTGTGGCATGTCATAGATATGATAGAGTTACTAGAGTCTTGTTTCCAATTACATAGTTGTTCCTCTTATCTTTTACACTTGAGGATTTTGTAACCTTTTGCCATGCAGATTATCATCTGGATAGTAATTCCAGGAACAAGAAACTCCAGAGCTGATCATGCCAACAACACTCTCGCTCTTTTTGTTCTTATACAATATATTCCGAGACTATTTCTCATCTTCCCTTTGAATCAGCGTATTATAAAAACGACAGGGGTTGTTGCCAAGACTGCTTGGGCAGGAGCTGCATACAATCTTCTTCTTTACATGCTAGCCAGTCATGTAAGAAATCCAGGTTACCCATATACATATGTTTTCTATTTTCCTCTACCTTATAGTCTCTAAAACTCAATGGTTATCATCATTTACTATTGGTGCAGGTACTGGGAGCTGTATGGTATCTATCATCTATAGGAAGGCAGTTCTCCTGCTGGAATGCCGAGTGTGCCAAGGAGTCACGAATTCTGAGTTGTCTCCCTAGTTATTTAGATTGTAATAGTTTGCAACAATCTGAACGACAATACTGGCTGAACATCACTCATGTTCTTTCTAATTGTGATCCAAAGAACGAAGACATCAATTTTAAGTTTGGAATGTTTGCAGCTGCTTTTACTAATGATGTTGCTTCCTCACGTTTTATTGAGAAGTACTTATATTGTCTTTGGTGGGGTTTGAGAAATCTAAGGTATGATTTTTATGCAGGAGGTTTAGGTACACCCCTTCATAGGCCCAGTTCATGATATTGTAATACCTCTTTGGATTCTGGTTTTGGCTTCTTGTAGAGGAATTTATGTCACATCTAAATTCACTTGTGAGCATGTTGAAGCACTAAATTGACTTACTCTGTATTGTTAGAAATACCTTGGCTGGGGATTGATGGTAATAATATGCCCTTCAGGCTGTCCTTCCCTTTTTTGGCCAACCATTAGGTTGTCCACTGAGTTTGATTATTAATCAATAGGTGGATTTATGATACTCATTTGTGTTTATAAATATTGGCCAAATATTTTAATTTTTGAGTCTAAATTATTTAGGCGATCATAATTAGTTAATCATATCACATAGTATATTAGCAGAACTGAGTGGACATTCCTGTGACACTGATAATATGTTGGACAAAGTGGCCACAAAGCGTCTTTTAATTGTAGTAATAAAAAAATCAAGTTTTGCTTTCCCCTTTTTGCGATTACATATTGCAACAATGACATTTTGCCCTTGGGGGAGCTCACGTTAATTATATTTTCAGAAGAACCATGAGATTCAAAAATTGATTTGAATTAAAAAGGGGACTTGAAATTTCTTTATATTTTCCCTCAAATGTAGAAGCTACTTGTTGTGTTGAAGTTAATTTTAGTTATAGCATCTAGGAAAACAGGTTATGCAGATGATCTTACTGGCTTACTCCCATATACAATTTACACCTTCTGCAATTGTTTTCTTATCCTTGCATCTCATACAGTGCAAGATAATAGATGATTTTGTTTAGCATGCCTTGTAGTGTATGCTGATATCTTCCTCTATGCAGTTCATATGGACAGACTTTGGAGACAACCACATATCTTGGCGAGACAATATTTTGCATTGTTTTATGCATCTTTGGTTTAGTTCTGTTCGCATTTTTTATTGGCAACATGCAGGTATCATATGCTACCTCCTTTCTGCTCTTACTCAATTTTGTTGTGGTTGATGATCTAGAAGCCTCTTTCCCTACCCATATATAAAACATTGAATATTTGCCTACACAAGAGACCTGTATGAACTTATTCGGAAACTTGCATATGCAAAAACAATAGATAGTGGTAATTTTTTTTTTTTAATTCTAATGATTGCTTCGTGATCTTGTGATACATTTAAATGTCCAAAACATTAGTATGCAAAATTTTCAGTGGTAGCATTTTTGCATATACTACTGATAATTTAATAAGACTTCTTTTTTCTTGTTGAAGACTTATTTGCAATCGATGACAGTACGACTTGAAGAATGGAGGATTAAGAAAAAAGATACAGAGGAGTGGATGAGGCATCGCCAGTTACCTCCAGTTCTGCAAGAACGTGTTCTTCGGTTTGTTGAATACAAATGGTTTGCCACAAGAGGAGTTAATGAAGAATCCATATTGCGTTCATTACCCTTGGACCTTCGTCGTGAAATTCAACGGCATTTATGTCTTGCACTCGTTCGTCGTGTATGTCTATCTCAGTATTTCATTCTATGTTCATATGTCATTGTGAATGTTGGTGCATTAAATTTCCAGTGGATGAAGCGCTTGAGATTGGTATGAATGTTAAAGAGATTTCTTTGGGCCTATAATGCTAAACCCTATCTATATATTAACAGGTCATTCTTTTTGTTCAGCTGGAGTAGCCTCTTAGTGCAATAATGTGATGGTTCACCCTCCTAAGCATTACATTATTTATCCAAAATGTGTTTTTTCCCCCCTTTCCAATCACTTTTGCATCCTATGGAGCAAAGTGCCATGTTTCATGAATAGCAGTTACATAATAATTGGCCAATTAGCTTTTCATCAATAGGACAATTCAGCATTCTTGGTTACCATCTTTATGCTAATTAATCGGATCTAGATGGTTGGCAAGCATTTAAATTCTTGCTGTTGGAATTGCTCCTTGGTTGTGAAAATGTCAATTTTCATTGTGCAGGTCCTATTCTTCTCACAAATGGATGACCAGCTTCTTGATGCAATATGTGAACGCCTTGTGTCATCACTGAACACCCAAGGCACCTACATTGTTCGAGAGGGTGATCCAGTAAATGAGATGCTGTTTATCATTAGGGGACAATTGGAGAGCTCCACAACTGATGGAGGAAGGTCCGGGTTCTTCAACTCTATCACCCTTAGACCTGGTGACTTCTGTGGTGAGGAATTACTGACATGGGCCTTAATGCCAACCTCTAGTCTAAACCTGCCTTCTTCAACCCGGACTGTTAGAGCCCTTACTGAAGTCGAAGCTTTTGCACTTCAAGCCGAGGACCTTAAGTTTGTTGCAAGTCAGTTCAAGCGCCTTCACAGCAAGAGAATTCAGCATGCATTCAGGTACTACTCCCACCAATGGAGGACATGGGGTGCTTGCTTAATACAAGCAGCTTGGAGAAGATATTGGAAGAAAAAGGAGGCAAAGGAATTGGCTAGACAGGAGAGCTTCTACTATATGTCAATTTATGACCAAGACAATAACTACAATGATGAGCTAGCAGATGGGAATTATGAGGATGAGAGTGGACAGAGACCATCAGGGGACAGTGCAAGTAATGCTCAGCATCTTGGGGTCACACTCCTGGCCTCAAAGTTTGCTGCAAATACAAGAAGAGGGGCTAACAAGAAAGTTCTGGGGGGTGATCCTGCTTCTACTAGCTTAAAGATGCCCCAATTATTTAAGCCTGTTGAACCTGATTTCTCTGTAGATCGAGAGGATGTTTAGTTAGTACAAGAACCAATTAAAAATATTGGACACATGAACTAATGACAGAATAGTTAGGAATTTTTATGAAATTTGTGTGAATCGTAGCTGTAGACTGGAGTGATCACATTCTCAAATTTCTTCAGTGTCACAAATGCACTTGCACATATTGAACACCCACTTTCAATTTTCTCTTTACAAGCATGATAGCTGGGGGAAGAAGCATTTCTGTAGTCCACAAACTTGACCAAGCCCTTAGAAGACTTGTTTGGCTATAATCCTCCCAATTAAATCAATCTACTTTTTTTTTTTTAATTGAATTAAGATGAGATATATTGAAACATAATCCGTGGATGTTATTTATGATATAGAATTTTGAAAAGTGCCAATTAACCGGTGAGTCTTTCAATTGAAATTCTTCATTATCTATAAATTAAGGGATGGAATAGATAAAATTCAATTTTTTTTTCTTTATTTAGTCAAATATACAATTTTATAAAAGAACTCTAGAAACGAAACTTTAGAATTCTTGTCTACATTCCCCTCAAAAAAAAAAGAATTCTTGTCTACATTCTACTGAATAGACTTTAGCTGTATCTTATAGGTGAGCAATTATTGTAACCTTAACAACAAAACATTGACAGTAATGTTTTAGAGAGCAGATACATCTCAAAATCGCATATTATGTCTATTGACTATTGTGAATGGCCATCATAGACTTCGGAAAATCAGATAAAATTAGTATGACAAAATATAAAGAGATAAAACAAATTAACTTTTGTGGGGACAATTTCTGGTCCAATATGTCCAAGGGAAACATGAAACATAGGGACAAAAAAAATCCGATGAAAAATTGACTATTTTTTTTATAGGATTTATAATTTATTTTTTTACCAAAATGAACAAATTCATGTCACTGGTTTTTTGTCAAGTCTGAACTAATATTATCGCTAATATTAACAATTCAAAATAATAATCGCACACAAAAATACAAATATTTAAATAAAAAAACTCTTTCTCTTTAAAGAGAAAAACTATAGAATAAACTTCAAATCAATTCACTATTATCAAATCAATTACAATAATTTTTAAGTTTATGCCTAACTTAAAATTAACTCCTCTAATAAATGCCTCACAATTAATGAAATTTTTCTTGTTTTCTTTGCTCTTAAAAACATCAATTATTTCTCTTATAAGTGACATTATTTTCCTCTCCTTACTATTTTCTTTTGTACTAACAGCTCTCTTTTTCTCGGCTGTCTTTTCTAGCACACCAAATTTTCTTCTTTGCTCTATCCTCTGTATTGTTGTAGCCGCCTATCACTCCAAGGATCGCCGCATGTTTTTAATTTTTAAATAATATTAGACATATTTTTACATACTATTTTACTTATATATATTTTAAAAAAATAGAAACAATATTACCAAACTGTCCAATGATTCCTAAGATTATTTTAATAATTAGAGTTCACGTCATGCACATGGCAACTTGTCGGCCACCTTTTGACAAGCCGAAGCTCTAATCTTGTGTGGGCTGGATCAATGTGTGCGTGATGCACCCAACACTGTTTCCAAAAAGTGTGTCAGCTTCTATTTAACACGCACGTATTCCATTTCCATGTGGTGTGCTCTAGAATCTCTGCTCTAAATTTGGATATTAAAAGAGAATGAAATCCCTTTGAAATATCCCCCAAACTATAAAAAAAAAAAGCTAGCAAAGTGAGAGAGTGAGTGAGTGAGAGTTACAGTGACTAGAGAATTAGAATTCTTAATTAGATACCCTTTCAAAGAGTTTGTGCACCTCATGGCCACTCAAAGCCTCTCCTCTATACTTTCAATTTCTTCTTCTAGTTCTCTACGATCTTTGGGTATTAAAGCCACTACCTTTCACTTCTCAAACACTTTTAGACATGTATTTATGCACTTACTGACTCTTTTTTTTTTTTTGACAGAAGATTATTGGATGTTTCATCTTTCATGTTTTGAGTTGAATTTGTTGATTTACTCTGTTTTTAATTGAAGAAGGCCTTGCATTCAAATTTCTAACAATTTTGGTTTGTATCTTAATATTGTTTTCATTTATTGTTGTGAGTTACTCAGGTTTCAGTGATCTTATAATTTTCACTGCTAAGAAGTGGTAGAGGTTTTATTCTATCCTTTTTTGGAGGCAGTATCTAGATATAGATAGTGCACTCAGCACTTATTGCAATTAGCATGCAATGGGTGTCACACATTCACAGTAAGAGGATCCATGGGTCTGTGGATCTCACTTGCAGTGTGATCCATTTTATGCAACTGCAGGTCCACTAGATAGTTTCTGCCATTTTTTGTGAACTTGGGTCTGGCCAAGCCACTCTCTACGCTGAGATTGATTAATTATAAGTTTTCACTATTCTTGTACCCATTTTGTTTTTTATTTTGTAATCGTAATCTGCTCTAGTCCTTTATTTGTATTTTTTTTAATAATTCAAAGATAGGTATATTCATGAAATAATTTAATTTTTTTAGATTGATTATTGATTCTCAAGTTCTCTTTTAAATTTAATAATTTGTGTCATTTGGCTATATATTTTATTATAATTTATATTATGTCGTTAATGCGATTTTTGTTTCTAATATTTAAACTTAAATCACTATTTTAAAAATATAGTTATTTTAAAAGCATCACTTTTACACATCTTCTACGCACTCTGTGGGTTCAGTTAATTCAATTAACAAAGTCTCTTGTCATAGAATAAGAAATTTGGGATTCAAACCCCACCTCTTAGATTAATAATAAAAGCAATTATCATGGAGTGAATGAACATTATAGGTTGAAATTTTATTGTATTTTTTTTATAAAAAAAATTATCACAAACTCCATTTCTTCCATTGATTTTGAAAAAACAGATGCAAATGCCGAAAAAATGAGATTGGGATTTGTTAAAATTTTCAACGAAATGTTTATGATTACAGTTTACTTATACTCTCTAGTTTATTTTCTTGGTACTTTTATTTTCTAGTTAATTGTTGCTCAGTGGACCATACATGTTTATATGTATTATATCATCAAGATAGGCTACTAAACAAAGAGTTTCAAAACTTGTTAAGGTGACAAGTTGTGATTAGAGTATTATCACTTTCATATGGATTTATCACTAACATCATTTTTCTTATGTACCAATCAAAACAAATCATGTCCACAGTTGTAAAAAGTTTTGTGCTTATAGATTTATTGCAATATATATTAAGGTAAAACTTATGTAAAGTTTCTTAGGTATTGTATCTTAGGTTCATCAATTAAATTCAAACTCATGGCTACATTAAATTTAATTGTCCTTAGGAAAGATAACATTGTTTGTGTTGCGTTGATCAATACAATCATGTGTTTGAATTTTTAAAAAACCTAAGGTACATATTATAATGACCCAAGGTACACATATAATAGGTAAGAAATTATACCTAAATTTTGTCTTATATATTAACCTTTGACCTAGAAATCATTTTATATGTCACTAGATTATAGTTCAGTAGGAAAGACCATGCAAATGTAAGAGGAAGGTCCAAAATAATGTGGATTGTGGCAAGAGACACCATTGCCTATGATACAGAATTCATAAAGGGAATTGGGCTTGCATAGGATCGATTTTTGAGTTAAATTTGCTTTAGTTATGCATCTTTTTAAAGATTGAATGAAAGCTGGAGTTAGTACCATTCATGGGGGCTTGGCAAGTCATAGAATAGGGCCAGCTATGAACAGCATAACTAGTTTCAAATTTATTCAATTTGTTTTTTTTTAGTCAAAGAGTTGGTTCTAATTCATTCAAACTGCATATAAAGCAGAACCCAAACTAGTTTTAACTTGGGTTTATACAAACTACATATAAATAACATCAATTCAAAGTTGATATGATTTTATTTGAGGTTTAATATTGATCTGTTTGCATCTTTTTCAGTCCATGAAATTTCACATCTTTGGAGACATAGTGAATGCATGACTAAAATAATTAAATTTCAGGTCGTTACTTTAGCTGGGGAAGAGCCATTAATAGGTTTAGTACCTCTGTTGCTATTGAGGAACCAATAAGACCAACTGTTCAAATAGATTATACTCAACTTCTCATCAATGGACAATTTGTTGATGCTGCATCAGGTTAGCCTCTCATTTTGTGATTTTTTTCTTAATGACAAGTAGAAGATACATAAAATTTGCAGTTGTTATATATGTATGGTATATCATACAACTTCAGTACCATCTCTTTTACATTCCTTACAGTACTAAGAAATTGTGAGACAAAACTTAATTGGAAGAAATTTTCTGGTTTTAGGAAAAACTTTTCCGACACTGGATCCTAGGACAGGAGAAGTGATTGCCCATGTTGGTGAAGGTGACACTGAAGATGTAAACCGTGCTGTCTCAGCTGCCCGCAAGGCGTTTGATGAGGGACCATGGCCAAAGATGACTCCTTATGTAAAATTTTTGTTCTTTCAATTTATAGTTAGATTAGATGTTGTTGGGAAATTCTGTTCTAAGCAATCTTAGTGAAAATAGAGAGAAGAGAGAAAATCAATTTAGAGATTTACATTATATGGCAGTATGCCTACATCCCCAGGAATAAGCGGCTGATAATTCTACTCTGTCACTATTTCATTGCACACGTTTTCACCACCTCTTTTTTTGGTGTGTTAATTGGGGGATGTTGCTGCATATAAAAGATTCAACTTATCTTAAATTCTAACTTACTGTTTAATATGTCCAGGAAAGATCATGTATAATATATCGTTTTGCTGATTTACTGGAAAAGCACAGAAATGAAGTTGCAGCACTTGAAACTTGGGATAATGGGAAGCCATATGAACAGGCTGCCAATGTTGAAATACCATTGGTGATACGAACATTTCGATATTATGCTGGTATGTCTTGCAAAAAATAAATAACTTATGAGTTCTCTTTAATACTTGCTTATGTAGATGAGTTGCCATTTTATGACTTAATCACTATAATCTTCAGGTTGGGCAGATAAAATTCATGGTCTCACAGTTCCAGCTGATGGACCTTACCACGTCCAGACCCTGCACGAACCCATTGGTGTTGCAGGGCAGCTTGTTCCATGGAATTTTCCTCTTCTAATATATTGTTGGAAGGTTGGGCCTGCTTTAGCTTGTGGTAACACAATGGTACTGAAGACTGCAGAGCTAACACCATTGTCTGCTCTTTATGTGTCAAAGCTATTCCTTGAGGTAGAATTATGATGCATACTTCTCCATGGGTGCATGTGTATATATGCACATGCATGTATAAGTTTATTTATTTATTTTATATATCCAAGTTCTTTGATGTACAGCCTAGGTTACTGTATCTGATATCAGTGTAATACAAAAGGTGGTTATATTATATATCCTGTTTCTGCTCTCTGTTTGTCAGATTTTAGCATTTCAAATTCACTAAGTTACATATGGTTTTGAGTTCCTATCCAGACATGATACTAATATATAAATTAACATCACAATTTTTTTTTTTTTTAATTTTTTAATTTTGTATATATACACACCAGGAAAACTTTTGCTTCCAAGTGGAAGTCTTCTAATAATAGGAGTAAACAAAGTGGAACAAATAAACATCCTTATTTGATTAACTCTGTGATGTTCTTAAATATTGCATTTGGCCTGACAGGCTGGACTTCCTCCTGGTGTTCTTAATGTGATCTCTGGCTTCGGTCCAACTGCTGGTGCAGCACTTTGTAGTCATATGGATGTTGACAAGGTAGTTTACGAGCTTTAAATTTATAATTTTCAAAAGTGATCTCTGCATTGATAAATATTGTAGATTGAAAATATACATTCGTTCATTTTAAATTTACCTCATCTTTTACTGCCCTTTCGTTTTAAATCTTTGTATTCAAATCAAATTCTATCTACACACCTAAAACTGTGAAGCTTTCTTTTTGCAGCTTGATTTCACTGGGTCAACCGAAACTGGAAAGATAGTACTTGGACTGGCTTCAAAAAGCAATCTTAAGAAGGTGACTTTAGAGCTTGGAGGAAAATCTCCTATTATTGTGTGTGAGGATGCTGACATTGATTTGGCTGTTGAGCATGCACATTCTGCTGTGTTCTTTAATCAGGTTTGCCATTCAAAGCTTATTATTAGTTATTCATAATATAAGAAGCACACTTACTTCCTATGTTTTCATACCTGAAAAGTTGGTAAAAAAAAAAAAAGAAAAATGAAAAAAGGTTGTGCTGAGACTGTTATCTGCAGGGCCAATGTTGCTGTGCTGGATCTCGCACATTTGTACATGAAAGCGTATACAATGAATTCATAGAGAAAGCAAAAGCACGTGCATTGAAACGTGTAGTTGGAGATCCTTTCAAGAAGGGGGTTGAACAAGGTCCTCAGGTAATACTCTCCCTATCCCTCCAACTAAAATACGACAAACTCAAAATCTTTAAATAGCATGTCTATGTGCAACAATGTTATACTGATTAATGGAGGTTTTGAATGTTATAGATTAATGGTGAGCAATTCAAAAAGATCCTCAACTACATAAGATCAGGCATTGAAAGTGGTGCTACGCTTGAATATGGAGGTGAAAGAGTTGGCTCCAAGGGCTATTATATTCAACCCACTGTTTTCTCAAATGTTGAGGTATCACTTCTACCAAACCAAAAGAAAAATGAGTCAATGCATAGATATAAAGGGAGGCATGGAACTAATACATTTTAAGCCCTTATTCCAATCAGGACAACATGTTGATAGCAAAGGAAGAGATCTTTGGCCCAGTACAGTCCATCTTAAAATTCAAGTACGCTATTATGCATACAGTAATACATAACTTTGAATTGTTATCCATATTTCAATAGCCATCCTTTCTTTAACCGACTTTTTAAATTACTTTTACCTATGATAGGACTCTTGATGAAGTGATACGAAGGGCGAATACAACTCAATTTGGGTTGGCTGCTGGAGTTTTTACTAAGAACATAAACACTGCCAACACCTTGACTCGTGCTTTGCGTGTTGGGACAGTATGGATAAACTGTTATTTCGTTTTTGATGCTGCAATACCTTTTGGTGGGAACAAGATGAGTGGCAATGGGAGAGAAAAAGGGATGTATGGCCTTAGCAACTACTTGCAAGTTAAGGCCGTTGTTACTCCCCTGAAGAATCCAGCGTGGCTGTAAATACCTTTTATTTTCCATACCGATGCTGCCAAATATGCATAGGAAACAGCACCAACGGGTGGGATTTCATGAATGGAAAATGTTATTATTGTCTATACATGAGCAAATAGCTTACTTTGCCTTGTATGAAAAGTTCTTTTACTTGGTGGTAATTCAAATCAGTCTCTTCATTGCTATGATTTAATTTGTCTGACACATTAACTTATCTACATCTTACAATTACTCCTTATTTTTGTGACCAATTAGTTGCTTCACTTTCAAAACTGGCATGTGGATCTCTGAAATTTTAAACATTCTTGTGCTTTTCTGCCCATCCCTACATTAGTTACTAAAAAGTAGGTGGCAGACAAGGGGCAAAGCTCTTTTCGAGAAGGCTGCCGAGGCTGAGACCAGAGTAGCATTCCAGCTTTAATCTTGTACTGAAACCGCATCCACATGGTATGAATACAGTCATATGTGTGCTTTATATAATCTATAAACAAAAGACAAAAGGAAAGAAACATAAGGAAGAGGCTATTTTGACAAAAGTGTTGGAAAAGCTCAGAGCGTATGGCCGTTAACTACAAGGCTAGCTGGAGGTTCAAGAACTCCTTGACACGTTTATAACATACTGTATGCTTCATTATTGTTCCAAAATACAAATTTAAAATTGACCATTCTAGTTTCTATTATATAGGTGATACCAGGAACATAATGATTTTTGTTTTGGTATTTAGACAGATGGCACTTCTTAAGTCTCTACAAGAAACATTCTTTGTATGATTAGGAAATCTTATCAGGAATTTCTATCTTATGACGTGAAAGACTGTTCTGGCGTAGTTTGAGGAGCACCGGCTTTTGCCCTTGTTGATATCTCAAGGGTCTCCTTTAATCTTTCAACAACCTGCTCCATAGATGGTCTTTCTTTCTTAAGTGACGTGCATGATAGAGCCAGCTGAAGTGTTAGATCAAAAGCTTCCGTGGAGTACTCCCCATCAAGTTTAGGGTCAGAAAACTCTGCAAATCTGCCACTTCTGCTATGCACCCTTGCCTGGGAAGCAATAGCATTAACTTAATTAACTTTGTTCGAAGATAAATCAACAGTGGTAAAAGGAATATGGAGCAATGACTGACCATTTTACTCAATGGCATTGGCTTCTTCAGATTCAAATTAATAACTTTCTTTCCGGAGACAATCTGTAGAATTACTATACCAAAGCTGTAGACGTCAGCAGATGAATTTACTCGGTGGTTGCTTTGGTACTCAGGATCAACATATCCAAAAGTTCCTCAAACTTCTGAACTTACATAGCTCTCACCCATGTCAATGACCATAGACAATCCAAAGTCTGAGAGCTTGGCTTCAAAGTTTGCCCCCAGAAGAATGTTTGTTGGCTGTAAAAGGAACAAAGTTTTATCTAAACTAACATAGATATTGCATGTCTTTTTTTTTTATCGATTCTTATAATTCAGTACTATTATCTTTTGTAAAGGTGGGCTTTTTCTCAAGGTGCCATTAAAATTTCAGTGCACATAGGGAACTAGCAGGCCTTTTTTTAAGAAAAATAACTTGAGTAGCTTAGTTCAATGGAATCTTTAGAGGTAAAAATAGAGAGTTGGTTTTGTTATGGTCCATATCTAAAGTGTAGGTATCTTCCATAAGAGAGTATTAGTAACAACTCCAAGGAGAGAGGTTTATAAAAAAAAACCTCCAAGGAGAGAGATCTCAATAGTATTATGTACAAACCACACCACCATGTAGTTTCTTGGTTTAATATGCATATTGATCTCGTTAGGAGGGATGATAGAACTACATTTTTCTGACACACCTTGATATCACGGTGTACAATGCAGCCTTCTGGATATGTGTGGAGAAACCAAAGACCTCTAGCACTATCAATCGCAACCTCAAGCTTTTGGATCCAGGTCAGGACCTTATCTTTCCCTGTTGTGCATCACTTTATATTCATCAGCTTTTTGTGACTGGTAATTGTAAAAAGAAAGTAAAACTTCATGTTAAATCTAATAATACCGAAAAGCCACTCTGAGAGGTTTCCATTGGGGCAGAACTCATAGACAAGGAAGCACTCATCTTCCATTACACAACAGCCCATCAGTGCAACAAGGTTTGGGTGTCTGACATGTGATAAGCTTGTAACTTCCCTGACAAAAGATTGGATTTTCCCATCATCGATTATGTGCTTGATGGCAACATGCTGGTTATTTGATAGTATGCCTTTATACACCTTACCTAATACAACACAGAAAACATATCAACATCCAAAGTTTTAATATCCTCAAACTGATCACACCCAGTCTGGCAAAATCGGAGTTAAAAAGTGGGGGTTGAACAAGCTAAAGTTTTTTTTTTTTTTTTTTTGAGAAGAAGCTAAAGTAAAACTTATCAAACAGAAATAACTAGGATATGCCTCTATCGTTCTGTGACACCATGTCATTCTGGCAGATGTGGAAGGTTCAGAAAAATGTCTCTAAATAAGATAATATGGTGGATCAAGATCTCAATGCATAACCAATTTAGTCTAGGCCTGGGAAGATGGTGGTAATGATCACATCACTTGAATGTAATTTTTAGGATATGTCACAATGATGCATAACTCATATTTGTGTATATGCTTTTTTGAGAGAGTAATTAGAGCCTTGTTGCCACTATGTATGCTCACCAGCAGTTCCTTCCCCAATGAAATTTAGTTCACTCAGATTATCTGTTGCTGAATACACCTCCTTGATAGGAACTTTTGGACAAGCAAGCTTTTGTGGAAACATATCTTTAAATGCCGTTACATGAAGAAACTAAATTAGTATATAAATATGTCCCATATGCTATATCCATGTAAAACTCACACCTTACGAAAGTTTAAGGCATGCCATCTTTTTTTGGTACTGGGGTTGCTTTGGGACTTCTTTTTGTCAAGATGTTACTAGCAATAGCTACCGTCACCACAATGCCTACAATACTTCCAAATCCGACTAGGATCCGTACACCTAAGTTTGTTGCTGTCAGGATGTAAGGACACCATCTGATAATTGCAATTTTTGAAAATAAAGTGTTGATACAATGATGGGTGGAGAATTACCTGTGCTAATTTTTTTCTTGCTTTTACCTTCTGATGCTTGAGTCTTTGTCAAGATTAGTTAGAACTGATCATTTTGTAATGTATATGGTACTACAAAAATTGTGTGAAAATATTTATTATTTTCATTCAATGTTGCACCAACCTACTTACCAGTAATCTTTTGTGCCCCAAGGCATCTATGAAGTGCAAGGACATGATTCTCATCTTCAAGTCCACTAGCTGTTAAGGACACTAGCACTGCAAACCTACAGATATCTGCTTCATTCTTGGAGTCAGCATAGGTAGATGTTGAATCACTTCCACTTCTGTTTTCCCAAGTCCTCCCACAAGAACTGCACGACTGCTCAAATTCTCCATCAGAGTTCACAAGTTCACAATTCTCATTCAATCTCCTCAAATCATCTCCCATCCTACTAGTGACATCTTCAACAGAGAAGTCAGAGAAGCCACCAGCTCCTCTAGTTAGCTTCTCAATACCACAACCAAAAATATCACCTTGAACACTCTTCATTGAATCCAGACAATTTATTTGTTCACTGGAATTTATATATATTTGTCCTGTTTGATTTGCCTGCATTCCCAGTGCATAAAGGTAAGCATCAAATGCTAACCCACAAACTATTTCTGTTTAAAAATCCACCCCAATCTCCTCCTTCAGGATCTGAATATTTAAGGCCAGAATTTTTTTTAAGTCAAGGCTGCAGTCTGGCTCAGGAGGCTGAGAAACTGCAATTTTGAGTGTGGTGATCAGAATGAAGATGTAGATAATGGAGACTGGGTCTGAAATCTCACTCCTATGCCATATGTGAGATTCTGAAATTGGTTTATCCATACTTATATGGAGAAGACTAAAAAGTGAGTGAAAAGTGGATATATCAATGAAATTTGGATCCTTGTCTTGGGGTAGTGGGAAGGGAAGGGTACCTTTCTCACCTCTTGCTAGTAGCTCTCAAGTATGCCAAAACCATTAGGTAATATGATCAAAGTTGAGATGTAGTGCCCGTTTGGATCCACGTTATTGCGCTCTATGTTTCACAATTCACGTTTCCTTCTTTTTTCTTTTTTTTTTTAGCCGCAGTTGTTGACTTTTCTCCTGTGAACAGTGCACGGGTGCACTGTTCACGAGACCCACAAACTTCACTTTTCAACAATTTTTTCATTAAAAATGGGTCTCACAGCACTATTCACACATTTAAAAATTATTTTGTTACAGTGTTTTCAATTTTCAGCAAAATAAGTTGCATCTAAACAGACCTGTAGTATAATGAGATAACTTTGGATGCTTAAAGTATATTGAGCTTAGACTTCTTACTTAGCCAAACATGGGTTCTTGAGATTGATCACAATTATGCAGAATTGAAGCAGCAGAGAGGAGCTTGAAAGATAACAGCTTGTTGAGAGAGAGAGAGAGAGAGAGATGGTTGTTTTGTTTGTTCTACTACATTGTTCTTCTTTGTATAAGAATTTCATGGACAGCAAATGATTGGAAGTTTTTTGTTACTTGTTTAATATCAATTTGTTTATGAACATGATGTGAAAGGTTTGAATGCATCATTGGAATGAAAGCATTAAATAATTAATATTGTAATACTTTCTTGTTAAAAAAGTCTTGTTGCCGGCTAATGCTTACTGAAATTACAATTTTCTTTTATAGCTTGAAATGTTACTATTGCTTCATTATGGCTAATTGCACAGAAGATCTTCAAGAAAAAGAAATGACAGACAATTACAGTTTATGAAGGTTACTTGGTTGTAAAAGAATATTCTAGCATAACATTGTACGCAAGACAGCTCAATAAAGACTGCGGATTTTGTATTAAAAAAAAAAAAGGACAACTTAAGCCGTACCCCATTTCATGACCATGGTTTTGTTTAATTCTCACTAACTGTCATTTGCAGATACGCTGCTAGCTACAAATATGCTGTATACATCCCCAAGGTGTTAAAAGAGTTGATAATGCATAGGATATGCTGAAGTTAAGGTCAGGCTCATGGTCTAAATAGTTTAGAGTTTACATGGCTACATGTCAAGGAATGAAATTTTAGATGATTGTTAGAGATTGTGCCTCATATTCTGAATGAGAAAGTAACATTGGTCTCTAGTTTAGAGGTCTAATGGGCAGAATGGAGCGGGTTAAGCCCTTACGTTTCAGTGTAAATCTGTAACCACTTGCTCTCATGATTGTAGGGATGCTATCAAATCATGTAATTCTCTTTTTTCTCTTTGTTCTCTCTATTTTCACCAACGTTGCTCAGTTCTGATATATATATTTTTTAATCAACTCAGATATAAAATCTTCAACAATGATTGATGATCATTATCAACATGCTGTAGGTTTATATTGCTCATTTTGCCAATGATACTACCAATGTAACCACAAAAAACAAAAACTCTAGGATGGCAGGTAAAAAAAAAAGGTTTAGTAACAACAAAGTGAACAAGTCATAATCTCATTAAAAAAAAGGTGAACAAGTTATAAATTTTCCTCCTAAGGCCTCTTCTTGTAGAGGCATTAGAGCAATTCCATTGTATTTAACTAAAGAATGCAACTAATTGGTTCTTTTGTTATTTTATTTTTCATATCTCTCTCTCTCTCTCTCTCTCTCTCTCTCTCTCTCTAAGATTGATTAGATGCATAAATAAAGCTTAAAGAAAAGAGGGTTTTCCTTTTTTCTATTAGTCCATTAGGAGCCCCATTTCTAATCTTTGTTGTTGTTTTTCATTTTTGCTATGTTTGCTTGGGTGAAAAGGAAGAGGATGGAAATAACACACATACTTTCTATCTTTCCACTTTGTCATCCTCGCAATCAAATGGAGCCCTTTTCTTTTGGTCTATTACAAACTTAAACGTAGCGCGTAATTAGCAAATATAATATCTCCAGCATCTAGAGGAATGTAATATGGGACAAATTGGATATTTAGGAATGTAATTAATACTTTTGGCTTTATTAGAATGTTGGTAAGATTTTTAGGATAATTAAGCCATGAGAATGTAGATATTCACTCTTAACATGTGAACACTCAAAAGTCCTTTCAAAAATTGCCCCTAATCCAAATCATTAGAGACACGTTGGTAGGTGAAGAAATGATACCAATTGCAACTTACCATCTCAATAAGCTATGAAAAAATTGCAAAACATGTGTCATTAGCATTATTTTGGTGAGAATTTATATAATATTCTATTTAATAAAATAATTAAACCTCACAAAAATACAAATCCAATATAACCTATGCTTATTTTTAAGATTATATATCCTTTTTGTGATAGTTTCTATTTTTTCTATTTTATTTATAGTTTAGACAGTTTTTACTAATAAATATAATATATTAAGAATAAAACTTAAATTGAGTTCCTTAATTAACTTGTAAGGGATTGAGCAAACGAAAAACATAAAAAATGTCAGTTGAGCCAAAAGACTCTTAGTAGCAAAATAGTTACATTTACTTATTAATCGAAAACATAACATTATTTATATTGTATTGGCTAATATAATTACATAATTGAATTTAATTAAAAAACTTAAACTATAATACATATGTAATTGTCCAAAGTTTTTTTTTTCCCATATAAGTTTTGTAGGGATAAGGGCCCAAAATTGTATACTGGGCCTTGGGCTTTGGCCGAGGACGTTGGTTAATCCGAGGACGAATAAATAGAAGTGGATGATTTAAAACCAGAACTCCATGAGTAGAGTACAAATGGAAAGGTGGTCCGAGGAGGTATATTCCCTCGGATAAGCTAAACACAGCTCAAATGTGTATTCTAATAATAAAGGGGACCTTCCAGGGAGTTCCAGCGATAAAGACGTGCCTCATGAACCTACAGAAAGGATGAAAACCCAAGAATATCTAAGATAAAGCTACTACCACTACATTAAATGCACTACAACTACTTTCCTGGCCGCATTTATGTGGAGAAGACTCCCTGAACAGTGTTGCCTTAGCTACCACAACTCACAAAAAGCCAAAGAGGGTGTCTGATAGGACAGACACTCAAGTAAGGTCTCAGATGATCAACAAGTGTAGGGTGAAGATGGTCCTAAAGGGAACTATATAATGTAAGAGATCCTTCATGAGGGGGAAATGGAAAAATAGAAAAAGAATACTGTAGCAATCAAAATTATACTTGTACCCAACTATTATTGTTTTGTATGGAAAAATACCTCCTTGGACAGTAAATTCATTTAGCTTTATTTTCTTTGTTCTTGCTTGATCACCTTTTAAATCCATACTAGCCGTTATCAAATTCATTAGGGCCTAGTTCTTCGACCCATTCTTTACAAATTTATTGTACTGGACTTATTGGGCCAAGATCCCATACATCTTGGACTTGGGCTGCTAACCGTGTCCCTACAAGTTTCATTTCAGTATTTTTATTTTCATTTGTTTTCAATATAATCCTTTTGTTCTTCTCCATCCAATTCGTAAGATTTAATTCACCTAAAAAATGAAAAAAAAAAATATTGTTTTAGAAAATTTAAAAAAATACTGAAATTAACTTAATTAGATGGCTAATTTTTTTTTTTAAATTATTAAAAATATATTAAAATTAAATAATTGAAATGAAAAAAAAATAATAGACAGAATGAAAAACAATAAAATTCAAAACAAAAAAAGTTTTTATAAGAAAAAATAAATTAAAATTAAATAATTAAAATTAAAAAAAATTAAATGAATGAATTGAAAACAGTAAAAAAATTGTAAAAAAATTAAATTAAATAATTGAAATAAAAATTAACAATAAAGGCGATTGGAAAATGCAAACGCATTTCAGTCTTTTTTTTTTTTTTTTTTTTTTTTTTTTTTTTTCAAATAGGCAAATGCACAATATTTTCATTAATTAATAGTAATCGAAAAATATTTTTTTATTATTTTTAGTTTTCAGTTTTAAGTAAAATAAGCGGTATTCAAACGCACTATAAGAGTCTTGAATTGAAATGAATCAAAATTAGAAGTTGTAATTTATAATTTAATCTTAATAAATTGTTTCAAATATTATCAGAATAATATTATTAAAACAAAAAACAAAATAAAATTAGACAGAAAAGTCGCCACGTAAGAAAATAAACATCGAATATATATTAGTCACTTGGTTGAAGCAGCAAGAAACACCCCTCAACACTACTCTCTCTCTCTCTCTCTCTCTCTGCGATTTAGGGTTTACGATTTTGCTTTCTATCTGTACGGTATGCTAATTTCAAATCAATCTCTTATTACTTATTCCATTAAATGTTTCAATTTTACTATAATTCAAAAATTCGAGCGCGTTTTGGTCTAACAAAACAAAACCCTATAATTTCTTATGCTTTTTGTTGTTGTTGTCGTCGGAATTGCAGGTTTCAGTTAGGTCGCATAATGGAGAAGGATGCCAAAGTAGCTGCTGAAGATCCCAAGGTTGACTTGTTCGAAGACGATGACGAGTTCGAAGAATTCGAGATCAACGAAGGTTTTTTTTTTTTTTTTTTTTAAATTTTTATTCTTAATTGTTGTTCAATTACTTTTGTCTTTATATACAACCTCGTTATATGCACCGTGTTGTTTTAGCCTAGTTATAGGTTTTTTTTTTTTTTTTTTTTTTTTTTTTTTCAGATTATAATATGCAATACCAACATTGATGGTTTTTTTTTTTAGATCATTATTATAATTAATGATGAATGTGAGGATACTAAGGTGGTTTTGGTTGAGATGGGTACATTAGTTCTTTAGGATAAAAAAAAGGGTCTCATCCAGTTCACAAAGCTTATGCTTTGGCGGGGTTTGGGAGAGGTGGTTGGTAGGTAGTTTTATTTGCAAATTTTGAGATGGGTGTTATTGCTAGGATGGGATTGACTATTGAGAAATATGTTGGTTCGAGAAGTTAATGAGCTCTATTTCAAACGACACTTCCTCTCTTTGGAAGAGCAAGATGGAGGGTTTAAGATTCATTCAATACATGTTTAACTCACTGGTTAGAGAGAGAGAGAGAGAGAGAAGGGGGGAGTTGGTTCAAGGAATTAGAGATGTAGAAGGACCAATGAAAAATGTCCGCTTAAATTGATTTCAAATATAACTATCTTATGAGGTTTGTTGGTGGTAGGAGTTTAAAGATGGAATTTAACCTATCAGCATGAGGGATCTTTGGGGTGTAAGTGATTCCCCCCCCCCAGAAAGGTAACCTTTAGATGACAGTGTATGAGCCTTGCAAGAGAGTCTGTTTATTAAGGTACTGGGAATCCATGGGAGGGGATTTGTAGGGTAATCTGCTGTTGCAGGTAGGATATTAGCTGGTGTTTGGACTATAGGTTTGGCCATGCCTTTTGTCAGTATATCTAGGAATGGAAAATTGTATGGAATGTGTTTTATTTCATGTGTGTGGTTGGAGTTGGAAGATCTTGGAATGTATTCGAAGGTGCAACATGATTCCTGCAATCTTTGTTTTGTGTGTGCCTATGCAAAGGTGCAACATGATTCCTGCAATTTTTTGTTCTGTATGTGCCTATGTGGTGACTTTTAGGAAAAATTATTTTCATAGTGTGTAGGATGGATTCAAGTGTAATACTGTTTCCTGATTAACAATAATTTACTCAATCACTTACCTTTTGGGAATTGTTTCACTTGGATTCACACCTATGAATTGCTTCCCTATACTGAACCATTTCTTCATACCTACTTGCAGGATAAAGTTTTCTTGAGTGTGGTATAGCTTGTTATGCCAATTACTCTGGCCAGCCATGGCCTGATTCCTTTGTGGAGTCAATTTGATTAGCCAGTTTGGTCTATTTTGCATTGAAATTTTGAAATATATTCTTTTGAGGCTTCTACATTTGCAGAAGTATTTTGGAGTTCTTGGATAATAGTGGTTGTTTGGAAGTGTCACTTAAAGTTTGAAGGGTATGGAAAAACTGTAGGAGATCTTCTTTTTATTTTTTATTTTAAATGGTAGTTCCAGCTTCCACTGCAATATTGGAGATGTTAGAAACTTAGAATCCTTTTTGTTTAAACTCTAAATCCTTGAGGTGGTGGAATTGGATAATAGCGGTGGGGATTCGAGTGATAACCCAGTGGTGCTAGCACCCTTTGTGGTGCCTGGCTAGGGTTTGAACTCCACCTCCCCCCTCCCCCCTCCCCCCTCCCCTGCTATTCACCTAGCCAAAAAATAAAAAAAAATCGTCATTGTGGATGACATCAGTCATTTCCAAATGCCTTATTTAGTAATTTGAAAATATATATTGTGCATTAGTAATTATTTCTTTAATTTGTACCAAGATGATTGAGCCATCATTCTTTTTTACTTTAAGTATGACCTGGTTGGTTTATTTATGGCGGCAGAGTGGGAGGACAAGGAAGAAGGAAAAGATACAACACAGCAATGGGAGGATGATTGGGATGATGATGATGTCAATGATGACTTCTCTCTACATCTGAAGAAGGAGTTGGAGAGCAACACCGAGAAGAGCTAAGTTCATACCCCAGTTTCTTCGCTTCCTCAGTGCTTCATAGCCACCTTGCTATATGGATTGTTATAACAACTGTATGTCAGTAATTCCTGTTATGCTGCCTCTTTGGTTGGTGGAAAGTGGGCTTGCTTTTAATTAGAAACTAATATATGCTGTTAAGTAATTCCTGTTATGCCTCTTTGATTGGTGAAAGTGGGCTTGCTTTTAATTAGAAACTGATATATGCTGTTAATTATGGACATGTTAGGGTGGTTAAATTTTTGGACAAAGAAGTTTCAGATGGTTGTACTTGAATGCATGTCTGTAGAATAATTTGTTGGATATGATTACCAAGGTTTTTTTATTTTTTTTGGGGATAATTAATAAAATCATTCACAAATAAAAAAGTTCTGCCCTGACCAATTTTTGTGCCACAACTTTCATCACAACTTCAATATTGTGTTCACTACTCTTAAAATAAAAGGGTGTAACTTTAGCATACCGAATGTATATATGAGATATGCGAGAGAAAGAAAACAAAACACACTTTTATGATCTAAAATAACAAAGGCCCAAAATTTTTAAATGAAAAAAAAAAAAAAAAATTGTAAATTAGTGTGGACCAGGATCAGAGCAATGAGAAAGAAAATGGAAATTGGATAAAATGGTGTAAATGATTCCTCTCACTGGATTATTCTACAGAACATCTGTATTTGTACAAGAAGCTTTGACTTGATATGGTCTAAGTAATTATGAATGTGTTAAAACTAATCTAAAAAGAAAATTAACCAACTCAAACTCGTATATAACAACTTAAAACTGTTAAACTATAAACATTAATTTTGTTTGGGATTCCATAACAGAAATGACTCTGAGGTTTCATGGTATTACTCAATGCTCAGTTTTCTGGTCTTGTCATTCTATCTTTGTCTATGCTTGAGACTGCAGGTCATTTATCACGTATCTGGCCTGGTAGAGAGCCCAAAGTCTTTTCAATGTTGTTCATTTTGCTGGCTAACACACACACACACACACACACACACACACACACACAGAGCCCAAAGTCTTTTCAACGTTGTTCATTTTGCTGGCTAACACACACACACACACACACACACACCAAAAAAAAAAAAAAACAACCCGAAAAGAAGAAGAAAGATATTGAAGTGTGAAAGCGTGTATGGTTCTCATCCAATTGAGAAGGAAAATGCGAAATTTTAAGGCTTCAATCGTATTCATTTGAGCTCATTTCCTTAACAATACAAGGTCTGCTCAGCTCTCCCTTCAAATTAATGCACCACATGGTACGGGACAAAGTGTTATTGCATTCTAAATGATGCCGACCAACTACTTTTACAAACAATGGATAAACGCAGCATTGGCTTAGGCACAATTTAAGAAAGAGTAATGCTAGGACAACATAAAATAGCACAACTTGTACCACAGTTTGTCTGCGTAGCGAGTTGCATCACACCTCTACTAGATTACTACTCACCACGTGGGCGAGTTCTGGCACAAATTGTGTCATCTTATGCGGTCCTAGTATTACTCCCTAGAGTATCTCAAAAAGGAACACAATATCATAATAACAAACACTTGGACCCACCATAACTTATAATAATAATATAAACAGATTTTACAAAAATAAATAAATAACACTTCTACTCACCATAATTCAAAACAAGGCACCTCAATAAGTGGTAAAATATTCTGAATTGTTTTGTAATTGCCTAGCCACAACCCTTTTTATTCTTTTTTATTAATTTTTTTTATAAGAACGATAACTCTAGGAAGATGATTAATCACATCTACCCAATATCTTAAAAAGACTAGTAAGCCAAAAGTTTGTAGTTCAACTGACACATCTTAGTATTTCTAATAGAGACGTTCATGATTCAAATTTCATTTCGCACATTGTAACTTTCAAATTATTATGGAGAAAAACACCTAGTCAAGTTGCAATTGAGGTTCCTTGTACTTATTTATACTTTATACAGTTTATATCAATTTAATATATGCTCAATGTAGGACTCAACACACCAATACAACACACATAACTGATTCAATCAATCTAGAAATCAATGGTGTCCTAGATGTTACTCGAGGTGTTTGTAGATGTAGTTAGCACTTTTCCTCAATCATAACACTACTGTTGAAAGGTTTTCCAAATTATTTGTCTATGGAATTCCACATGGCATATAATAAGTCACAGATTTTGGATTGGCTCCATCTCCTTAAATTGCAATGCTCTTCAGAACGTAGGACAATAATGCATGGCAATTTTCTCCAGATAATCTGCAATTGTTGCTCTCATATAAAATTGCAATGGTTAGTAAATAAGGGGTCTTTCAAAGCAACTCTTCAGATCCTGAATCATTTAGAAAATGAGTGCAATTTCCACCTCCAACTTAAAATCTGATTTAGATAAGTCCTCCCAACCACTCCTATTATGCTTCCGGAGGCTCTCTCGAAAAGTTCACCTCACTACTGGAACTCTAGAATCAAGATCAATCACAACCCCATTCCTCTTCATATTTAAAATTTAAAGTTTGGCTATGAGGAAATAAGTAATAAAAAAAGTAAACACTTTAAACAAGGAGCCTCTCTTGAGGTTGTTTAGTTAAATATGTGGTAGGCTGCTAGATCAACCCAGATCCCACCTTTTCTAGAATTAATGTTTGGCAGACCATGTTGATCAAAACAGATTATCCATGTTCACATTGCTTTGGATTGGACATGATTATTATGGCATACTGTAATGGATATCATTGACTATAGATAGTTTTGCAATAGCTTATGTACATAGCAGTTATCAAAAGATATAATTTTTGGTAACTTTTATATTAATTATGTGACCAAAAATTAAAGCTTTTGCATATATATGGACGACTGAAAATTGAAATTGAACTATTTTATATCATACGGGTCTGCAGCACAGTAGTTGTTAAATGCGAACTTTAAGCATTCATAAACAAACAAATAATTCTTAAAGAAACATTAGAATATTAGAATGTTCAGGAACACTAATATAATATAAATCTTTTACTTGGATTCATACTTGAAACTTTCATATTCCAAGCTAGATTGTTATATAAATCTGTGACCTGCATGTAATGAATTTATAATGCTTAATAATGCCTATGATTTTGTGTAAAAAAAAATGATGTCTATGATGTGCCGAGTCTATACTCTATAATGCATTTTGCACGCAATACACAAATGGTTGGTGCACAAACTTTCAATTTCAGGCCCAGTCCTTACTTAAACGTGATGTAAGATAAGTTAAATGTTATTTTGTTTAAATATTATTAAATTGTTTAAATATTAACAATCGTTATAATTAATTGGAAAAAAAAATGTTTGACAAAACTTTTTACTTTTAGATTCATTAATATTATTTTACTTTTATTTTAGAATTAATAATAATGGCTTTCTAAAGCCAAATAATATGTTCTTTAATTCATGAATTTGCTAGAACACAAAGTGATCGTTAATTTGTTATAGGTGTCTGAAGAGAATACATGCAATGTGGTACTCCATATTAATAAAAACAATCACCTAATCTTCGGTTGAAATAAAGAAAAACTCCATTCACTTCTCAATGGAAACGAAATAATTTTGTGAATCCTCCTCAGAATTGAAAGATCATTTAAAAAATATAACAGAAGCTCAAAAAATCAAGTGAAAATCTATACTTTCCTACTAGATAACCTGTTTTTATTGTGGTGATTATATTTTAGGAATACATAATAATTTTTAATGGAGAGCCTATCATTATTGCAACTCACCATGGATTTTAACTTTCTTAAGTCCTTAAGCCATTGCTGAATACCTTTATCATTTTTGGTAACTCAGGATATTAAAAGGAAAAAAATTACGGAACAGGAAAAGGCCTAAGATCATGGTTGGAAACAAATTTTTTCCTCAATTTTTTGTTTTCAAAAATAGTTTTATGTTTTCAAGAACAAAAAACTTGTTTGGTTACTCAAAAAAAGCAGAAAACAAAAAATATTTCTACATCACAAATTATGAAGGAAATAGAAAACAGCCAAATGGTTGTTTCTAATTTTTTTTAAGGTTTAAAAATCACAAAGAGGAAACAACATCTCCATTGCTCTTTAATGAAGCAGGGCACTAGTTCGAACCCACATAATACCAAAAATGTTTTTTTTATCTAAAATATTTTTTTCTCCTTCCTTGTACCTAAAATAATTTTTCCCTCTCTTTCCCATACACAAATCTCATTTATGCGCCTCCACTCCCTCACAAATCACAATCCTGTTTATATGAAACACAACAGCATATCTATTATTTAGAATATATTTTTCTCCTAGCAAAACAAAAGCGGTGCTATCTATTAATTTCATGATAATACAAATGATTTCTTTTGAATAAAAAAAAATCACGTTCATTTTGGTTTTAGTCTCTCCAACTTAAAATACTTTTTAAGTTTTAGATAATCACCTCTTCTATGCTACCATATTATGGCAGATCATTGATTTGAAATAAATACTTTAATACAAATACTAAATAAGATTAAGAATCGGAGTGAATATACAATGAATAGTCTTCTGTGCTACATATTACAGAAGACCATTGATTTGAAACAAACACACTAATACAAATACTAAATAAGATTAACAATCAAAGTGAGTAGACAAAGAGTAGTACTACAGGTATTAAAAATTTTACTACATCAAACTTACAAACTGATATGTCACCATTCACATAGGAAGATAATTTAAATATTTAGTTATGAGGGACTTAAAGCCAAGGACAGAACCAGGATTCGAACTTGGGGGGCCAAATCTTAAAACAAAATTTTTTTTATGTTCTACAAATTAAAAAAAAAAAATGTTTCATTATTTTCATATTTGGTAGTTCTATACACCAACTAAAAAAAAGCGACTTTTCAAAAGAAAAATCTAAAACCAAAATAATCACAAACAAATAAGCACAAGTTTATATATATTACTAATATTAGTCACATCACGCAAAGAGACAAAAATAAAGTTCACAAATTGATATATATTACTAATATTAGCCACATCACACAAAGTGACAATGACAATTTTTAATAACACCAAAACAATCATACCAAAGACTTTGGTAGATTGGTCTCATAAAAAAATCATTTATAACTTACCAAACATTAATCTCATAAATTCACAATCACAGTTGACAGTACTTACGCAACTAGTCACGTTCTACTGTCCTAGTGGTTCCCCTTTATTTCTTTATAGATAAAACCAAAAAAAAAAAAAAAAAAAGTTACAAACAGTCAAACACTGAAACCGGTCCGCACAAAAAGCCACAAAATTATATAGTCATTGAGACACACAACACACCAGTTCATAAAAAGCCACAACTCTTAAACACAACAGTCAACACACCAGAGTTCATAAAAAAAACGCAGAGGGCAGAGGGCAGAGTCACTTATCGGATCTGTAACATACCATTATTAAATCAAACTTATTTAGCCAACTCCTAAGCTCTGTAGAAAGCGAGAATTGTGTGTAGAAACAAGAAGAAGTTAAGGACTTTAATTAAATGGCGTCTATCACTGTTGATTCACAACCACACCATGTGGTTCTCTTTCCCTTTATGTCAAAAGGCCACACCATCCCAATCCTCCACCTTGCACGCTTACTCCACCATCGCCGCCTCATTGTCACCATCTTCACCACCCCAGCCAACCGTCCCTTCATCTTTGAGTCCCTCAATGACACCACAGTCACCATTCTTGACCTACCATTCTCGCACAATGTGCCTGATATACCTGTTGGCATTGAGAGCACAGACAAACTGCCCTCTATGTCCATGTTCCATGCGTTTGGAAACGCCACAAAGCTCATGCAGGCCGACTTCGAACGAGCAATCCAAAATCTTCCACGTGTCAGCTTCATTGTCTCTGATGGGTTCCTTTGGTGGACCTTGGAGTCTGCTTCCAAGTTCGACATCCCAAGGTTTGTATTCTGTGGTATGAACTATTACTCTACGTCCGTGATCAGAGCTGTGGATCAGGATAGGCTTCTCTTTGGACCCGAGTCAGACGACGAGTTAATAACAGTCACTCGTTTCCCATGGATTAAAGTCACTAGAAATGACTTTGTGCCCCCACTTACTGAGTCGGAGCCAAAGGGTCTGATATATGAGTTCATCATGAATGTGATCGTAGCAGAAACGAATAGCTATGGCATTATAGTCAACAGCTTCTATGAGCTTGAGTCTGTGTTTGCTGATTATTGGAATCGTGAGTGTCAACCCAAGCCCTGGTCTGTGGGACCTCTTTGCCTGGCTGAGCCACCAAAGGCTAGAAATGAACCCTACAATAATAAGCCCAAATGGGTTCAGTGGCTGGACAAGAAGTTTGACCAAGGGAACTCAGTTCTGTATATAGCCTTTGGGTCTCAGGTAGAGATTTCGCTTGCACAACTCAAAGAAATAGTTATTGGATTAGAAGAATCCAAAGTGAATTTCTTGTGGGTGATAAGAAAGAGTGAGTCAGAGATTTCAGATGGATTTGAGGAGAGAGTGAAAGATAGAGGAATTGTAGTGAGAGAATGGGTTGACCAAAGGGAGATTTTGATGCATGAGAGTGTGCAAGGGTTTCTTAGCCACTGTGGATGGAATTCTGTGTTGGAGAGTATATGTGCTGGGGTTCCAATCCTTGCATGGCCTATGATGGCAGAGCAACCTTTGAATGCAAGAATGGTTGTGGAGGAGATAAAGGTGGGACTGAGGGTTGAGAGATGTGATGGGTCAGTGAGAGGGTTTGTGAAGTGGGAGGGTTTAGAGAAAATGGTGAAGGAGTTGATGGAAGGAGAGAAAGGAAAGGAGGTGAGGAAGAAGTGCATAGAGGTGACAGAGAAAGCCAAGAAAGCTATGGAGGAGGGTGGATCATCTAAGTGCACATTGGACTTGCTCATTGACGAGACATGTGGTAAGACGACATGATCAGATGTATGTAATGTAACCTGGGTCTAATTTTCCCTTGTGAGGCAAATTTTATGTTTACATTGTTAGTATAATGTAAACATATAAATGTCCTTTTTGTTATTTGTCTCATTAGCTAATAAAATGGGTCTCTCTTGTGTTTTGTGAATTGCATAACGAGTTTTACTCTGGCTGGTTATTTGCAATGGCTAAATAATCCATGTTGCATTAGAGTTGTGTTACCCTCTGTTGTGATGAAGTTCTTAATTACGTTCGATCAGTGGAAAACTAAGATAAATTCATTAACTTAATTATAACACTACGGCCAGGCCAAACCGGTAAAAAATCAAACCGGTAAAAAACCTGGGGAAGATTTAACCTAGCTATCGTCAAGGTAAAAAACAAATCCACTAGAAAGAATTGAAGTTTTACAATAGCGACTTAGACCACTAACATCCTATTGCTACCCACCAGTAGAAACTTACTGACACGACTACGTGCAAGCTCCAAGACCACGGACTCCTTCTTTCTTTGGCCTTTGCAAAACACAAACACCCACGTTTGTGACTTTGAGATCCCACTCAAAGGTTTAGCAACACAAACTCTCCTGTTTGTAACTCCAAGACCACTCTTGAAGGTTTAGATCATTAGCACCTTTGATGACTAGAGAAGACAGCAACTTCTACAATACCGGATCTTGAGATTCTTCAAATAATAACACCGATAGAAGATATGAAAGAGTTTTTTAGGAACAAAACCCTAAATACAAAAGAGGCATACTCTTCTCTCTCTAAAAAGTCTTATAAAAACGTGTTTAGGGTTTCCTTTATATACTGGGAGAAGTAGATCTGAAACCCTAATTCTTAATAGGCTTGAACTGCTGTTTGGGCTTAATTAAAATTCTACAGATACGACTTTCGATCGATCGAGCCTATCTTTCGATCAATCGAACCAGACAGATTATGAAATTTTCTTCCTGTAGCTTGTATGTTCTTGTGTGTTCACGATTTGCCAATTGTTCTAAACTTTTAAAACCTAACAATCTCCCCCTTTGGCAATTCGTGACAAAACTTTCATACAAAATGAAATGCTCAAATACAAGAACAACCCAATACAATAAAATGCCCAATTACATCACAAATCCCAATCTAAGACTCCTAACCAAGAAGTTGCCAAAAAGAGGTAGAAGGTCTTGATCAGAATGTACCTGTCTTTCCTGAAACACTCAACAAACACATCACCGCATATGTGGAAAGAAAGACATATAAACAATAATATGAAACTGAATATAAAAAACAAAAGTAAATTCTAACTCTCCCCCTAAGTTAGATACATCAAAAAGTTTTTATATTCTCCCCCTTTGAAAAACAATTTTATCTCCCCCTAAACAAAACAAACAGGATTCCCACATATTCTCACATTTCATCAAAATCTCCCCCTTTTTGTCACGTATTGACAAAGACAACTCAATAAAGAGTAAACATATGCAATAAAGGATAAGAGAAAATAGAGAATCAAGGGAACACAAAACAATTCAACTCTATAGAAAATAGAGACAACTCCCCCTAAGAAGAGCAACAACTCCCCTATAAACAACAAAGGTTAAAAAAAACTTTTCTCCCCCTATAAAAATAGGAAACACAAAACAAGTGTTGGGAAAAAACAGTTTTGGGGAAAATTTAGGAGGTGGGGAAAATAAAGACACATAACCAAACTTAAAAACTAAGTTGAGGATACACATGAAGAAAAATATTCTCTCTTTCAATAAATGCAAACTTGACACTACGTGACCCATAAACAGTTGCATGAGTAGAGAAAATATTTGCACATTGAATATCCATCATATCTCTTTAGAAAAATATTTTCTGTAGTTCACACATAAAAATAACATATACTAAAAAGTACATAACTTGAAAATTAATCAATCAATTTTTAAATCAAGTTGAGTACTCAATTTAGCAAAGTGTATGCATGTTATGTGTGAAAACAATGAGAGATATGACTGCAAAATTGCAAGATGAATACAGAAAACAATGCAATGCATGTGAATCCTAAACATAAATGATGCATGAAAAAAAATTTGGTCAAATACTTAAAAACTGAGAATTTTCAGTTTCGATCGATCGAGCATCGATTGAATGCCAATCGAGTCAGGCAGATTCAAACCAAAAAATTTTTATCGCAATTTCGATCGGTCGAGAAACAGGTTCGATCGATCGAAAATCTGGAAAAATCAGTTTTTTGAAAAACAGAGCATTTTAATGCAGAAACTCCTCAAAGCATATTGTATTATAAATAAAATGCATGAGTATGAGATGAAAAGTTTTTCAAAAACACTTTAATTCAACCCAAATCTTCCAAAAACAAGCTTTTCAATCAATTTGTCTCAAAAACTCAAATATTAAAGACATTTTGCATCAAAATCCAGGAACATGTAATCTTGGATGGCACAACAAGATCACACACAATATAATGTACCAAGTTTAGCAAAAAGTAACTTGTGTAGTGTGTGCAGCTAGCAAAAACTTGAAAAACATGTGAGGTGATATGTAAATAGAAATCAATCACAATTTCTACAAAATTAATCCATAGAGTTTGAAAGAGACTATCATCAAAAGAGTTACATCATATAACTCCCACATCTCCTAGAAAACAAGCTTGCAATCATGTAAGTTTCTTGATTTGCCTCATAATATACACACCAATTTTATATGATTGATTTAACATTAAGTCCAATAATGTACACACCAATTTTAACATTTAAACCGAGGCTATACTTTATGTTCTTTTTGTACATATGCTACACTTTCTCGAGCACAAAATCTTACGATATCCACTAAGGTGTTCATGATTGGCTAGTAAACAGTGGTGAGATGGTTATTTATGCCTTTCTCAAAAGGTTCAAGTCTGACAGTCAAAGACATGTGACTTCAAGATCAAGACAAAGTGATCAAAAACTATAAACATCTCCCACACAACATGTACTACAAAGCTCAAACTAGTAAAGTGCAATAAAAGAAACTCATCCAAGCTAAACAAGGTACATAAACTTGATATGTAAAGATAAAATGACCAATCCTTGATTATAAATCCAAGATGTGAAATACAAAACACAAAAATCTTTTTGGTTTTTAAAATATTTATGACCAAAAACAAAAAACACACATTATGCTAAATGAACAATGCAAATGCAATGCATGACAGTGCTTAACTAAGCTATAAATGATACATAAACAAGAAATATCAATTTCTTAATTAACCCTTGAGTACATGTACAAATTAGTACATACTCATACAAAATCAGAAATAGGTTAGCACTTATATAACACATACTATTCAAGTTTCCCAACAAAGTCAAGCATGTTCTAAATCAAGAGAGAGATATCATAATTCATGTAATTCTCAAAAACAAATAAAACAAGACGCAAAATAAAACATTTTTGTCTTTTTGAAAATTTTCAATGTTTTTGGATTTTTTTTTTAATAAAAAACAATCTAAAAAACAAAACAGCCAAAAACAAAAACAAAACATGTCCACAAACAATTGAAAGAATTAAATCAGGGACAAGTAAAACAACACTCACTTTAGAGAATATTTTCTCACCCATATAGCACAAGTCTTTGGCTTTGTAGGTGAAAATTTATATGAAACAGAGTGTATTTGAGGGATTACACCAATCTTCTGAGAAAGACTGAAATCCTGCAAATTCCTTTCACAAGCCAACAAGCTTAAATTTTTCAAAATAATATGAAACAGTTTATATGGACTTATGACAGGAGAAATATCATCACATATCCTAGATTGAAACACTGAATGCTTAAATTTCAATTTTTGACAATTAGGACGAATGTGACCAGAGACACCACAAAAGTGACAAACAGGAAAAAAATTAGGAACATCAGTATTCCTAACAACAAATCTAATCTCATATTTTGGTTTTTACCTCAACAAAGAACAATTTGGTCTAATATGACCAACAACACCACAAAGGTGACAAGTAGGCACAAAAACAGATTTATTATGCTCTCTAACAGTAGGTTTAGACTTAGGTTTAGAAACTTCAGCGTCTACATCAGAACTTTTACCTTTGTCTAACCTAGCAAAATAAGTCTTTTCTGTATTATTCCTCTTGAAATGAGGGATATAAATTTTCTCAGTTTTAGGCTTAAGAGAAACAGAAACACTTCTGTTATCAACAGTAGGCTTGGTACTAGTCAAATTTTCAATTTTAGCTTTAGATTCAACTAACTCTTGTTCCAAGCTTTTCATCTTCTCATCTTGAGAGGAAATTTGATTTCTAAAAAATTCATTCTTTTTATTAGATTCATCTAATCTAACAACCAATTCCTCTTTTTCAAGATTAGCCAATTTTAACTCTTCCTTGAATTTCTTAGCAATTTTCGTAGATTTCAATAATTCCTTACGAAGAGTTTCACAAGCATCAATAAAATCAACAGAAGCATGAGCAGAAACATAATCAGAAAGACACTTCAAATTAACCATGACAACAGGGGTTAAGGATTAGCTCTTAGATCAAAAGATCTAAAACAAAAGAGCTACCCGCTCTGATTCCACTTGTACGTTTTTAGACCCCTTAAAACCACAATTAGATTAACCTAGGTAATTAGCCAAGTGATTACTTAGTCAAATTAACAAAACTAGGTTAATACAAATATACCATATCAATGTATAGCAACGGAAAATAAAAAACACAACGATATGATAACCTAGGAAAACCAAACCGGTAAAAAACCTGGGGAGGATTTAACCTAGCTATCCTCAAGATAAAAAACAAATCCACTAGAAAGAATTGAAGTTTTACAATAGCGACTTAGACCACTAACATCCTATTGCTACCTACCAGTAGAAACTTACTGACACGACCACGTGCAAGCTCCAAGACCACGGACTCCTTCTTTCTTTGGCCTTTGCAAAACACAAACACCCACGTTTGTGACTTTGAGATCCCACTCAAAGGTTTAGCAACACAAACTCTCCTGTTTGTGACTCCAAGACCAATTTTGAAGGTTTAGATCATTAGCACCTTTGATGACTAGAGAAGGCAGCAACTTCTACAATACCGGATCTTGAGATTCTTAAAATAATAACACCGGTAGAAGATATAAGAGAGTTTTTTAGGAACAAAACCCTAAATACAAAAGAGGCACACTCTTCTCTCTCTAAAAAGTCTTATAAAAACGTGCTTAGGGTTTCCTTTATATACTGGAAGAAGTAAATCTGAAACCCTAATCCTTAATAGGCTTGAACTGCTGTTTGGGCTTAATTAAAATTCTGCAGATGCGACTTTCGATCGATTGAGCCTGTCTTTCGATCAATCGAACCAGGCAGATTATGAAATCTTCTTCCTGTAGCTTGTATGTTCTTGTGTGTTCACGATTTGCCAATTGTTCTAAACTTTTAGAACCTAACATAAGTGAAAAAAGATAAACAATTAAAAAAAATCAAGAAAAATAATATTTTAATGAAATGTAGTATAAAATAAATAATCTGATGTAAAGTGTTTTGAAAAATATGTAATATAGAAAAAGTTGATTTTATGCTACAACAGACAAGAAAAAAAAAATTGCACGTACTAATGCAAATACTACAAGAAAAGATATCTCATGCCTTGGATACACATATCCTCTCTCTCTTTTTATTTATTTATATATATATTGCAACCCAAAAACAAAAAACAAAAAAGCATGGCTCCCTATTGGTTATTTAGTTTTTGGGTAATGGTTATCTCACATTTGTTGTGGTTCATTCTTATATAAATAATGTTCATAATTTTATATATGATGCTTCTATTTTTTTTTAATTAATATTCATATTTAAAACGTGAAAGAGATGATGCGTCAATCAATAACAATAATAAAAAGTGTGTAACTGTGTAAGATTCAATAATCTTTTTGTTTTTAGTAAGAATGCTACAAAAATGCATACATTTCCTATTTACTTTTGATAGGCCAAAAACGAATTGACCCCTTGTGATAAATTAATTGATTAATTAGCCAAGTTTATTAATTAATCAAATTAACATGCAAACGTGTGGTAGCACAAACAAATCACCAATAGACTAAGTATGCAACAGAAAATAAATTGACACGGTAATTTGTTTACGAATGGTGAAAACCAACACGGCAAAAACCCCACCGAGTGATTTTAAGGTCACCACTCTCGAAAATTCACTATTATCAAAACAAGTGGCTACAAGTAAAGGAATCCTAGTACCTTATACCAACCTACAGTTGAACCCTAATCCCAATACCTAATTGGACTTGTTCTGTAGTGACAATCTCTCATTTTAATGCACGGCTCCAAGTACGTGACTACTTAATTGCGCGGATCCCAGTACGCAACTTCAATCACCAACTAGAGAAGGTTGTTGGCTACAAAGTTCTTCAGTTCATCACACGATGAAGATCAAGGAGCTCATTGGTTACAAAACCCTATGGTGCACAAACATAGCAGCTTCTTCATAAGAAAGATGAATTAGGGCAAATTCTGTGTCCGGTCACAATTTGCTTCACACTTGTGGAATTATGCTCTTGTGCAACTTGTGTAACCTTTTATGGCCCTCAAAATAATCCTTATATATGTTTAGGGTTATAAGAAAAGAAAGCCTAAACATACAATCACGGATTGAATGAAAAACAGTCTTGAAAAACTGAACTTCATAAACCTCGATAGATAGCCATCTATCAAGCTGCTTTCGAGCCACGGGCTAGAACAGCTCTACAAGTCTCGATAGATCCTAGCCGTCGAGCTTTAATGACAGGCACTTTTCAGACTTGAATCTTGGACAGACTTGTATGGCTTTAACACTTGAACTTGAAACAAGGTTTCTTGAAGTATTAAACACATCCTAGATCTACTCAAATACAAGTAAAGTGCATTTTGTCAAAATATTAGCTAATTACATAAAATGTTGACATATGTTCCTAACATGAATCACATATGTCCTAACAATCTCCCCCTTTGGCAATCTGTGACAAAACCACAACAATCAAATGAACATATGAGAGAAGTCATAAATCACTCAACTCATATTCACTTGTTGAATACAATAAAATCTATCCTAACACAAATTCTTGAAAAACTTTGCAAAAAAAGAATCTATGGCAAGAAAGATTTTGACAACCTGTATTTCTGAAACACTTTAAACAAAACCCATCAAGGCATCTTTGTGTGAAACAGAAATAATAGATTGCATACAAGTATAAGAAACATGTGCATAAAGAGACAAAAGAAACAACAAATGTAAGGACAAGTGAAAGAAAAACATACATTAATATGTAAAGAATATAAGTACAATGTATGTCAATAATGGTCATAAGACCCATGTACAAGATATAATGTATCTAAAATGGAGAAAAGAAAAAGATACAAATAATCTTCACTACATCGCTCAGAAAGAACACACCACCTGTCAAAAATCTCCTATGCTAACCCTCCCCCTAACTATGACTACTCTCATAACCAAAACTACTTCCCCTTTTTGTCACGAGTGACAAAGGGTAAGAGTGTCAAGTAGACATCTCGTCATCGTTAGGTAAGCTAGCATCTCCATCCTCATCATCATCATCATCGTTGGAGTCGTCATCATCCTCAGATGTCTCAGATGCCTCGGGAGGAGGATAGGACAATACTAAAACATATGTGACATCCAAGATAGTACTAGTGTTAGACAGTAAAAGAAGACAACACTTAAACATTAGTTCAAAGCATTAAAATTATACACAGTTTGAACATAGAAATGGAACAAAAATAAAGTTGATGTTCAGCCACAACTATCATGCCACGGCTATCAAAACAGACCACACCATCAACCACCCCCTTCTAAGTCTACTGCAGTCCGCTACCAACAAAATCAATCCAAATCCTTCTCCTCTCTATCGTTATGGCAAAGAAAGCAACATTACTTTCGGGATTATGAAGCTCCTTTACAACCTTGCAGTAGGTGAAATGATCCACATCTGTGTGCTCGTTGAGCAGTGTTACTGCTTTATCAATTGAGATCCGATCACCTCCCCTAACAAAAGACTCTCCCGATTGGGGTGTACAGTCGGTGGACCTATTAAGCCTTGCCTTCCTCATCTCAATGAACCCTAATATAGCCTTAGTCATCTGATCAAGAGAGTCTCCTTTCTTCTTTTTTCCTCCAAAATGAATCGGTTTGGCTGCCCGCTTTTCAACTCGCCTCTTGCTTTTCCCTTCAACTGGTGTGGGCAGCTCCTCTATGTCGTCCCCGCTATCGGCTTCGATATTCACATGTACCCTCGTCAACAGGAATGTCGCATTCAGCTCTCGCTCTTCGTCACTATTTGGAGCTAGTTGGGTAGAAGAAATTTGTAGGAAGCCCATGACAGTGTTGGCATTGAAAAGCTGGCCCAATAGCTCGTAGTGTTCTAGCCCCTTTTTTCAGAACTCCTTGCATCTATGGTTGGCCTATTAACAATCATATATATCGGGTTAAACACATTATTTATATAAAAAACAATACAAATGACTTTGGTAATTATTATGTACAGCAGTAACACTTACCACAATTGCATTTGCCCATGCCTCATCACTTCCTACAACCGTCTTCGCAACGGGGTCCCATGCCATCCCTGTACATCCGATGAGCTCAGAGAAGACCCAGTGTTGAACCTTCAATCTTTGATATTTTTGCCTAAGTTGGTCTTTTTGGTAATTTTTATTTACACGTAGGTTAAACTCGCTCTGAATGGATCCCCAAAGTCCTTTCTTAAACTGCCCTTGGGGCATATTCCCTCTAACTTCCTCATCTACTATCACATCTATGAAATACTTCTCCACTGGGAGAGGCCACAACTTTCCATCCTCAGCGTCACTTGTGGCATTTGCCATCTAAATAAAGTTCAACATAGACACATATACTCCTCATTTAAAATTTTATGACACAAATAATCAAACGTGAACTTACTAGTCAGTAAACTACCTAGTAGCAGGCATATACTATAAATCTCAGATTGAATTATAGTTTGTGACAGTTTAGAAATTTAGGTTTACTATGAAGATATACCTAGATAAGGTAATCATAAAGAGATATGCTAGTGGATATAATAAGAGTATAAAACAAACTTAATGTAAGAGTCAATCCAACTTTAGGAAAATAACATGTGCTTCAGAAAAATTAGAAGGACAAAAAAATGAAAATGCCATAACAGACTTAAAGGCAGAGGTTGATCTTAAAATGTTAAAGGCAACAACAACAGCCCAAAAAAATTAAAAAGAAGTATACTCCTCATTTGAAATTTTATGACACAAATAGATTTCATATCACCACCATAGATTGATCTATTATAATAGTTGTATAGCAAGCAAACTAATCATAATATTATTTTTCTCACAATACACTGAACAAATTAAAGTGGACATCATACACCAACAATAGCTTCATGAATAAATATCCAAAGCATATATTGCTGATTACTCAATAGGTTTACAGTTACACATACAGAGCAGAAGTATTTTTTATACATATTTTGCATCACAAGGAATAACATAACAACCCAGAGGCCACAAAATGAAGACAAATTATATCAAAACTAGGTATGAAATAATAACTAGTTACGAAATTATAACAGAACAAACACTAAAATGACGACAAATTAAAATCACATATATAAGGAACTGAAGGGAACACGATAAAATCACACAAAAATCACATAGATGCATACCACTTACCAGTAAGTGAACACGATTAGGGGAGGAACAATTCAGGGGAGGAACAATTCAGGGGAACTGATGAATAGTTTGGCACTACTGAGGTGGAGGAGGATGCAGTGTCTGATTCCATTTGTGTGAAAGACTGAGAGTAAAAATACGTAACTAATGTGGGTTAATGTGATTTGAGGTGAGGTAGGTTAGATGTGAAGAAAGATGTGAGAAAATTTGGGGAAAATTAAAAATCTTTACCTAACCAAGCCCTAGACGAGTGTGTGGCAGGATCTCAGAATGGAGTTGCTATGGGTGGAGTCAAATTCGTACAAGAAGAGGGTCTTAGAGTGTGTTTGGATACCATTCATTTATTGAAAACTGAAAACTTATTGCAAAAAACACTGTAGCAAAATAGCCCTAGACGAGTGTGTGGCAGGATCTCAGAATGGAGTTGCTATGGGTGGAGTCAAATTCGTACAAGAAGAGGGTCTTAGAGTGTGTTTGGATACCATTCATTTATTGAAAACTGAAAACTTATTGCAAAAAACACTGTAGCAAAATAATTTTTAAAGGTGTGAATAGTGCTGTGGGACCCAAATTTACCTAGAAATCTGTATTTTGCTGACTTTTATGGGTTCATGAATAGTACCCATGGGACCCACTAAAAAAAGGCAAACGCACGGATTGGGCAAAACGCCTAATCCAAATGTACGCTTAGATTGGGTCGATGACCGTTGAGGATCTTTATGAGGGAAAGTTGGGCGATGGGTTCGAATTTATGAGCAAGGGGTGGTTGGGTTTGAGATTACTTGCTAATGCGTTGTGAGGGAGAGAGCTTCGTTGAGTTATGGCGTTGATGGGTCAGTGAGTTATGGCGCTGATGGGTGGTTGGGTTTGAGATGACTTGCTGATGCGTTGTGAGGGAGAGAGCTTCGTTGAGTTATGGCACTGATGGGACGATGAGTTATGGTGCTGATGAGTGGTTGGATTTGGAGTTAATGCTCTGCTGCTACTTCCTTCGGCATGTTGAAAATGAGAGGTGAGGCAGGTCTGATGAGAAAATGAGAAGAGAGAGAAGCATTTTGTCACATCAACGTGGGACCCATGGGTTCCTAAGTATTTTTAGTAGTGCCACTGGAAAGCGTTGTTTGTTGTTCAAAAATAGGTCTCAAGTGATTTCAAAAAGCATTGTTTAAAAACTATATTTTGAACAACATAACTCAAACAACACTTAATAAAAATGCCCTACCAAACTTTTTTTTTTTTAACAACAGTTTTCAGTGTTTAAACACTGAAAATTGTTATTTAAAAGTATTAACCAAACAGCCTCTAATCTCTCAAAAGTTGAAAACAAAACTGGAGCTATAGGACAAAAAGAATCTTTGTGTCAGTGGACAATAAAGTTTTGGGAGATAGTAAGGAATATGATAAGACAGCGAAGCGAAGAAACAAAACCAAAAACAAATATGCACAAGAGACAAAATCCAAACGTTTAAAGTTAAAATCCAAACATTATCTCACTTAATGCATGGGAGAGGCCAACTGTCCAAATTTTATTAGTAGAGCACAATATATGAGACAGAAGATTTAGACTCTATTATATTTGGCACAATCACAATTCTGGAACGTGTGAATGTAAATCATGAAGGAAAATTTATGACTTAATATAAAACTAATAATTCACCCTATCACAATTTTACACATCACCAGTTTTTGACAAATGATGTCAATAGTAGAAGAATTGATTTTATTTATCTACTAATCAAGTTGCAAATTTGCTAGAACCCCACACCTACCTTTCCACGGCTCCACGACTAGATTCCTCTATAACATTCAAATATATTCAATCATCATTATTAAACCAACATTTACTCCATGGATTCCACTTCCATCTTTGGTGACACACAACCACACCATGTGGTTCTCTTTCCCTTCGTTTCCAAAGGCCACACAATCCCACTCCTGCACCTCGCACGCTTATTCCTCCATCGCCGCCTCACTGTCACCATCTTCACCACCCCATCCAACAGTCCCTTCATCTCTGAGTCCCTCAATGACACCACAGCCACAATTCTTGACCTCCCCTTCTCACACAACGTGCCTGATATCCCTGTTGGCATCGAGAGCACAGACAAACTGCTCTCAATGTCCATGTTCCATTCATTTGCAAACGCCACAAAGCTCATGCAACCCGACTTCGAACGAGCACTCCATACTCTTCCCTGTGTCAGCTTCATGGTCTCTGATGCGTTCCTATGGTGGACCCTAGAGTCTGCCACCAAGTTCAACCTCAAAAGGTTTGTCTACTACGGTATGAGCTATTACTGTACCTCTTTGTTCACAGTTTTGAGTCACGATAGGCTTCTCTTTGGACCTGAGTCAGATGACGAGTTAATAACAGTCACTCATTTTCCATGGATTAAAGTTACTAGAAATGACTTTGAGCCCCCATTTAATGAGCCAGAGCCAAAGGGTCTGAAACATGAGTTCGCCATGAATGTGGTCACAGCAGTAGCGAATAGCTATGGTATTATAGTGAATAGCTTCTATGAGCTTGAGCCTTTGTTTGATGATTATTGGAACCGTGAGTGTACACCCAAGGCCTGGTCTGTGGGACCTTTTTTCCTGGCTGAGCCACCAAAGGCTAGAAGTGAACCCCACAACTATAAACCAACATGGGTCCAATGGCTGGACAAGAAGCTTGACCAAGGGAACACTGTTCTATATATAGCCTTTGGGTCTCAGGCAGAGATTTCTCCTGCACAACTCAAAGAAATAGCAAATGGGTTGGAAGAATCCAAAGTGAATTTCTTGTGGGTGATAAGAAAGAATGAGTCAGAGATTTCACAAGAGTTTGAAGAGAGAGTGAAAGATAGAGGAATTGTAGTGAGAGACTGGGTTGACCAAAGGGAGATTTTAATGCATGAGAGTGTGCAAGGGTTTCTTAGTCACTGTGGGTGGAATTCTGTGTTGGAGAGCATATGCGCTGGGGTTCCAATCCTTGCATGGCCTATGATGGCAGACCAACCTTTAAATGCAAGAATGGTTGTGGAGGAAATAAAGGTGGGACTGAGGGTTGAGACATGTGATGGGTCAGTAAGAGGGTTTGTGAAGTGGGAGGGCTTAAAGAAAATGGTGAAGGAGTTGATAGAAGGAGAGAAAGGTAAGGAGGTGAGGAAGAAGTGCAAGGAGGTGGCAGAGAAAGCCATGAAAGCTATGGGGGAGGGTGGATCGTCTAAGTGCACACTGGACTTGCTCATTGATGAGATGTGTGGTAAGAATACTTGATCAGGTGTATGTAATGTAATTGGATCTGATATATAGTTTCTTTCATTAATTGTATCTAATTAAGCAAGCAAAAAATTTACAATATAAGAGTACTATTCACATTAGTTCATGCAAATATTTTTTTATTTTAATATAAGAATTTATTTTTTCTATTTTACAAAATCATTTTTCAAAAACACCTACATCACATTATCAATTATTCATTCTGTGGTATTTAAATAGTCATTTTTCATCCATTGTTTATTATTATCTTCATTAAGTGAGAGGGAGATGAATTTGATTGGATAAGAGGGAAGAAAAAAAAATTAAAATAATAATATACAAAGTTATATTAACCGTGTATATTTATACGATTACTGTAGCAATTTTACAAATTTATACGTTTTTAATTTAATTGATGTGAGTGATTTTAGAGTTTAAATATATAAATTTGACCTATTTTTCTATTATACAAGTATTAATGCAAATGCTCTAAAAACTAAATCAAGAAAAGGGCCTTCAAGGCAATGCCCCACACATAAATCCTGTAGGGAAAAAAGGTGCAATTTCCATCTTCAACTTTTTTGACCGAAAAGGTAGTTCTTCTATCTGAGTAAAATCATTAAGAAGAGTAAAATCATATTAGAATACAACATCCAAATCATAAGGTAGTTCTTCTATCCAAACAACAGTTTGCTCTCTTCTAGCTAAAGCATGATTCAACCTGTTACCATCTCGTCTGACGTGCAAGAACTGACACAGCCTAAATGACTCCCCAAGCCTCTTAGTTACCTCAATCACCTGACCAAACAACCTTTTGCACCGACCTGAGTCAACCAAAGCGTGTATCACCCTAAGGCAGTCCCCTCCAATAATCACATTTGTCAAGCTAAGCTCCTATGCAGAGACCACTGCTCGCCTCACTGCTAATGCTTCAGCCATCTCAACAGACTGGGACAAAGGAATACGCTGGCTCATTGCAGCAATGACATAGCCCTCATGGTTCCGAAACACCACCCCAATGCCTGTACAATCCAAGTCGACAAACATAGCAGCATCCACATTTGCCTTATAACATCCAAGCTGAGGAGGACACCAGCGAGCACGAGGACGAGGAATCGGCACTGGCAAGTCTGGGTTATGCACCTCAAAAAACTCTCTAACCAACTCCTTCGCATGACCACCAATCTCCTGAAGCTGCCAACAATGCTGATTTTCCAAACATTCCTAATTTGCTTCCAAAGGCTCACTCCATGAGGTCGTCTCAATGTAGCAAAGGCCAATTATTTTTGCAATGTCTTAGTAACCCAGATGTTGAATCTGACTGTAGGATTAATTTAGTGTTGCATTATGGTTATTACTCTTAAGATAAATTAAAATTTATTATTAGATAAGCTTCTAAATACTGTGGTCAGAACCATAAAATATTTCTTGAATCAAAAATAGAACCCTGAAATTTTTCATTCAAAAGAGCTCCAGTCCCACATGCGGGTCAATGAATGGAAATTGAGTTGTATGGAATATGTTTTATTTGGTGCTTGTGGGTGGGTGGAGTTAGAAGGTCTGGGATTGTATTTGAAGGTGCAACATGATTCCTGCTATCCTTTTTTATGCATCCCCTGATTAGATGATGCTGGTCGTGACTCGTGAACTTGTAACTTTGTGTTTGGGGGTGGATTATAGTATGGAAAATGCAAATATGATATAAACTATTGGGTTATTAATTAGTTTATGCACCCATATTTTTAAAGCTTTTGAGTTCTTACTCCAAGTTCTTGACTGGATGACTGGGTCTGTTCTAATTATTAGTAGCCGGAGGTGGGTTGTTATTAAGATGCTCTAATTGATGATTGGCAAACAAAGCAAGAGGTTAATAGTATGTTGGCAGCGGACCAGTATGAGATTCAACAAAATAAGGGGAGCATAGGAGAAAAGCCAGGTTCAAACCTTAAAGCTGCAATGGTGGTTTAGTGTAAAGATCATCCAAGAGTTCTTAGGGTAACTCTAACATGAAGTTCCTAAGATCACATCAATCCATTTTGAAATTTATCAAAATTTAAACATGCTTGGGCATCCATTCAATGCATTCTCTTCAATCTTGTATTTAAATTAGGACTATCATCATTTTGGTATCTATTTAAATTAGGACAAGATTCTACACTACAAAAAAAAGGTTCTATGGCCACGTTTTTAAAACGCGGCTATATGTCAAAAAAACGTGGCTATATCCTATATCCACGTTTTTTTAGGCCGCGCTTTCTAATGTGGCCTAAAACCTGTGACTATAGGACTGACGGTCCTATGGCCGCACTTTTTAACCGCGGCCTAAGACCAGGTCCTATAGCCCCGTTGAAAACGTGGCCTAAGGGTCTGGTCTTAGGTCGCGTTTTAAACGCGGCCTAAGGTTGTGGTCTTGGGCCGCGTTTTAAACGCGGCCCAAGACCAGGACATATGGCCGCGTTTGAAAAGTGTGGCCATAGGACCTTTGTTGACAACTATAGGTGAAAGCTATAGCTGTGTTTATAAACGCAGCTATAGCCCTTTTTTTTTCTTTTTTTCTTTTTCCTAGCCCAGATGCCTTAAGGACCTCCACACCTGTTTTCTAGTGCAGTCACCACAAACCAAGCCCTCATTAAACAGTTTTAATCTTGCATTAGTCTCACATTTACTATAAAAACTTTGAAAGTACATACATAGTAATATCTCTTGCAAAGATAAAATGCAAGAAAGGAGGGCAATTAACTCACAGTGCACTTTAGATAAAATTTGTGGTGAGGACTATAAAATTTGACATGCCAAGTTTCTTGATTAGTATCTAATCCATCCTACAAAGCGAGATAAAATATTTTCATTCAATAAATCACCATGGATGGTCTTTGAAAAAAATACGCAAACTTCAATATGTCTATGTTTAATCATGATCTCCTCCATCCTAGATTAAGTATCCCTAGTTTCATTTATTTAATTAAAATATAATTAGTCTATGAATTATGCCATTAGATTTCAGTTTCATCCTTAGGCTCTATGCTAGTCTTCCAAAATCAATATTTAAATATTTCTATTTATCTTGTGTTTTTTTTATTTTACCAGAATTTTGTGATTTAAGGACACATATATAGTAAATGTGTATCACATTAGCAATTACTGTTCTCATATAGGGCTAATAATTATTAAGGGTCCAAAATCATATTTTTGACCTCAAATTAGCAATTGTCATTCAATTTTAAAATTTTAAAGACTAAATTAAAACAATTGATAACTTAGGAACAAAAATGCACTTTGATACATAGCTCACTGACCATTAATTTTCTTCTAAAACAAATCATAGTTAATTTAAAACTTTTATTTTGGCTCCATGACCAAAGTGGGAGGACAAGTTGATAGAAGCAGACATTGAAAGTGAGGTGTGGCTGTGGGCCTCCCCTTTATATGCCTAGAGTGATACAATACAACTGGGGGTTATTATTTTGCTTCAGGAATGAAGATAAGAACGAATTAATGTTGGTTGTTGATACCTAGCTCCAAGAATTTAATAAATAAATAAAAAAGAAAAGAAAAGAAGAAGCTCGGTAAGAATTAGTTTGCCATCTGGGAAGGTACTTTACATCCTTACCAAACAATTTACTTCCCATCCTTAACAAACAATATAGTGAACTCTTTTCGCTTATGAGATTTCTGTTTTAATTAAATTACAATTTACTTAGTCTAAGACTCTTAAGTTTAATTTATTTTCAATTCAATCATTTAAGTATCATTTTTCTCTTTCATTTCAGTTATTTCATTTCAGTAAATTTACAGTAAACGTAAAAGGTAGCCCCCTTTGCTATCTTAGGCCAACATTAAATAACAATGAACAAATTTTATTGTTACTTGTTTAGGTGTCAAACAGGTGGGCATATTTCTACTAGTGTTAGATTACAAAGCTAACAGATGAAGTTAAGCAAAACTGTGTCCCATATAATAGAGCTTATTGGCAAGAAATGAAATTAAATATTCAGGGGATTCCTTTCCATTTGATATTTGACAACCTTGCAACTTGAAACTTATGCATGACAAATATGAACCATCTTTGAGAGACTGCACTTCCACAGCCAATAAGAAGGTATTATCTAGTTATAATAACCAACATGATTAGATAATGTTTTGAACGTATAGGATCCTAAATAGGTCTTGAATTACAACAAAACCATTGACATTCTTATACCAAAAAAAAAAAAATCCAATCCAAATTAACATAACAACATCAAAAGGGTATAGTATAGAATTCTAATTCCAATCAATTGAATCCACACAAGTCCTCAATAGAGTGGCAACATTGAGAGAATCCCATATCAATGATACTAACAAATATCAGCATTTAACAAAATAAGATGTATATGTAGATTAATTACAGGCGTTGCATGTCCTATTGTTTTTGTTTTGTCTTAATTACTTAATTGTGCATTAGAGAAATGAGTACCTTGAAGGAAGGTGATGTTGAGGTCACGGAGTGGGATCATGAGGACGGTACGGGAGAGATCGGCGCCGAGAGGGAAGTGGAGGGAGCCGGCGTGGTGGTTGAGCTTGGCGAGGCGAGATCCGAAGGGGCCACCGGAGATGTCATACAGGATGAGGCGGTAAACGTCGACGACGGTGACGGCGTCACAGAGCTCGACGCAGGTCACGAGGAAGAAGACAAGCGTGATCATCGAGCACACCGAGTCTAGCATTTATCGCTCACGAGCTTTGATGGCGGCCACGTAGCCACCAGGGCCACCGCCGATGACGACGACGTCGTTTTCCGCTGAAGGTGACGAATCCCAATCCTCTAGATCTACCGGTTTCACGGTCATTGATGATCTAAAAACAACAAAAACCACAACAACAAAGAGAAAACACACCAGATCTAGTCAGATCCACATCCAAAAATCATCAAACTAAGCAAAAAAAAAACTAACAAAACCGATCGATCTTCGCTTTTTTTTGAAACAAAGCTGAAGATGAACGTACCGATTTGTGTGAGTAATAAAAGAATCAGTTTATAGTAACAGAGAAACAAAGCAGAACAGATCATCAAAACATTCGATATATTTTTAACGGTGGGGTGTGCGGGCTTGAGATTGGAGATGGAGGGTGAGGGCTTGAGAGATGGAGGCTAGGGTTGAAAATGTTTAAGTTCCCTATTTTAAAAAAAAAAAAAAAAAGTTTGCCAAAAAATAAAATACGGAGGTCCTTAGGCCGCGTTTTTAGCTAAAAAAAATGCGGCCTAAGAATCCGTCTATGGCCCCGCTTAAAAAACGCGGCCTAAGAACCCGTCTATGGCACCGTTTTTAAAATGCGGCCACAGTTAAGGAAAAGAAAAAAAAAAAAAAAAAAAAAGGTTTGCCAAAAAATAAAATGCGGAGGTCCTTAGGCCGCGTTTTTAGCTGAAAAAAACGCGGCCTAAGAACCCGTCTATGGCCCCGTTTTTAAAATGCGGCCACAGTTAAGGAAAAGAAAAAAAAAAGTTTGCCAAAAAATAAAATACAGAGGTCCTTAGGCCGCGTTTTTAGCTGAAAAAAACGCGGCCTAAGAACCCGTCTATGGCCCCGCTTAAAAAACGTGGCCTAAGATCCCGTCTATGGCCCCGTTTTTAAAATGCGGCCACAGTTAAGGAAAAGAAAAAAAAAAAAAAAGTTTGCCAAAAAATAAAATATGGAGGTCCTTAGGCCGCGTTTTTAGCTGAAAAAAACGCGGCCTAAGAACCCGTCTATGGCCCCGTTTTTAAAATGCGGCCACAGTTAAGGAAAAGAAAAAAAAAAAAAAAAGTTTGCCAAAAAATAAAATATGGAGGTCCTTAGGCCGCGTTTTTAGCTGAAAAAAAGGCGGCCTAAGAACCCGTCTATGGCCCCGCTTAAAAAACGCGGCCTAAGAGCCCGTCTATGGCCCCGTTTTTATGAAACGCGGCTTCAGTCTATCTTGGGCCGCGTTTTTTATAGCCACGGCTTAAAAAACGCGGCCCAAGGCCCCCGCATTTTGTAGTGCTAGTACAATTCTTTATGTTTTGTATTTACCCACGTAAGTTCAATTGTGTGACTATATTGACCAATAAGCCGCATAGTTAAATTTAATTATTATTGAAGGAAGATCACGTTTGTGTCATTATTGAATTTGATTAAAGAACTAAAGAACTATATTAAAATTATAAATCCTCAAGTCGTAAAGCACACTTATAACTCACCAAAGTGATTACCATTTGCGTCTTATTAATTTTCCTAAGCATTCTCCTTCCAATATCTACTCAATAATTTTGTTGAAACTGCATTAGTTGACTAATATTTTGCCAAGAATCTTGTAACTTAATTGGCACATCTTCATGCATAAAGTTATTGAAGGTCTAGGGGCCGGGTAAAGGGATTGAACTACAAGGTTAATAGCATATATCTTGTAATTATCTCAAAAACAATTTTGATGATAGGCTTTAAACAAAACAATACATGTTCATTATAGGCATTTATTTTCTTCAAAAATGCCACACCATAATTATTATTAAATGCATAATGGCTAATAATTTTTTTTTTTTTTGAAAAGTAAAAAAAAAAAAAAAAAATCTGTTATCAATAGAATCCAGGCTCTTTGGTTAGGTCATTTTTGGATTTGACCCAATTTTGATGATCTTGTTGTTCTTGATATTATTAGTCCGAGAATTTAGATTGGCTTTGGGGTGAGGTGTTTATGAAGTAATTTGCTAGGTCACTGAAAATAGTATTTGTCTTTGGTCCATTCGGTCTATTTTGATACACTTACTTAAAAATAGAAGAATGACATATTTATCTGGAAAATACTTAATATAAATCCAAATTTATTAAAAATATATATAGATCTAAAACTCATTCCAAATTCTATTAAAATTTTAGAAACTTAATCTCAAATTTGTTCCACTGCATATATTTGTTAATGAATCCAAAATAATTTCAGACTCATTTATTTGTTTATTTATTTTTCTTAATTTAAAAAAAAAAAAGGAAAAAAGGAAAAAAAAAAAAGGAGACTGACTTATCATTACTTATTAGATCACATTCAAACCTTGGAGCCATTATATTTAATCTTAAGACTTGACATATATTGAGTAATACTTTTCCATTTGTCATATTTAAACCATTTATAATATTAAATTTGCAAAAGAAAACAGCGGAGAAAATTTACACGGTACTCGACTTTCATGTAGATAAATCACTCCGCACTTTGTGTAACCGCCAAACACACAAACACACACCAAAATGCAAGGTGTAGAACGAGGACGAACGAGGACCAAAATGCAACATTCTGACGGCGAGGATTATACCGAAATAAAGGAAGAAGCCATAAATGTCAGTGACCATTTCTCTCTGTCTCATTTTAAAATTTAAAGTTAGTCATCTGTTAATGTGTGAATAAGATAGTGGTTTATTGTTAATGTTGTGTAAGAAACTTGTAATAGGTGCAAAGATTGAGTAATTCTTGCCCACTTGATAAAATTTTTAATGTAATGAAATTATGAAACTAGTGTTGTAAGTCTGGGTTGATATATATATATATATATATATATATATATATATATTTTGGTGAGATTTTCCTGAAGTATGTATTTTTTGGGTACTTTGGATAATAGTTGATAACCTTGGGATTAAGACTCAAAGTTTACAGTTTAAATAATAATGAAGTTTAGGAATAACAAAAGATGTCCTTGTGAAAAAAAATGGCGTAAATCACTTTTCGTCCCTACATTTTGGGGTCATTTCTATTTTGGTCCCTACATTTCTATTTTACCACTTTTAGTCCCTAATCCAATTAACGCGTGTTATTTTAGTCATTTCCGCCAGTCGATAGACGGAAATAGCTGACATGGCTGATGGAAGAATTAAAATATTATTTAAAAAGCCACATTAGATAAAATAATATAAAAAATTTCTAACCTTCTTATTATTTTTTTTTTTTAAAAAAAAGAAAAGAAAAGAATTAAATTAATTTTGTTTCTCTTTTTTTTAGGAAGAACACGAAGAATCTAGAACATGTATTCTTCCCCGTCAATCATGTTCTTCATTTTCTTCCCAGCAAACCTTGCCCAGAAATTTAAAAAGTCAATATTTTTTTTTTCTCTTTTCTTATATTTCCTTAGCAACAAAACCCATAAAATCAGTCAGATTTACAAACACAAAGACATGCCCACAGATTTACAAAACACAAAAACATTCAACAATTACTCTGTCATTCTTTCACATTCCCATTACAAACACAAAGACCTTCAAGGATTCAAAATACCTTCAACAAACCCAAGTCCTTACACGCCTTAATCCAAATTTACAGACCCAAGCAAACCCAAATAGCAAAAACCCCAAACTCAAGATCGCTTTCCTCTTCCTCACCAACTCCGACCTCCACTTCGCCCCTCTCTGGCACCAGTTTTTCCGAAATGCCCCTTCCAAAAACCTCTACAACGTGTATGTCCACGCCGATCCTTCCATCAACGTCATCGCCCTAAGGGTACCGTCTTCAAATTCCGCTTCATTCCGGTGAAAAAAACCTACCACGGCTCGTCGACGCTGATCTCTGCCACGTGCCGTTTGCTCGCCACCGCTGTCATCGACAATCCAGCCAACGCGTTCTTCTTCTTCTTTTTTCTATATCAGATCTCCTTGGAGTTCGGATCCGGGTTGATGGAGCCAGCTCTGTCTCTGGGAGCCATTTGGGTTTGTAAAAGTTTTGGAGATTTGGATTTGTTTAGAACAAGTTAAAGAGTCAGAAACGATGTTTGAGGAAAGGAAGGAAGTGAGGGTGTGGGTTTTTATAAAGGCAGGTTAGAGAGAGAGAGAGTGTGTGTGTTTAAGAGGGTGTGGGTTTTGTGTTGTTGCGATCTGGGTTTGTGTTTGTGTTTGATCTCTGTTTTTCTTTTTTTCTTTTTTCGTTTGTGTTGTTGTAATCTGGGTTTGAGTTATTGGTTGCTGGGTTTGTGTTGTTGTAATTTGGGTTTGAGTTCTTCATTGCTGGGTTGGATTGGGAAGAACAAGAAGAACAAGTTGTAGTGTTCTTATGAAAATTAATAATGATAAGTAATATATTTTTTTAAAATTAAATTAGATTTAAGGTTTTTTTTTTAAATTTTAATAATATTTTAATCGTTACATCAGTGCCACGTCAACCAATAGAATGTTCCGTTAGCCACGTCAGCTATTTCCGTCTGTTGGCTAACGGAAAGGACTAAAATAACACACGTTAATTGGATTAGGGACTAAAAGTGGTAAAATAGAAATGTAGGGATCAAAATAGAAATGACCTTAAAATATAAGGACGAAAAGTGTATTTACGCCAAAAAAAATTTGTAATAAATGAGTCATATCCGGTATATAAAAATTTCACTATTGTGAGATCTAGAAAATGTTGAACTAACAGAAGCTTCTCTTAGACACCTACTGACACGAGGACAATTTTGATTTTGCTTGACTTGACACTGTACAACACACTCTCTTAGACACCTACCGACACTAGGACAATTTTGATTTTGCTTGACTTGACACTCTACAACACTCAGAGCTTTATGGCACACACTTCACTTCACATCACCTCACTTCATGTACCACACTTCACACGGCTTGGTGCTTTATGACACACACAAAAACTGAGCGTGAGTTTGGATAGGGCATTTTGCTCGTTTAGTGCGTTTTGTGTTTTTTAGTGGGTTTTTATAGGTATTATTTATGGACCACTAAACTCAGTAAGTAAAATGCAGATTTTTAGGTAAATTTAGGTTTTATAATACTATTCATATTTAAAAATTATTTTGTTATAGTATTTTCAACAATAAATTTTCAATTTTGAGCAAATAAATGGTATCCAAATAAGCACCACTTCTATATTTGTACTTATTCTATGTCGGATAAGAAGCTTTTAGCTTCATCTTTCTAATGACAATAAAATACTATCTTTCACCAAGCTTCTAGATCCGGTATAAAGTTGTGACTGAAATTTATTTAGCCAAGGAAGTCTCTAGGAAATTTCGGAGAGAGAAATTGAGATAAACTTTAGATATTTCTAAAGATAAAAGCTGTTAGGACATATGTGAATCATGTTAGGAACATATGTTAATGTAGAATTGGCTAATCCTTTGAAAAAACTCATTTTACTTGTAATTGGGTAGATCTAGGTTGTGTTTAATACTTCAAGGAACAAGGTTTCAAGTCCAAGTGTTAAAACCATGCAGATCTGTTCAAGAATCAAGTGAAGAAATGTTGGATTTTAAAGCTAGCTCGACAGATAGCATCTATTAAGGTTTAAAAAGCAGCTTTTGCCCGATGCTCAACAGCTACTCGATAGATACCCTATCTATCGAAATTTAAGAAAATCAGTTTTTCAGATCTGATTTCACTCCAACCCATGTATGCATGTTTAGGCTTTCTTTTCTCACAATCCTAAATATATATATAGATTATTTTAAGGGCCGTCACAGCTGATGCAAGTGAGTGCAACTTAATGCAAAATTTTTTCACAAGAATATTGTGATCGAAGACAATTTGCCTTAGTTCATCTTTCTCTTCAAGAAGCTGTTGCGTTTGTACGTCGTAGGGTTTTGTAACCAAGGAGTTTCTGATCTTCATCTTGTTGATGAATTGAAGAACTTTGCAGCCAACATCTTTCTCAAGTTAGTGGTTAGTCACATACTTGGATCTGTGCATCGATTGGTTAGTCACATACTAGGAGCTGTGCATTAAAAGGAGAGATTTTCACTAAAGAACAAGTCTAATTGGGTATTGAGGTAAGGGTTCAACTGTAAGTTGGTATAAAGTACTGAGATTCCTTTACTTGTAACCGCTTGTTGTGATAATAGTGAATTCTCGGGAGTGGTGACCATAAAATCACCCAGTGGGGTTTTTGCCTTAGAGGTTTTCCCCATTTGTAAACAAATCACCGTGTCAACTTTATTTTCCGCTGCATATTAACTTAGTTGGTGATTTGTTTGTGCACCATGTGTATTGCATGTTAATTAACTTAATTAATTCACTTGGCTAATTAATTGGTTAATTTATCACAAGGGTCAATACATTCTTGGCCTATCAAGTGGTATCAGAGCGGGCACACTCTGATTAAGGTTAATCATTGCTGTGTGATCCATTGACCCCTGTTGTCATGGCTGCAACCAGCATGAAAAGATCTTTGTTTTCAAATACATCTTGTTTTTCTAATCTCTACTTGATTGAATGTATCAGAAAATGCAAGTCTAAAAGTTATTTGAAATCCATCATGATGATCATTGGAAAAGATCTTAGCATAACAAAGAGGAAACTAGACTGTCCCAGAATGAAAATATGCAGAGGAGTTCGTCTAAGAAGAGTGAAAGTTAAAAACTTTGTTCATAAATGGCAGATGAGAGAAAACACCATTCCTACTGATTTATCATCGAAGCATGAGGTGTTCTTTATGATGAAGTCCACATTTAAGGTTATGGACACATGTTTATGGTACCTTGACAGCGGCTGCTCAAAACATATGACTGGAGACTGATCTCTCTTTAAGGTGTTCAAGTCTAAGAAATGTGGTAATGTCACTTTCAGTGATAGGAGCAAATCACATATTAAAGGAAAGTGAATCATCTCTCTACCTGGACTGTTAGACATTGCAAATGTTCTATATGTAGAAGGTCTGAGAGTCAACCTATTGAGCATAAGTCAGATATGTGATCAAGACTTTATAGTGCTATTCTCAAAAGGGAAATGCCTTGTCTTGGATGAGTCTGGAAAGAAATTCATAAGTGGTGTTTGCACTCTAGACAATTGTTATGGTTTGGTCCCTGATGCTGATATTGTGTGCAATAACATTCGTTTGCCAAATGAAGATCTATGGCACCAAAGGATGGGACATGCTAGTTACAAACATCTTTCAATTGTATCTAAGCATGAATCAGTCTTGGGGATACCAAAGCTCAGTAAAGTGAACAATGTGGTGTGTGGATTGTGTCAGCTTGGAAAACAGATGAAAGCCAAACATCCTGGCACTCAGACATCCGCTACTTCTAGACCATTAAAGCTACTACATTTGGATCTCATAGGTCCAACTAGAACTGAGTCTCTTGGTGGAAAGAGATACATCATGGTTGTGGTAGATGACTTCACTAGGTACACTTGGGTCATTCTTCTAAGATCCAAGTCAGATACTCTTGAGCACATTGAAGCCTTGTGCACAAGATTACAAAATGAGAAAAGCTTAAAGATTGATCAAATTCGAAGTGATCATGGTAAAGAATTCGAGAACTCATACATGGAGTCCTTTTGCACTAGATTAGGTATATCTCAAGAATTCTCTGCTCCTATTACTCCTCAGCAGAACGGTGTAGTAGAAAGAAATAACAGGTTATTCAAGAGATGGCTAGAGCCATACTGCACAACAAGGATGTGGCTAGAAACTTGTGGGGAGAAGCTGTCAACACTGCATGTCATACGGTTAACAGGGTGTACTTCAAACCCGGTACCAAAAAGACTCTTTATGAGTTATTGAAGGGAAGGAAACCAAATGTTTAGTATTTCAAAATCTTCGGAAGTACTTGTTTCATTCTCAAGGATAGAGAGAATGTGAGAAAATTTGACTTCCAAAGTGATGAAGGAATATTTCTAGGATACTCCTCTACGAGCAAGGCTTATCAGATATACAACAAAAGAACCAAGAAAGTGATGGAAACTGTTAATGTTGTTATTGATGAATCTTCAGAGAAAATTAGTGAGGAGATCCCCAAAGAAATTATTCCTCTCGAGCCCAAGGATGTTCAAGAACTTGTTGATCAAGAGCCTGCATCTCCAAGTACTCCTGCCACTCCTAGTGTTGTAGGAGGTTTAGCAGACATGCCTACCCCAACTGATTCTAAATCTCATGAAGAGAAAAGACCTTCCTCTAGGATTAAGTTGAATCATCCTTCTGAAATTATTGTGGGAAACATGAATGAACTTACACTAAAGAAGCATACAGTTGATAATGTGTTGCTAATTTTGTGTTTTATTCTTGTTATTTGTCACAAGTTGAACGCACCAAGGTTGAGGAAGCTCTTCAGGATGAAAGCTGGGTTGAAGCTATGCATGATGAACTACTTCAATTTCAAAGAAATGATGTCTAGACTCTAGTTCCTAGACTGGAGGGTGAGCACATCATCGACACAAAGTGGATATTCCGCAATAAGACTAATGAGGAGGGTAATGTGATTCGCAACAAGGCTCGTCTTGTGGCTCAAGGATACTCCCAAATGGAAGGAGTGGACTATGATGAGACATTTGCTCCAGTAGCCCGTATAGAGTCTATCAAGATTCTCCTAGCCCTGGCGTACCATTTGAAGTTCAAGCTTTACCAGATGGATGTCAAGACCGCTTTCTTGAATGGGTTTCTTAAAGAAGATGTCTATGTGGCTCAACCAAAAAGATTCATTGATCCACACTTTCTAGATCATGTGTTGTACCTCAAGAAGGTACTCTATGGTTTAAAGCAAGCCCCCAGAGCTTGGTATGCTCGGCTCACACAATACTTGGTATCACATGGGTTCACGAGAGGAAAAATTAATCAAACTCTTTTCATCAAAAAGGAAGACGGCGAGTTGATAGTTGCTCAAGTCTATGTTGATGATATCATCTTCGGGTCAACTAAGGATGAATTTACACATAGCTTCTCCAAGCTTTTGCAAACTGAGTTCGAGATGAGCATGATTGGAGAGTTGAATCACTTCCTTGGGTTGCAGATCCGCCAGCAAGAGTCAGGTATATTCCTATCTCAATCTAAATATGCTAGAAATCTTGTGAAAAAGTTTGGTTTGGAATATGCTAGTTCTATTAGAACCTCTATGAGCCCAAATGTTAAACTCACTGTTGACTTGTTGGGGAAAAGTGTTGATTCATCCCTATATAGAAGCATGATAGGTAGTCTTCGTTACCTTATTGCTAGTAGACCTGACATTAGTTATAATGTAGGAGTGTGTGCTAGATATCAAGCTAATCCCAAATAGTCTCATATGATTGCTTTGAAAAGAATCATAAAATATGTCAAAACCACAACCGACTTTGGTGTGTGGTATAGCAAAGACATAAATGATGTCTTAGTTAGGTATTCTGACACAGACTGGGCTAGGAATGCTGAATAGAAAAAGTACTTCAGGAGGTTGTTTTTATGTGGGTAATAATCTTGTCTTCTGGATGAGCAAAAAGCAGAATTTCATCTCATTATCCACTATAGAGGCTGAATACATTGCTACCGATTGTTGTTACACCCAACTTCTATGGATGCAAAAAATCCTCCTTGATTATGGTATTCGTCAAGAGTATCTTACCATCTACTGTGACAATACCAATGCCATCAATATCTCTAAAAATCTGGTTCAACATTCTCGAACTAAACACATAAAGATTCGACATCACTTCATTCGGGAGCTTGTCGAAGATGGTACTCTCACTCTTGAATTCATTTACACTGATGATCAGAAGGCTAATTTGTTCACCAAATCTCTTGATAGCAAACAGTTTGAATTCCTTGGCCAAAACATTGGTATTATCTCCACGGAATAATCTCCTCTTCTCCTCCTCCTTCCTTATGCATTTGCATATAGTTTTATGTTTTGCTTTGTTTAACATGTTTTTGTTTGTTTATTTTCAGTTTTATTTTATTTTGCTTTTCATAAAAATAAAAAAAAAAATTGAAAAATCAGAAAAATCAGAAAAATACAAAAACGGCATGTGTTTTGTGTACATTAGTACCTGTGTACCTTGAATGGCCATTGAAACAAAATTGTCTAAACTTTGTGTCTTTTGTACCTTAGATGAGCATCTCTATGCACAACTAAGCAAGTGAGCTTTGTGGCTCGTGTTTGTGATGAGTAAGATTAAATAATCTCTTATAATTAACACTCATATCACTCTTTTTGACGGGAAGGACTAGAAAATTCTAAGAGAAATGCATAATTAATCATCTCACCACTATTACCCGCCAATCATGAAATGACATCTATATACTTCGGCATGGCAAAAGTGCAATGTCAAAAGCTTAACAAAATTGGGTATCTCTTTTCTCTCTCTTATATGCTCATGCATGCTTAAAAGAAAAATATGCAAAGAAAAATAAAAGCAAAAAGAATCAAAATGCTTTATATATGATTGCAAGCATGTCTTCTAGGAGATGTGGGAGTTATAGGATACACCTCGAAGGTGATAGTCCCCATCAAACAGTTATGATTGTGTGTGAGTTAAAGTGGTTTTCTCATATCTCAAATTATCATAACATGTAGACACTTATACAATCTTGCGATGTTTTTCACACACAACACGTAATATTCTTTGCTACTCTTGATATATGTGCAAGTACAATGTGATTTGGCCATCACAAGGAATACATGTGCTAATGTATGCTCACTAAACTGTCTTGACTTGTTTTTGAAATATAAAATTGGTTAGACTTGTTTAGTGTGTGTGTGTGTGTGTTTTGGATCTAAATGCTTGACATTTTTCTTGATAAGAGATGTTTTTGAGAGCTTAAAATGATGTTTGGATCTTTGGTTAAGTAGCATGCTTGATTGCATTCATATCTGTGTTTTTCTCTTCTTTAAAAAACTGTTTTTGAGCAATCTCGACAACTTCTTGATACCTCTCGATAGCTAGGCTATCTGTCGAGCCTCTTGAGCTTCCTTTCTCGATAGTTGTTATCGCAATTTCGTTTCATCGAGCTTTTTGAGAATTTGTCTCGATAACTTCTCGACAGCTTCTCGATCCATCGAAGAAGTTTCTGTATGCTCGATGGAACGAAATTGTGATAATAGCTATTGAGAAAGGAATTTTGAGAATTTGCCTCGATAGCTTCTCAACAGTTTCTCGATCCATCGAGGAAGTTTATGTATGCTCGATAGCTTCTCGATCCATCGAGCTCACTTTGCTGTGGACACCTCTTGATAGCTCCTCAATAGCTCCTTCTGGCAAATTTTAATTCTCGACAGCTCTCGACACCTTTCGATCCATCGAGAATCGTGGATTTCTATATAAAGGGTCAGCGTGATTTTCTCTCATTTTTCTCCGATCTCTCTTGATAGAAACTCATTTCTCTATTTCCCAAACACCTCAAACTCAACCTCTTCACATTCCCCACTTGATTTTCAGCCCAAATCAAGTTTTCTTCATCTGGTATGATCTTATTTCTCTCTTATATCATGCATTTCATTCATTTTGACCTAAGTTTTGGGTATTTGAAAAGTTAAAACTGCAGGAACTGATTCACTGCATTTACAAATTTATCCATTGGGTAACCCCTACAAAGACAGTCAAAAATATTGTACTTTTCTTTAAGCTTGTTTAGCTTGTCGTCAAGTTCTCTAAGCAGTATGTTATGCCAATCAAATTTGAGGGATAAACGGGAAGCACAGATTCTTCTCCATCTATGTGATAACATGCTTGTTTTGACAGCATCACGGAGTGTCAAATATGAGACAATGAAAGAAAGAAGATGGTCCTGCAATTTACTGATGAAATCTTCTTCTCTAGCAATAGTACTAAAGACATCCTACAAAATTAGAAGCAGAACATTACAAAGTTACAAATGTTAAATATCTCTCTCTGTTACACATGGGCGGCTTGTAAGACACCCTAAATCTCTTGGGTAAGCAAGAGCTACTCTTTAGAAGTAGAAATTTACTCCTTCAATTAAAGCTTTGTCCATACATTTTTCTTCTATAAATAGGTAATGCAATAGGCATTGTGAGGGGAAGATATTGTGTACTCTCAGAGAATTGAATAAATTTTTCATTGTAAGGGTGTGATTGAAACAGTAAAATATTAAAATATTGAGAGATGGATAACAAATATATATATATATATATATATATATATATATATATATATTGTGGGGCCCAATAATTTATGGGCCAGGCCCACTTGCTCATGAGGATTCCAAAGGCCCAAGCCGAAAAAGGTAATGGTCCGGAGACGCAGCCGAGGACAGTCTAGTCCTCGGCAGACCCAAAGCTCCATTGAGAAGAAGGGTAAAACTGGTATAGGACTAAAACTTGAAAGAAGATCTAAAATATCTTGGGAGAATTGTCCTTACTACCCTTCCCAGATAAGGCTCTGCACCTAACAGAGCCGTATTCTTCAGCTTTATCAACCATCCCCAACAATTCCGGGATGAGACTGATGGGACAAATATCAGTCTTATAAAGGTTGACCCTACACGTGGACGAAGGACAGCGAACGCAGGCTAATATAAAAGGAAAAGTAAGTGAGCCAAAGAGAGGGGGGGGGCTCTCTCCATCCCACCTAAGGAAGAGACTCCATGGGGGAAACACCAGAACGACTCCTGCTGATCAGAAGGAAAGCAACCATTGGGGAAACGGAGTAGGACCTTAATGCTCCTCGGATCAAGTCCGAGGAGTCCAACCCCATGGGATGCGACACTATAGGGCTTAAATGCTCAAACCCATCTCCCCTTTCTATATGAATTCCTTTAAAATCAAGACCGGAATATCGCCTCGTGCCCAACGGCTAGCTTTTCAAGCCCACTCTCTACAAATCATATTGTGAGGGATCTTTCATGTACGAGCCCAACATCCTTATTGGGCCTCAACAGAATCGTGTCCTTACAATTGGCGCCGTCTGTGGGAAAGCTTGCGCGTTGGCGCAGGTGGCGTTGGAGTCAACTCTCTAGCAAGCAGAAATTCCTGGGGTTTCCTCCGTCTCCGGCGACATACAGTTGCTGCTCCAGCATAAACTTCTACTAGGGGCTACGCCTTGCGGTGCCAAGGGCATGGGCATCTCTAGGGGCTTCCGGCCTCAAGTCAACTTTCCCCGCCCTGGTATAGGGGCTTATGGTCGAAAAATAAACCAAGTACAAAAGGGAAATCCTACAAGTTTTGGACAGAACCAAGGCCTTGCATGGTCCTCGGACTCAAGCCTATGGGGAAACCAAGTACAAAAGGGAAATCCTACAAGTTTTGGACAGAACCAAGGCCTTGCATGGTCCTCGGACTCAAGCCTATGGGGAAACCAAGTACAAAAGGGAAATCCTACAAGTTTTGGACAGAACCGAGGCCTTGCATGGTCCTCGGACTCAAGCCTATGGGGAAACCAACTGCCTAGAAGAGCCAACAGGGGGTTTGGGCACGACCCGGACGTTACCTGGACCATAGAATCTATCCGAGGAGAATTCCTCGTTGATAATCGGGCTAACCCCTAAACTACACGGATTCCCCGATCTATCCTCAGATCCTCAACACCTAGAGGATTGATGCCATATAAGACAATATTTTGCCAAAAACACACAGTCGAAGTCCCTCACTGATCGGCTACCCTCTCGGGCGAATTATTTAGAGCTTATTGTTCTCGGACGATCGCCTTGCATGCATTATGAAGCACTCGGCCATTATTCCGGTTAGTTTTACGAGTTTAAATTCGCTGGGAATTATCATTATTATGCTTGTTAATGTCGGTAAACTAGAGTTAGTAGGTTTCTGTTTCAAGGTTTCCTACTCTAAGTATCAACAAAGGAAAGCACACATGTAGCATCCCATGCACAAAATAATCGTTACAGAAAGGAAAAATATTTAAAAAGAAGTAAATTCATTTTTTATTGAGACAAAGAAACAGTACAGCGTACATTGAAAAAGCTGAAATAAGCTTTTGCTAAAGCTAACTACATGAGTGAAAAGAAAAATACAAGAGAATGAAGGTAAAGCCGAAGAAGAAGCACAGATGAGAGGGTGGCTACTCCTTCAGGACTTTGTTCTTCCTCAATGCTTTTGCATGCCCATAACTCAGGCAGCAAAAGAACCCAGCTTGGGGCCCGCACCGCTAAAGGAAAGGTGCAGGGAGCCGGAAGTTGAGGAGCCTTCTCCAAAAATTTGCCTGCAACAAGGCAGAAGCGCTGATGGCGGAGAATCTTTCTTCTGACACACCAAAATTCTGGCGTGAACAGAACCTGCTTCGGATTTTGACTAAAAGAGGGAGAAACACCCTTTCCCCTCTGTCGAACTGGAATATTCTCTTGAATTTATGCCTCCTTTGCCCGTACCTCACTATCTGGAGTCTCAGGAGGACACGGCGCCTTTGGGGCGGAGAGAGTTCCTTTGCCCCAACCCTCGCCTCAAACATGATGTACTAGGAAAGGAGACTGAAAGATTTGTGCGAAGGTAAAGCAACTTTCTCTCCTATTTATTTAAAAGATAAGGTGGTGGCATTTAATTCACGCAGCGTTCCAAGGAACGCTACAGACAAAATGTCTCCGGCTCGATTTCCAATGCCGTCTGCAACCCTGAGATTAAAGGAGCCTCGTGAAGGCGCACCTCGAACACTGGGACGCCAAAAAGTACCGCGTGACCTAAGACTACGGAAATACCCCCTAATTTATGGGCCCAGTAAATTCGCGGCCCAGGCCCGTTCAGCATAGGGGCCCAGGACAGAACCAAGGCCTTGCATGGTCCTCGGACTCAAGCCTATGGGGAAACCAAGTAAAAAAAAAAGAAACATTATAAGTTTTGGACAGAACCAAGGCCTTGCATGGTCCTCGGACTCAAGCCTATGGGGAAACCAAGTACGAAAAAAAAAAAAAAAAAAAAAGAAACATTATAAGTTTTGGACAGAACCAAGGCCTTGCATGGTCCTCGGACTCAAGCCTATGGGGAAACCAAGTACGAAAAAGAAACATTATAAGTTTTGGACAGAACCAAGGCCTTGCATGGTCCTCGGACTCAAGCCTATGGGAAAACCAAGTACGAAAAAAAAAAAAAAAAAAAAAAAAAAAGAAACATTATAAGTTTTGGACAGAACCAAGGCCTTGCATGGTCCTCGGACTCAAGCCTATGGGGAAACCAAGTACGAAAAAGAAACATTATAAGTTTTGGACAGAACCAAGGCCTTGCATGGTCCTCGGACTCAAGCCTATGGGGAAACCAAGTACGAAAAAAAAAAAAAAAAAAAAAAGAAACATTATAAGTTTTGGACAGAACCAAGGCCTTGCATGGTCCTCGGACTCAAGCCTATGGGGAAACCAAGTACGAAAAAGAAACATTATAAGTTTTGGACAGAACCAAGGCCTTGCATGGTCCTCGGACTCAAGCCTATGGGGAAACCAAGTACAAAAAAAAAAAAAAAAAAAAAAAAAAAAAAAAAAAAAAAAAAAAAAACATTATAAGTTTTGGACAGAACCAAGGCCTTGCATGGTCCTCGGACTCAAGCCTATGGGGAAACCAAATACAAAAAAGAAACATTATAAGTTTTGGACAGAACCAAGGCCTTGCATGGTCCTCGGACTCAAGCCTATGGGGAAACCAAGTACGAAAAAAAAAAAAAAAAAAAAAACATTATAAGTTTTGGACAGAACCAAGGCCTTGCATGGTCCTCGGACTCAAGCCTATGGGGAAACCAAGTACAAAAAAGAAACATTGTAAGTTTTGGACAGAACCAAGGCCTTGCATGGTCCTCGGACTCAAGCCTATGGGGAAACCAAGTACAAAAAAGAAACATTGTAAGTTTTGGACAGAACCAAGGCCTTGCATGGTCCTCGGACTCAAGCCTATGGGGAAACCAAGTACAAAAAAGAAAAACATTACAAGTTTTATACAGAACCAAGGCCTTGCATGGTCCTCGGACTCAAGCCTATGGGGAAACCAAGTAAAAAAAAGAGAAAGAAAGGGAGGAAAGTCAAGTTTTATAACTGCTCGGATGGGAAAGATCCCCGGCTCAGATACTGAAATGTTAAGGCCAATAAAAGTGTTAGGATGATGGTGGGGCACTCCACTATTCGATATCCTAAGGAGGCTGTTCATTTTTACGGGTGATATGTCTTCGAATGATTATTTCCTACACTGAATAGGGCATCCAGTTCTAATCTCGGCATTGTTTCGGGCAAGTATCGTTATTCACAGGTACACACCGCTATGTCAAACAATTCTGTTAAAGTTGACGTCTTTTTATTAACAAGTATTTTGGCCTTAGTGGTCATCGATTCAAATGTTATATTATTGTGCCGAGCAGCGTTTGCAAATTTGTAAAAACACAGACTGAACATGCGAAGTAAAATAACAACAATTTTTATTAATATGAAAAATTATTACAACGTACAAAGTAGGGCTCAAACAAGCCTATACAAAAGGTGAGCTGTCGAAGCAACACTAACATTCGCAGTACAGATAAGCAAACAGCCTGGTGTCTTTTAAACTCGTCTTCAAAGTCTCTCCAGTCTCTGCTTCAGTATTGCTCATATCTAAAGAAGAACCTTCTTCGGAAAAAGATGAAGGAGAAAGAAGAAGAATTTGAAGGAGAAGGAAGAAGAAGATGGAGGAGATGAATGAAGAAGATGGAGGACATGAGTAAGAGAAGGAGGAGAAGAAGAGGGGAAGAGATGAAAAGAAAGAGAGAGGAGCAAAAGAGGGAGAAGGACAGCACCAGGACGGAGCTGGTGCTGGGAAGACTAAGAGAGGAAGGCGGAGGAGGGCACCAGTGAACAAAGAGGGGAAGAAGCAGAGGCACTTGGCCCCTGCCTCAGTCTTGACTCCTAACACACTGGTGCCATGTTAGGTATGCTCGTAAGGAGCCGGGTGGTGCTGATAGTGGGTGTTCTCGACTCAGTCACGACGAAATTTTGACGTGACGAGCCCCTGCTTCGGATTTTGGCTGAAAGGGAGGTGGGGCAAATCTTAAGTCTCCGCCATCCTTGCCCTGACCGAGCCATCTCGAGCTTTATTAGAACATGATGTTTTGAGGAGGGGTATGGTTCCTTCATCACTCGCTATGGTAAACGTATTCTGATGTGGGAATAACAATCGGGTTAAGTGAACGCTAAGTGAGGTTGAGGGCTTCAGATCTCAGAAAGATGGAAGGGTGTCTGCACGAAAGTGATGGCTTCCTACTTGCCTTCTTATAGTAAGGGCAAAACGGAAGGTGTTAAATTCATTCAGGTTTCCAAAAAAAATCTGAAGAATAAAAATGTGTCCGTTCCACTTCCCCACCTCATCAGATGAGCCGCCGGACGTAAATGAGCCTCGTAAAGGGAAATCATTGAAGGCGCGCCTTGGACAGCCAAACGGCAGGAGCGGGTCACGAGCAAATTAAAGGGAATACCTTGTAAACCGGTGAGTTTCCAGGACAGGTGGGAAAACCGCCTACATTAATGCGGGGCTAAATTAAATAAGCCATACTAAAGGCCCGGGTTTACCAAAACCCTCCCTTCCAACCAGGAGGTCGGATAGCAGGGTTTTGAGGGGCTATTGTGGGGCCCAATAATTTATGGGCCAGGCCCACTTGCTCATGAGGATTCCAAAGGCCCAAGCCGAAAAAGGTAATGGTCCGGAGACGCAGCCGAGGACAGTCTAGTCCTCGGCAGACCCAAAGCTCCATTGAGAAGAAGGGTAAAACTGGTATAGGACTAAAACTTGAAAGAAGATCTAAAATATCTTGGGAGAATTGTCCTTACTACCCTTCCCAGATAAGGCTCTGCACTTAACAGAGCCGTATTCTTCAGCTTTATCAACCATCCCCAACAATTCCAGGATGAGACTGATGGGACAAATATCAGTCTTATAAAGGTTGACCCTACACGTGGACGAAGGACAGCGAACGCAGGCTAATATAAAAGGAAAAGTAAGTGAGCCAAAGAGAGGGGGGGCTCTCTCCATCCCACCTAAGGAAGAGATTCCATGGGGGAAACACCAGAACGACTCCTGCTGATCAGAAGGAAAGCCACCATTGGGGAAACGGAGTAGGACCTTAATGCTCCTCGGATCAAGTCCGAGGAGTCCAACCCCATGGGATGCGACACTATAGGGCTTAAATGCTCAAACCCATCTCCCCTTTCTATATGAATTCCTTTAAAATCAAGACCGGAATATCGCCTCGTGCCCAACGGCTAGCTTTTCAAGCCCACTCTCTACAAATCATATTGTGAGGGATCTTTCATGTACGAGCCCAACATCCTTATTGGGCCTCAACAGAATCGTGTCCTTACATATATATATTCAGTATTAGAAATAATATTATGGTGAATGACCATGAGAGAAGAAATAATTAAGATATAATCTTATTCATATTTCCTATTCTTGTCTTTATATTTCCTTCTATTTACAACAACACAAGTGATCAACTAGTTTTTTCTTTCTTACTTTCTTTTGTGTCAGAATATCTAAATTTACACCATGCATAATTAAGATTTGCAATTGTGAAGCATTTACATTTGGGTTTTTTTAATTTTTATCTTTTAACAATTCAAAAAGTTGCTTTATCTATTTTAAAACATTATTTTACAACTCATCTAACATTCTATTCTTTTTATTTTTCACATCATATCAAACAATAAACACTATTCATTTACATCCAATTTTTTTCACGACACATCAAACTCGTAAACACTATTCATTTATTTATTTAGTAAATCAAACAAGATAATTAATAAAACAAAATTAATATCTAAATTCACACCATACATAATTAAGATTTGTAACGTCACGAAGTCATAGAAGACTACTCAAATTCTAAAATTCACACAATCAGAAAATAATTTTAGGACCTTTTGGTCGTCCAATGGCTTGATAGAGAGCTTTTGGTCTTTGTCAGGCAATTCGATCTCAAGGGTTGGCCGCTTCTTACGAATCGACTTGTTGTCGTTGAGGTCGTGAGCAGTGGCCATCGCGGAGGACTGTGTAAAATGATCAACAAGCAATGTTGTGTGGAGCAAGAAGTTCTATTTGAGTAAAAATGGAAGACTACTCAAATTCTATTCAAGAGTGAATAGAATATGACCTTTAATTAAAGACCACTTTAAGTTTTTTTTTTTGAGAATCCACCACTTTAAGTTGGAGTCTAATTCAAGAGACTTCATGGGTCATAACTCAAAATAAAGCCCAATAGATGTCATGGGTCATAATTAATAATATGTGTCAGTCACCAAAAGTAGAATATGGTCCTTTTAGCCGTAAATTGTTTAGGACTTGTCCAAATAATTCTTGGGTTATGTAATCATAAAGTCTGGTTCGGCTTGTTCATGGGCGGGGTCTTTTAACCCATTTAGATTTAGTTTGTTTGTGGCTATTTAAGCCCACTTAGCTTTGTTATCAGTTAGAACTTAGAATTAGATTAGAGATTTTTGGGTCTTTATGTTCTTGAAGCCTAATAAAATAGGATTAGGATCCGGTGCAATATCCGAGCACGGTTGCAATTAACCCATCTCTCTCTCACAACATTTTTTTTACCATTTTTTACTTTTTAAATTTTTTGCTTATTTTTATTCAATGGTTGAGATTTAAAGTTGAAAATTCAATTTTAAATTTCAGTCATTCATAACTATTGCATCAAGTACGATACTTTAGGTATTGCATCTGATCTCAATCCAATAAGATAAAGTACAAAATGTGTAGACATATATAGGCCCATTTTTTGATTGGGCTAATTCCTTTTTTTTTTTTTTTTTTTATTCTTTTGAGTAGTGCTACCCGTGTTACAAGTTTTATTTCATTTACCTTTACAAACGGATGCTATATCTCAGGTTTAAATTTTTTTTATTTTTTTATTTTTGTATTTTAAAACTTCAATTATCAATTTGAGTAAAGTTTGTAATATAAATAGCATTACTCAAAAAAAGAAAAAGAAAAAGAACCTATGGAGTGTGTTTTATTTGGTGCGTGTGGGTTTCAGGGTGGAGTTAGAAGATTTTGGATTGTATTTGAAGGTGCAGCATGATGCCTGCAATAATTGTACTGTATGTGCCTATGTGAAGGTGCAACATGATTCCTGCAATTTTTTGTTCTTTATGTGCCTATGTGTTGACTTTTATGAAAAATAATTTTCATAGTGGGTGGGATGGATTCAATTATTGGCTAGGTAACGTGGTTTATATGTGCAGCTGATATAGTTGAAAGTAGCATTTGCCTTTTGCTGCCTTTAATTTGTTTTTTTTCTTGTCAGAGAAGTGTTCCCCTCCATTGCTGGTGAGGTTTCTTTTGGATGTTTTATTGCAATCCATCCTAGCTATCAAATTGGTTGGACTACGTTGGGGAGGAATAAAAAAGAGTAATCTTGCTCTGGCTGTGGGGATTCAAATGATAGCCTAGTAATTTGAACTCTACCTCTCCTCCCAACTACTTACCTAGCAAAAAAAAAAAATCATTTCCATTGTGGCCGATATTGATCAATTCCAATTGTCCTTATTCAGTAATTTGTCATGATGATGATGTCTATGATGACTTCTATCTACAGTTGAAAAAGGAGTCTTGAGACCTTTCGTATCCATTCTCTTCCTACCTCAATACTTCATAACTATTTTGCGAATCCATTCTCTTCCTTCCTCAATGCTTCATAACTATTTTGCGATAGAAGTGTACATTCTTATAATGACGGTGTGTCAGTAATTACTAGTATGACTCTTTGATTGGTGGAAAGTTGTCTGCTTTTAATTAGAAAATGATAATATGTTGTTAATTATGGACATATAACTTGATGTTTTAGTGGGTTCCAGTTAGCTCAACTAGTAAAGTCTCTGATAGTTATATAAGAGATCTGAGATTCAATCCCCACCTACACCAAAAACTGATTAGTGTCTTGGTCTGATGATAAAGGGCTATCATCAAAAGCGAACGCCATAAATTAAAACTCTCTCTCTCAAAAAAAAAAAAATTGATGTTTTAGGTTGGTTTAATTTTTTCTTCAAAAAAAAAAAGATGGTTTAATTTTCCTCAAAAAAAAAGGTTGGTTTAATTTTCCTAAAAAAAAACAGGTTGGTTTAATTTCCTCAAAAAAAAAAAAAAAAATAGCTATCTCTATAATAGAGTCCACTCTTATTGCAAACTAGTCACAAACTCACGTGATGCGTGAAAATAAAGAATTATTTTATAATTGTAAAATAATATATAATTTGTTCTTTAAAATTTGTTGAAAATAATTTATTCTCCTAAAAATTAAACAATTGCTATTTGGTCTAATTAGGTCTACTTCGGTGCAATTCGGTCCAATCAGGTCAACTATAGTCCACTTCGGTCTAATTTGGTCAACTCAGTCCCTTTTGGTCCATTTTGGACTAATTGGGCTTTAAATTGATTCTTTTTGTAGGCTACCTTTTCAAGTTTAACTCAAAATTTCATATTTTTTTCTCCTAATTTTTGGGTTGAAAAGTATGAGATTTTATTATATTTGAGCTAAACTATTTAGTTTTGAGTTAAAAATACAATCAAAATAGACATAAGAAATTAGTAATATCAGCCCTAAAAATGCAATAAAAATGATAAATATTCAAAAGTTTTATTTGGTCCTATTTGGTGCACTTTGACCCACTTAATTTTTGGGTTGTAAAGTATGAGATTTTATTATATTTGGGCTAAACTCTTTAGTTTTGAGTCAAAAAATACAATCAAAATAGACATTAGAAATTAGAAATATGAGCCCTAAATATGCAATAAAAATGATAAATATTCAAAAGTCTTATTCGATCCACTTTGATCCATTCTGTTTACTTTGGTTCTATTCGTTCCGTTTTGTCCACTTTGGTTCTATTCGGTCTATTTTGTCCACTTTGGTCCTATTTGGTTGACATCGTTCCTATTCAATCCACTATAGTCCTATTCAATCCTATTTGTTCCTATTCGGTCCATTATGAGCTTGTTATATATAATAATAATACATACACTCTCTGCATTTTTACATTTCACATGGGACAAAATTGGCAAATGCCCTTTTCGGGCAAAAAAAGCAGCATTATGCCCCATTTTCCAAACTAATTAGGAAAATGCCCCTCTTTTGAAACTCGATTTTCTCAAAATCGAGTTAAGCCCTATAGTGGCATTTTTAAGGAGCCTATAGTGACGTTTTAAGGGCCTATAGTAACGTTTTGAAACTCGAGCTCCATGAACTCGAGTTATGGGTAAAAAAAAGAAAAAAAAATTACATGTAACTCGAGTTCATGGAGCTCGAGTTCCAAAATACCACTATAGATCCTTATAATGTCAATATAGGCTCCTTAAAACGCCACTATAGGACTCCAGATTTTTATTTTTTTTAAACTCGATTTTGAGAAAATCGACTTTCAAAAGAGGGGCATTTCTCTAATTAGTTTGGGAAAGGGGGCAAAATGCTACCTTTTTTTGCCCGAAAAGGGCATTTGCCAATTTTGTCCTTTCACATGCTAAGGAAAGTAGGGAAAAAGTTATCTAAGTAACTATTGAAACTAACTGCTTAAAGAAAATACATGTTAAACACGTGACAATTAAAAAATAGCTATTACTAACAGTTATGCTACATGTAGTTGAAAAAAAAAAAAAAAAAATCAGCCGTTTACATATAGCAATAGGAACTTTGATTTTTTCAATCTTCTCTTTTTAAATACAATCTGTTCTTTTTATTATCTATATATATATATATATATATATATATATATATATATATATATAACCGAAACCTCTGAAACTCCCACAATTTTCAACGTCAATACAATATTAAAAAAAAATCATAAACAAAAAAAAAAACTTTTCTAAAACCCAAAAAAATACTTAAACGCAAAATCAGAGAAGCCCTAAGCCCCTAACACGCTATACTTTCTCCTTCCTCCAAAACGCAGACCATGCTCTGCTGTTCCCCCACACGCAAATCGCAGCTCAACGGCTCAATGGCTCCACCTTCTCCGGCACCACCCTTCTCCACCTCTGGGTTTCATCCCCAACAAAAGTAAAACACTCCCTCTTTAAAAATCTGGGTTTAATCCTCTCTATCATTCTCTCTAAGGTATTAGCCCAAACTGCCGACTCTTCCAAAGAAGGTAACTCTTTTCTCTCTTCACAATTAAATCCGTTAGTACGAATCGCATCAGATATCTGTGAAACGTTTTAACTTTTATTTAGTTTTACTAATTCGTTAATGTTTGAATTGCTTTCAGTTAAATTATTGTTGATTTCAATTAATTTACACCTAAGAATTTGTTAAATTAATTTTTTTTTAATTTGATTTCTTTCTCTGATTTCATAGCTGATAAATCATGTTCTTCTTCTTCATCTTTCTCCTCCAACCCAGGTTAGTTAACTTTCTTAGAATCAAAATAGTTTCACTTTTCATAGACGCACACCATCTGCTTGATATAAAGCTTCCAAAGTATTTTCACGATCAGACAAACTTAACCAAATGGAGCATTTGTTTGGGTGTTGAGGAAAAAAACAACAGTGAAGCAAAAGTAAATGAAAGCACAATCAATTGTGAAGGTTCCTTTTATATACCTTTGTGAATTGTGAATTTTGCTTTGTTAATTTGCCAATTGTGAATTACTTTATGTTATTTCTACTAAGATTTTTCTATGATATTCTATTTTATTTCACTTTTGTTGCAGGTTCTTGCATTTTTCTTTTTTCTTTTTTTCATGTTTGTAGCTAAACATGATTAAGGAGGGTTTACATATGATTCTTTGTACTACAAGACTAGGACAGTCAGGTTTTTACCTTTCCTTTATTCTGTACTGTTTCTTGCATATTTATTAATAATACATTTCTAGAAAGAATTTGAAATTTGAATGTGATTGCATATTTAAGTTTCTTGGTTATCTCAAACTTGGGGGTATTCCTGAGTCTGTTGACTCTATTTTGTATTTGTAGTTTTAGCTGTGTATCTATACTGGCTGTTATTCTGTTTGATATATATAATAAAATTTTGATATTGTTAATTGTCATAGATGTTTTTTTACCTCCAAAACAAAGACTCACGGCTAAACCCGCTCCCCAAACCACCGATCTCCACTTTTGAGAGACAAAATGCAAACCCCTTCACCTTCCTCCACCGCTCCCCTTCTCCTTCTTCCAAAACAAAGGCCCACAACCAAACCCGCTCCCCAAACCTTTGTGAGATGAAATCATTTTTTTTTAATGATTGGGAAGAGCACCAATCTGTTTGTAACCAAAAGAAAAGGAGAATTAAATCATGCGAATGGTTTCTGATCTTTGTTTTTTCTTTACTTTATAAATAAATATTATATTTTTATAATTAAAAGTGTTGTATTTGAACAGGCACAACAATTGTTTCAAATACATGCACAAACGGTTACACCAGAAGCACTTGAGAGCGTAAAGGCTGCTCTTGCAAGCAGTGAGATTGAGCACAAAGCAGAAACCAAGAAGAAAGTAGTTCCTCGCAAAGCTGCTGGCCAAGCTTGGGAGGACCTGACACAAGCAGATTGGCAAAAAAGTACAAATTATTTCTCCCTTCTCTTATTCAATATGTGTTGGTACTTAATTTATATGATACTAAGGCCAGATCTGTTGATCTATAATCGGTGCAGGCTAATATTCATAATTTTCTAACCGATTTTTTTTCACAAATTTTTTATAAAACTCAATTCCTTCAACTACCAGGTCTTACTCATGTTATCCTTTTATAACATTTGGTCTGATTCTCTTATGTGATACTATGATAGTAACGTGGGAATTTAATAGTACATTTTTTTGTCTTGATGTTAAGCAAAAAAATAAAGTTACTATGTCTGATTTTTATTTTATATAAATTGACAAAGTTTATGTTTGATTGAACTTGGATCAGTTGAATGTTTTTTCACTAATTCAGTTTGCTGTGTTTGTGCTGTACTCAATTTTCTTTACTGAATTTAATGTGAAATTTTTTTTTTCTTACATGGTCTTGACATTGATTTGACTTAATTTATATTCAATTTATTTTCCATTTTTAAATTATTCAATCAAGCTCACAAATTACAATTCAGACCCTGATATTAAATTCACTTACAAATGAACATGAATGTTTGATTGACATTCAGCCATGGTATTTTAACAAGTATGTTTGATTGACATTGCAAGTACAAGCATTAGAAATTTGGATCTTTACAGACTAATATTACTACTTCTTCCTAACATGGGTGTCCAAAGCTCCTCAAGCACACAACTATTTCTCTAGATGTGTTTAGTATCCCCATCTAGATAATTAAAGAATTTGGAATAAAAATTACCCAAACTCATGATTTGGAATTGGCTGCTGTGGTTTTTGCTTCAGATTTGATGGTAAAGTATTGAATGTTAATAATAGGCCCTTGGTTACAAAATTGTTATGATCCGATATGTAGGTATGATATATAAAAGGTCCATATATGATTTTGAATGAGGGATAGCATGAATGGTTTATATAAATAGTGTAAAGAACTCCACTCATTTTTCTTATGCTTTTTCAATTGAACTAGGATGGATTTTGTTTCTCCAACTTAAAACAAATGATTGGCTTTTATGTGCTACACCTATTCTTTGAACTTGCTTTCAAGTTTCATATGATTGTATTCTTTAAGAAAACATCTATTAAAAATTTGTTGTTTTTTACCTTTTGGAATATGCTTTTACATCCTTTATGAGATTTTGAGTTACCAACATTTGCTATGGCTCAATTTGTTGTATAGTTTATGGTGGTGGAACAACTGAGTGTGTATTTTGGTTTCTGCAATGAAAATAGTTGGTTTAAGATCTCTAAAGATGACAAGAATTATCTGCAAAGTTGTGAAGTTTGTTTAATTCTTCTTATTATTTTTTTCCTACGAAGTTTTTTTTTCCCCAAATTGTCACCATTAGCAATTCATTACTATTTTTTTTTCTCAAAGTCATAATACATTTAGTGTTAATTTTGTGATTTTTCTTGGGTTGTCCTTGATTAATTTAAGTTGAATCTTTGAATTGAACAGTGATTTTTCCTGTTACATTTGTAGTTTTGCATTGATTTATGACTATTATGCTACTATTTTAAAGTTGAGTAGCAACATTTTTAATAATGTCCACTTTCATTAAGTGTTGTTTCTTTTACATGTACACAAGGTGTTTGATGAAATTTCTTATGAGTTCTAGAAGCCATAATACATGGAGAGTTGTAAGGAGGAAGATAGGTAAGAAATGTGATGCTCTAATGTTGATCTAATTAATCAAGGTAAGCTGTGTTTGATTCTTATTACTATTTATCAATTAAAAACGTATTGTATATAAATGTCTTTTTAACAAGGGGTTGCTGATATTTCCTAGAGGTATGAAAGGTTTAATTTAGCCTTGACAAAAAGTAGATAACTCAATTCAATTATGATCCTGCTTTCATGGAGGAAATGAGGACAAGAAGACAAACATCTCATGAGTTTCACATACATAGTTGCAGAATCAGTTCATAAACCATAGAAATATGGAATATGCAAATGGACAAATGTCCATGTACAATGATAGATTTGCTAAGAAGTGTTCATAAAAGAAATATTCAACTTGTGGTGATGTTCATAAAAATAACGTTCAACTAGCATTGATAACACCTACTCTTCTAAGTTTATGAAATTTTACATGTATTAACTTTTGTGATCTTTTGAAATTATGTTGTTTTAGGTTTCTACAAGTTCTGTGTTTATTTTTATTTTTACGTGAACTTTTATTTTGAACAAATTGTTTTTATTTTCATATATTTTCAAGTCAATACCTTGAACAAAATAAATATATTTAATTTCTATTTAACTATCTCGTGCATCGCATAGGTTAGCGACTAGTTATTATTATAATAAAAGCCTCCACTATTGCTAAGCGGCTAAGCCTACTGGACCAATGTGGTAGACAAATGACACTCTGCAATTGTTATCATCTTGGTATCCTTTAATATCTCATTATACTTGTACCATAAAAAATAAGAAATTGTAGAAGAGAACTCACCTTTCCAGAGAGGTTCTATACATTTATAAAGGTTAATGACATCAAAAGATTTTGCAACTACTAGTAAAACTATATCATGTTAAAGTTACGTTACTCCCTATTCACAAAATATTTACGTGTACTTCACACAATATGTATTTGGACTATTAAAGCTATATTTATTCAGTTATTTTAATGTAATATCATTATGTAACAAACTCAAAAAGACATTGTTTTAAAACATTTAAGGCCAAAATGGGCATTTGCCCCATTCTCACAAACTTTCTAGCATTTTGCCCCATTTCTCAAACTATTTAGGGATATGTCCCTGTTTTGAAACTTGACATTACCATAATCGAGTTCTTCATAAAACTCGATCATACTATAATCGAGTTTGGACGAGATTTTTGCTACGCTGGATTGCTAGCGTGGCATTTTCTTATTTTTTAATCCGTACATAACTCAATTTTATAGTAATCAAGTTATATACCCGACTATAAAATTATCGAGTTATAAAGTAAAATTGATATCTATAGAATCGAGTTATTCTTGAGTTATAACTTTACTTCTCCTCCCATTCAGATTATCTTGCTTTCAGTTTGTACTCAATTCCACTGCTGCTCCACAGATCCATAGCTGCGTCCAGACTGAACTGAAATTTGTATCACCTCAGGTAGAAAAGCCATACCAGAAATTTATGGCAACGGTATTTTCATTTGATACTGTACTGAATTTTTTTTTCTTTTTTTTTTGGTTGAATGAGTGTTATGTGTGTACATTGGTGTGATTTTGGTTGTTTGTTGTAGTAAATTCTAATCACAAGAGAATGAGAATTTTTACCATAGCAAGAAGTAATCAACTATATAACTTACTTTTCTTAGATTGTTATAAGATGGTTAGTGAATGAAGAATAACACATAATTATAAGAATATGATAAGTAGCATTTATGGTCAACGCAAAAGCAATAAAAGTGGTTACTATAGACGAAATTGTATGCTAGTCTCCCTATCTATTATTTGTTAATATGCGTCCATAGGTGGTGGGACTCACATATCATGCATTAATGCATTCCATACTTTAGTTGAACGTACATAATCATCATTGAAAACAACACTATGTCTTACACAGAATGTCTAGACAGTAACAACAACGTCTAATTTTCGTAGGAAGGAATTTTTGGAAATCATCATTGCTTGAATCTGAGAAGTTTGAAATATCTTTATCATCGACTAAATTAGTAATTTCATTAATAGACCTTATGGCTCGCTTTTGCAACTTCCCTGATAGATGTTTCCTACCCTTTTGGACTGCATGAAAACGATCTAATCGCCTTTGCATTTGATTGTTCTTCCGTTCGAGACGAGCAAGTATGTTGGTAGATTCGTCTCTAGGTAACTCGGCTGACTGTGCCTTAGGAACTCGTAACCCATGCCATCGACAATACACCTCCAACTCACACCTCTTCTTATATAGCTTTAACCATGGTTGTTCTATTGTGGTGAACTCTGTTGTGGTGGTATTTGTACTCAGTTGTGCAGGTCTGCCGACCATGATGTGTCCGACGCTTCCTAGACTCTCGTATGTGTATATAGGAATATTAACGAAATCTCTTTTCTTTCCAACCCATTTCCCTTCATAGTGGTCTGTGTATGTCTGTAGTTGTTGCTCTGCTAGAACTTGTGATGATGCATTTGTTGAAGTAAATCCAAATTTGTTTCGCACCGTAGGTTTTGAGCTTGAGGCGTTGCGACTCATAGCTTAGTCAGTCGAAGAAGTTAGTGGGATAGAAATAATTCATTCAGTATTGTGGTGTATTTATAAGCTCATCTCATGGTCCAAATATCATAAAAAAAATTATATATGAGTATCAAGGCTTGTCATGTCAGTACAGGCTGGAAAAACGGTACATGAATGGGAGTACCCATGCTCCCATTGTTATAGTGTATTTCCACATGTGTACAGTAGTATAAGTCAATTATATTTGCATAATTGCAGTGTGCTTGACCAGATCCTCATCTTTGATTCACACAATGCCATGCATTATGCATCATTGTACGATTATTCTTTTGTTTATGTTACAGGTGACATGATAGATCTAGCATGTAAAACTACATCAATTTAGAATTGTCTTAGTCGTGTACCATGTTATGCAACTATACATTATTTACTAACATTTGATGCACATTGTTAACTCGATCTTTTGATATTATTGTAGTCAATGTCAATGGGTGACCCTTATCGCTACAGGCCACACAATGTGTTCACCACGATGGGTTGTTTTTGGGTACTAGAAAATGAATTTAGCTATCCAATCAATCCCAACCTGCGAAATAGTGCATAGGTCCACAATACCATGAGGGCAGAATGGGACTGGTTACTCTGTGAACAGGAGATGTTTTATGATGAAATGGTCGGTTATAAGCTGCCAGTACCTCAGCGACTCGCATCGCAGATGTCAAGAGACACTATAGACAAATTTCATAGAGCATTGTGCCGCATAAGAGAAGAAAATAATCAAATGAAGATACGTCTCAATCGATATCAGACCCAGGTGGAGATTCGAGAATGAGTGAAGTGTAAGTTGTATGAGCATGCACGATACATGCAATCACTTCTTGCAGCAGACATGTATCAGTCGGACGTGGAGATGTCAGCTGAAGAGTAATCGTGTTATGGTCCACTCGCACTTTGATGTATAACTATTATCCTTAATTATGTTTTAAATGTATGTATGTCGCTGTTGTTGTATTTGTATTGTGTAAGAAACAGTGTTTACGGTTAAGAGTTTATGTAGACCTTATCATCGTTTGCATAAATATGCACGTCTAATGCGTAATCTTGAGTAACTACTTATAGCAAAGAGGTAGGTAAATTATTAGATGCATAACACATACATAATACCTAAATTTTCCTACACACAATGTTGGTTGATATGCATGACCTGCATATCAACCAACTAACACATACATGCATAACACATACAACGTACATATTCTTACACAAAATACCATCAATATGCATGACCTGCATATCGACCAACTAGCATTACCAATATTGATAACATAATTCTAGAGATAGTACACACTCCACATAGAACCTAGCTAGGCGATATAGTACATAGATATTCATTCAAACAGGTAGTCCTCGTAGTTGAGGACACTATTACGTTTCGCTTGGGTGAGTTGCATGTTAGTAGCAGCAGTCTGCTCTTCTGCAAGCTACAGCAGGTGATACTTGCACCTACGAAGGAACATTAGGTTGTTTTCCTTTTGAATTTTGGCAACGGCTCACCTACATTGCTCCATGTTTCCCTTTGGCAACGGCCCACCTACATTGCTCCATATTCGTGGGAACCTTGAATAGGCCCACAGCTGCACCAACAACAGTACTCCTCCAATCTACATCACATCCTTCTTCGATGCACCACAAAGGTGCCTGTAGAGCCAAGCCAATGCTGCACTACCCCAGCTATACTGTATTGCATTGCTGACTGGGTTGAGGAACTACAAAGGCAGGAGTGAGACCCAATCCACTGACTTGTCCATGAACAATAGGGCCCCCATCCAAACAAGTAGGTGGCAGCGGGCATGTCACTGCAGTACTTCATCATCGGTGTCCGCAGCTGGGGGAACGGCAAATCGTGCATCAAGCCACTTGTATCTTATCCTTGCCCCAGTAAGGATAGACGTGTTTGAGTTAGGTATCGAGGGCGAAGGTTGATGGCCCAACAACTCTTGGCACAGCGGACTCCAATTCATGTCTATTTTCCTAGTGACAAGCAACCCATCCACTGGAATCCCCAGCATCACCTCTATATCTTGCAAGGTAATACCCATTTCTCTATGGGGTAAATGGAACGTGTGCGTCTCCAGATGCCACCGCTCAACCAAGGCCGTGATCAAGGTGTGGTCGACCTCCATATCAGGAACCTTGAATAACCCGATGAAACCTGCTACATCTATGCACTGCGTGATACGTGGGTCTAGCCCACCCCGCAGCAGTACACATTTATTGCATTGAACTTTACAACGATAGGCATCTCCTGCACACGGACGAGCATTGTGTTAGGTAGTGCACACGAGGTAATTATAAAATGGAGATGTATTAATAATACAACTACATACCTCGTCAGTGGCGCGCCTCCAAAGCAAAGTTGACCGATGATCCGCCTTCCGGCTCAATTGGGTATCATCGTCAGGTCTAGGCTTCACTCTATCTAGTGCCTGCATATTTGACATGATAGCAAATAGATTGTTAGCAATTATTGAGGATTCACTCTATGACAAGATGTAATTACAATAGCAAATCATGTCGTCTAAGCATGTGATCCAATGTATACCCATGACTGATCCGCATTAACACAAACTTGATTAATATGCGTCAATTCATGACTATAAAAACAACATGACATATAGAACTAGAAAGGATTAATAATTGTTATTAATTATAGAGAGGAAGTGTATGCTTGAGTTTTATGATTACTGGCTGAGAGAGATTATTATTAGTCAAACATTCTAATTTTCTCAACATATAAAAGGTCAAGTTTGCAACTTGACCTTTTATGATTAGTAAATTTACTACTGGGGTTATCATAGGCAATCAAAAATAAAACCTATACTCCTAAAAATATATGTAGTAGTGCGAGTAAGGATCGTTCCCACAAAGAGTATCTAGCCTAATTTTATGCTACGTGAACAAGGAACGGGGGGTTAAGTATAATAAAAACAATTTTAAGAAAAAAAAAACCTAAGGAACAACTCAAATTAAAATATCAAAATCAATCAAAAGAACAAACCTTGGTCTAAGTCAACATCCACCATCAGAATATTATAGCTGATCATCGATGCAAGCATATATCAATTCACACTTTGAATATTCACCGTTGGAACTATTTTCTTATCTCTCTTTAGTCACAATTAATTAGAAAACAAGCGATCTAATTAACTCTAACTACTAAACAACCCAAGACTAGCGCTAAAGGTTTAATTTAGTAGCAGCCAAAATTAGAGAGATCAATAAAACTAAACAACACAAGAACAAGCGGTTGCATTTAATTTAGTTGAGCGTTCTTCCTAAGATCTAACAATTTTTTACGCAGCAAATCATTAAATCTTGGTTGCTTCACAAATTAGAGAGATCAAACAATTACAGATTTGATATCTAACCTAGCAGTAGATTGCAACGAATAATAAACTAGTAGGCCTCCTAGTAATTCAACGAGACAATCATGAAAATAGGCACAAAAGAACATTCGATATTCAAAGTATAAATGGAACAATAAAAATAAATTAGATCTCACAGTTTTATTGATTCCAAGACTTCAGTTTCCTTCGACCAAGTATAAAAGTTTAGCCAAGTAGGGCCATGATGAAAACTCAAATCATAAATTAGAGAAGAGGGGAGAGAGAGACTTGTGTGTCCAATTCTGATTTTTCCTCCCCCTTTTACACATTAATTCCTCATTTCCCAAGCCTACAAAATCTCCTAAAAATATTCTGAATAATAATATCCAAATCTAACTAATTAAGGAAAAATATTAAAAATAAAACAAAGTCCTAATATAACTAGAAAACTGGTGTTTTTCAGCTGGAATTTTCGTGCATCAAATCTGGAAGCTTCCAAAAATAAATTGCATCAGATCTGCGTATTAGAATTGCAGGCAAAGGAACATTCCAGAACGTCAATAGTGCAGGTGCAGCAACTTCAAGCCTGATTTCGACCTTGATGCAGCCCGTATCTCTCAAAACTTAAAACATGAAAGTTGTAGAACTTTGTCTTTGAGTTCCATAGCATCTTGAATCATCTCAATCGGAGCTCGGAGGAGAGAGTTATGCCCAGATTACGAAGCGACGTCAAAGCTGTCCAGAATCGCCCAATTAGCTACGTTTTGCACTTAATGCCTCCATTTGCATCCTAAATCAAAATATAAGAATAATGAATACATTTGGGCACCAAATAAATTTAAAAGACTAAACATTAAGGGAGAGCAAAATATGATATTTTGCATTCTCATCAACTACTTTTAAGTAAGTTTCAACAAAATAATCAAAATCCCACATAAAACACAACCTAATATTACCCAAAATCAGAAAATATATCACCAAAACAACACAGACCCATTTGTCTACTTAGCCATATAGAGAGGAAGTGTATGCTTGTTTCTCTACTTAGCCATTTTTAGTTGTCTAGTAACACAACTTTGAAATTTCCAATGACACCACAATTATTGTAGCATATAGTAGGAATGATGATATGATATTCTAATGGTTTCCAAAGGTATGATTTGATTTTAAAAATCATGGGTTTTGGATTTTGTCTGGACATTTCACATGCCTTTGGAACAAATATTTGGTTGATATATACAAGGCTTGTGACTAAAACTTGTAATATTAACTAACATATAATGTAATTTGTAAGATTTCGAAAGGTAAAAATTAAAATTTTTGATGGGTTTGTTAAGATTTGAGACCTGTTTTTGAAGTTGGAAATAGAATTTGATTTCTTTATTTCAATTGTTTTCTCTGGCTTACGAATATATTTTGTATATGGTGGAGTTATGAAAGTTAATAAAGGTCATTTGGTTATGATAAAAGGGTAGAAAACTTTTAGGAATTAATTTATATAAGTCAATCAGTGATACAATTAAAGGTGGATCATATCATAATGTTTATGGTGGAGCACAAGGCAAAGAGAAGTGTTTTAGTTATAACACTACAAATGGAAGATGATAATAGATGAAAGAGATAAAGATTTTTGAAAAAAATGTAAGTGATATGATTGAAAAGCCAAACCAACAAAGAAGTTCATGAATTACTTTGTACTCATTAATTGTTCCACTTGTTGAGGACATTGTAAAGCACTTCTATGGTTGAAATTTGTTGAACCCAATTCATGAAAGGATAAGTGTTAATATGCATAGGCTTGTTGGTTTTGAAAATCCCACATTGATTAGAAAGAAATAGTACAGAGGTATAATGATTTTTACTGAAAATAGTAATCCCATATTGAGAAGAAAAAGAACCAAAGGTTTAGAATGATAGTGCAACTTTGATTTGCTTTGGTACATAAAGATTTTAAAGACAACTTTATTAGTGCTTAATGTCCTGGATTTGAGGGTTTACCTTAAAAGTTTCTTTTCCAGTATCATTGATATTGGATATATTGTGAACATAAGCATTTGATCAAACAAACTATGTCTTGTGGCACTTACAATTCTATTATGTATATATTATATCACTTACAAAAACTAGTAATTTTTGTGCAGGATCTTTCTCTCTCTTTTCTTTTTCTTTTTTCTCTTTTTTTTTTTTTTTTTTTTTTTCTTGTTAAGATATGAGGGCGTTTAGAGCTCTTTGAGTATTAAACTAATCTCTTGAAGTAGTCTCTCGGTCTCACAAATACCAAGTTATTATAGGGAGAAATTCCTTGGAAATGGCTCTAATATGCTAGCTAGAACCTCATGGATATTATGAGATCTTAAAAACTATTAAACCAACCCTTAACAAGTTAATTTTTACACACAATACATAGTATTTAAACAAAACAATCACATTACATTTATAATGTTATTTTAAATCAATTTTCATTACGATTGGATAAGCATCTATTTGTGGGTTTTGGCATTTCAATCAGTCCATTGATTTGATACACAATGTCCACAGAACCCAATAAAATGTCTTCTTGATTAGTAAATTTACTAATTTTAACTAATATTCAACAAAATTATCAAAATCTCGCACAAAACACAGCACCATATTAACCAAAATCGGATAAGACACATTTTACACAAACCCAAAGATATCATCACAACACCACCAATCGATTTGCCAAAACCCCCCATCAAAACCCCAATTCCAACAATATCACAAGCACATTTAAACTCATTAATGAGAAATAACACAAACATAACCATATAGCAAGAAATATTTTAGATCATCATCATTGCAGCATATAAAAGACAACAAAATTCTCATCTTGATTAGTAAATTTACTACTTTTAAGTAAGTTTCAACAAAATAATCAAAATCCCACATAAAACACAAACTAATATTACCGAAAATCAGAAAAGATATTAGAGGAGAGCAACATACCTATAATCAACGGCGGTGGGTACGGTGAGGGTTCGATGGAAGCACCGGGGTTCCGGCAACGACGATTGATCGAAGAGGGTGAAGGAGACTGGATAGGGAAAGTGAGAATGATGGAGAGTGGAGGATAGTGGGGAAGAGTGATTGCAAAGCAGAGAGCGAGGGAGAGTGTACAGGGGGAGAGTGAACAAGCGTTGTGAGACGTTGGGGATTCAAATTGTTAAGGCAAACTTGATTTTCTACTTACTGAGTTATGCATGTTCACACGAGCATTTTTTTATTGGAAAAAGCCACGTCTGCTTTGCCAGCATGGCAGAACACTCAGACTAACTCGACCATATGAATATTGAGTTTTTTAGTAACTCGCTTATAGGATAATCGAGTTTCATATGAAAAATCAACCCTCACATTATCAAGTTTCAAAATATGGGTATTTTCCTAAATAGTTTGAGAAAATGGGTAAAATGCTGAAAAGTTTGTGAAAAAGGAACACATGTCCATTTTGGCCAAACATTTAATGGAGTTTTCTAATAGTAATGAATGAAAGGAATGGAATGATACTATTGTCAAAGTTAACCAATTAAAATGACAAAAGTTAAGCTTAGTGGACATCAAATTATAGGGTGTAATTATATATAGGAGTATCCATGGGTCGATCTGGGTCTACTTTGTACCCAAGCCGGACTCAAGCCAACAACTTCGAGTTCTGAAGAGGTTGACCCATTACCTATTTCCAGACACTTCAAACTCCTTTAGTCGAGTCAGTCGAAACTGATTTTTAGTGGAACTCAACAGATTCAACGAGATCTCCCCCGAATCTGGCGGAGATTTCCCTCTGTAATATCTCAATTGGATCTAGCAGAGATCTCACTAATCTGGTAAGATCTCCACCCGATCTGAGGGAGATTTTCACAAATCTAGGGAAGATCTCGTCAAATCTACGAAAAATGGAGATAAATATTGCTCATGGTGACGTCGGCTAGGGAAGGAGACTAACGTTGAAGTCTATGGTCAATATGGGTTTTTTGGGTCTCAGACAGCCATACCCATCATTCGATCGACCTGCCTTCCTCATGTGGGGCCAGCGGTGATTGGTGAGTTTATGAGTATTGGTTGTTCACAATTGGGGCTAGTATTACTCAACCCCAAATCACCCACCTTCAGCCATCCATTTCTCATCCAGCAAGAGCCAAGACAAGTCAAAGCTCTTGGGTGTGTCCCTTCCCTAAAAAGAAAGGTCATGTGCGAAAGGGAAATTTTTGCCTTTATTTCCGCTCGTGTCAGTATCACGAAGCAAATTGTTCCACAGTGTATTAGGAAAGTTTTGTCCTTTACTCTTTATCAAGGGTTTGGATTTTATTATTATTATTATTTTTCCCTTTTAGGTTTAAAACAATTTCTAATACTAGTACATCTAAGATATTTTAGGAGTCGTCAAGGGGCAATTGCCCCCACACTCCATCATTGACTACAATTAATAATTTGATATATAAAAAATTACTTGATTTAATTTAGTCTTTTATTTTATGAGATAATTATAAAAATGCTGTTAACTTCGCAATTTGAACCATTTTTTCCTTACATAAACCTAAATTATCAAATATTTTGTGTATGGGAAGAAGTCAATTACGTTATAATGTCCTGGACAATTTAATTTAACTTCAAGTCAAAGTAGTATACTTTAGACACATTTACATATAAAAATATAATATATATATATATATATATTTAAATTGAGTCTTATATTCACAAGCATGTTCATGAACACGTTATTATATTTAAGTTTGGCTCGTTTAATAGTCAAATCTAAACTTAAGCTTGAGCTTAACTTGTTTATAAACAAATTAATGAACATAAATAAGAATTTTCTCAAGTCGAGCTCGAGCTGTTCATAAACAGTTTGATTTATTTATAATCCTAGTTATTTGACTCAAATAATACATTATGGGTGTTTTAACCTGAAAAAGATACATGTACCCAAAGAAGAATATAGGTCTTTTAGCCCCAAATCTAAAGATGTACATTTAAAAAGTCAAAAAAATATACTGTGTTCGGGCACATCATAGAGGAGATTAGAAATTTTAAATGTTTTATGATTCATTGTAGTTTTAAGCATGTTAAGAGGGATGAGAATAAGCTAGCCCTTACTAGAAGAGCAGTTTTAGCTGCAGATACTGATGTGTGGTTAGAAAATCTACCACCAAATGTAGATGATGTATTCCATTGTGACTTTTTGCAATAAAATCACTTACCTTTTCCTCAAAAAAAAATTCAAAAAAATAAGAGATAGGAGATTTGAGTAATAAATGTCTCCTTTGAAAACATCAAGAGGTATAGTTGAATTTAAAGATTTTTGACAAATATAAAAGATTGCTTAGCCTAAATAAATCCAACTAGGGTATGAATTAAAAATGTAAAGTCGGACTTGTTTATGGGTTTTTTAACCACTCATCTAGATATATAATAATCATTTAAATCAATTTAAGCGTGAGTTGCAGAGGTTGCTTTTTTTGCACACTTAGTTTTGTGGATCACTTAAAGGCTGTTTGGCCAACCAAATTTGATAACTCAATTCTCAGTTTTCATAACTCATAACTCAAAAATGGTGGAACCCATAGCAAAAAGGTTGTTTGGCCAAACGATAACTCTGTTTCTATAACTCTGTTTCCATAACTCATAACTCAATGGCATTTTCGTAAATAAACACACATAGAGGGACCCACAGCCGCAACTTTTGACCACCTTTTGACTTTTTTTTTTTTTTTTTTCACTTGTTCGATCTTCAGTTCTGGTTTTTTTTTTTTTTTTTTAGTTTCGGTGAGTTTGGGTACTGAAAAAAAAAAAAAAAAAAAAAAAAAAAAAAAAAAAAAAAAAAAGCTACACCGGCTGACAGGTATGGGCCCACAAATAGTGTGAAAAATATTGAGTGATGGAAATTGGGTGATGATGCCAAACGGGTGTGAAAAATTGAGTGATAAGTGATAAAAATTGAGTGATGAAAAATGGTTGGCCAAACAGGCTCTTAGCTTGACTTGAAGTTTTTTCATCTTTAACAGGCTTAAAGTCTAATAAAATAAAGCGCTGCTAATTATACATCAGTGTATACAATGTGTGTGCTACATCCGCTAAAAGCCTAAAATTGTGTGTTCAAAATACGATTTCAATTAAATTGTAAAATCATATTTTCAAGACATGATTTACTTTTTTAAAATTATGATTAAAATTATGTTTTCAAGACTCAATTTTACATTTTTGAAATTATAATTGAAATCATGCATTTAACACAATTTTTAATTAAAGATAGATGTGTAAAACAAACATTAACAAAAATAAATAAAATAGAACCAATAAAATACGGTGAGAAATGTGAGGAAATATACATAGAGACCTTTTTTTTTATTAAAAAAAAAAAAAAAACCCTTATAGAGACCCCTTTTTTTAAATGGTACCTCCAAATAAAACAAAAGGTAAACATAAAATGGTACACAAATTAAATGGAGCTAGAAGTCACAGATTATTCGGTGCTAGTTGAATCTTTATTAGATCCAGTTGACACCTGTTCATGACTTCTTTCCACATGTCTCATCAATGAGCAAGTCCAAAGTGCACTTGGACGATCCACCTTCCTCCATAGCTTTCTTGGCCATCTCTGCCAGCTCCTTACTCTTCTTCCTCACCTCCTTCCCAGGGCCGGCTCTATGGTGGAGCAAGAAATGCGACCGCCTAAGGCCCCAAGTAAAAAAAAGGCCCCCAAATTTTAACCAATAGGATTATTTATAATCAATAAATAAAATAATTTTTTTTATTAGATGAAAAACAAATTAAAAAATAGAGAAAAATGCAACGTCGTCCACAATATTTTTCACAACACTTTTACAACTAATGCTAAGTAGGAGGTTGTTACAGCCTATTGTTGATGGCAAAAAAATAATTATAGTGATATTTTCAAATAAAAAACAAAAAGCAGTTTAAAATCTAGGATTTGTTGTAAAAAATATTGTGAATGTTGCACTTCTAAAAAAAAGAAAGAATAATAATAAGAGTTTAATTAGCAAACTTTTACTAGTTTTCATCTAAATCTACCACTAACACCACTGTTTTACTTACCACTATCAATCTACCACATCAACACGTATGAAAAATTTTGTCAATTTTTTTTTTTTTATCTTAAAAATTCCAAAAAAAAAAAAATTCTATGTAGTTCATGTTAATTAGTAGTAATTTTGCATCTAAATTAAGATGATCAGTTTTTGCCTTAGGCCCCCAAATGCATCAAGCCGCCCCTGCTCCTTCCCCTTCTCTCCCTCCATTAACTCTTTCACCATTTTCTCTAACCCCTCCCACTTCACAAACCCTCTCACTGACCCATCACATGTCTCAACCCTCAGTCCCACCTTTATCTCCTCCACAACCATTCTTGCATTCAATGGTTGCTCTGCCATCATAGGCCATGCAATGATTGGAACCCCAGCACATATGCTCTCCAACACAGAATTCCATCCACAGTGGCTAAGAAACCCTTGCACACTCTCATGCATCAAAATCTCCCTTTGGTCAACCCACTCTCTCACTAGAATTCCTCTATCTTTCACTCTCTCTTCAAACCCATCAGAAATCTCTGACTCACTCTTTCTTATCACCCACAAGAAATTCACTTTAGATTCTGCCAACCCAGTTGCTATATTTTTGAGTTGTGCAGGTGAAATCTCTGCCTGAGACCCAAAAGCTACATACAGAACTGAGCTCCCTTGGTCATGCTTCTTGTCCAGCCACTGAACCCATTTAGGCTTATTGCGGGGTTCAGTGCTACCCTTTGGTGGCTCAGCTAGGCAAAGGGGCCCCGCAGACCAGGCCTTGGGTGTACACTCACTGTTCCAATAATCAGCAAACAAAGGTTCAAGCTCATAGAAGCTGTTGAATATAATACCATGGCTCTTCGCTGTTGCTATGACTACTTCCATCATGAACTCAATTTGTCGACCCTTTGGCTCCGGCTTAGTAAATGGGGGCTCAAAGTCATTTCTAGTAACTTTAATCCATGGAAAAGGAGGAACTGATATCAACTCGTCGTCTGATTCAGGTCCAAAGAGAAGTCTATCAATAGCCACAGCTCTACCCATACAAGAAGAGTAATAGCTCATACCATAGTATACAAACCTCGGGATGTTGAACTTGGAAGCAGACTCTAGGGTCCACCAGAGGAACCCATCAGAGACCATGAAGCTAACACGTGGAAGAGTCTGGAGTGCTCGTTCGAAGTCGGGCTGCATGAGCTTTACGGCGTTTGCAAATGAAGGAAACATGGACATAGAGGGCAGTTTGTCTGTACTCTCAATGCCAACAGGTATATCAGGCACATTGTGTGAGAATGGTAGGTCAAGAATGGTGACTGCGGTGTCAATGAGGGACTCAAAGATGAAGGAACGATTGGCTGGGGTGGTGAAGATGGTGACAGTGAGGCTGCGATGGAGGAGTAAGCGTGCAAGGTGGAGGAGTGGGATGGTGTGGCCTTTGGACATAAAGGGAAAGAGAACCACATGGTGTGGTTGTGAATCACCACAGATAGAACCCATTTCCTTTTTCTTTCTTCTTCTTTTTCCTCTCCTCAGATATTTCTCTCTATCTTTCTCGCTTGCTAGTTATCTAGCCAGTACGTGGTGTTTGGTGGAGGTGGTGGATGATATTTAATAATTTATAAACGAACCTAGTGGAAGGATCATATATGTTAGGCTAAAGCTAAACAAAGTCAGATATTTTACAAGGTGACGGTAAAGAGTAAAGACATGTTGCTGACGCTGTGAGCCTGTGACCAACAGAATATGATGCGATGACTGAGACTCTCCTCGGCCACCACTACTGACTGATATTTTTCTAGACGGAACAAAATCATTTATGTGCTGTTTCTTAGATTTTTTTTTATTTTTTATTTATATGTATATTACTTCTTTCTTGCGGTTCTTATTTCTTTTCTTTTCCACGGATAGAGAGTTTTCAGTTGTAGTCATTTTCATTATAATCATAAATGAAATGAATGTGGAAATACAATTTTTGTTGTTGTAATAATTAAAAACATGAAAACACTAAAATCATATTCATATTTAAATAATTCTAGAGATACAAACTATTTTATAAAATTTTTTACAAATTACTAATGTACTGAATGATTATTGGTAAATGAAAAAGTGATATTAATGAAGGATTTAGATGAAAAGTAATAAAATATTTATCACATCAACATTTTGTAAAAATATTGTGAAATAATTTGTGCATATGGTATTACCTTCATATTTTGTCTTTTTATTAATTATTATTGTTTTTTGTTTCCAAGGAAAAATTTAACGTTATTACACTAACCGTAGAATTATATATATCACTATTAAGACCCAACCTCTCAAAATCAAAATAAGAATCATCAAGGTTGGTCTTCCTCTCTCACTTTTACAATTTTTTTTTTTTTTGGCTGAATTATTATTATTTTTTAAATATCTTGCACTACTTCACAAGGTTGGTCTTCCTCTATCACTTTTACAATTGAATTACCTTTTTTTAAAAAAATATCTTGCACTTTTTTCAGGGGCGGAGCTGTCCTTGGACCTGGGGCAGTGGCCCCCCTAGATTTTTTTTTTTTTTTTTTTAATTTTTAGTATATATATAATATATTATTTTTAACAATTTGTTTAAATAAAATTGCACTTGCCCTCTTAACAATATTATTGATATTTTTAAATGCTATAAAAATATATAGGCGAAAACCATATTTTTGACCATTTTACCCGATTCCCTCTTTAATCCCTATTTTTTATTTTCACCACTTTTAGTCCCTATTTAGAAAAACGCCATCTATTTTAGTCATTTCTATCAGTGCTCTAACGGCAAAGTCCTAAGTGGCAGACGGAGTGCATCGCTGACACACTAAATGCTGACTTCAACATTAAAATAATAATATAATATATCATTTAGCATTTTAAAAATGCCACGTCATCTTTTAAAAATAAAAAATTAATTTATGAATTTCAACTAAATGAAAAAAAGGAAAATAAAAAGAAATAAAAACCAAAAATAATATAAATTGAGATCTAGCTTTATTTTGAGTAAGAACAAACAAGAACACAAACCCAGTCATTGTTTTGTTGGCAACCAAACACAATATTAGCCGAAACACACAGATTAGCCAAAACCCAGAAATACCATAGATTGGTTAAAAAAAAGATTTTTAAAAAATCTAATGTGAGATGAGAGAAAAAAACCCAGATTGAGCACCCAAAATTTTCAAAACCCAAAGAATACAAACCCAGAAAATTAACACAAACCCAAAAATTTCAAGCACAAACCCAGAAAATCAAACACAAGAACACAAACTTAAAAACTGAAAATGCCATTGGGAAGTGAACCAGTGAGAGCGTTGAGACGAAGACTGAGAGTGTGGAGAGAGTGAGGTTTCCGAAAATGCCATTGGGAAGTTGGCCTGAGAGAGCCACACTAGGAAGACGAAGCACTATGACACAGTTTTGCTCACAAATAACACCAGCCCAACGGCATGGACTAGTCTCTGTTATGTACCATAGAAGGATTCTCCCACCAACAACAGAGCGAAAAGCCAAGAGTGTAGATCAGTCAGAAGCCAGATCTGGATTTGAAAAAGGGAACAATATTGTGAGAAAAGTGAAAACCAAAATGGGAAGCGTTTGAAGCTTCATTTTGGGAACCCAGATTAGAGAAAACCCAAGTTGTCTCTACAGGATAGAGAAAGAGAGAGAGAGACAGGAAATGGGTTTGTGAGTTTTGGAGTTTTTAAGTGTAATTTCTAGGCATTGGTTGGTTTTGGGGGTTAGTGTGTGAGTTGGAGAAGCTGCAATTTTTCTTTCTTTCTTTCTTTTGTCAGTGGGTTGAAAGGAGAGTGTGTTTGATTTTCTAGGTTTGTGCTTGAAATTTCTGAGTTTGTGTTAATTTTCTGGGTTTGTATTCTTTGGGTTTTGAAAATTTTGGGTGCTCAATTTGGGTTTTTTCTTTCATCTCACATTAGATTTTTTAAAAATCTTTTTTTTAACCAATCTATGGTATTTCTGGGTTTTGGCTAATCATGTGTGTTTCAGCTGATATTGTGTTTGGTTGTCAACAAAACAATGACTGGGTTTGTGTTCTTGTCTATTCTTACTCAAAATAAAGTTAGATCTCAATTTATATTATTTTTGGTTTTTATTTCTGTTTTTTCCTTTTTTTTCCATTTAGTTAAAATTCATAAATTAATTTTTTGTTTTTAAAAGATGACGTGACATTTTTAAAATGCTAAATAATATATTATATTATTATTTTAATGTTGACGTTAGCATTTAGTGTGCCAGCGATGCACTCCATCTGCCACCTAGGACTTTGCCGTTAGGGCACTGACGAAAAGGACTAAAATAGATGGCATTTTTCTAAATAGGGACTTAAAGCGGTGAAAATAAAAGATATGGACCAAAGTGGAAATTGCGTGAAAATGTAAGGACAAAAATGTAGTTTTCACCAAAAAAATATTAGCCCAACAACATAAATTAAGCCCAAACAACACCCCAAAACAAATACAAGCGAAAAAATAAAAATCAAATCCAGTTCTAACTAGATATCTAACTAGCCTAGGAGTAGGAAACATCCAACTTACCTCACACATATAATAAAAGGGAAAAAAGAAGAGGATTTCTAAAACATTCAAAAAAAAAAAAAAAACTAACTTACAGTTCTGCAAAAGCAAAGGTATGCCTCTCATCTCATATTGAATCCTTGTTTGGTTAACTTAGATTTAATCATGTGTTAACACTTGACACTGTTGTGACTTGTAAAGAAAACTTAAAAGAGAGCACAGAGCAAGAGCAAGGACGGAGAGACTTAGAGACATAGAATATACTAGAGGAAACTAGAGAGAAAGAGTCAAAGAAAGGTAAAAATCTGACCCATCTTTGTCTTTCTCTCTTTAATATAGCCCATTGTAAAGTGGTGGACTGTGCTAGTAGTGTTGGGCTGCTTCCTGCTACACTAGGCCCAAGTTTTCTGGATAAGGGAGTTGGGACCGGTCCAATTGTAACTCAATTTAGTCCGGCTTGTACGCAAACTATGCCTGGTTTGCCAGGAACATGCTTGCGGCAGGCAGAGCTGTTTCAAATAAATTGTGGCAGACAGACATAATAACAAGAAAATAAAATATCTGGCTACTTAGTAGTAAATGACCAAATGATCCCAAAACACAATCACAGTAATAATAATCACTTGTACAGAAATAAAAGAACAGAACAAAAGGAGCAAATAGTAATATGTATGGGTTAATCAAAAGATGAAGAAATTAACTTAAATCTGGTCCGCAGGAGCAAAACCAGAGAGGAAAGAACGTTCCTTCTCAACGCAATTAATCTCTCAGGAAAAGTCCTGCCGTGGAGATTAACTACCTTGAGGGAAACGGACCTAAATGGTTGATGCACAGAGACCTCTTTTTGGTTTTAACAGAGAGTAGGATTTCGTGAGGGAAAGAGAGAATCAATCTACCAATGCATGTCTGCCGTTCTAATTCTCACTCTATTTTCTTTCTGGTTGTTTTTTTTCTTTTCACTCCCACTCGTTTCTTTTCTATTTCTTGGTACCTCTTTTTGAATTCCTATTTCTTAGTTATGATTCCCGTTGTTGCTCTGTTTTTTGTTCACGGCAAGATCCTCTTTTTATAGTGCCTGCCATGACCGGATTTTACTGTTTTAGCCCTTAACCTCCTTTGTCTGGTCTGGGTGTACTAGCCGATCACCACTAGTTCGTCTATGTGCCACCCATCATCACCAAACAAAAAAGGGTATTTTGTTTGTTTGTCTGCCGTGGCACCCTTTCCTGCTACAGTCTGGGTTCTTTCTCTCTCCCTATCCCTCATGGCATGCACCTAATGGTTCCAACTCAGCTTGCTTCTTTTGGGTAGTAAGTCATCCCAACAGGACACTTCTCTGAAAGGACCTGAGCCGGAATCTCAAAAATAGATTTTTCCCCTCTCCCCACCACCAAACCATGCCCTCTGAATCTCTGACCCCCGACCTCACCATGCCCTGTATTGGCTGGGTACAGGCTGGTAGTGCCTGGGCCTTGCGCGTGCCTTGCTTCCATATGTGTCCAAAATCTGCCAGCTGGTCATTCGTCTGCCGTGGTCTGGAGGCTTGCCTGCATAGCCTGTCATCCGTTTTCTTTGACCTTTTATGTGAGCTGCTTTTCGATTTCCCGCTCCCCTAAGGAGCTGGGCTTTATTTGATACTGGGTTTTACATTTCTTTCGGCCCATTTCTTGATTACCCTCATTTCTTGCCATATTACTCTGTCACTCCTGCTGCAATGACTCAATCCTGCTGGGCCTCTTCGGGCCAGCCGTTTACTCTTTCCCCTAGTGGCTTGGTATGGCCATTGGTTTTCCTACTTATGGGCTCCTGTGTCCTTTTGGGCATCCTTGGCCCACTTACTTTCTTTGGACTTCCTTGACCCTTTTACTAACTCTGCATTTCCATGGGTTTTTACTAACTTCATTGGGCTTCCTTGGCCCAATTACCTTATTCTCATCCTTGGGGTTCATGGGCCTGCCATTAACCCCTTACTTTCTTTGTTTGCATTACTTTGGACTTGCGGTGGCCCTTTCTCACTTTTCTACATCATATACTGCTATTTCTCTCTTTCCGGGCTTCTTTAAGCCCACTTGCCTTTTCAAGGCCCATTTGTTTATTTCATAGGTCTGTGATCCATTATTCCTGCCGCTTGGGCCTAATGGTTTTGCCATCTGTTTGCCAATTCTTTGCTGCCCTTGTCATTGGGCTTTCTTCTTCCTACTTGGATTCTCACAAATGACCCTCAACACCCATAATTTATATTCTTTTATAAATAAAAAAGTTGTCATCTAACAAACACAACACAACACAACACGTCAACGGTCAACTCCTATTGCCATAGCCTATGATGTTTTGTGATTTTTTTTTAGTAGTTTTGTCTTTAGCCATAGCTTGTGATGTTTTGTGATTTCTTTTTTAGTTTTGTCTTTAGTGTTTTTGTCCATTAGTTAGTGTCTTTAAAACATTAAAGATAATTTTTTTTGGGTAAATAATTAAAAAGATTATTTGCAACTTTAAAATTTATTGGTTAGTTGTTGAAACAAAATGGAAGGTGAGTTTTTGTTAGACGCTATGATGTTATTCATTGAAAGGGACATTGCTACGACAATTAGCACGGATTCAATCATAAATGATTTCAAAAATTTAAAAAGACGGCGAATTCTATTTTTATAAATGGTTAAAATACTATTTTGGTCCCTACATTTTGAAGTTACAGTTAATTTAGTCCCTACATTCTAGTAACAGTCAATTTGGTCTCTGTTATTTTTAACTTGCAGTCAATTTGGTCCCTACCATTAACTCACTAACGAAAAATGTCTATATGGCAAACAGTTTGCATTGTTGGCATGTCTACTGTAGGGATAAAGGCCCAAAATTGTATATTGGGCCTTGGGCTTTGGCCGAAGACATTGATTGGTCCAAGGACGAATAAACAATAGTGAGGGTGTTAAGTTCAAAGTCTCATAAGTAACATGCAAGTGGAAAGATTAGGAAAGGTAGTTCGAGAAGGAGTGACTACTCGGATGAACAAAGCACAGATCAAACTTATATTCTATTACTCGAAGTGACCTTCTAGGAAATTCCGCTGGAGGGACGTGCATCGTGAACGTACTGGAAGAGTGGAAGCTAGAAAATATCTAAGGAAAAGCTACTACCACCGCATTAAATGCCCTGCAGCTAACTTTCTGGCCGCATTTATGTGGAAAAGACCCCTGAACAGTGCTACCTTGGCTACCACAACTCACAGAAAGCCAAAGAGGGTGTCTGATGGGACAAGCACTCAAGTAGTGGCTCAAATGATCAACAAGTGTAGGATCAAGATCGTCCAAAAGGAACTATATAATGTAAGAGATCCTCCATGGATAGGGGATCGAAGAAAGAGAGGGAGAAAAGACTGTAGCAATCAAAATTGTATTTGTAATCTGTTCAATTGATTTATATTAGAACTCACCTCTTCGGATTGTGCCGAGAGCGAATTTATTCGAATCAATCTCTCTTGCTTTTGTTTGATTACCTTTCAAACTCATTTTATCTGTTGTCCAACTCATTAGGACCTATTTCTCTAACCCATTCTTTACAAATTTATTGTATTGGACTCATTGAGCCAAAAATATCCCTTTACATTTTGGGTTTGAGTTTCAAAATGTGTCCCTACATTTAATATTTAAATATTAAATAAAATGTTGACGTGGCAGAATTTTAGTGGCTACATCAGTGCTTAGATGACAAGAAAAATCGACATCAGCTTTTTAAAAAATAATTTTCTTTTCTTTACCAATTTTGTTTCTATCTTTATTTTTTTTTCTTTTAATTTTATTACAATTTCTTTAACCATTCATCGTTTAGAAACTATTCATTCATTGTTTTGGAAACGGGTCCCCACGAGAGGCTATGTACAGTTGCAACACCTGAATCTTTTTCTTCTGGAAATGAATTATAAAAGAACATTTCCTCTGATGACAGTATGACAAACCTCTTACCAGTTGTAAACAGGAATGGGAGGATGCCTCCATTTACCATTTAGATTACTGCACTAGAATTGAACCACCTTTCCCAAAGTTGAAGTAACATTTTGAAACCCAATCGTCACTTCCTAGTAATCCCAATAATCAAAATATGCTTACAGATCAAGAAGATGGTCGGATGATCCATGTACCCCAAAATCACTACATCTAAAAAAGAATACACAACAAGAGAACCCAAAACTGAAACACATTTCAATCAAATCCATTATCCTTGTACCAATTTTGCAGATCACGCGGTGACGGCAATAGAGAATACGAGAGAGAGAAGCATCGGCCTCCCAACAACGCTCATTGCTGCCACTACCGCCACCACCACAGCACAAGCATCCGCCTCTCTTTGTCTGCTAATCTACATGGATCTCACCATCGCAGAAGCTCATTTTTCATTTTTTAATCTCTCTCTCTCTCTAAGCCCTTTTTGTCTCTCTTGACCAACCACCATGGCCTGATCTGCACTGCCACCACCGCTAACGTCAGTGACTTCTATCTCTTCCCCTTTCCTCAAATAAACCCTCAATTCTCACAATCAAACTTAAATCTAACCCTTTATCACTTATTATGATTCTCTCCAAACACAAGGCTCTTGCTCTCTGTCTCTCACATGGGTTTCCTTGATCTGTGATGGAGGAGACTTTTAGGTGCTACAGAGGACTTGGTTGTCAAAGATTGGTAGTGCGAATGGGTGTTTGGCTAAAAGAAATTGTAATAAAATTAAAAAGAAAAAAAATAAAGATAGGAACAAAATTGGTAAAGAAAAGAAAATTATTTAAAAAAAAAAATTGACGTGGAGTTTCTTGCCATCTAAGCACTAATGTAGCCACTAAAATTTTGCCTTATTAGCATTTTATTTAATATTTAAATATTAGGCACGCCAACAATGTAAACTGTTTGCCACGTAGACATTTTCCATTAGTGAGTTAACGATAGTGACCAAATTGATTGCAAGTTGAAAATAACAGGGACCAAATTAACTGCTACAAAAATGTAGGGACTAAATTGACTGTAACTCCAAAATGGTGTTTTCCCCTTCATAAATAATTGCATTGTAATATCTTAAAAAATAATAATTTTGTGTATTTTTCTTTGTTGATGGTTTATTAATTGAATGTTTATTTAGAGTTTCAATTTTTTTTTTTTTGTTTATACTTCTACCCCTTAACTCCAAATCCTGACTCCGTCACTACCTTTTTAAAAAAAAATATCTTGCACTACTTCACAAAGTTGGTCTTCCTCCCTCGCTTTAATAAAATAATAAAATAAAATACATTGCACTATTATACTATATCGTATGTACAATATTAATACTCTTTCACTCATTCATAGTAACAAATTCAATTATATATTCTTTTATTTAAAAATAAATACAAGTCCGGGCCAGGACTAGTGGTTTGAACTTTTTCATCCTTGTCTTGATTAAGTACACCGATCATATAGCAATCTACACAAGTAAATGGTTATGATTCTTTTCTTTTCTTTTTGAGATGATCGTATAATTTCATTAATGAAAAGTATAATCAAACAGAAGACACTTTACAATAGGGCCAAAAAAAAAAAAGGCCAAAAACCAGCCTTCAACTAGACTACAAACATCACCGCACACCCTTAGTGCGATGGTCACTCCACAAGTATAAGTGCTTGTGGAGTGTGGGGGGTAAGGGCCGGGGTTCAAGTTTCCAAAAGAGAGCTGTACACACATATACACTTAGATTAGTCTAGAATAGAATTCTATCTTGTATAAAAAAAAATTAAAAAAAAAAAAAAAAACTAGACTACAAACAATTCTACAAAGACTAGCTAAAGCAAACTTAAAATAAGATCTTTGTGTTCATTTAGGATCGGTAGAATCATATGATTCCGACGATCCCAAACGACATTTGTTTCTTGTAATCTTCTTTAACTTGACAGAAGGCTCAATTGGATCTAAATAAAAAATAAAATCTCAATAGACTATGTTTTTCCACTCTAATATAGAGAGAGTGTCAGTTGGACCTAAATAAAAAATATTCCAATAGAGTGTCATGTTTTGAGGTTTTTGGCCTCTTTAAAATAATGCTTACAAATGGATATAGTAATGTATGGTAATTATATCAATGAATATATAATTTATGTGATTATTTAACATACTAAGGTGTCACTACAAGAAAAACGGGCTACTGCGGCGGGTCAGAACCGCCGCTAAAGCCCAAAAAAGCGCCGCTAAAGGTACATTCGACCTATAGCGGCGGGTGCTATTGCGGCGGGCCGTCCCGTCAGTGTTGCAGTGCCGCTATAGGTCAATTGCGGCGGTCGCAAAAAGCGCCGCTATAGATGTACCTTTTAGCGGCGGGTGAATGTTTATTGCGGCGGGCACAAAACCGCCACTATACGAGTTCAGAATTCGTGGCATTGACTTTTAGCGGCGGGGTCATGCCCGCCGCTATTGGTGTCTACATTTAGCGGCGGGAAGACAGCGCCGCTATAGGGAATCATTTAAAACATAAAATGTGCACCTTTAGCGGCGGTTTTTGGAACCGCCGCTATAGGTCCTTTTTTTTTTTAAAAAAAAAAAACTACATTTTCTCTTACAAAAAAATTGTCTCAAAACTAACATTATATTAATATAAAAATATATTATTAAATACATAGCATTATCTATAACCATCATCATAAAATTAACAAAATAAATGATGCGGTCATTTGTTCGCCATCACACAGTGCCTTCAATCCACAAGGTAGTCGGATTCAATAAAATCATAATTTAAAAAAAGATCCTCATTTTGTTCCTTAAGCATTCTCATGGACATCCACACAACCAAGAGTAATATTTTGATAAATATCATTAAGCAACCAACACATATTTAAGTGTTTGCCAATGATACATGGCACTCAATGCTTGTTATAAAACCACATTAACAACTATGTTGAACTTATGATACCTCATCAACATGGCACAACAATTCTTGCAGCAAATTAATATTCACATTAAATTGAAGAAACCAGTGATTCCAAACTCACATTTTGCATATAGGCAGTCCATCATTCCCTTCTCCAAGTCCAACTACATAACAATGAAAGAAATTGCATAAGTTAGGATTATAATGCAAAGTTACCAAGTCAAAATACATAAAGTTATTATTTTTATCCATGCTTCGAGAACATATCCTTCAATCCATTAATGGGAAGTGAATAAGCTCTAGAATTGAATAAGGATTTCTATCTCATTCTTAGATTTTTTTTTTTTTTTTTTCCTTCTCAGTTGGTAATTACACACATTCAGTAAGTCATGCACAATAAAAATTTCTCTCAAACTATGCATTTTTTTGAACCAAACCCATTTAAAATAAAATGGAATAAAACTACTAATCACTCACTTTATTCTGGATAGAGAAATTGATAAAATTGGTATCTACCAAAACCTGATATGGTAGTCCCATCGAGGTGTTGTAATTGAAGAAAAGTGCCGATGAAACCTTCGGCCTATATCACACAAAATTAAACACGTTACAACACAATATAAACCCTTACAAATCCCAAAGCTCCTATACCCAAAATTTAACACCAAAACATTTTGAAGTCTTGGTCAAGTGTAGTAGACACTAGACACTCACACATAATTCATAAAAAGTAGTGGCAGTAAGGGCTTTTATTTTAATTCACAAAACTTGAATAGATTTTCTCTCTCTCTCTCTCATTGGAAATCATTGTATAGCGACTCTCAAAAAGATTATGACTATTGAGTAAAAAAGTAAGCAACAATGGCTTTCGACTTTATGTTTGCAAATGTCAAAAAGATGCAATTTCCCAAAAGGAAGTTCTTTAAGAGACAGCATTCAAAGTTTCATACAATCCCTTTTCAACGACCACGAAACGTGACAATAAAGGATTTACCATTACCCATCCCATATCAAGTAATAAATACTTAAGATATTGATTTATTCACTCAAAAGTCAAGACAATGTACATATTAAAAATAACATAAAAATTAAAGAAAAATTTACACATTCACTTCAGTAAAATTTTGATACATGAACCATATTGTTTTGAAAATCAAAATGCACAAGATTGAAAATAATGATAAAGTCATTGAAGACCGCAGCTAGCACAGTAGTTTTGAGAGACAGAAAGAGATGTGTAGCTTATGTCAAAGACTCAAAGGTAGAAGATAAGTGCGTGTGAGAAAGAGAAGTGGTCATACGTGTTCCCTATGGCCCTAGAGACCTAGGACCTACCTCATTCGCCAATCTTTTCTAATCAACTATTTTGTCTTTGTATTTATCTGAAAGCTTCTCTTCCAAACCTGTGCTCCTGTGAGACAAGCAAGATTAAAGGGAAAGTAACTAATAAAAAAGAAGGTACAATTACAAACACTAAATCCAGAACTGATTTCACAAACTGAATGTGATAATTGATGTTCACATTATTGTACGACACAAGCTCAAATCTAGGGGAAAAAGTTTACCATTCCCAAGATAGATGATCTTTCTCTTACCCTCCGCAGGCTCAGTTTGGATTCTTTCAATTATTAGCCCCTAGTGCCACACAAAACCCAATTAGCCAAAATTCAGAAAAATATAAATTTATAAACTCACAAACATAGACAACCACATAGTCAATGGCTAGAGAAATTTTTACATCAATATACTATACGTGGGACAAAGAAAACTAAAACCTGTTCCAATACATACTCTATAAAAAAATTATATTATTCTACTTTTGTTACAATCAAGAATGAAAGGGAATAATAAGGTGGGTCATTGGTCACACATTTGGACAAAAGAAAAATGTTTGTTTATATTATGTGGAACTGTAAATTCAACAAGGTGGGTTCCCTAGCTTTTATTGTTAGTTTAGATTATTAGAATTTTCAGTCTCATACTGGCTTCTTTGTTCACACCTGTTTTACACTGTTTCAAGTCTGCTCCAAAACAATTTTATCAACAACAAAAAATTTGGCACAATTCTGAACAGGTGAAAAAACAAGTCTAAATCACTAACAATGGCTCCTCTACTTACAAATTATGGTTCAAGCGACTAATAAACCGATTTCATGGACAATGAAAATACGGTAATCATTAAGTTAATATTGAATTGCCATTGTAAACTAAGTTAATATTAAAATCGATATGTTGAAAGTAAAAATATTATTAAAATTCGTACATGTGTCAATATATGAATGAAACAAACCATCAAATTAATATCAGCATTTAACAAAATAAGATGTATATGTAGATTAATTACAGGCGTTGCATGTCCTATTGTTTTTGTTTTGTCTTAATTACTTAATTGTGCATCAGAGAAATGAGTACCTTGAAGGAAGGTGATGTTGAGGTCACGGAGTGGGATCATGAGGACGGTGCGGGAGAGATCGGGGTCGAGAGGGAAGTGGAGGGAGCCGGCGTGGTGGTTGAGCTTGGCGAGGCGAGATCCGAAGGGGCCGCCGGAGATGTCGTACAGGATGAGGCGGTAAACGTCGACGACGGTGTCGGCGTCGCAGAGCTCGACGCAGGTCACGAGGAAGAAGACAAGCGCGATCATCGAGCACACCGAGTCCAGCATTTATCGCTCACGAGCTTTGATGGCGGCCACGTAGCCACCAGGGCCACCGCCGATGACGACGACGTCGTTTTCCGCTCCCAATCCTCTAGATCTACCGGTTTCACGGTCGTTGATGATCTAAAAACAACAAAAACCACAACAACAAAGAGAAAACACACCAGATCTAGTCAGATCCACATCCAAAAATCATCAAACTAAGCAAAAAAAAAACTAACAAAACCGATCGATCTTCGCTTTTTTTTGAAACAAAGCTGAAGATGAACGTACCGATTTGTGTGAGTAATAAAAGAATCAGTTTATAGTAACAGAGAAACAAAGCAGAACAGATCAGGTCAGGATTTTTTTTTTATTTGGATCGGCGGCAAGGATGAGGCAATTGGATCTAAGCGTCTGTGTAGAGAAGAAAAGAAAAGAATTGAGGGTGAGAGTGTGAGGCGGCTGAAGTGAAATGTAGAGAGTAGGGTTTTTTTTTTTTATGTTTTAAGTTGATATATAAAACGACGTAGTTTTGTAGGAGAGAAAAAAATAAGATATTAAAATGATTTTAGCAGGGTTCGAACCTGGGCCAACTATAGTCACACCCATTCGGTTTGATAGAAACCGAATAAAAAAGTTTCATTTACCACTAGACTAGTGGTCCACTTTGACAAATATTTTGTACATACATATATATATATATATATAATAAATATCATTCGGTTTGATAGAAACTTAAAAAATGAAAAAAAGGGACTGTTCAGAAGGTTTGAACCCGTGACATCAAGTTGAAACACACACGTGCTTAACACTAAGGCACCATACATTTATGAGATAAACTTTAACAACAATAATAATAATAACAATAACAATAATGACAATAATAATAATAATAACGTTTTTTAATAATAATAATAACAATAAAAATAACAATAATGACAATAATAATAATAATAACATTTTTTAATAATAATAATAACAATAATGACAATAATAATAATAACATTTTTTAATAATAACAATAATAATAATAATAATAACATTTTTTAAATGTACTTTACCTATAAAAATAATAATAATAGGGGTTTTTGGTCTTTTTATTAGTCATCGAGGGTATTTTGGTATTTTTTCAGGCATGGGGTATTTTGGTCATTTTTAGGTTTTGGGAGTGTTTCGGTTGTTATAAATTACTAATTAATACTTCCAATTATGTAAATATATTTTAATACTACAAATTAATGAGTATAATTTAATAATTAATAAGAGTTAATATAATACTTCAAATTAATAAAATATAATTTAACACTGCAAATTAATTAAATGAAATATATTACTTAATAATTGATTGATGACATGACTATTAATTTTTGATCACCTTGAAATTTTGTATGCATGAAAAATATATGAAAATAATGTAATCTAACGATAAATTTGTCAAAATTCATATCGAATTAAGAAATATATCATTGGGTTCTAATTACACTTAATGTAACTCTAAAAAATGTTACACCAATCAATAACTTATTGTTGAATTCAAATTTTGAAAATCCAACCGTTGGATCACATTTTCTATATGTTCTTAACGTGCATGCCAATTTTCATACCAATCGGATGTAATTTACTTTTTAATCTTTTAACTCTTTCTATGCATTATTTTAAACTACAAAAACTTGAATTTAAACAATTGATTGATGACATGGCTATTAATCTTTGATCACCTTGAAATTTTTTAAGCATGAAAAATATACGAAGATAATGTAATCTAACGGTGGATTTGTCAAAATTCACATCGAATTAAGAAATATAGGGTTGGGTTCAATTTACACTTGATGTAACTCTAAAAAATGTCACACCAACCAATAACTTATTGTTGAATTCATATTTTGAAAATCCAACCGTTAGATCACATTTTCTATATGTTTTTAACATGCATGCCAATTTTCTTGACAATCGGACGAAATTTACCCTTTGATCTTTAAACTCATCTTTTATACGTTATTTTAAACTATCAAAATTTGAATTTAAACAATTGATTGAAGACATGCCTATTAATCTTTGATCACCTTGAAATTTTGTAAGCAAGAAAAATATATGAAGATAATGTAATCTAACGGTAAATTTGTTAAAATTCACATCGAATTAAGAAATATAGGGTTGGGTTTATGTTACACTTGATGTAACTCAAAAAAATGTCACAACAACCAATAACTTATTGTTGAATTCATATTTTGAAAATCCAACCGTTGGATCACATTTTCTATATGTTTTTAACATGCATGCCAATTTTCTTGACAATCGGATGTAATTTACCCTTTGATCTTTAAACTCATCTTTTATGCGTCATTTTAAACTACGAAAACTTGAATTTAAACAATTGATTGATGGCATAGCTATTAATCTTTGATCACCGTGAAATTTTTTAAGCATGAAAAATATATGAAGATAATGTAATCCAACGGTAGATTTGTCAAAATTCACATCAAATTAAGAAATATAGGGTTGGGTTCAAGATACACTTGATGTAACTCTAAAAAATGTCACACGAACCAATAACTTATTGTTGAATTTATATTTTGAAAATCCAACCGTTCGATCTCATTTTCTATTTGCTCTTAACATGCATGTCAATTTTCTTGCCAGTCAGATGTAATTTACTATTTGATCTTTAAACTCATCTTTCATGCCTTATTTTAAACTACGAAAACTTGAATTTAAACAATTGATTGATGACATAGCTATTAATCTTTGATCACCGTGAAATTTTTTAGGCATGAAAAATATATGAAGATAATGTAATCCAACGGTAGATTTGTCAAAATTCACATCAAATTAAGAAATATAAGGTTGGGTTCAAGTTACACTTGATGTAAGTCAAAAAAATGTTACACCAACCAATAACTTATTGTTGAATTCATATTTTGAAAATCCAACCGTTGGATCACATTTTCTATATGTTTTTAACATGCATGCCAATTTTCTTGACAATCGGATGTAATTTACCCTTTGATCTTTAAACTCATTTTTTATGCATCATTTTAAACTACGAAAACTTGAATTAAAACAATTGATTGATGACATGGCTATTAATCTTTGATCACCTTGAAATTTTTTAAGCATGAAAAATATATGAAAATAATGTAATCCAACAGTAGATTTGTCAAAATTCACATCCAATTAAGAAATATGGGGTTGGGTTGAAGTTACACTTAATGTAACTCTAAAAAATGTCACACGAACCAATAACTTATTGTTGAATTCATATTTTGAAAATCCAACCGTTGGATCACATTTTCTATTTGCTCTTAACATGCATGTCAATTTTCTTGCCAATCGGATGTAATTTACCCTTTGATCTTTAAACTCATCTTTTATGCCTTATTTTAAACTACGAAAACTTGAATTAAAACAATTGATTGATGACATGGCTATTAATCTTTGATCACCATGAAATTTTTTAAGCATGAAAAATGTATGAAGATAATGTAATTCAACAGTAGATTTGTGAAAATTCACATCCAATTAAGAAATATGGGGTTGGGTTGAAGTTACACTTGATGTAACTCTAAAAAATGTCACACGAACCAATAACTTATTGTTGAATTCATATTTTGAAAATCCAACCATTGGATCACATTTTCTATTTGCTCTTAACATGCATGTCAATTTTCTTGCCAATCGGATGTAATTTACCCTTTGATCTTTAAACTCATCTTTTATACCTTATTTTAAACTATGAAAACTTGAATTAAAACAATTGATTGATGACATGGCTATTAATCTTTGATCACCATGAAATTTTATAAGCATGAAAAATATATGAAGATAATGTAATCCAACGGTAGATTTGTCAAAATTCACATCAAATTAAGAAATATAGGGTTGGGTTCAAGATACACTTGATGTAACTCTAAAAAATGTCACACGAACCAATAACTTATTGTTGAATTCATATTTTGAAAATCCAACCATTCGATCTCATTTTCTATTTGCTCTTAACATGCATGTCAATTTTCTTGTCAGTCGGATGTAATTTACCCTTTGATCTTTAAACTCATCTTTCATGCCTTATTTTAAACTACGAAAACTTGAATTTAAACAATTGATTGATGGCATAGCTATTAATCTTTGATCACCGTGAAATTTTTTAAGCATGAAAAATATATGAAGATAATGTAATCCAACGGTAGATTTGTCAAAATTCACATCAAATTAAGAAATATAGGGTTGGGTTCAAGATACACTTGATGTAACTCTAAAAAATGTCACACGAACCAATAACTTATTGTTGAATTCATATTTTGAAAATCTAACCGTTGGATCACGTTTTCTATTTGCTCTTAACATGTATACCAATTTTCATGCCAATCGGATGTAATTTACCATTTGATCTTTAAACTCATCTTTTATGCGTTATTTTAAATTACGAAAACTTGAATTTAAACAATTGATTGATGACATGACTATTAATTTTTGATCACCTTGAAATTTTGTATGCATGAAAAATATATGAAGATAATGTAATCTAACGGTACATTTGTCAAAATTCACATCGAATTAAGAAATATATCGTGGAGTTCTAGTTACACTTGATGTAACTCTAAAAAATGTTACACCAACTAATAACTTATTGTTGAATTTAAATTTTGAAAATCCAACCGTTGAATCATATTTTCTATATGTTCTTAACATGCATGTCAATTTTCATGTCAATCGGGTGTCATTTACTATTTGATCTTTAAATGGGAAGACGAAAAAATAAAGGGAAATTTAAATGTCTATTGCGGCGGTCCAACCCGCCGCAAAAAGGAGTACATATTGCGGCGGGTCATTGAACCGCCACTATATCTAAGATTAATGCCACTAAAACAGGTCTGTTGCGGCGGGTCATTCGCCCGCCGCTATAGTCTGCCGTAACATACTTGAGCTATTGCGGCGGTTCATTGGCCCGCCGCTATACCTATGTTGAGTGCCGCTAAAACAGGTTTATTGCGGCGGGTCATCAGCCCGCCGCTGTAGTACGCCGCAAAATACTATAGCTATTGCGGCGGGCATATGGAACGCCGCAATAGATCTCATATATAGCGGCGGGCCAAAAAAGCGCCGCAATAGGCGACATATAGCGGCGGTTTTTGCACCCGCCGCAATAGGCCCGCCGCAATTGCTCAGTTTTCTTGTAGTGTGTATTTTTTGTTTTTTTCTCAAATAATGTAGGATCTTAGGATCCACGATCTGATCCTACGATCCACAATCCCATCTACCTCCCACGATTTTATGTAGGATCCCGATTTTGATAACCTTGATCACACCTATACTTAGCCAAAAAAAAAAAAACCTAAAGTGATCCTCACACTTTTTTTTTACGGTGAATTTTTGTTGATAATTTAAATCATTTGATAGGTTAAGAATCTCTTATATAGTAAAGTAAATAACTGAAAAAAAAAAAATAAACTCAGTGTTTCATTTGATTAGAAAAAATAATTCATCATACACATGTCATATTATTAACAGATTTAATACAAAATAATAAGGTAGATCAGATTTTTTTTTTTTTTTTTTTAGAAGGAGAGGTAGATCAGATTTAATTGAATAAAATGTGAAAACTATTTATCATTGAGATTTACAAATTCATTTTCACAATGTAGATCTATAAATAATATGATTAAGAGAGAGAGATAATGGTGTGTGCTCCATCCACTTTGAAGAATTCACATCTTATCGTAGTTTCTCCTATCTTTTTTCATGATTTTACATCTATTTAAATGCATGCCTATGTGTTTGATTAGCACATGTTGCTATCAACTCAATTATATGAGTCAACTTTTTCCCACTTCGGTGGATCTCTAACCCAAGTTTTACGATGGAACGCTCTCGCTCACGCTCCTTGGAAGAGGAAAACAAACTAGCCTGCAGCACCAAAAAAGTGAAAGATTCACACCATGCATCAGATGAAAGAAGATCTTCATGGGGTGGGGAACCCAGCCACCCACCCAAGCTTTCTTTCAAGGACAAGTTGGTTGGGGAAATACTGGGAGCTTACTCTCAAGCATTCATTTTTACGGATCAAATGGAGGTGGATTCAGACTCGGATAAAAAGCTTGAGGAGATCAGGGATGGATTTGCGTCAGTGTGTTTGTCGAAGGAAACTAAACAACGCATTTGAGCTCCATGGACAAATGCGATTATCGTAAAGGTTTTTGGCAAAAATGTAGGATACAACTATCTCCATTCTAAGCTGCTAGACCTATGGAAACCGAATGGGAGGGTGGACATGGTGGATCTTGGTAGAGATTTTTTCCTGCTAAGATTCTCAGTTGATGAGGATCTTGAAATGGTGCTTAAGAAAGGTCCTTGGTTTGTTGGGGGCCATTTCTTATCCATCCGAAAATGGTAAGCGAACTTCAAGCCCTCAGAAGCGCTAGTTTCTTCAGTGGCGGTGTGGGTCAGGTTGAATGAATTGCCTATAGAGTATTATGAGGCCACAATGCTTACGCAGATTGGGCAGGCATTAGGGATGGTTTTAAGGGTGGATACACATACTGCCTTGTAAGCCAGAGGACAATATGCGCGCTTATGCGTTCAAGTGGAAATGAGCAAGCCGTTGGTCACCAATGTGTAAATAGGACGGCAGTGTCAGCCTGTTGTTTATGAAGGTGTGAACCAACTATGTTTTAACTGTGGTCGCATAGGCCATCGACGGGAGTTCTGTTCGTTCACCATCAAGCCGTTCTTATCGACAAGTCCACATGATGCCTCTGCTGCCGATAGTGATGACAGAGGGAATCAAGCACCAACATCTCCTATGGCATAACCCGAGGCTACACCCGAAAATCAAGATACCTCGAAGGAGGAGTCCAACGATGCTGCTTTCGACCCTTGGGTGGTAGTTTCACGGAAAAGGAAAGATTCCAGATTGGGTAATAAAAGTCACAACAACTATGTAGTGGCTTTGAGGCCTGTTTCAGGTCACGAGAATTCTAAAGAGACGTTGGGAAGCAGGAGTTTAAATAATGAAGATGGGCTAAGTCGCATGAGTAAGGATGAAGGTAAAAGAAAAGCCCAATGTGAATTGGGCCTGAATATGGTATCCAAGGAGCAAGTGAATGTTAAGGAGGCTTTAAGCACGGGCTTAGGATGTGATGGGCTTGGGAATCAAGGCCGGTTTAGTCATGGCTCAACTAAAGGTAAGCCCAATTCCAATTCAGTAAAGGGCAAAAAAGAATTTGCAAGGAGTAGGGCTCTCCACTTTAACTCCCTTCAATCTGGCCGCATAAAGGAGGTCAACAACAGCAGCACCGAGTGGACTTTAAGTATCTCCTCGATCCAGGCTAATCAAAATGGTGGGTTCAAGTTTGGAGTTTATGTAGGGAGGGAGACGAGTGAGCAACATGGGCAGCGGGTTTGTGGAGAACCCGAGAGTGACTACGGTGGAGTTGGAAGCTCACCACACTCACACCATGATTCGGTTTAGGCTGAATTTCCAATGGGTATGGAAGATCACTGAACCAGCCTAGAGAAGAATGGCAAACATGAGGTTGAACGTGAGAAGGATGAGGGTGTTCAGCATCCAACAAATAATCCTTGAGAAATGGGTGGGTGTGCTGTTGCATTGTGCATTATCAAGGTCAGGCAAAGGCCTGACGACGAAGATGGTATAGTGGATCGTCTGGATTTTGATGGAGGAAGCGGGTTTGGTCCGTCCATTTGATGTTCGTCTGACTCCTCTAAATTGTTTAATGATGAGTATTATAGTTTGGAATTGCAGAGAAGCTGTAAAGCCCCCTTTTCAAAATCATGTTAGGGAGCTGGTTTATAATCACGATCCGGCTATTATGGTTGTTATGGAAACCTGAATTGGTGGTGATAGAGCTAGGGATATCTCGGATAGGTTGCCATTTGATGGGGCCATCCATTCAGACACAATTGAATTTGTTGGTGGAATATGGCTTCTCTTAAACTCAGATAAGGGGCAGATTACTCAATTAATTGTGTCAGAGCGGGAGGTTCACGTTTTGGTGAAGGTAACCTCATCTTCCTTTGAATTTATTTTTTCAGCTATTTATGCTAGTCCTAGATTTCATGAAAGATGCATTTTGTGGAACTATCTCAAAAATGTTGCTGATTTGCATGAGAAACCTTGGATAATATCTAGAGATTTTAATGAAGTTCTTGCTAATGGGGACAAGTTTGGGGGTAGAGCTGTTAACTCAAACAGGTCTTTACTATTTAAAGATTGTCTTGACTATTTCAACATGATAGATATGGGGTTCAATGGGCCTCGATTCACTTGGACGAACAGACGTAATATAAATGCTCTAGTCCAAGAAAGAATTAATCGTTTCTTTGCCAACCCAAGCTAGTGTGCTGCCCACCCCGATGCAAGGGTAACTCATCTCACAAGGTGTGTATCCGATCATTGCCCGATGCTTCTCGAACCCAACTCGAGTAATGGAGTTTGCCTTCCCAGGCCTTTTAGATTCTAGAGTTTTTGGTTGTCGGACTTATCTTTTCTTGGGATTGTTTCGGAAGCCTGGGGTTTTTCTCGACCTCTCCAAATGGCTATTGATTGTTTTTCCAAGAAGGCTTCGAATTGGAATAAACACCATTTTGGAAACATTTTTGGGAGGAAGAAGAGAGTTTTAGCCTGGCTGAATGGGATCCAGAAAGCTTTGGCAGAAAATCCTTCTCATTTTTTGGTTGAAATGGAGAAATCCTTGCACAAAGAGTTAAATGATATTCTCTATTAGGAAAAAGAGTTGTGGGTGCAAAAGTCTTGCATTAATCGGCTGATTGAGGGTGATAGAAACACTGCGTTTCACCATATGTCTACCATTGTAAGGAGAAGACGTAATCGTATTTCACGTATAAAGAATGATATGGGAGAATGGATCACTAGTGAGCGTGGGGCTATGTCTTTCATTAGAGAAGGGTTTAGCAAATTGTTTTCGACTACCCTTGATTGCTCTCCTTTACATATCCGCCAACCCTCCAAGTGGCAAGCGATTTTGTCGGAAGAGGATAAGGGCAGCCTGAATTTGTCGGTGTTAAAGTGGATCTTGAAAAGGCTTATGACAAAATTGAATGGAGTTTCATTCGGGAAGTGTTGATTAATGCAAATTTACCCCACAATTTGGTAAACCTCATCATGAGTTATGTGTCTTCTATCTCCACTTCTATTCTCTTTAATGGTGGAAATGTTGAGCCTATTTTCCCCTCGCGTGGAATTAGGCAAGGTGATCCATTATCACCTTATCTCTTCACTTTTTGTATGGAAGTTCTTGGGCATCTCATTGAAGATAAGTGTAGTGAGAAGAGTTGGGTGCTTGTCAAAAGCTCTCAAAGTGGGAAGGTTTTTTCTCACTTGTTCTTCGCGGATGATTTGGTCCTCTTTGTGAAGGCGAATAATGTAAATTGCTCTATAATAAGGGATGTGCTTGATGACTTTTGTGCTAGGTCGGGTCAATCCATCAGTGAGAGTAAGTCTCGAGTTTATTTTTCCCCAAATGTAGATGTGGATACAAGAGAATCCTTGTGTGATATTTTGGGATTTAAGTCAACTCCAAATCTTGGAAAGTACCTTGGTTTTCCCTTGAAGCATCGGGGAGGGAACAATCAAGATCTAAACTTCATTTTGGATAGGGTCAAGCAGAAGTTGGCAGGGTGAAAAGCTAATTTATTATCCCTTGCAAGTAGAACGGTGCTCATTCAAGCCCCCACATCTACTATTCCTGCCTATGTCATGCCATGCACGGCTTTACCCAAGAAGTAGTTTGATGATATTGATAGAGTTAATCATAATTTCCTTTAGGGATCTTCGGATTCTTCAAAAAGAACGCATTGGGTGGGTTGGCACAAAGTGACCAAAGCTAAAGATCAAGGGGATCTTGGAATTCAATCGGCAAGGGGAAGGAATCAAGCTCTTCTTGCTAAGCTTAATTGGAGATTTCGGGCGAAGAAGGATGCTTTGTGGGCAAAGGTTTTGAGAAGCAAGTATTGCAATAGTCGTTGGTTGCATGCTAGAGCTAAGGACAAGCTTCCTTGCTCTAGAGTTTGGAAAGCAATTCAAAAAGGTAGTGAGGTTTTCCATAAAGGCATTCGGTGGATTCCAGGGCGAAATAGTAGTTTGAGCATTTGGCATGACAAATGGTTTGCAATGGCCCCTTTAAGAACTTTAATCCAAGGTCCACTCCTTGAAGAAGAAGAGAGTCTCCAAGTTAAAGAGGTTTTTGGTCCTCATGGGTGGGATTGGTCAAAATTTTCTGTCCAAGTTCTAAATAATATTCTTATGGAAATTAATGCCATGCCTTATTCTTTGGGAGCTTCTATTAAGGAAGATAGGTTGATTTGGAATGGTGATGAGCACGGGGAATTTGCGCTTAAATCAGCCTATTCATTAGCCACTAGATGCAGCGAGGAGGAAGAGGAGTTCATGGGGTTTTGGGTTTGGAAGGTGGATTCTTTACTGCGTATTAAATCTTTCATGTGGCAATGCTTGCATAATAGCATTGGTGTGGGAGATTGCCTTGTTAAAAGGCACCTTAGTGAGCTGGATAAGTGCCCCGTCTGTCTAAGGGAAGTTGAGACTATTATTCATAGACTTAGGGACTGTGAGATGGCAAAAACAACTTAGACCAGCCTAGGTGTTAGGCCAAACAACAGCTTCTTTGAGGATAGCCTCCACATTTGGCTTGAGAAGAATTGCAAAGTTGATAGGTGTAGAGTGTCCAATCAGCCACCTTGGAGAATTCTCTTTCCTTTTGTCATTTAGTTGTTGTGGAAAAAAATGAATAACGTTATGTTCAGAGGCCAAAACTTTCAGCTTGGTGTTCACAGTGAAGCTGTGTTCCAGGCGCTTAAGTTTTTGCATTGTGTTTTGAATCCTAAAATATCGGGTTGCAGAAGGTTGATTCGGATTAGATGGGAGAAGCCTTCACCTGGTTGGGTTCGCTTAAAAATAGACGGATTAGCCTTAGGAAATCCAGGTAGAGCTGGTTGCGGTGGCATCATTCGGAATGATTGTGGAGATTGGCTTGGAGGTTTCTCTAGATGCATTGGAGTCACCACAAGCTTTATAGCTGAGCTTTGGGCTCTCCGCGATGGCCTTAACCTTTGTCATAACATGAATCTTCAAGTTGTTGATATTCAAATAAATGCAAAAGCTGCGGTTGATGTAATTAGCAATCCTTCTTTTTCTAACCAAATTTTTATGCCTATTGTTGATGACTGTAGACAGCTGATAGCCCAACTTGGCCAAGTCCGGATTGGGCATTGCTATCGTGAGGCTAATTCTTGTGCTGATTTCTTAGCTAGGAAAGGGGCGCTCCAAGATTGTTGTTCTAGTGTGTATTAGGATCCTCCTGTGGACCTGCTAGATTTTATTAGTGCAGATAAGGAGGGTGTGTTTTGTAACAGGGCTATCCCTAATCTTGCTGTTTGCCTTTAGTTTATGTTAATGCAAATTCTAGTTTACCAAAAAAAAAATTTATATGAGTCATTTCTTTTTTCCATTTGGTAAGTACACTCCATGTGAGTCACCTTATTTTCAATGGTGAAGGCATAATAATCATATGCATTTTTTAAAAGTTCTAGGGTATATATAGAATGGTATGTCAAAAAAGTTTCAAACATTTTTTGTAATTATACCCATTTACAAAATTTTGAAGGGGTTAATTATGAGAGTGCATAACTCAGTGTAACTTTTCTTAGAATTGATACACATATTAAATAAATAAATGAACACTAATTGTGGAAGCAAGAATTTAGACCGAGCTTAATAACTTGCCTAAGAACACAATTAATTTAGATTATGAGCTTATAACAATCTGCAATGGGAAGTTTGAACAAAAATCCAGAATTTATCTCACTCTTACACCAGTATGTAAAAAAAGGAAAACTCTTATTCATAACATCCTTTTCTCTTACAATTTTCACTCCTAATGTTTCACACCTATATTTTCTGTGTCCCTCCCCCCCCCCCCCCCCCTTTTTTCTCTCTCTTCCTTTATATGAGTCATCTTCTTTTTTATGTTTTGTCATTGTCCACGTGGATAACTTCTGGTCTCATTAGGCTCTTCTTTCTTGATTTTTCATCATGAATGGAGCTTTCTAGGGCTTCTTCTTATTGTTCAGGTGTCCACCTAGATAATTTTTGATCTTATTGGGCTTTCCTTTTTTGCTTATTCATCATGGATAGAGACTTTTGGGGTCTTTTTTTTTATTGTTTAGGATTGTCCCTCTGCATTAAATGCGGTGATGTTAGGCAGGTGACCTTCATTTAATGCAAGGGTTGTTGTGAAATTATTTGAAAATCTTAGACAACTTCCTCAGTGAAGTTGATCTCCCCTGGTACTTACCTCTACCTTGGAACTAGGCTAAGACTTACCTTGATAGTTCAGACACTATCCCGAAACTAGGCTAAAACTTACCTTGGTAGTTCGGACACTAGCTCGAAACTAGGCTAGGACTTACCTTGGTAGTTCAGACACTACCTTAGAAGTATGCTAGGAAGGAGACTGACCTTGATCAATAGTCTAAGGTTCTGTATCTATTGTTAGAATGGGCCAATCCATGTTGGATTTGTTTCCTGTGTTTAGGCCACTGCTTGAAATGGGCTCAATATTTATCCTATTATAATAAAGCCCAATGTTTACCCAACTACAATAATTTTTTTTTAAATGCAATCCAAAAATCTTTAGTGTTTATTTTATTTTTAGATAAATAGATAGTTGAGGGTGGGGGAATTAGGATCCTAGATGTTTTCTTTAAAAACACCAAAAAGTGTCAGTTAATTAAAGTACAAGACTCTTAACTAAAGATGACAACGATCCCCTTAACATTTATAATGTGAAAATTAATTTTGATGAATTTTTTTTTTTTGTAAAGATCTCTCTCAAAAAAATTATTTTTTTAAAAAAAGTGTTGAAAGATTATATATATATATATATATATATATATATATATATATATATATATATATATATATATATTTGTATAGATTTAATGTTACACAAGAGGTAGCTCTTGTTGGTATTGAATTTTAATTATTTTTTCTTTTTGAGTTGTTAGATGTTGGTTAGTATTTGTATTTGTACTACTTAAAACAATAGGTATACGAATGTTGGTGCAGGAGAGTAAGGGATAAAAGGAAGAGTAGTTCTAGTATCACATAAATTGCAACAATTTTTGCCATAACTATCTTACGTGTTAGACTGTAACTGACTATTTATCTCTTTCACGTAAATCTACTACTTTTTCTCCACTATTTACAGTCAGCCTTTTAAACAGTTGTGATACAAGTTGTGTTATTTTAAACATGACTATGATTAAGCTTTGGGTAAAGTAGTCTCATATTTACAAGTTTATTCACAAATATATTATTATATTTGAGTTTGACTCTTTTAATAATCAAACTATAACTTATGAAAACTATTCATAAACAGTTGGTAATCTTACAGCCCTAATTATTTGTCTCAGATAATATATTATGGATGTTTTAGTTTTAGCCCCAAATTTGAATTTTTTTTTATTTTTTAATTCGAAAAATAAGAGGTGGAGACCATTTGAGTCATTTACGTATCTTTTGGAAATATCAAGAAAAATACAATTGAACTAAATATTCTTGACAAATGTGAAGATTAATTATTGAGCCTAAATAAATCCGCAGATCATTTTTTAAGTGGAGACCACTTGCTATGTTTTTAACAACTCATTTTAGTTTACGAATCATTTAACTCAATTTAAGTCCAAGTCTACATCCCAGCTTTGTGGATCATAACTTGGAGTTTTTTCATGGATAAGACTTCGGTTCAGCTAGCGCATTCATACACGGGCCTAAGCTTAACTCTTTTTTCTTGTGAGTAGGTTGGCTCCAATTTTTTTTCCTCCTTTCCTGTGTAACGAAAGGTATACATCCGTACACAAATTGAAAGGAAAATTACACTTTACTACTTTAAACTATACACCAGATTACACTTTGCACTTTAAACTATGACACTTGTTACATTTTGTACCTTAATATTAGTTTTACTGTTAAATTAGGTGTTAGATTAGGCAGAAATTAAGAGCACATGAAAATGATTTTTCCAAAACATCATTTTCACTTATAAAGACCAAAACATCATTTTCACTTATAAATAAAATTACTTACATACAAGCAGGAACAATTCAAAGAAAAAAAAAAATCAGATTTGCAGCGGCCTTTATCATCCCTGTTTTTCCACTATTTATTCTCCTCTGTTACAGAAAATTTCATAATCATTCTTTATGTGTTGGACCTAATCTGCCGAAGGTTATAAATTTTTTCTTGTTATACTGCTGGAATATCGATCCAACCAACAAGGAACCATCATTCAATCATTTTTTGTGCTATTTTTTTTTATAAAAAAAAATAGTTGTTAAATTAGCCTCCTTGAGAAGTAGTAAAAATTTTGAGATTGTTTTATGCAATAACGATTTTTTTTTTTTGAAACATGGTTGCTCCGATGAGTTGTTAAAATGGCCTCCATTAAAATTGATTCAGAGATACGCTATTTTAAATTATGAGTTTTAGGACCAAAAAAAAAAAAAAATGGAATTGATGAGTCGATATTCGAAGAGTCAAGATCAATCATGTAAAAAGAAAAAGAAGAAGAGCTTTTAGGATTGACTGGAGTTCAAAGAAGTGAGGGCAGCAGTGTTATCGAAGGAGTAATTGTCGGTGGTCAAGCCGTGCTTCAAGTAATAGTCGTTGAACGCATGCAACCGTAACCACTATGTCGTTTGCGTCGTATTAGGGCCCACCTTGCTGTATTGAGCTGCAGTCATCGGCGCCGGGCTCACAAGCCCAGTCCAGCGCCGTCTGCAAGGCCGTGTCTTCCGTGTTGTTCTTCGCCACGCACCACAGCTCCTTACCTACGACGCTGGTTTGGGCCTTAGAAACCGATGTGCCGGCGAGGAGTGGGAGTGTGCGTACCATGAAGAGAAAGATCTTAGCGGAAGAGTAAGAAGAAACCAAGAAATCTTTTTTTCCATTTTGCTTTTTTGGGTGACATAGAGAGAGAAAAACAAAGAAGGGAAATGTTTTTAATCGATTGGGAGAAATGGTGTTTTCGTCTTTAAACAATGCGTCACTTAAGCAAAAATCATGTGCAAGTTATGTGTTCTTAATTTTTATCTAACTTAACAGTAAAATTAACATTAAGGTGCAAAGTGTAACAATAGTTATAGTTTAAGGTATAAAGTATGCATTCAAATAGTTTATGGTGCAAAGTGTAATCTAGTGTATAGTTTAAAGTGGTAAAGTGTAATTTTTCCTAAATTAAATGAAGTACTCACAAATTATTCAGTACCAAATTGAATTTAGAAGCCTATTGGTAACGTTGTTTGTATTTTTTTAAAATACATGTGTATGAAAAAATGTACAAAAATACATGTAATATTTTTAAAAAAACTGAAAAGAATGGTTTAAACTAGGGGTGTTCGCGGTGCGGTGCGGTGCGGTTTTTGGTCATTTTTAACACCGCACTTTGCGGTGCGGTTTAGCTAAAACCATAACTGCACCGCACCTTATTTGTGCGGTCACATGTGCGGTGCGGTGTGGTGCGGTGCGGTTTAAAGTTTAGCCAAAATCATAACCGCACCGCATCTCATTTTTGCGGTCACATATGCGGTGCGGTGTATAAAATGCGGTTTGAATGATTTGAAATTGGTATATATTTCAAATTTTTGGCTTTTTCTACCCGACCAAAAACTAATTTTTCCCTTTATTTTGGTCCAAGTTTTAAACTATTGAGCTAGTTTTTCTTTATTTTGGGTTGGCTTTCTTAATCAACACTTGCTAGGGTTATCAAACTTTTTTTTTTTTTTGAAAACTAGGGTTATTAAACTATTAATAATATATTTAATATTAAAAATAATTAAATATATTAATATATAAAGAGGGTGCGGTGCGGTGCACTATTACTTGCGGTGCGGTGCGGTTATGTTATTTTACGGGTGGTTTTGGTGCGGTTTTTATGGTTTGTGCGGTTTATGCGGTTTGGTGAACACCCCTAATTTAAACGACCCTAATAAATGGCCCCTTAGGTGTCAAAAACCACGTAACTTAATTGAAACATGTCTATAAACAAAATGTTTGGAGTCTAACGAGAAATAAGATTAAACTGCATACAATTATCTCAATTAAAAAAAAATAACAGAACAAAACAAAACAAAAGACTTGCATCAAGTTATTAGCCCCCGTTGACACCTGTTCATGTCTTCTTTCCACAAGTCTCATTAATGAGCAAGTCCAAAGTGCACTTGGACGATCCACCTTCCTCCATAGCTTTCTTGGCCATCTCTGCCAGCTCCTTACTCTTCTTCCTCACCTCCTTCCCCTTCTCTCCCTCCATTAACTCTTTCACCATTTTCTCTAACCCCTCCCACTGCACAAACCCTCTCACTGACCCATCACACGTCTCAACCCTCAGTCCCACCTTTATCTCCTTTACAACCATTCTTGCATTCAAAGGTTGGTCTGCCATCATAGGCCATGCAAGGATTGGAACCCCAGCACATATGCTCTCCAACACGGAATTCCATCCACAGTGGCTAATAAACCCTTGCACACTCTCATGCATCAAAATCTCCCTTTGGTCAACCCACTCTCTCACTACAATTCCTCTATCTTTCACTCTCTCTTCAAACCCATCTGAAATCTCTGACTCACACTTTCTTATCACCCACAAGAAATTCACTTTGGATTCTTCCAATCCAGTTGCTATTTCTTTGAGTTGTGCAGGTGAAATCTCTGCCTGAGACCCAAAAGCTACATACAGAACTGAGCTCCCTTGGTCAAGCTTCTTGTCTAGCCACTGAACCCATTTGGGTTTATTGTGGGGTTCAGTTCTACCCTTTGGTGGCTCAGCCAGGCAAAGAGGCCCCACGGACCAGGCCTTGGGTGTACACTCACGGTTCCAATAATCATCAAACAAAGGCTCAAGCTCATAGAAGCTGTTAAATATAATACCATAGCTATTCAATAATGTTGCTATGATTGTTTCCATGGTGAACTCAAATTTCTGACCCTTTAGCTCCCCCTCAGAAATTGGGGGCTCAAAGTCATTTCTAGTAACTTTAATCCATGGAAAAGGAGGCACTGTTATTAACTCGTCATTTGATTCGAGTCCAAAGAGAAGTCTATCAATAGCCACAGCTCTAGACACACAGCAAGAGTAATAGCACATACCATAGAATACAAACCTTGGGATGTTGAACTTGGAAGCAGACTCTAGGGTCCACCAGAGGAACCCATCAGAGACCATGAAGCTGACACGTGGAAGATTCTGGAGTGCTCGTTCGAAGTCGGGCTGCATGAGCTTTGTGGCGTTTGCAAATGAAGGGAACATGGACATTGAGGGCAGTTTGTCTGTGCTCTCAATGCCAGCAGGTAAATCAGTCACGTCGTGAGAGAATGGTAGGTCAAGAATGAAGGCTGTGGTGTCGTTGAGGGACTCAGAGATGAACGGACGATTGGCTGGGGTGGTGAAAATGGTGACGGTGAGGCGGCGCTGGAGGAGTAAGCGTGCAAGGTGGAGGAGTGGGATGGTGTGGCCTTTGGACATAAAGGGAAAGAGAACCACATGGTGTGGTTGTGTATCACCAGAGATAGAACCCATATTCTTTTCCTCCTTCTTCTGTTCCTCTCCTCAGATCTCTCTGTCTCTAACCAGGTTCAATTTAATAGTGTTGAGTGAACAAACATGTTGTTTGGTGGTCCGGTGGAGGATATATATAGAGGATCCTAGTGGAAGGCCACATGCATAGGTTACAAAGTCAGGTATTTGAGTAAATTTAGTGCCCCACATTTTGGGGGCGAGTTGTGGCATTTGTTGGGTAAGAATTCGTCTGGGTTAAAGCCTTGAAACTTGGAAAGATGATACTGTGACTTTGAGTATGTGACAAACAAAATATGGTTAGACTTTTGGGGTTAAGGGATATTACGGCCTCATCAACCGCTACTATGTTTCTAACTTTCTATTGATGTTTACTTTTGGATAAAATTAAAGCTATATTACGCATGCTATATTACAAACACATGAAGAAAAAAAATTTGGATTTCTTTTTTTTATGTGTTTGTAAGAAATAAAGTGTTACACAAATTTATAAACATGATAACTAAATTCGTGACTTTAAATCATAATTTTGTTACGGCTTAAAATTATAAATTCATTTACTTTTTTATGTGAGTAGAAAATACTTCTTCCTTTTTTTTTTCCCTCTTTTTTAACCATTTCTTTCGGTTCCTTTTTCTTTTCTTTTTCCTTGACGTAGACTTCACAAATGTTTTCATTTTCATTATCAATCAATGAAATGAACAACGAATACAATTTTTGTTTTGTTGTACAATAAAAAACATGAAAACACTCCAATCATATTCATACAATGTCTTTTTGTTAGATTTTTTTCCCCCAACGAAAACATTAAACGCTTATTACACAAACTGTAGAATTATATATATCAATATCACTATTAAGGCCCAAGCCTATTCTTGAGCCTACTATTATAGAGTCTTACATTGTTCAAAGCTTGATAACTCATTAGCAATCAATGGTCTCTGTTAGGTTCTAAAGTGTAGAACTTTATGTATTTAGAACTCTAATTTGTATTGTTGGCAAACCATGATCAAAATAATGTGTTTAGAAGTGTTTAAAGCTAGCTCAAAGTTGTATGTCAATGTAAAGTTGGAATCGAGTGTAAAGCAGAAAGCACTGTGGCTTTCGGCCTGGCTCGATCGATCGAAGCTTAGGCTCGACCGATCGAAGATCGGGCAGATTGCTTTTCTGCAGAATTTTCCAACTCAGCCCTAAGTGTTTTAAAACGTTTTTAGGGTTTCTTATTTGTCCTAAGTATAAAAGGCAAACCCTAGCCACGCTTTAGTGTTGCTCATAATTGCGGTTTGTGTAAATCTCTTGTGAGATCTAGAGGAGTTTTCCTTTACACAAACTTAAGGTTTTCAAGGAGGAGATATTCTCTACACCTTGATGATCAAAACAGTTGCTGCCATTAAAGCTTAAAGAATACACAAGCAGGGGTGCTTGTAGCTGGTGGGAATCCAAGAAAGAAGGAGTCTGTGGATTCGGAGTTTGCACGTGGTCGTGTCAGTAAGTTTTACTGGTTGGTAGCATTAGGAAGTCGAGCGGGGGTACTTGTAAGTCCTTTTGTATGAACTTCGATTCTTTCAAGATAGTGGATTCAAGTTTACCTTGAGGATAGCTAGGTCAAATCCTCCCCAGGTTTTTACCGGTTTGGTTTCCTGGGTAATCATATCATGTGTTATTTATTTTCCGCTGCTTTGCATGATTTGATCTTTTATATTGTGATAACCTAGACTTGTTTAATTGGACTAAGTAACAACTTGGCTAATTACCTAGGTTTAATCAATTGTTTAAGGGGTCTAAAAACTATCAGTCTCCTGTATGAGAGTTATTTATTTTTCATTAATTGATAAGTACACTCCATGTGAGTGATCACTGATTTTTCTACGGTGAATGCATAATAATCAATTAATTATATGCTTTTTTTCTTCTTTTTTAAGTTCTAGGGTACATATAGAATAGTTTATCAAAAAGTTTCAATTCTTTTTTTTTTTTTAATAATTATACCCGTTTACAAAATTTTGAGGGGTTAATTATGAGAGTATATTAATAATATAACTCAGTGCAATTTTTTAAGAACTGATGGATATATTAAATAAATAAATGAGAAATAATATTTTTTTGAATGCAGTCCAAAAATACTTAGCATTTTTTATTATAAATTGATAGATGAGGGTGGGGGAATTAAAATTCTGGATTTTTTCATTAAAAACACCAAATTTATTAATCAATTGAGTTATAAGGTTCATGGTGAAAATCTTTAGTTTTAAACATGAAAACAAATGCCATCTTGGCTTTTGTTATTTTCAAATTAAACATCTAAAGTTTAATTTCCATCTACTCCCAATTATTTATAAAAAAATTAAATAAAAAAATAAAAATAAAACTTAATTTTCGCCTACCTCTCACCCCAAACTATCTCTACCTCTATCTCTGTCTTTTTCCTTGCCGAATTTCTCCCTTCATGACCTGACAAAATTCTGCCTCAACCTTATTCTCTTGTGGTCACCACCCTCTTCCACCAAAACATCTCTCTCTCTCTCTCTCTCTCTCTCTCTCTCTCTCTCTCTCTCTCTCTCTCTCTCTCTCTCTCTCTCTCTCTCTCTCTCCACCCCCTAGCATAAAAGAAGCATTGATATTGAGCATGTGAAAATTAATGCAGTCCGGTATGTCCTTAAGGCCAAGTTCAAGTGAACCAAAGGTTATTCCAACTTGGGCTGCATCTGCTCAAGCTTTACTTAAGCCCAATTCGATGAAGGGCAAGAAGGGAATTGCCCGCACAAGGGCTTCCCAAACTGCTCAAGCTGGTGCCGTAGAAGTATCAAGTGTCAAAACTTCCTCTGTTCAGTTGAATAAAGGAATTGTTGCGCATGAGAGAGATGCCGTCACTGTGCCAAGAGCGAGTGATAAACATGGAGATCGGACTGGAGGTAAAGCTGGAGAGTTTCTTAGTGAAATTCCGAGCAAGTTTAACTTGGATTATGGGATGGATCAGCACCAATGTCAAGCCAGCAGAGAAGCAGAAAAAAATCTTCAAGCTAGCTGCCGGAGAGATGCCGTCACCGTGCCAAGAATGGGTGAAAATATCGGAGATCAGAGTGGTGGTAACGTTGGAGAGGATGTTAGTGAAATTCCGAGCAAGGGTAACTTGGAATTTGGAATGGGTCATCACCAATGTCAAGCTAGCAGAGAATTTCAAGCTAACAGTGGATTTCAGCTTCCATATGGCCGCACAGGAGATGGTTTCGAGAATGATGAAGTTCACAATGAGCTTGTTGTCCAGAGAGGGTCGGATAAAGGAGGATATGAAGCGATCCGGATGGATTTTGAGAGCGGAGGTGATGGTGGGTCTTCCGTTTGATGTTTGTCTCACCCCAAATTTATTTAAATTTAATCATGAATGTTATCATTTGGAACTATAGGGGCGCTCTGAAGCCCTCTTTTCAGAATCGTATTAGGGATTTAGTTCAAAGTTATAATCCTGCAATCTTGGTTGTTATGGAAACTCGGGTTGGGGGAGATAGAGCAAGGGAAATTACTGACAGGCTTCCTTTTGATGGAGCTGTGCACACGGACACTATAGGGTATGCTGGTGGGCTATGGGTGCTGTGGAATTCAGACAGGGTTGAGGTTACTCCGTTGGCCACTACTGAGCAGGAAATTCACACCATGGTCAAGGTACGTTTTTCAAATGACTGTTGGTTACTTTCTGCTGTGTATGCTAGTCCTAGAAGTGCAGAGAGGCACATTCTATGGAATAATTTGATTAATGTAGCAGACCTTCATAATATGCCCTGGGTTATAGCCGGGGACTTTAATGAACCTTTGGTTGATGGTGATAAATTTGGGGGGAGAGCGGTGAGTGTTAATAGGTCTTTGTTGTTCAAAGAGTGTCTGGATAAGTGTAGTATGATTGATATCGGTTTTGCGGGACCCCGTTTCACTTGGACAAATAGAAGGGAAGTTCAGGCTTTGATTCAGGAAAGGATAGATAGGTACTTTGTTAATCCCAGCTAGTGTTTGTTATATCCAGACACTAGAGTTACCCATCTTACTCGGTGCCATTCAGATCATTGTCCTGTCTTATTAGAGATGCAGCCGGGTATTAAAGGTAAGAAGAAAAGACCTTTTAGATTTCAATCTTGTTGGCTGTTGGATGCTACTTTCCCGGAAATTGTTTCTCAGGCTTGGGGAGGTGCAGATTACCTTGTGGATGCCATTGATAATTTCACCAAGAAAGCGATGGTTTGGAATAAGAATCATTTTGGAAATATCTTTAAAAAGAAGAAGAACCTAATGGCTAGGATAAATGGTATTCAAAAAGCTATTGCTACTAAACCTTCTAGGTTTCTTCTTAATTTAGAAGATGAGCTTTTAAGGGAGTTAGACTCGGTGCTTAATCAAGAGGAGGAGCTTTGGGCTTTAAAGTCTCGGGTGAATTGGATGATCTAAGGGGACCGGAATACGGCTTTTTATCATGTTTCAACTTTGGTGAGAAGGAAGAGAAATCAGATTATTGCTATAAAAAATGCTGTGGGGGATTGGATTTACGAGGAAGGGGACATCAAAGATTTTATCAGAAGTGGTTTCAGTGGTATATATTCAACCTCTCATGTGGCTATGGCTAGGGCTGATCCTATCACCTCTCGATGGCAAGCTAGTCTTTCTGAAGTGGAGAGGGATAACATAAGTGGGGGGGTTAATGAGGAAGAAATTAAGGCAGCCCTATGGTCCTTGAAACCCTTTAAAGCCCCGGGCCCGGATGGCTTACATGCGGGGTTCTTCCAAAAATTTTGGCCAGTGGTGGGGGACTCAGTGATTGAAGAGGTTAAGGAGGTTTTTGTTAGTAGGAAAGTTCCAGACTTTTTGAATAAAACCCTTATTGCTTTGATTCCTAAGATTCAAGGGCCGGAGACTTTAGGTAATTATAGGCCTATAAGTCTGTGCAACACGGTGTACATAGTAGTGACCAAGATTATTGTGGCTAGGTTGAGGCCTTACTTGGACAAGCTCATTTCTCCTATGCAAACGGCCTTTGTGCCGGGTAGAAAAGGGGTGGATAATGTTATCATTGCTCAAGAGATTATCCACTCCTTAGGGAAGAAGAGAGGGAGAACGGGGTATATGGCTTTGAAGATAGATTTGGAGAAGGCGTATGACAAGTTAGAATGGAGTTTTATCCGGGATATGCTCATAAGGATTAATCTCCCAAATGATCTTATTGAAATCATAATGAGCTGTGTCACAACTGTTTCTACATCCATTTTATTCAATGGTGAAGTTCTAGACCCGATTTTCCCTTCGAGGGGAATAAGGCAGGATGATCCTTTGTCTCCGTATCTCTTCATTATTTGTATGGACTTCCTTGGGCAACTTATAGAAGAGAAATGTAATATGAAGATGTGGCAGCCAGTCAAAGCTTCTCAAAGTGGTCCGGGCTTTTCTCATCTATTTTTTGCAGATGATCTCATTTTCTTTGCAAAAGCTGATTGGGTTAATTGTTCAGCCATAAGAGACGTTCTGGATGATTTCTATAGCATATCCGGTCAAACAGTAAGCGAAGCAAAATCGAGAGTTTATTTTTCTCCTAATGTTGATAGAGATACTAGGGAGTCGCTTTGTGATATTCTTGGTTTTGCTTCCACCCCGTTCTTGGGGAAGTACCTAGGGTTCCCCCTAAAGCAACCGGGTTCCTCTTCGCAAGATTACAATTTTATTTTAGATAGAGTTAAGCAAAAACTCTCCGGGTGGAAGGCAAATATGTTATCTTTGGCGGGACGGTCAGTTCTTATTCAAGCTTCCTCGGCGGACATTCCGTCATATGTCATGCAATGTACTTATCTTCCAGGTAGAATTTTGGATGGAGTAGATAGAGTTAATCGGAATTTCCTTTAGGGAACTTCAGATACAGTCAAGAAAGTTCATTGGGTTGGTTGGGATAAGGTGACGAAGTCAAAGGAGGAAGGGGGTCTTGGGTTGCATTCAGCTAAGGGTAGGAATGTTGCTCTTTTGGCTAAGCTGAATTGGAGGTTCCAAACTGAATCTGAGGCTCCTTGGGTTAAGGTGTTGGAAATGAAATATTGTAATCATAGGAGGAGGGCTGCTGCTAGTGCTAATAAGCTCCCTTGCTCTTCCATTTGGTCGGCTATGAAGAGAGGTAGAGATACTTTTAACAAAGGGAGTAGGTGGCTGGTGGGGAAGGATAGTGTTTTAAATGTGTGGCATAGTAATTGGACAAATGGGGGTTCTCTTAGAGAGCTTATTCATGGACCCATTACCCAAGAAGCTAGCCTCCTTGAAATTAAGGATTTTATGCTAGACACGGGTTGGGATTGGGGGAAAATCCCTTTTGAGATTCCTCTTGAAATTAAAAGGATGATTCAAGCTACTCCGGTGACAATCCTAAATAGGGGAACTGATAAGTTGGTTTGGGCTGGGACTCCTAAAGGCACCTTTGATTTAAGAAGTGCTTATAGGTTTGCAATGGGTTTTGATACAACTACTACTTTCCCGGCAAGTTGGATTTGGAAAGCGGAAACTCTCCCAAAAATTAAAACCTTCCTTTGGAGATGTGCTCATAATAGTATTGGAGTCAAAGTTTGCTTGGAGAGAAGGGGTATAACTCAAGATATTGTTTGTCCAATTTGTCAGGGAGGATCTGAAACCATTCTTCATGCTTTAAGGGACTGCAACCAGCTGAAGTGTGTGTGGAATCAGCTTGGAATATTCTCCTTGAATCACGAATTTTGGAGGAGTGATCTTCAGAGTTGGCTGTCTTGGAATGGTAGGATGATGAGCAATCTTTGTGCTTCTCAACCCCCTTGGAAAATTGTTTTTCCAATAGCCTTGTGGAATATTTGGAAGAGCAGGAACAATTTGGTTTTCAACAATAAGAACAGAAACCCGAGTCTTGCTTTGGAGATTGTGAAGCAAGCTTTAGAGTATTATCACTGTGTTGCTTCCCCAAGGCTGCAAACTTGCAAAGTGCTGAAGGAAATTCGTTGGGAGAGACCGCCACAAGGATGGGTGAAGCTAAACACTGATGGGTCAGTCAATGGGACTTCCGGGTTGGCAGGGTGTGGGGGTGTGATAAGAAATGATGAAGGGCAATGGATTGTTGGTTTTAGCAAGTGTATCGGCATCACTAGTAGTTTTGCTGCTGAATTATGGGGGCTTAGGGAGGGTCTTATCTTGTGTTGCAACCTGAATATTTCTTCTCTTGAGATTGAGATTGATGCCAAAGCTATTGTAGATATTTTGAACAAGCCAGCTCTTGAAAACAGCATTATTTCTCCTATTTTGGATGATTGTAGGCTGTTGATTGGCCGGTTTTCTCAGATTCGTGTGAAGCATTGTTTCCGTCAGGCAAATAGATGTGCGGATAGCCTTGCTAGAATGAGTTTTAGTCTAGATAGTGTTTTTTCTTCTTTTCATAGTCCGCCTGTGGACTTGTTGGATGTTTTTGAGGATGATCTCAATGGGGTGTATGTTAGCAGGCTTTGTCCTGAACCTGTTGTTCCCTTTTAGTTTGTTTTAATGAATCGTCTTTCACCAAAAAAAAAAAAAAAAAATAATGTATAATTTTGATGAATTTTTTTTGTAAAGATCTCTCTTAAAAAAAAAAAAATCTTGAAAGATTAGATTGTATTTTTTTTTAGTTTGTATTTAATTTAATATTATGGGAGGTTGGCTCTAGTTGGTTAGCATTTGTATTTGCACTCCTTACGATAAAAAGTCTACAAATAGTGGTGCGGCAGTGTGTTGTCCTTGAAGGGAAAAAGGGAATAAGAGCTACATTATTTGAGCTCTACATAGTACACACACTGGGCTCTTCATAGTCCTTAATTAGGGCCCCTTTAGATAGGATGTTCTAGAAGCCTACATTTTAAGCTAAAATTGCGTTTTTAAAACAATAGATTTTACGTTTTTTTCAAAAGCAACTTTCTCGTGCTTTTTCAGATTCATGTGATTTGTAGATTTTCATGTTTTCGTGTTGCACATTTTAAAGTTTTGACAACAACCTATGTGTAGGTGCTCTTAATTCAACAGAGCATGTGAATGTGAAGGGAGTACTAGGGAAGACATACATTTCTAGTGACCATTCATGTCCATTCATATGAAGCGAAGCCCACGCTACATGATAGGTATTTGTTTGTGAATTAGTGTGAAATCCCCAATAGAATGATAGTGAACTAAGAGCATCCATATTAGTAGATGCAAAATTTTGCATAATAGAAAAAATACCACATTTTACACATTTTCACCTAAAAAACACCTATATTAGTGGGTGTAAAATTATGCATTTATGCACAAGTGTTACAGTAACCGTGCACATATGCACGGTTATTGTAGCTTATGTATTTAATATTTTACATTTTTTTTCTCTCTCCTTCACCTCACTCTCTCAGCTTCTCACTCTCACCTCTCTCTCGTTTTATCTCTCCCTCAGTCCACTAATTAGTCCAGCCTCACCCTCAGTCCACTGATCAGTTCACCGATCACCGATATCCCACCTACGGTAATCATTGTAAAAGCTCAGAACTTTCTAGAACAACAAAACTGAAAGTAAGAAAAAAAAGGAGGAGACTCGTTGAGATCAACAAGCAAACCACAAAGGAGGAGGCTCGTTGAGATCAACAGGCAAACCACGACACACAAGACCCAAAAACAACGATGTGGCGGAGCTCTCAGGGACATAATGTGTGGGTCCGATGGAAGTGATAGTAACATCTAAGGCAGAAGCTTGAGGTTCTCGCTTAACTTGATACGAGGAAGACGAGTTAGGCTCGGTAGTGACAAAGTTGATGATTTTGATGAGTGGGTTTTGATGGATATTGATCTGTGGGTATTGATCGAGTTGATGATGGTTGGGATTTTGATGGGTGGGTTGATGATGAAGGCTAGGTATTGATCGGGTTGATGGTGGATGGGTTTAGAATATTTTATTTGAATAAATATGTATAATAGATAAACTGATGTGGGTGTTTTGTAAAAATGGAAGTGTAAAATAGAAAAAATGGGTTTTAAACGTACAAATTTACAAAAATTTTGCATCCACTGATGCGAATGCTCTAATTAAAGTTAGGTTGCGTTTGGATTTGCATAATTTAGGTTTGGAGTAATTTTGATTTTTTCCTTAAAGTTTCGAATTTTGAATTCATACCATTAACGTTAGGTAGCCTTTTAATTTAAGCCATTCCACCCATATGTCATGCTAAGGTGTCTATCAAGTGTCACCTTAATTAAAAACAATGTTGTTTACTTGTTTTAACCATGTTTTCAAAACGAGATAATTTTAATGCAATCAAAAGTTAAAATAATGTTATTTTGTCCATGTTACTGAAAAAAGTTACTTAGCACTTTATATTTTCTTTTTCTTTTCTTCCTCATGTGATCACAAATTTTCTATCATTTTCTCGTATACCAAACAACTTGTAAGATTTTTAAAAAGAAAAAAGTTGTAATACTTAAAAAAGAAAAGAAAAGAAACGTTAAAGGAAAAATATAAGTACTAACTCCCTGCAAGTATTTATATCTGTTAAGATAGAGACCAAGAAGCCCAAAGAACAACATGAAGCATTCCTTTTCATTGACCACGAGTACTGTGCATTGAGTGCAAATCTCGACCCATCGAGCCAGCTAGGGCTTGTGGTGAAAGTTTTTTACTTAAAGAGAGTAACTTTCTCGAGAGGGATATGGTGGAGAAGGAGATTGCAACGGTAATTAAGAAGAAAGAAGGAGGAGGAGGCATAGGTGGCAGAGGAAAGAAGGAAGAGAGAGATTGAGAGAGACAGAATGGGGAATAATTTTTTTTTTCTTTGTTTTGGGTAAATTGTGAATTTTTTTTTATTGAGTGATGTGTGTTCTACTAAAAAAATTTATTAAAAAAAAAAGTGACATTTATTTATAAATGATGTGGTCTATTTTAGTTTGATTAGCCATGGAGATTGTAAACTTAGCTGAATTAAACAGCCATCTTATAAACGGACATGGACAAAATGACATTTTTTTCAAATGCACGTAACATTAGGTATGATGATTCAAAATTTGAAACTTTAAAGGTAAAATCAAAATTATCCTAAACTTAAGGATTCAATAGTACCTTTTGTTCAAAAGGACACTTAAGAGTTGTCCCAAATTGATTTCCATTAATGAAATACTTACTAATTTTTGCAATTTAAAAAAAAAAAAAAAGAAGTTGTTTGGTGGTTATTTTAGAGTTGAAAGAATATCCATGAGTGAGAGTTTGGAAAGAAGGTTAAGGGTCCGTTTGGTTAGAAAGATGGAAAAGTAGGAGAATAGAAAAGATATAGTTTTCCCTCATTTGTGTTTGGTTGAAGGGATGGAAAAGTGAAGGGATGAAAAAAAATTTGTTTGATTGAGATAAAAAATGTGAGAATGAAAAATAAAGTTGATATAAATTTACCATTATGTTCTTACTAAATATATAAACAAAAAGTAACACATTTATTATTAAAAAAAAATTGCATGGACACTTTAATTTTTTTTTTTATTTATAAAATAAGCAAATGCTAAAAGGATAAAAAAAATAAAAATAAAAGATAAAAACAAACAAAATGAACTAACGTGTACTGTGTAAAATTTTATCCAAAAAAACAAAAAAAACCAAACCAAGGTTACTGTGCAAACAAGAAGAAATTTTATCCAGGCAAAAAAAAAAAAAAAAACCCCGAAAGACAAAAGGTAGAAAAAGACAAAAAATTGGTTGTTGGATGGAGAAGGGCAATTCTGTCCAATACACATCTTCCTCTTTTTCTCTTCAAATTTCTCTCAATTTTGAAAAGATTGAATTTTGATAGATCCAAAGAGAAAATAGTTGAGCCTCACCACTTTTCTCTCCCCCTTCCTTTTTCAACCAAACACCCTTCCCACTCATTTTCTCTCCTATTTTTCACTCTTTTTTTTCCATCCTCCCTAAAATCCACCCAACCAAACATATCCTAAATATAATGGATTTGATCTGTTTGTTCGTCTTATTTTCCTCTAATTGTGTACCTATTAGTAGTGCTATAGTTTATGGTCACAAACCCATTATTTAATTTCGAGTTGGATTGGGTTACCATAAGATTTACAGTTGGATGCACATCCCTAATTTGCTAGGGTTGAAACCTTTCACATAACAATTTCTCAGAAAGGACTATCTTCTAGAACACCATCATAGACAAGAAAATTGATCAGATTTGGTCTGTAAACTCGCAAAGTTCCCTAAGATTCTTTGCCTTTTACTCTTTTGGCATTTGGCATCAAGACAACCATTTTTTTTCTCTCTCTTCTCATCTTTGGAACTCTTCATCATGATTACTCTTCAAACACGACTCATCTTGAAAAGATAGAACGTGCATGTGTCCATTATTTCCGCCAAAAGAGAAAGACTTACTGAATTATAGTACATTTCTTTGCTGTGACAATAAACTTTTTTTTAATTTGTTTGTTTTATAGTTAGGAATTAAAATAAAAAGGACAATCCCCACCACCATGACCACCACTTTTCCAAGAACGAGTTAGGACTTAGGAACACACGTACGTCAAGCAAATGCCATATAGCATACCCTACTGAAATAATATCGTTCAGTGGATCTGAATGGAACTACAAGAATCTGCAGCCTGCAGGCACATTAATTTAGTGACATAGACTACTCTTTGCTCGATCCAAGTGAACGTGTAAAATGACTGCATGTCATTTCCATGGCGTGAAAGATTATATATAATTACCATACAGGTAAGAGTTCTCGTCCCAACACGTAATGAGAAGAGCGGTTCGAGCAATAATCCCAATAAGACCCATGTGATACACATAGTATTACCTATTGCTGTCAAGTGACGTAGAGTCGATAAGCTCACACCAAAAGCCCCATTTTTTATTCAAAAAAGAAAAAAAAAGATTATATATAATTCAATGACTTTTGAGTATATATTCCATTTCAACATAGAATTTATATATGCACCAAAAACCATATGCATTGGCAAATTAGGCATTGCATTTCCAATTAAGAAAGTACAAAATATCAATCCAAAAACAATTTCTCACAACCAATCTTATATACCATATATACTACCATGACAATTGACAAGTACCTATGAATCAAACTCTTAAAATTTGCTCTCTTTTTTGTTCTTTTAAAAAAAAAAAAAAAAAATCAGAATTCACATTTGGAATAGTAGTAATAGTATGATTCTTTATCAAAAGAATTGGACGCAAGCACACTCAAAGTCTAGTATAAAACAAGTCCAAATAAGTTAATGTCAAACGCACGCTACATATACCCATCTAAATTCAATAAGAGATGATGATATGCATATCTTCTAAGTTGGACTAGGTGATGTGTGGTTACAATTCATCTAACCTAGTGGAACATACATACACAGTTACTTTTTTAAATTGAAATTGGGAATCAAATTCTCTTAATTCACACCTTATAAGTTATAACTTATAAGAAATTGTACTCCTTGGATTTGGGCGCTTTGTTCTTCACCTTTGTTTATAAATTTATATGTTGTATAACAAGGGTGATAAAGTGTTCTTCACTTTTTCTTTCTTTTTTAAGAAACTTATAAAGTAATTCGAAAAGATAATGGTTCTACTTAGAATGTTTTTCGCATTTGTTATATATAAATTGCTTTCAGACGGTGGGTATAGAACCCTTTATCTAGAAGGAATTTGTCCTCGAACGTTGAAGTTTGAACAATTAGTTTCTTAAATCTATTACGTGTAATTAATAATTAGAAAATGTTAACTAATATCCTAAGGGCATTGTATTAGGAATTATTTTTAGAAACATTTTATTGGGAGAATAATAAAACAATAAATATTGTTAACAGCTTTTTATATTTCCCATGAAAATGGTGTCAAAATTTTCATATTATGGTTTATTAATGATTGCCCTAAGGGCATCCGTTAACATGATCCTTAATAATTATGATACCATGCATGTTTTAGCTAAGTCAAGTATTAATTGTTTAGCGAGAGGCTAAGTTCAAGAGATGTGGCTATTCTTATACTATTGCAAATAGTAGGTACCTTTAGCCTTTAGGTACCAAACTTTGTAGCCCACTTCTTGTGATAAACATTAGGTGCCGATGCTACCTAGGGCCGGCCCTAGGCCTAGGCCACTTAGGCCACCGACTAGGGGCCCCTACTAGAGGAAGGCCCCCAAATTTTGGTGCAAAATTTGATATATTTTTTATTAAAAAAATTAGGTTTACATTTTTCCTCTACTTTTAAGAAGTCCCAAAGAATTGAGTAATGCTAAAGATAATACAACTTTAAATACATGGGTCTTGGAAATATATGTGTCACTAATCATAAGAAATAATTCAGGTAGGAAAATGCTTGAAATATTATTAATTTTACTTGAAAACTTTACAAATTGATGTGATAATTAATATGATATGTGGACGTCTATAACCTATTAAATGCATCTTTGAATTACTTTTTATGATTGGTGATACATCTTTGTAAGCCTCATTTTGTAAAATTTATAATATCCCTAATATCATTCATTCAAATACTTGTTTATTATTTTCTTGAATTGTCATTAATCACATTCATTTCTACATCGTTTGTAAGTTTCTTTAGTAAAATTTGTTATAGTTTTAGCATCCCCCCCCTCCCCCAAAAAAAAGCATATTGCAAAATAAAAAGAATGGATTTTTGTTATTAAAATAAATAAATAAAAAACTATGATATTAAACACTAGTTAAATATTATTTAAGTGATAACAAAAATGCCTCATTTATATATATCACCTTAGGCCTCCAAATTTGTTGGGCCGCCCCTAGACTGCTGCCCTTGTTGTCATTGATGACAGTGTGGTACCAGGTACATAGGTGTATGCTTTTATGGTTTGTCGTGTCTAGGACAATTATATGGTCTTAGAATCTTAGTGGCTTAAGGTTCGTTTGGATAGAATTTATTTTGCTGAAACTGAAAACTGAAAAATGAAAATACTGTAGCAAAATAATTTTTAAATGTGTGAATAGTACCGTGGGACTCATTTTTAATGAAAAAGTTGTTAAAAAGTGAAGTTTGTGGAACTTATGAACAGTGCACGGGTGCACTGTTCACTACTGACTTGGTCAACAACTGCGACTGAAGCAAAAAAAAAAAAAAAAAAGGGGAAAACGTAGACTTAAAACGTAGACTTGGATCCAAACCCACACTTAGTACTGCAATTGAATTCACAAGGTGGTATATTTTGTACCCGCATGCAGCGGAATCCCTCATAATATGTGAGTAATACTAGAAAACATTTGTGCAAGTTAATCCTGTTGTGAGGTGATTTCATTGTGGAATGGGATGCTGTTGAGAAGACCTTAGTTGTGTAACTTGTGTTGGATCTTGATTTTCAATTTGGATTTGGATTTGAAATGCCTTGATTCCAAATCTATAAACTTTAAAATTCCTTATTTGGATGTATTTTATGCCTATGAGGATTTAAATTTGTAAAATATAAAATCTATTCAAGTATGGCAAAGGATTTCTAAAATTTCATGGGGTTAGATGTTATTTCAAATCCAAGGATTTTAAGGTTTAAAAGTTAAAACCATCCAAATCTTTAAATCCTACTATTCAAGCACGCCAGATTTCAATATTGGTGAGCCAAAAGGCCCCTAAAACCTGTGTGTGTATGTGTGTATATACTCCCTCCATCCCAATTTGTTTGTCCTCTATTCCATCTTAAGATGTCCCAAAATATTATCTTGTTTCTAAAATTAAAAACTATTAATTTACTAGTGTTCCAATTATACCCCTACTTTATTTCCAAACCATTAAAAAGTTGGATTTTTGAAACATGACAAACAAATTGGAATGGAGGGAGTATATATATATATATATATATATATATATATACTATAATTTTTCCTTCTCAAAAAAAAAAAAAATGATACTATAATTTTTACCATATGTAAGTATGTAGCTTATAAATTGATATGTTACCAATCACCAAAATACATTTTAAATATTCATTTATTAGATAGTTAAATCCACCAATCACATATATTGTTACGCTAATTTATAAGTCTTATGTAGTAAAATTTATGGTCTAGTTTATCGAGGAAATAATAAATGTTCATGGAATCTCTTAAATTCTAAACTTGGAAGAAGTCAGAAACAAGTAAATAAAATCAGTCGATGGTTCAGACTTCAGAATCGGAAAGGACTGTTCACGACTTCACGTGAGATCTAATGTTCAGTTAACATCATTGTTGATTTGTCTCACTTTGTTGAGCTGGTCCTGCATGGTGCATCTCCACAAAATTTTGAGCGCACAATCCCAATCGTTATTATGGACCCAGCAATGAACTTAAAAATTCTTGTCGACAAATTGCCTCATCTTATGGACCATGTCTAGCAGTTAGGTCCTGAAAAGCTAATATTAGAACATTAGTATCAGTTCGTGCAAAAAATTTTACAGTTAAAGAATTCTACCTAAGTTTTTTCCATGTACAAATACAAATGCTACAACTTAAACTTAGTTTTATGCATCCTATTCCTATAGTGACGTCTTTTGATCTCTCACCACATTAATTGCAGGTTGAAACCTTATGCACTGTTTTTGGGAAACAAAGATCTCAAAGCCCAATCTATAGATGCAATACTAGCCCATCCACTGGATCTAATGCTTTCTTATAGAGCCCAACTGCCCAAGCCATACATGCAACAGTGGTCCTCTAATTGGACTTAATATTATCTTCTTATTGTCATGTAGAGCCCAATGCATATTTAATATAACAGTGTTACAGAGGTCCATTCTTTGAATTATCTCTAATTTGATTCCATCAGGCACTTTAATTGGGCCTCGTGAATCTATAAGTCAACCCTGAGAAGTTCAGTTTGCTGTCATTGTTAAATTTTCTTTTTAGCTCTTGAGTACAAATTGGGCCTGCTTTTATTACACTTAAAAATGCTCTTTTGACCTATATGGACCCACCGACATGATTTGTATCCAACCTATATTTTGCAACCTTAAAATGCATATTTGGTCTTTAACTTTGATTTTTATTTCAAAAGGTTCCTTAGACTTTAAAATGTTTCACTTCAATACTTCTAAAATTATTTCAAAAAATTCCTTACGATTATATGATGATGAAAAATACTGACCTAATAAACAAAATCTATACCATATCATACCTCCAAGTCATCAAAGTAATCTTTGAATTATGAATTTCGTTTGTCATATCGATATTTTTTATTTTTCAAATGACAATAAATACTTTTTGAAACATTTTAAAATTAAGGAAGATTATGATTTTTTTTTTTTTTTTTTTTTTTTGGAGAAACAAGGAAGATTATGAAATTAATTGAGGACAAAAATGCAATTTAACCTAAATTATTTTGGGATTCTTTTTTTTTTTTTTTTTTTAGAGAAAGCATTATTTTGAGATTCTATACCTTATTTCAAATACACAAACTATCTTTAGGGTGGGCAAACTTTTTCTCTCATTTACTAACAAAATTGTCACCCCACATGAGCTAAAGACGAAGCAATCACGTAATGCCATCACAACTACATAAAAGGAAAAGGAAGGGTTATGTTCACAAGATTTTTATAATACTTTCACAATAAAAACTAAGTTTGAAGTTGTTATTGGTTCAAATTTAAATCTACCACTAAAATTACTTTTTTGTTCACCAATAAGAACCAGTAACCACTTACCACTTAAGATTTATAATTAATAGGTTTCAGTTAGCTCAACTAGTAAAGCCTCTGACGGTTAAATAAGAGATCTGAAATTCAATTCTTACCTACAGCAAAAACTGATTGGTGTCTTAATTTGATAATAAAAAACTATCATTAAAAGCGGGCATAGGTTGAAACTCCCTAACAAAATATTTATTATTAAAATATTGTAAAGTAACATTTCTCAAAAAAGAAACAGGCACCCATCAGCAGATCAGCTAAATCTACCAAGCAAACAAATGGGAGACGTGTGTATTCAAATTCTAGAGATAGATCTAAACAAGGAATAAAGAAAGTAGCATAACTTGGTCTGTTCATCATAGCTTAACAAATAAACCTTATGAAATATACACTTCAACTATTATAGGAATCTCATACATCAGTTTGCAAGGCAATCTGGGGCAAAGGAGAGGGGTTGGAACTCAACTGACTCCCAACCATATTTACATGGCTCTCTTGTGATTCAATGCCAACATCATTCAAATGGGTGTTTTCCACTGCCTGGCTCTCTCCAAGTTCTATGCTAATAGTACTATAATGGTCACTTTCTATGGCCAAGCTCTCTCCCAAATCAATCCTAATATCACTTAGGTGACTACTTTCTGTAGTTTGGCTCCCTCTCAAGTCAACACTAAGATCACTGAAATGACTACTTTCTTCACCTAAAATTGAACCTACTTTCTTCAAGTCAGCACAGGTTCTACAAAGTGGACAGATAGGTGTCTTCAAAAGCCATGCATCCACACACTGAGCATGAAAACTGTGCTTGCATATGGGCAATAATCTGCACTTATCACCCATCTTGAAGTTCTCCAAGCAAACTGCACAATCCACAGGGCTACTTCTCTCATCTTTGGCTATGTAGTCAAAGCAAGGAAGCTTCTCTAAGTCATCCCTGGACATGCTTGTGCTTCCAGTGCTGCCTCTCTCATCGATATTTCTATTAGGGAATCCTCTTCTAAAGGACCTTCCAACAATACAAACATGGATTAAGACCAAGACCAAAATTCCACCAAATAAAAGTGTGACAGATAGGATAATTGCCATTACAATGACCTTTGTTGCCAAACTCAATAGTTCATTATTCATCAAAATCTTTCTGAAGATATCACTTGAATCTCATTCAAAAGCTTAGTATCCTTTGCCCTATACCTACTTCCTTGAAAAGTAAAAACCATAGCCAACTTATAGTTTCTTTTCTTCAAAGAAAAAAATTATTCAAGCCAACGCAACATATTTTGCCATACATCAAGAAACTCACTACTTCCAAAAAACTGAAAATGTGAAGAAATGTTTCTGGTGTAAGAGAAATTTGATGAGTAGAAAGAGAATATGATATTAATCAGAAACATGTGGCCTAGTGGGATGGTTCTGTTTTTTTTGGATAATCATTGGGGTGGTTCTGTTTTAAAAAGAGAAAGAAATTCATTTATATACGTCAACAAGTGTATTAAATGTTTAGTGGGGGGGTTGGGTCAATCTAGAGTCGGTAGGGAAAGAACCAAAGTTACAAATCTAGGCCAAAAAAAATATCTGATTAAATTAAAAAATATTTAATATTAACAGTATTATATTATTAATTAAAAAAAAAATAGAGACAATTATAGTTGCATGCTTCATGCCTACAAATTCAAGATTGAGTCGTGGGCTTTTGTAATATTTATGTAAAATTTGACATTTTTTAAATAAAAAAATTTGTAAAAAAATTAAATAATAAAGCATTAAAACTGAATAGTAAAATGTTAAATATATCTCTTAACTTGAAGCTTTAGAACACTTATTAACAAAATCAAGCAATTTATTTATTCTTCTTTTTCTTTTCTAGTTGCACCTACCAAAAAATGAACTTTCAGTATATAGTTTCGTACTAATACCCAGTAACTATAATGAATCAATCAAACCCAAGACTAGCTAAGACCTATCAAAGGTAGAATGGACTGGAAGTACCATTAACATTAAGCTACAAACAAGGCTGATGATGAATGTAGACATTTCCCCCAAACTTTCTAGCTCTCTCTTTTCAATTTTCATATGGTTTTGGCAGATAAAGCAACTCCTTTCAATTGATATAGCATCAGTCAAAGAACAACTACTAAATGGAAGTAGTAATTGTAAACTTTCAAAGCTTCATGTCACTGCCCTATCATTAATAGGGTGACCCCATGAATCATGATCATTGAACAAGACAAGAGCTGCCTAAATCATGATAAGAAAGGTACCTTTTTTTTAGAGTACACATTTTCCTTTGGTAGATTCACTCTTATCTTCTTTGATGCATTATTTCCGGGTCCTAAACAAACAAAATTTAGCTTAGACTTAATTTTTTTTTTTTTTTCTTTTTTGAGAAACAAGCTTAGACTAAATTTAAATAAACTTAATTATCATATACAAATATGGACAAAAAAAGCATACTAGAAGGCGCTTTGGTTACTTGTATACATTTTTAATGCATTCACATTCGAGTGTTTTGAATTGCCAACCTCATTGAGATTGGTTGAGAATTGAGAAGCCCTCCAATTGATCAATTTATTTGAAATTTTAACCCATTGATAAACATTCTTTTTCTCCTATATCGTCAAATATTTATATGATATATAATTTCACTTGATTTAAACATGTTGTATAGAATGTATTTTTCTGATTCTCTCCTAGCAGAAGTGGAACAGTAATTAACCTCTCATAAAATCCAAGCTGGTCGGTCACCAAACATACAAGCTGGACCACTCTATAACAGGTCATCTAATGATTTGAGAAACCACTGCATTTGCATAGGAGCCAATAAGGGTTGGTGAAAATCTAATTGATTAATTAGAATAAACAACATTTGAAACTGAAAAAGAAACAAACCCCTGTATTAAGTTTCTTCTTCTTCTTTTCTTTTTTCTTTTTTTTTTTTTTTTTTGGTGTGCACGAGATTTAATCCTAGATACCTAATTTGAGAGTAAAATATGAACATGGTTTCTCTCTAAATTACAACTGTTCATATATATATATGAATGTGAATTTTGAAAATCTAACCGTTAAATTGCATGTTCTTTATATTCTTAATACGCATGTCAAATTTCATTCAAATTTGGTGTTATTTACCATTCGATCAATCAACTTATTTTTTATGCATAATTTTTTACCACAAAAATGTAAACATGTTATTGATAACATAACCATTAATCTTTGGTTTTCTTGAAATTTTGCAAGCGTGAAGGTTCATATAATAAGAACATACAATCTAACGGTTAGATTTTCAATTTTCACATTCAATAAAAAAGAAATTGGAGAAGTTTAAATGATTTTTTTTTCCAAATTATTTTAAAGAGAAAAATATAATATTACATTAACATTCTATCATGTATCATCCTCAATCAAGAAAAAAAGAATCAACTACATCGTTGTTAGCAAAAATATAGATCACATAGCTAGGTCCATGTCATATGCCCAGCCGATTAAGGAAAAGTTCATGTCACAGTTCCTCAAAAAATAAATAAATAAAGCTCATGTCACATGTGTGATGTATCGTAGCTGGCCAGGTCCATTGATTTGAGTTATTTCATGACAACATATAAGATGGTTCTTTATTTCTCAAGTCAGTGTCATGTAATAATTCTTAGATTATCTGCCAAAATACAAGATTTGATTCAAAGAAAAAGTAGATAAATTATTAATGTGTGATTAAGACGTCCAAAATGGAATAAAGTTTGTGGATTATATAAGTCCAACATAAATACCTACCCTAACTAATATATAGAAACAAGCTTTATTTTAATCAATTTTTTTTAGATCCACCTGACTTATCATTCTGTCATACATCACACATTATAGCCGTGGTGGTTGGATCACTCTATCATTAGTTGTGATGTTGTTTTAGATGAAGAGTCCAATAAAGCAAAAAAAAAAAATTATCTCAGAATTATCTTCTTTCGTTGTTCAAAGTTCAAACTTTATTTTGCCTATAAAGAAAAAGGGCACTTTTTTTTTTTGTTTGAGGGAAAAAAGGGGTACATGAATACATAGAATGCAGCAAAATGAAAACAGTATAGTCTTCACACACAGAATTTCACGAAATCTGGGTTCATGTCTCCATGATTTGATTTTTCAATAACTCTACATAATATACAAATTTTTTATAAATTGTTGAGGTAGAAAGCGTTAATTGTAGACAATAAATTAATTGTAATATATAATGGACCATGTGAAAATCAATTATAACTTGTAATTTTAGCGAGTTATGATGGTAATATTATTCATTGAGTTTGCTTGTGTTTTGATTTTGGTGAACAGATATGTGTAAGGTGACAGGACATGTGTTGTGAAATTTTTTTATGAAAATATTGTACTTGTAAACTTAATTAATAAGAAGGGTTCTTCTCAAAAATAAAAAATAAAAAAAGGGGAAAAAAAAAACAATAAGATTATATTCATTCAATTTTTTTTTTCCTTTTCTTAATCTGGTGCATAGCAAAGAAAAGGACAAGTAATGAAATGGAAGAAAAATGGTTACAAAGTAAGATAGATGTCAATTAAATTTAGCTATTGAGGTAAATTACAATTATGAAGAGCATCTCTAAGACTCTAACAAGCTCTTCAAACCAATTTTTGAGCTAACTTGGAGAGTGAAACCACAAAATGGGGCTCCAACATCTTCTTTTTTTTTCTTTTTTTTTCGGTAATCCATGATATAATATTAAACTAAGAATTAACAAGTCTATTACAAAACATGCTAGTTTTATCAAAAACTAACAAATTCTCCACCACAGGCGATGGGTTACAAAAAACAACAAAATGAGAGCTAGACTGTGCTCCAAGCTTGGTCAAAGCATCCGCACATTGATTAGCTTCACGATAGACATGAAGCACGCGCTTGTTTGGGATTTGCTTTAAGAGGCTCCTGCAATCAGAGAGTAAAGGTTCCATCATGATATTTTCAGCTTCATTGTTCATAAGCAAGACAATGCTCAACGCATCTAGCTCAATGATAAGGTTGTTCACACCCATCTCCCTAGCTATATTTAATCCATCCCTTAACGCCCACAGTTCTGCCATGAAGCTGTTGGTGTGCCCAATCCCTCTAACATATCCCTTCACCCAATTACCTTCATGATCACGAAATAAGCCTCCTCCACCTGCCTTGCCGAGATTATTTATAGCTAAACCATCAAAGTTTAGCTTCAGCCAGCCCCACGGTGGCTTCTCCCATCCCACAAGAACGATAGTTTTGGCTGGCTTACTCCTAGCTTCCAGCCCAATAGCAAAAAATTCAATGCTATACCTCAAACTTTTTTCCAACACTGATTATCTACAGTTCTTGTTGTAAAAACAAAATTATTTCTATGCAGCCACAGCTGCCAAAGCCCCAAAGGAAAGATAATCCTCCAAGGTATGCCTTTCACAGTGGCAATCATAGGGTCCCTATAGTTAGTTTCCAACCATTCTTTAAAAGGGAGGCCAAATGAGTTCCTAGTGCAGATAGGAGCTTGTAATTGCTGCCAAAAATTGTGGGCAAAGTCACAGCCCTTGAATAGGTGCTCAATAGATTCATTCTCCCTGTTACAAACCTTATACACCGGATCAAGAATTAAATCTCTTGAACCTAAAACTTCAGCCGTGGGTAGACTACCATGTAGACAAAGCCACAAGAAGAACTGAACCTTAGGAGGAGTTTCAGTCTTCCAAACCCAATTGAATAACATAGTGTTCAGGTTCAAGGGGTTTAATCTCCTAGCAATAAGATAGACTGATTTGAGGGAAAAAAAAGCCATTCTTTGAGAATGCCCACATGAGCTCATCAACTGAATGGGGGTCAAAAGAGAAGGGAGTGGCCAAAATAGTATTAAGAATACTTTCAGGAAGATCAAATGAGATGCTAGATGGAATCCAAGTATTGTTCTCATCAAAACATTGCTCAACTATAAGTTCAGTCTCCCCCCTAGAAAGAGGTCCTTCAATGAGCTCTCTTAACCTCCCTTTAGGAAGCCAAAAGTCCATCCACATATTAACTAGTTCACCACTCTTCACTGTCCATCTCAGACCTTTCACATAAATTGGTCCCCCCTTTTTGCAAGCTGTCCAAATCCGATAGCAAGGCAACTTCCTTCCCTCCTCAGTCATCCTGTTAGGACACAAATATTTAGCTTGTAGCATTCTTGCCCACGGCATCCCTTCCTCATGAGCAAGCCTCCAACATAACTTAGCTAGCATAGCTTGGTTTCTATACTTCATAGAACATAACCCCAATCCACCAAGCTCTTTAGGCAAAGGAATGGTACTCCACTTAACCATGTGCATCCTCCTCTTCTCCTCAGTTGATCCCCAAATGAAGTCCCTTGTCATCTTATCAATAGAATCACAAACTTTAATAGGAATGCTATGGCATTGCATGTAATAATCTGTAATAGGAGCCACCGCAGATTTAACAAGCACAAGTCTACCTGCTCTTGACAAAAGCTTTGTTTTCCAACCAGCAAGCTTGCTTTGGACTTTATCCAAAACAAAATTGAAAGCACTACCCACTCTACCTTTGTGAATAATGGGGAAACCCAAACATCTTTTCTATTATGGAGAAAGATTTTTAGAATTTAAAGATTTACAGTGACTCTTGATTTTTAGAATTTAGAGATTTACAGTGACTCTCTTGGTATGGAGAGTTATTGCAAATCAGTAAAACATTTTAATCAAATATTTTCTCTCTCTCTCTCTCAAAGTTATGGATAAAAATATATAAAAATTATTAGTTTAATAAAATTATAAATAAATAAATAAATAAAATAAAAATAAAAAGAATAAAGAGATTGTTGGAAGGTGTGTTAAAAAAGTGGTTTGGTAAAATGGGAAAAAATAATTCTCCTTCAAATTTGGTAAAATTTTGAAGAGACTGCTAAAAATTCTCTAAAGCGCAAAATCCCCTTAGTTAATGATTCTGTATCCATCCTACAAGAAACACTTTATAAAATGTACTATTAAAGTGACCTTATTTGTTTAAGGGATTATGCGCCCAATCACAATAAGTCTCCAATAGAATGATTTTACATCATTTTTGTCTAGTCAACATGTCACTTAAAGATAGTTATTAAGACAACTAAAGGTATTTAGTGGGTAAAAATGAGTCCTGCATGCCTCCGTATGTGTTTGGATGCAACATTTTACTGTTATTTTATTTATTGAAAGATTATTAAAGTAGAATTGTACTTAGAAATTTGAGACCTTAAAAGGTTGTGTATAAACTAATAAACTAAAAAGAATAAAGAAAAAATTGATAACCTAAATAGGCTTAACGGTTAATAAACTATTTAAATTTAGAAAGCCTCTGGAAGAAGCGCATTACAAAATACTAATTGTAATGGCCAAATGATATAGCTCTTTTAAGGGGATGCAGATGGACTCGATAAATCTTCAAATTTAACATCCCTTTTTGTTTGGTTGTATAGCAGAGGCAAAAGTTTTTTTCATATATTTTTTTTACATATCCACTTTTTTTATTTAATTTTTGATAATTCAATAGTTATAAAAAAAAAGGGGGAGAAAATATTTGAGTTTTGGACATTTCTGTTGGAAACATCAAGAAGTACTAGTTGAGTTATAAAGCTTTTATAGATATCCATTCTTAAGACAATATTTTGACAAACTAAAATAATGCCTAAAAGTTTACCTCACTAAAACCAAACACATTCAATATATGTGTGTGTAAATTTAACATGTTGGATAACATATGAAAAATATGAACCTAAATATCTAACTCTAAACAACATATCAAATTTTTACACATTTTCATACCCATTAGTTAGGGATAGCATAATTGCTTTAGTAACCTTTGTTTATCTCAGTTGATATTTATTATTCTTATTGAGTTCTACTACAGTTTACACTCTACACCACAGACACCAGAAAATTCACAGATTTTTTTAAAACAATCACTCACATAGAGCTCCACTTAGTCATTTACCCCTAGACTTATGGAAGGATTTTGGAAAACAAAATGAGAAGGCATTGTTTGGAAATAGTTTTTTTTCCCTGAACATCATTATTTTAAGAAAAAACTCCTACGTCCACAGATCGCAGCACCCTATCAGCGTAGAGATTGAACTTTAGAGAAAGAGACTGATGCGTTTTTCTTATATTTTAAAGGATTTTCCATTTTCCTTCCATCTGTTACCGATAATCTAAATGTAAAAAGCCCATTCTTATCAACAAATCACTAAGACCTGTTTGGTTGTTCCATGAATTTGGTAGGCCCATTTACATTTAATCGAACATTTAATGCACAAATGACAAGTCCATAATCTTAAACTAGACCTAAACAAATACAACCATTGCTATCGTGAATAAGTCATTTCCCTAAAAAAATATTTATAAAAAAAATCATGCATCAATTAAATAATTTTATCCAGCTTTTGGTCCAATGGGAGAGGGAAGAAAACATTCCAACGATCCAACTAGATATTTGTGATTATTGAATTACCTCATTCACAATGTTAGCTTATTAAGAACCATATAAAATGTAACGAAGCCATCAAATTTGTGGGGCAATCAAACAACCCCTAGTGTTTGATCCTGCAAAGACAGTGAATTTCAAATTCCTGATAAGGTATAATCTACATATAGTCTCCGCAACGCCAACGCTGCAACACACATAACTACAATAACCAGGAAAAAGAAGAGTAGAAAATAGAAAACCCTCACCTTCTTAAGATTACAATCAGAAGAAAAGCAAGCTTTTAATTAGGTTCCTTAAATTGAATTTTATTAGAAGGCAATGTAACTCCTAAAACGTAGCACAAATCTCAAGAAAATGGTGACTAGCAGTAAACAATACTCGGGAAATACCATAAAAATTTTCCTGCTTGACTACAAGCTTCAACCGCAATTCCAAACATCTCAATGTTTCGTAGTATTTACAAAAGAGGACTATGAAGCAAACCAAAAGCAAGGAAAAATGTAATTGTAGACTAGGCTTGCTAAAGCTCATATATGTTGGTAAATGGGGACAGTGCTCCCTAAAGCTTATATGTTCTCTATAGTGTCAGGAACCCAAAACAAGACCCTCCCGAGCAATATTGGTCACACGAAGGACAGCTTGTGCACTTAGAGGAGAGAGTTTTGATTGACAAAAGTTCTCCCAAGAGCCCATATCCGGATGCTCTGACACAGTGGGCGTGAGGTCATGAAATTTCTCATATACAGTCTGTAGCTCCAGTAGAAGGATACGAGCAGCCTCCCTGGACTCTGGAAGTTGGTCACTCAGCTGGGATGCAGCTATTTGGATCAATTTGTCAATACCATATGCTCTAATTCCATCAACACCCTGTTGACATAAACAACATGAGGATAATAGGGAAATAAAGGCAAATATAAAGTAGGTGTCTAGTCACAGTAAGATACCATGTCTATTGATGGCTAATATTGCAACTAATTCTTCAGAAGTTTTTTTCTCTATAAAAAGGACTAACTAGAGATAAGAACTCCTCAAAACCTAATGTGGAACAGCTTACCCATCCCTGAAAACCCACGTACACCATGCAGTCAATATAAATATATATTTGAAGTTACAGCTACTTTTTTTTGCACAGTACTTTCTAAAATTCTTTCCTCCTAATTTTTTTATCAGCCTCACCAAATATCACAGATATAAGCAACAACCACTTAACTATAGGTTTACACACTGCGAAAAACAAAAACATTCGAAAACAATAACAAAACGTTCAGTAGATCCAGGGACCTCTCCCCAAAAAGAATGATCAAAAGAATATTATAGCAGTATAAAAACCAATTAGATGAATGTGAAATTGTAATTTTCCTTTTTCCCTAGCTCAGGAAAAAAAATTGATAGGAAGAAATGGGGCAAATACACTAAAAAGAAAGGAAAAAAAGAGGGGGGGGGGGGGGGGGGGGGGCATCAGAATACAGCAGTTCTGCTGTGTACAATGATACTGTTCTGAACACAAACACACAAAAATAGAGGGGAATGGAGCATGAGGTTCTAATTAAAGTGGGTGTATGGATTGGTATATCCAAACTCCAAAGGAACCCTTAAAACTTTTTTTCTCAAAGGTCAATGAAAAGATTACAGAGTCAATATAGCAGAAAAGTGACACCAACAATAGGTAGGTGCACAAAACATTTGTCACATATGTAACACAAGGAAAGGGTGCCTAGACCCATAATGCCAGGATGCACATAAGGTAATTACATTGACAGCAGAGCAGGAAACAAGCAGCACCAGCAGCCGATGCAAACTACGTAGCAATATCTATACATCCACACAGAGTGCTCGAATAATCTTTAATAGGATATATACATACAAATTATTAACACTGAAATCACAAAAAGCATTTAACTATTTGGATTAACCACATTAAGTATTTAACAAAAGAATTGGATCATCTAAAGTTCAATCAGATGTAAGGGAGAGAGAGAGAGAAGCAATATATGGGGTCTTAACCATACTGATAAGTGAAAGTTCTTTACATTGTTTTGATAAATCCCATTTAGCATTGCCTTTTTACTTTCTTTAAAAAGAGTAATAACATTGAAAGATATGAAACAAAGTAAATGATATAAAAGAGAGATCTAAAATAAAATGAATTGTTATCAAGTACACAAAAAAATTGGATGCAGATATGAAATTTTATTAAACACACAAATCAGCAAACGAGCATATCTATTGTCTTTTTCTTACCAGTCGGGGAACACTTCGACAGAAGCACGTTGATGTCTTTGCTCGAATTCGAGGATTCTTGTGCTTAAGATATGGTTGCAGTTTAGGTAACAAAAGAACAGGGGAAACCCATTTTGTCATTGCTACTAAAGCCCTCTCAGCTGCCTCACATACAAAACGTTTGTCTTGTGAAGACTTGAGAAGCAGCTGTAATAGCTGCACCCATCACATTTGATCACATTGAAAAAACGAATAAATTCACATGTCAATGGCAGTAGTCTTTCACTAAAAAGCTAGGTAACCTAAAATGGAAATAAAGTATAAAAAACACAAGTTACCATAGGGTCCAATGAATCAATTATATGATCATTATATGCATTGAAAATGTCTGCAGATGTCATGATTGCAGTTTTGCAAACAGCACTTCTTGGATTCTTCAGGGACTTCACCACCAGTAAAATCACATCTCCCCTATTCACCAGTACATTTTTTTTGATAAGTAAACGTTAGAAATTGATTGTGAGATCCCTATTCACCAGTACATGGTCAACATGAATAAATTGGCCCAAAATAAATGATATTTATAGAAACATTTAACCATACATCTCTGTTACACAATTCAATTAGATCATCCAGTAAAATTTTGCAACTTACAGTATATCAAGCATTGCATCCTTGTGAAATATTGATATTCGGCGTACATTATTGAGTGCTTCACACACCAAAACCCAATCTTTAGACTCCAGTCCAGCTAAGAGTGTCTGAAATATTAAACAAAACAATACAGACATCACACAAAAAGTTAAACTCCATATATCAGAATATCCACGCATAATCATCTGAGGTTAAAAGTCAAAACCAAACACCATAAAAGATAATAAGAACACCCGCCCAGCAGAATAATTTAAAAAAAGAAGGAATAATACCTTAAGACTTGTATCAACGTCTTCTACATCATTCAAGTTCTCAGATTCAATGTATTCTACTTCTGGAATTCCAGTTTCTAATACAGTATTAGCAGTCTCATTGCCATTCATTGGAGGTGAAACCAAGGAGACAGAGTTTTTCTTCTGGAATTCTTCAAGATTTTCAGTTGCAGTCCCAATATAAGGCTTTGTAAAACTCCCTTTGCTGGAGCTTTCATTCTTCTTCTCAGATCCGGGTATTGTATTCAGATCTCGAAGAGCATTCTCTGACATCACTTCCTGCATAGAAGTCTGAACAGAACGGAAATCATTTTCAATTTTTCATCATAAACAATGCTATAGAACAAATAGGATGCAGATTGATGTTGATATGCTCAAATAAAATTTTAGCATGAACAGAAAGGCAAGTGAATACAAATAAAAACCAGATTTCAATCAATATAAGAAGATTCACACATTCACCCTCGTTTCCTACCCTAGAAGATAAACCAACTTAAGTTTTATAATCCACGTACTCCCATCACCATTTCAACGATCACATGTGAAAATAGTATTTAAATGCCTTGATAATTGTTGAAGCATCTGACATGTCAGTCTATATGTGCACCTCATGGTGCTTCCCATGTAAGGATCTCAAAAACATCCAGTCAACAGATAACCTCACCTGACTTTATCAATGCCATATTTTTTGGACCATATTTGCAACTCAAATTAAACACAAGTATTAATGAAAGCCTCTCCTGACTTTATCAATGCCACAAGCCCCACAACATCATCTTTTGGCTATACACATCAAACAAATATCACATCATAGATCTCATCAAGCACCACATGCATTCGTAATTTAGCGATTTTCAAACCAACCCTTTCTCCTTTGAATGCAAGCCGTTTACTAGTGCTCTTAAAATATTTCCCCTCGGTGAATCCAATCCTCAAATTTATAGTTTCCATATAGCTACATCATAAAAGCTTACCATTTGGCTTCATTTATAACTTTCAGTCTCTCTCTATGATCAGATTTCACATTTTTCAAGGCCCAATTGACTCCAATTCGTTTAAAGATTTAAAAACCTAGCATTAGTATTTTCAATGGAACTTCAAACCCGATATCTTTAACGCTAAATCACTCCTTTCAAATTCCACCACATTACCCATCAACTCTTAATCACATAATAAGAGATCGACAATCACTTACCAAACAATCTGAAAGCTCCCAAAATTTTGGATTCAACCATGGATCCTCAATAGACTAATCAGGGCCAACCACATGTATTCTTCAAACGCTATATTATTAGACACCACAACCCTCCTCCTTTTTCCCAAACCGTGAGAAAAATGTATTACACTAAACACTGACATGGAGAGTTCAGAATCTCCTGCCTAATCAAATTTATCTTTCATCTTATTCAAAAGACTAATCTAAACAAGTGTCAACTAGAACATAACATAATGCTTGATCTTATCACTCTCATAGTGAAAAATCTGAAATGAAATATGTATTAGTAATAAATAAATAAATAAATAAAAAAAACAACAAACAAACTAGTGCACAAGCATTTGCAAATCCCTAAAATGACTAATTAGAAATCTCACTACAAAACAAAGCCCCAATCCAGTCAAAAACAGTCAAATTCAAATTCAAATTACAAGTAAAACAAGCAAATTGTGTGAATTACAAAACATAGAAATCACATTTACTAGCATCTAACTAAAAAACCCTCAGATACACAAACGGATTCAACAAAAAAACTAAAAACAGACGAAGATCTAGCGCGCTTAAAAAATAAAATAAAATAAAAACCGAGCAAACAACAAGATCTCAAGCATCAGGATCGCAAAATCTTTGTTCGGAAAACCACGCATTTCAATCCAATTCTTCACCATTATCAAAATGGATAGAGAAAGAGAAAGAGAGAGAGAGTACCAGAGAAATGCGAAGAGAGTAATCGGCGAAATAGTGGTTAAGAGAAAACAGCGTGACTCTTGAGTCCACTCTCTCTCTCTGTGTGAAAAATGTGGCGGACTCTTATAAGAGAGATGTAAAAAATTGTGAAATGTATTGTAACCGGCGAGTGAGAGAAAAAAAAAAAAAAAAATTGCAGTCAAATGAAATGAGACGATGCCGCTTATGGTAAAAACCCCGACTAGGCCGGCAGGCACGGGATTTTTTTTTTTTTTTTTTTTGCATGCGATTACCTCGCGACTCTATTTAATATATATTTGTTGTTGGGGATTTTTGGGTTCGTAAATGCCTGTGGTTTTTTAACGTATTATCTAAAATGCCACTTACACCAGCCGTAGCATTTTTGTATTTATTTTTTTGGCGGTTTTGGCTTTGGAAACGCCCCTGGTTTTTCATCAATTTACCTAAAATAACACCACTACGGCTTTGACCTTGGTCATACTAGTTTTTTTCTTATTTTTTTAATGGCAATTTGACAAATTTAAGTGATAATAAGGATCTGTTTTGATTGAACTTATTTTGCTAAAATTGAAAACTGAAAACTGAAAATACTGTAGCAAAATAATTTTTAAATGTGTGAATAATGCTGTGGGACCCATTTTTAATGAAAAAGTTGATAAAAAGTGTAGTTTGTGGAACCCGTGAACAGTGCACAAGAGCACTGTTCACAGAAGACCGATCAACCATTGTAGGCTGAACCAAAAAAAAAAAAGAGAAAACACAACATTAAAAACGCAGACTTGAGATAATCCGAATCCAAACTCCCTCTAAATGTAGTTAATATCGCAACACTAATAAAAATAAGTATATTTGTTGAATATATATTTTTTATTATGTTGTTAAAATTTGATGCTGAGTTTGTGAGACCTATAAGCAAAAATTTGTTGTATTCCTAATATCACACTTTTTTTCGGCCTTTATGAATCTTATTCTATGGATTTAATGTGAATAACGATTTGATTATTAAGTAATATTATAAACACAAACTATTTTACAACATTTTTACAAACTGCTGATGTGGTTTTAGCATTTTCTAATAATTATTGGTAAATAAAAATGTGATGTTAACGGTGGACCCAGATTAGAACTAGTAAAAATTTGTCACATTAATAGTTTGTAAAAATATTGTAAAATAGTTTGTGTCAATAGCATTACTCTTTGGTTCTTTTACTTTTAAATTTAAATTTTGAAAATTTACATGAGTAATGCTATAGACACAAATTTTTTTCTTTGATTCTTTTACTTTTAAATTGAAATTTTGAAAATTTATATGAGTAATGTTATTGACAACAAATTTTTTACAAAAAAATTTAAAAACTAATAATGTGGTGAGTGGTTATTGATAAAAAAAAATGATGTTAATGGTAGATCTAGATGAAAACCAATAAAAAGTTAGTCACATCAACAGTTTGTAAAAAAAGTTGTAAAATAGTTTATGGCTGTAACATTACTTTTTTTTATTTTTTTATATACAAGATTAAAATTATACTCTATCCTAATTTGAATATATATGTGTGTGAAACTCTCTTTTCGATACTTGAATCTCGGCCTTTACCCCCCACACCCTACAAGCACTTATACTTGTGGAGTGACCACCGCACCAAGGGTGCGCGGTGGTGCTGTAACATTACTAAATTTATATTGATAATGTGAACAAAACATTATGTGATTAAATGCATCAGTTTTTAATTACAAAATACTACTAATAAAATTTGTTACAGACCTGAATGCATGGCTAATTATTCCTATATTGAAAATTTAATGACCAATTTGATACTTAAATTAAAATTCGATGGTTATATTTGTAAAAATTATTTTTCTTTTATAATAATTAATCGGTGGGATCTGATTGTTTGTTTCTACTACTTACTTTGCGATTATCCAAAAAAAAAATTCTACTACTTACTTTGCTTAATAACGTTAAATTTGTTAATTTTAATAAAGAGAAGAAAAAGGTTTGGGGTTTTGAACTGACGCTCCAACACAAGAAAATGAAATTTCTGCAATGATGGCTTATGATTGGAAAAGGATTACTCAATTAATTGAGTTGGGGGGGAAAGGGATTTATTATTATGTAAACGCCAATGGTTGATTAATTCAACCATGTGATTGATCACAGCCGTTGGATTCCTCTCTAATTGTGAATCTAAGGTTGGTTAATCAAAAGGTCAAAGGTCTAATTACAGGTTGGCAACGTGATGTTTGTCTGTAATTGGGTTTCTTTTTTTTAAACTTGGTAAAATTTATGAGTGATTAGATTGTAGAATTGTAGCTAATAAAGGTGGAATAGAATGGAAGGCTTGCTTTGCCCTTCTTTAACTTTTTTTTAAAAATCAGGAATTTTGGGCCCCCTTTTTACATACAAGAATGTCGTAACAGCACCACATGGGGTTCCAAACCGCTAATGTCGGTGCGCCCATATGGCCATACCTTCCCATTATTGTGGAGGTGACATAAGCTGCTTTTTGTTTTGAGTTTGTGTGGATCAAGATTCTTTTCATTTTTTGGAGTAATTTCTTTTGGTAGAAAATAGAATTCTTTTTAAGTTTTATCATGTGAATTTTAAATGAGCGGATGAAATTCATTACATAATTGTTGATATTATTTGTACTTACATTATTATTGATACAAGACAAAATTCAAGTAAGATCAGTGTTAGTTCCTAGATACTTTTTTTTTTTTTTGGAGACAGTAGTTCCTAGATTCCTTAATTAAATAATTCATGTAGCCAATTTACCAAGGTTAGTATAAACGGACATAGCTTGTGTCAGTGCATTAGTGCACTGGACACGTTGGGGCATCTAGTGCATTAGAGCATCCACAGCAGTGGAGTTAAAAATTTAGCTTTTTAACTCTACCAAAAGTTACTTTATCTATTATATCTATACACATGTTGCAGCAGCGGATCTATTTTAGCTATCAACGCAATAAAATAATATAAACATCACAATAAAATAATATATCCCCTACAATAAAATAATATATCTCACTACCCAAAAAAACAACCCAGCACTATCCACAACCACCTCTACCATCAGGCACAACCACAACCACACCCACAACCACCACTACCACCACCACCAGACACAACCAAACCCACAAACAAAATAAAAAATCAAACCACCATCATAGTCACCAATCCACCACCACAGCCACCAAACCCACAGGAAAAAAAAATCAAACACCGTACCACCAAACCATAGCCACAACAACCACCATCGCCACCACCACAGCCATCAAACCCACAAAAGAAAAAAAAATCAAACATCATTCCACCACCACAACCAAAATCCACAAACCCGCTGTCAAAATCATCCACCACCACTACCATAGCCAAAATCAACCACCACCACCACAGCCACCAAATCCATATGAAAATACATAAAAATAAAAAAAAAAATAAACAAACAAACAAACTCAATCACAGCAAAGAGAATAGAGAGATGGCGTGGGTCTGATCGGAGGACTGGGCGGAGGCATGGATCCGCGGAGTGGGGAGGACTGGGCGGCGTGGGTCTGATCGGAGGACTAGGCGGAGGCGTGGATCGGCGGCCTAGGGCTTGGGCCAGTGACGTTGAGGCCAGCGGAGGGGCACGGACTGGGCAATGGGGCTTGGGGAGATCGACGATGGGGCTTGGCATGGGTTGGCAAGCTGGGTCGGTGGAACAGGTCGACAGTGAGGGAGCTGGCCAACGAGCTGAGGGATGAGGGAGATGAGGGAGGCCGGCGAGCTAAAGCGAAAAAAAAAATTAAGGAAGAAAGAAGAAAGAAGAGAAGTCGGAGAGAGAGAGAGAGTAAAGGAAAGGAATATTTTAATGAGAGAGGAGAGAGAAGTGTAATAAATTATTTTTTTTTTTTAGCTTTGAGCTACAGTGCACATCTATCTTTAGATGTGCACTGTAGCTGAGGAGCTAAATCTTTTAGATTTAGCTCCACTGCTGCATAATGGTTTTTTGGTGTTTGAGAGCTAAAAAATAGTATTATACCTATATAGCACCACTGCTGTGAGTGCTCTTAGTGCATCTTAATGTTTCCCAGTATAAACGATGTCAAATTATCTTTAATGTTGATAGCATAATAAAATTCCATATCAGATTACTTATTGTTTAATATATATATACACACACAAATATTCAACCAAGTATGCGTTTGGGTAGAAATTATTCTACCCTGCGTTTGCGTTTCTGGCATTTCACTCCTTTTTTTTTTTTTTGATTGAGAAGCACATGAACACAGACCTGCCAGTGGGTGCTAGTGGGTCCCGTGCATTGTGCACGGGACCCACCACCTAATTCACAACCAAATTTGCACTAGAATGGCACTGTTCAGTGGGTCTCGTGCACTGTTTACGGGACCCACAAACCTCTTTTTTCAATCACTTTTTCATTAAAAATTGGTCACACGATACTATTCACACATTTAAAAATTATTTTGTTAAAGTGTTTTCAGTTTTCAGCAAAATAATCGGTATCCAAACGGACCCCAAGTTATGGATTGCACAACCTAGGTTTTGGCTTTAGTCCACTGCGATGGGAACAACCAAGTTTGGCTCTGGTGATTAGTGGTTCAAACATCACCAGAGCCTTCTACTCCCTTGTGGGTTCATGACGGTTCAACATTGGAGGAGGTGGCGAAGAACTAAAGCATTGGCAGCCAAGCACGAATAGAAGACATTGCCATTTGATTCGTCACATTTACTAGTGGTGACAATCAACAGGGTAAAAGGCAAGTGAATTATCGAACACATTGAGTCTTGGTTTTGGTGTAGGCCTGTTTCATGGTGGTTCTAATACCATTGATTGAGGTGATTGGGTTATTATTTTTATATTTGAAATGTAAAGTGCAAACTAACCAAATATTTTGATTGGTCCTAACAGGCTAAGGCTAACAAGATGAATTAATTTTGAGTTGAAAGATGATATCCTATTGGTTGATGATTCTAATTATAGTAAACATGAAAGCACTAAACAATTCAATGTGGTTAATGTTATCTTTTTAATTACTTTAAGATAATTAATTATATTTATCTTCGATAAAAATGTATTTATCTTGATTAATTAATTAGAGTTGTAATAGTGGACAAATACAATCAAGAAAGAGCCCAAGTCTATTGAGAGTCCATCTTTCAAGAAACTAATCCCATATGGACTAAACACTTATTGTGATAAGAATTCCTCAATTGTTATTCATCAAAAAAAAAAAAAAAAAACAGAATTCCTCAATTGTTGATTCATATATTTTTCAGAGATTTTTTTTTTTTTTTTTTGACTAAAACACTTCTATCTATTATATATAAAATAGGAGTCTCAGCTCTCAAGGTCTACAGGTGAGTGGTGACCCAAGGGGTCCAGATTATCACTCAAGATAATCTTAGGAAACCTTTAAAGCTAGTTTACCAAACCCAGTAAAACCCACGAATTTGTATTCTTTTGGGCATATTTTCACCACTCACACACCTTCTCACAATATAAACAAATCACTATAGTTCCCCTAGGATTCACCTATGCACACCAGCTTACATAGTTTATAGGAAACTGCTTTCATCAACAACAAGCATCAATTTTTTTGGAGAACCCATTTAGCAAGGTGGAGACCTAAAGGAAACAATCCAAGATTAATAAAGGAGCACGAAGAATCGGTACACCCTGTGGCCATCAGCCGTTCGAAACCCAAACTACATTTAGGTAATCTTTTATTATTTGATGATCCCTTTTGTTTTTATGACATTTTGATTAGGTTTTCACTACGCTTTGATATACAATTAAAAAAAAAACAAAACAAAACAAAGCAAGAAACATTCATTGGGATAGATCTTTCATGTTATTTTTAATGTTTTCGTTCTGATAATTTTAAATCTGTGCATCTCATGTTAAATGCTATGATCATCTTTTGCTGTATTCATATGAACATATCTTTAATTAGAATTAGTCTTTGAGCATACGCTGTAACATGATTAAAATTTGCAGCATTTAGAATTTCATGTTTATCTAGAAACATATTCATATATTATTAATTTAAATTTTTGCATAAAAATCATTTAAGAGACAAATACGGAATTCTGTTTTTTTATTGTTTAATTCTATCGTCGAGGATTGATCTTTATATATTTTCTTTACGTAAGAATGATGTTGACTCGCATGAAATAATGAGAAATTGGTTAGAACAGCTAGATTTTTTTGACAATAGGTTAGAAATAGCTTGGAACATCTAGATTTGATATCTTTTTGGGCCCAGAATTTCATAGGAAAAGACTGAAATCTTTTTGGACAAGGCCTAACCTGTGTAGAGTTAAGAAACCCTTCTAAGCTTTCTTTTGGATTTTTAGTAGACATGGCCCACGATTCCATGTTGTATTATATACGAAGCCCTGTGTTCGCACAGCATGATGTAAAAGGACCTTATTTAGTACCCATATAGACCTAACACTAGTATTACCCATTCGACATAGAGTCCAAGAGTTCATATCATAGGTACTCTTTTTTTCTTTATTTTTGAGAGAGTTTCAATTTATGGCATTCGCTCCTGATAATAACTCACTCTAGATCTCTTATTCAATTATCAGAAACTTTATCAGTTAAGTTAACTGGAACCCACACTCTTTTTTCATTTAGCCAAAAAAAAAAAAAAAAAACTAACATGGATGTTTGCTATCAATGAAATAACCTTATATATATATATATATGAGCAAGACTTAGATATAGTATTTAGGTACTGTTCCTTAGGTTTTCCTTTTAAGATTTTGCCATGTAAATTTTTTCTCATGTGATGGAAGTGTATTTTTTAGTTAAGTAGACACATAGTTGAATCTTAAGAGGGGAATCTAAGGAAACAACACCTAAGGTACTATACCTAAGTTTTCTCTCTCTCTCTCTCTCTCTCTCTCTCTCTCTCTCTCTCTCTCTCTCTCTCTCTATATATATATATATATATATATATATATATATATTTCAACCTATTGAGGGGAGATTGAATTCATATCTCTTATTTAACTTTTTTTGATGAGCAAGAATTTTATTCACAAGACAAAACAGAGCTACAAAGAGGATACAACAGTCTCATCCTTAATGATAATCTCAAAATAGGAAGGGCCGAAACCAACATCAAAAGACCCAAAAACATTGTTCAAAAAAGACCACTTAGCTAGAGAGTGAGCTGCTTTGTTTGCCCCCCTAGGGATCCAGGTAAAATGACAACCAGAGATAAGTGAAATCAGATTGAGAATTTCACTGCAAATACCTCTAATTCTCTAGGGAACTTTTTTTCCAGAAGTTGCTAGTGCGTCGACACAGAGACTTTACTAGTTAAATAATGAAATAACCTGGTTTAGTTGTTGGTTTTGTGTTTGCTAGGATCAAATTCAAAGCAAAATGAACACAATCTAATAAAATTGGATCTGTCAAATTTGGAGGAGTCTAGATTACCCATTACGTACAAATAAGTCCAATTTTCCTGTTTAGATTGGTACCGAGTCATTATGACTTTTCCACTGTTGGACACCAAATCGGTGTGAATGTTATGATTGCTTGTATATAATCATGATAAATTAAATCCATCTCCTACAATTAATTTTACAGCATGACCAAAAAACCAAAAAAAAAAAAAAAAAATTTCAGTAATGTCAGCACGTGCAATTATTTTTGTTACCTCTTTCACCAATGAAATCGCACTTTTCTTAGCCGTGCATAGAAGAAGAAGCGTCTAGTCTTGTTACGTGAACTCCACCAATGACACGCTTTACTTTGTCTGACACTTGTCATGGTACCTCTTATTAGTTTGACCATGGCAATGCAAATCCGACTTATAGTTCCCTAGATATCATGCCACCTTTTTAAACAGGTTCTAGATTGATGCTGTGTACAATTCAGATATTGAGTTTTCTTTCTTTAAGCTTAGATTTGTGAAATTCAGATATTAGGATTTTTTTTTTTTGTTTAGCAAAAAAAAAAAGCTATCTTATGTTTGAGTTAGTATATATATAACCTTTAAAAGGCTTTTTTTTTTTTTCACTAAAAATAAAAAGTATAATTTTATTTTTATTTAATTAATTTTTTAAATAAATTAAAATAAACCATCTCCAATGCATACTGTGGGAGCCGGTCGGTCACTAAAATTATTAAAGTCGAGTTAATTGGGCTTGTGGCCCATCCGAAGATGTAAACCTGTTCGAGGAGGCCTATATCAGATTGAAGGGGTAACCAAACGAAAGGAAGAGTGAATATCACAAAAGGTGAGTTTAGTATTCGTCCGAGGACAAAGTCCTTCTCGGCAATATGAGTCCGAGGACGATCAGGACGCCACCTTGTTACAAACATACTTCGGAGCTACGTCACCGCTAAAGGTGTGATAAGGGACCAAAGGTAAGAGAGAGAAGGCAAACAAATATCTATGGCAATAGCTGCCTTCGCATTAATTGCCTCTCAACCAACTCTCTGGTCGCATTAATGTGGAAGTGATGCATGAACAGTGATGAAACAGCCTTACAGCTGCTAGAAGGAGGTTCCAAAAGGGGTTAGATGGGACAGAAAGAGATCCCCTGAACCCAACCTACACGTGTGTGGTGAAGATGGTATGAAGAGGGCGGTATATAACATAAAAGAAAAGCATGCAAGAGGGTGGAACTTAGAGAAAAACAAAAGAGAACACTCAGGAAAAAAGCTTGAAAACCAAAGAACTATATTTGTTCCAAAGGAAAACAGATGGTTATATCGCTTCTAATCCATCTATAAACGTGAGGTTGAGTCTTTTTACTTTTAAAGAAGTTAATCTAGTTCTTGAACACCCACACTCTACAAATTATATTGTTTGGGCCCTCAACGTGCGAACCCAACATCATTTTGGGGTCGTTACAAATTGAGTCCTTACACATACTTATTTATTTATTTATTTTTGTGGAATCTCCAACACATACTTGGTTAAAGTAACAATGCAAAAATAATTGTGCTTTACACATATCATAGGAGAAATTATTGTGTATTCCCAGAATACCTAATAATTTTCTCATATCATAAAAATGTCTGAATAAATGGGATCAAAAGTTGTCAAATTTGGTAATAGTAAAAAAGTAAAGCATTAAACTGCTCAAAGTTAATTATAACTTGGATGACCTTCATAATCCTTAACTAAAAGGCAACTAGCCGATCATAATAACTAAATGTAAGTTTATGCAACTTGAGACAAGAATTTTGTAACTCAATTGATTGACATATCTTGGTGTATCTATGACATCAAGGGTTTAATTATCTCATTCCCTATAGCAGCAATTAAATTATAGGGCGGTTTTCATCTCTCTAGCATTTTTTTTTTTTTTTTTGTTTCAAAAAACTAAAAGGTAGAAGATTTTTTCTTCTATGTAAGTAAACCAAGGAAACAAAGGGATGAGTTACAGTCTATCTCAAATGAATTCCCTAATACTATTTTAGGTTGAGTTTGAACCATAAACATGTCCTTACTATTAGACTATCCCATAAACCACAAATACTCTAATATCTTCAATGTTACTTTACTCACTTAGCCTTGAAATTGAAACCTAATGGTAGGTGGAAAATTCAGGGTCAACCAAACGATGGTTTTCCTTCAAAGTTCAAACCCACCAAAGCAGCAGCCCTATTGACATTCACATAGAGTGAGTTCATAGGCAACTTGCCAACTTGGAGACAAAAGCACATAAAAGAGAGAGAGTGTGTGAAACTGTTAGAAGTTAGAGCCGGTTCCACTTTTGCCCATGTGTCACTCCCACAGAGCGAGTACCCAAAATATATTTTTTTAAAAAAAACCCCAACCTCGCACGCCACACTCTCACCTATTTCCCTCATATCCAATTTCCTTTCATTCTTCACAACCAAACCCAAACCCAAACCCCACACGCTGTTCAAAACCGACCCTTCCATTTCCGTCTTTCCATCCAAACCCAAAAAAACCAAAACCAAAACCAAAACCAAACCCAAAAACAAAAAAACAAAACTCTCTCTTAAAATAATCTGAGCCGTTGGATTTGATCATATCTGAATCTTGAAAGCCGCAGCGAGCAATGGTAGGAGAGCCACATCGTAACTCGCCGACATGGAACTCGGAGCCGAGACTCGGATGATGGAACTCACCGATTCAAGCGACGAACTCAGTAGGGTTAGGGACGACTCTAGGCACTCGGCCGAGGAGACTCGGTCCGGTATCGGAATTGGACTCGGCCTCGGAATCGATCTCAATGAGATCCCCTCGCCTTCGCTCCACGAAACCCTACCCGATTCGTTCGAAGTCGTCCGGAACTTCCACGACAACCCTCCGCCGCCGCTAGGAGGCCCTGCGGAACTCCCTGGTGCAGAGAACGACGCCGGCGCCGGCAATATCAACCACGCGCGCCGCTCCTCTGGCGCTTGTGGTGCGTGCGGCGGGCCTGAGGTTAAAGGCCAAGTTGTCGTCTGCGATGGCTGCGAGCGCGGCTTCCACATCGGCTGCGCAGGAGCGAGAGCCGGCCGCCAGGTTTTGAGCCACGAGGAGTGGATTTGTACGGAGTGCGAGTGCAGCGGTGTGAAGAGCAAGCGTTGGCCACTTGGGGTTAAGTCCAAGCGGATTTTGGACATCAACTCTTCGCCGCCGAGCGACGCTGATGCCGACGGTGAGGCCACGGTGGAGATATTTGGTTCGAGGTGAGTGCGGTGGCTCGAGTTCATTCATTCAAGTTAGAATTGTTACATTTGAAGTTTGAGAATTGCTCTAGTAGTTATTGAATTGAGTGAAATTGGTGTAACTTTTTGTTGGTTAGTAGTAAAAATTTGTGTTTTAGAGGCTAAAATTTTAGTTTTTGCTTCATATTGGTAGTTAACTAGTTTACAACTTAGTGTGAGGCAATGGGTTTAGAGGGTTAGTTAGTTTGCAATCTAGTTTTCAAAGTTTGGTACTTTATTATTATGTTGTAGTTTGACTTGGACTTGGGGTTTGGGTTAGATGAATTGAGATGTGCAATGCTGTGTTTTCCTAGCAGTTGATGCATCAAACAGTCCCCGATGGCTAATGTGTGTCTACGGTAGTCCAATATATGGCGCCAAGATGAAGGTTTGGCGTCCCATGACTGCCATGCATTGCTTCGTGCCAGCATTTTTGTGAGGTAGACACATCATTGCCAAAAATGATGCTTTAGGGGTCTTAGTTTGAAACCTGGGCTTTTTATATTTGTGGACCACAACTTGTGTTGGCAAGCATTTGATACCATGTCTAGCATCCAACTCCTAGAAATGCCATCTATTGGAAGTTAGAACTTGGTCTATGTGAATGTGGCCCATGGCCTTGCAATGGTATTTGCCTTTATGGTGCTTGTCTTGTGGCTATTTTTAGACTTCCTGTTTTACCTTTTGTTCTATGCAAGATTTTGAGGTAGTCAAATACCTATTATGTCACCACTGTAATTTATCCCCTTGAAATGGTTAGCCTTTTTTTTTTTTTTTTTTTTTTTTTTTTTTTTTTGGCTCTATTGCAGTTTCTGGAATCTGAAACTGCTTTTCATATAGTTTCTTAGGCAAGCTTAGAAGTTCTTGGTTCTGGCAGAGGTATGGTTTATAATTGCTGCATTACACTTAGATGCTCCAAATAAGAAACCCAGTAAAAAATCTTGAAACACTTTGGTCACCTCAATAACTGTGTTTGGCCATGAGAGTGAGCTCTTCCTTTGTTGAAACTCCTAGAAACCATGTATGCTTGTAGGGAGATGTAGAAAAATGTGAGCAGATTTTTGTCTTTTTTGTGCTTTAGCCGACACTCTAGGGAGTTCTTTCTCACCAAAATTTCTTTTTTCCCCTATCACAATCAATGTGTTGGTTGGCCATCCCATGGGTGTTTTAAGTACATAACTTAGGTGGGACCAAAGGAAAAATAAAACTTAGCTCCAGTGGATTTTGGAGTTATGTTATCTCATAAGTAGCCCAACATTATCGTTAATTATATTTTTCTCCACTTTAAAAAATAATTTCACTGTTGGATTTGTTTAATTATTTTTGATATCCCTTGACTTCTTAAAATTGCATTTGACCCATCCGTGAAATATCCATAGTGAAATGGGAAAAAAAATAATTTATTGTCACTTTATTATCAATATATTAAATTAGGAACTCAAGGATTGAAGATATTGTGATGATAAACAACCAAAAAAAAAGCCTTAGTCCCAAAATTTTTTTAGCCGACCTGAAAAATTTAGGACCAAGGCTTTGTTGTTGTCGCTATTGTTTGTTATCACTATATCTTCAATCTTTGAGTTCCTAATTTAATATCTTGATTAGTTTGATCAGGCCTGATACTTTGAATAATTAATTCCCATTAAATCTATCTAAGGGGGATATATCTTGTCTGGTGTCGAGATTATGGATTTTATCTTGAGGAATGTGATTACCCAATATATTGAGATTTTTACCATTCATGATTTCACTTTTATATACATAAAACACCCTACATTTTATGTTTGAATGCACCATGTTCTCAAGATTGAGAGTGAATGCTTTTAGCAGTCACGAGTTTAATTATTCAAGTGACAGTAATTTATAGAATAATAACCCACAACAAACCTGTTCAATGTAATTTAAATACATCAACATATCAATAAGAGGTTTACCCCATTTCCTTGATCAAGATAGACCATCATTATTGATATGTTGTCTAATCAGATGCAATACCCAATTTCATCACTGCCTAAGAATTAAAGTTTTTGAGTCAAAAGGGCATTGTGACTTAGATTTTCCATATGTTAATCTCATTAACACACCTAAATTACATACATAAGTTAATGTAACTCATGGACTATTCATCAAATGAATTCATAATGTCCAATGTTGATATAATTTCAGAAAATAACACTTATTAGTGAAAAATTTCATTCAAATTGGATTTTAAGGCACTATTACTTTGTATTTGGAAGGAAAGAAACACTTGGTCTTTTGAAGGTTATGAAATCTTGGTTTTAGAAGTGAAATATATGTTAATTAGGTTCTTATATGAGTAATGAGTAGTTATCAGCTTCATGACAGCTGACATTTTCTAATATATTTGAGATGATAGATCTTTGTAAATTTAGACAATAGTTGTTGTTGTACTCTTGTATGCTTACCATGTACATGGGTTGCACTCCTTTGTGCTCTATGATGAATTGTTACTTATAATAAATAAATTAATTAATGCAACAAAAATTCTTGTTTTCCAACAACCAAAACCCGTCAAGATTTGGACTTCTTAGCTCAAATCGGTCTTTCCAGCCATTATATGTAATTGCACATATTTCTTACTGTTGGGCTCTGAAAACCTTTCTCCAAGCTAGCGTAAGAGACCATCATTGCGGTCTTATGTCAGTGTCATTTGCAAACTTCACCATTGAAGCAAATTGATAATCAAGCTTGGTGGAATCCATTTGAACATAAGCTTGTTCCTTACTGCTTTTAGGTCATTCTTGTGCCTGCTAAAGCATTTAATAGCTTGTAGGGTTTAGCTGCCATTTTGTTTCTTTGTGAGTGAGTTTATCTTTTTTCATAATTTATTGAATTTTCTTTCCATTTATGTCATCCATACTTGTTTGTTAATATATTTAGCAAATACCTTGAAATGCAACTTGTCATAAGTAGTTACTGGTTACATTTATTTTGGTTTTAGAAAACACACTCCAGGTGATAATTCTTTTGGTCGCAATCCATTTGGTGCTCCAGTGACATTCCCTAACTTTTTGTACGCGGGAAATGGCTTTGGATTTCAAAAAGCTTCTGGGATTTTGACACACACTGTCAAATTGGGTTTTGAAGATATATTGCAACATTCACAGAGTACTAATAGAAAATATGAGGAGGTAGATTTGGGTTTCCCACTAGGAAGGTGTAAGAGTAGTAATAATACAGTTATTAGACGATCATCTCCGAATCCTAGCGAGATTTTTTTGCAAGCTCTTAGAGATTTTGTTTCTGAAAGGCATGGTGTACTGGAGGAAGGTTGGCGCGTGGAATTTAGACAATCAATGGGCAATTGTGAACTGTGTGCTGTTTACTGTGCTCCAGATGGAAAGATATTTGATTCAGTGTATGAAGTTGCTTGTTATCTTGGGCTGAAGCCTAACTTCAACACTTTGGAACCTGAAGTAAGAAGTGAGGGGTCTCAGTCAATGTCTGGAAGGTCTCATCTATCAAGGAAAAGGAAGTCATCAAGAATTTCGATTGCTAATGGTTTTGCTGAAAATAAGGAAATTTTGACCAGTGATAATCATAAAGAGCTCTCATCAAATGGCCTGACTATGGAAGTCTGTTCAAATACTGTTGGGAATAATGTAAAAGTTACAGAAACTGGGACAGAAGAGAATGCTTACTCTGGGTCTCAGCAGTTTAAAGTAAGTTTACATCTTACATGTTATTGAACTAGTTTTTCTTTCTCTGCTTACGGAATGATATGTAAGCTATTTGATTTAAAAAACTGGATGTAATTACTTTCAGCTAGTTCTTCTTGCCTCATTTTTGTTTATTTTCTACATTTTCAGGATGGGTTTCCTGTGCAGTTTGAAGATTTTTTTGTTCTTTCACTTGGAGAGCTTGATGCTAGGGCTTCATATCATGATGTTAGCCAGATCTGGCCTGTAGGATATAGATCCTGTTGGCACGATAAGATTACTGGTTCTCTTTTTATGTGTGAAGTGTCAGATGGTGGTGATTCTGGACCTATGTTTAGGGTCAGAAGGTGTTCATGCTCTGTGTTGTCCATTCCAAATGGGGTAACTGTCATCTGCAGGCAAAACCTTGGGCAGTTTGTTGATCAAATTAATGAAGAAATCAATGATATTACTTCCCATGATATGGATTGTGATAATGATAGTGGAATTCAGACTATTCTTTCAGACCCCTGCCCGCCTTCAGAAAATGATATTTTATCCTGTCTTCGGAGTTGTTCAAATGGAGCTTGTGATGTTCAGACATTAGGTGATTTAGGTTTGAGAGATGAAATTGGCGAGATTTTAGTAGAAGATCGCTCGTCATCTTCTGCATGGAAAAAGGTGGCTAAAAAAATCATTACTGCTTGCTCTGAAATCTGTGAACAGAAAGGCACTTTAAAGTTCTTCTGCAAGCATGTTGAAAATGAAATAGGCATACCTAATAGTTACATAGCATCTGATAAAAGCCAAGTGAATTGGACGTTGTTATCTAAATTCTGCAGTTCACAGGCTTCCCTCAGCATCCCATCTGTATTTCGGGCTGACAATGAGCTGGAGACTTCATTTAACGTTCTGGAAAAATGGTTGGAGCAGGATAGATTTGGATTAGATGCGGAATTTGTGCAGGAAATCATAGAACAGCTTCCTGGGGTACAAGCCTGTTCACGCTATGAGTTTCTGATAAATAGAGGTAATTATTCTGCTTCACCAACAGTTGGAAATGGGCTCCTAGTGGTCAAATTGAAAGGTGCTTTACATTGCATTGAAGAAGAAGCATTGGATGGTTTATTTAGGAGATCCAAAAAAGCCAGGTTGGTTGAAAACCATGTCATTTATGACTGTCCTCCTCCTGGTAAGCCTTTGTGCTTGAGGGTTCCCCATGAACTTGTTGGTGATGTTTATCAGGTATGTCCATACTCTTGCAAGTGTCACAGTTGATTGATTTAATTATCATAATTGTACTTTGTGGCATATGATTCAATAGCTACTATCTGAGGTCTTACTGGTTTTCTGTTATCTTTCTAGGCTTGGGAGTTACTGTGGCGTTTTCATGAAATTTTGAGTCTGAAAGAACCTTTGTCATTGGAGGAACTTGAAGAAGAACTCATCAATCCATGGTCAGATGGCACAAATCTTCTAGAGAAATTTGAAAAGGAGACCCAGGGGAGTTGTGGTGTACAGTCACATAGAATTGATGGTACTGGTGGATCAATCTTATCCCCAAGCTGTAAATCTTCTCCTTCACTAGATGCAGAAAATCCACATGTGTTTATACAAATGGAAACAGGGGCGACGAAGGAGGCAGCTCAAGCTAAACTTGCATCTCTTACTTACAGTAGAAGCTCTGGTGTAGCCTTAACTAAGGCTCATAAATCTCTGCTAAGAGTGCTGATAGGTGAGCTGCAATCCAAGGTTGCTGCACTAGTTGATCCAAATTTTGATTCCGGAGAGTCAAAATCAAAACGGGGAAGGAAGAAAGATGTGGATAGCGGTATTCCTGCTAAAATAACTAAGATCAATATGCTACCTATTAATGAACTAACTTGGCCAGAATTAGCTCGAAGATACATCTTGGCTGTCTTATCCATGGATGGTAATCTTGACTCTGCAGAGATTACTGCTCGTGAAAGTGGTAAGGTCTTTCGCTGTTTGAAAGGTGATGGTGGGGTGCTTTGTGGCTCACTTACTGGAGTGGCTGGAATGGAAGCTGATGCCCTTGTAAGTCTCTTACTTTTTATGGCCATTATTTACTGAACCTTCCTAATTCAATGATTTAGACGTGCATCAACATCATTTTGATTGGTACTTATCCACCAAATAAAAAAAATCATTTTGATTGGTACGCATCTTTGAAGTAAAATGTTGAGAACAATTGCCTTCAATATTTCATGCGGGGACATGTAAAAAAGGACAAAATTTAGCTACAAAATTGGTTGTAGCCTAGGCTACAAAATTTACTCAATAAAATAAATATTACTACATATTTTCAAAATTTAAACGTTGAATTGTATGTTTTTTATGCTCTTAATACACATGTCAAATTTTGTGTTAATCAGATGTTATTTACTATATAATCTATAAACTTATATTTTATATATAATTTTAAACTATAAAATTTGTAATTTAAACAATTTATTGATGACATAACTATTAATATTTAATTTTCAAGAAATTTTGCAAGCATGGAGAATATAAGAAGAAGATGTAATCCAATGGTGGATTTGTCAAAATTCACCTCCAATAAACAGATATTGCATAAGGTTGTAGCTTTAGGCTATAACCAATTTTGTAGATAAACTTTGTCACTCTAACTTTGAACCTTGTGCCCTTGATTGTGATCATCATGGTTTCAAATAATTTGCATTCTTTTCATGTGGTTTAGTTTTGTTCTTATTGCCATACAGAAATTGCAAAATTGTTTCTATGGCCTCTAAAGGAATGAAAGAGATTATTGGAGAGCATGTTGAGCTTTTCATGGACATTTTGTGTGATCCATAGTGAACTTGCCTGTGTCATTGTGGGAATTGTTGTGTAACTCTTCTTATATGATCTGTACATTGACACTACATAAAAGTTTCCCATTGTTATGGCTGTCTTTGAAAAATTCTGAGAATAAAAGGTAATAGCTAAGTGCATTTTATGTCAGTTGTTTGACTTGTTTTTATTTTTTTCATTTTTTCAATCTCTACTTTTTCATGTGTATGTTTCTTGGTTCCATGATATGTGCCACATTTTTATTTATTTATTAGTTGTGCTTTCCCTGCTGCATTATCTAATTTCCAATATTTGTTCCTTTGATTCTTGGTTTTGTGATTCAAGAAAATGGTTTTGTAGTGCCTTTTAGTTACTTGACTTTCCTGATATACTACAATGGTTTCACTGCTGTGTGATATTTTTCCCCTTTAATTTTAGTTATATAAAAAATTTTGGTCCAGATCTCTGATTTATACAAAGTACATATATTTTCCAGTGTCTGTAGTTGCTGTAACTCATGGTGCAGTTGAAAAACAGAAAAGAAAAAATAGGATGCATGCTAATTGCTTTTCTTCTTTAACCTTCAGTTGCTTGCAGAGGCTACAAAGCAAATTTTTGGTTCTTTGAACAGAGAAAATGATGTTCTTGCCATAGAAGATGAAGGTTCTGATGCAAATGCAACTGGTGCTTCTGAGAAGAATTGTGTGAATGGTGATAATATACCTGAGTGGGCAAAGGTGCTGGAACCTGTTAGAAAACTACCCACAAATGTGGGAACAAGGATCAGAAAGTGTGTTTATGAAGCTTTGGATAAAGGTCCACCGGAGTGGGCAAAGAAGATATTGGAACATTCAATCAGTAGGGAAGTGTACAAGGGCAATGCATCAGGACCTACAAAGGTGCTATTTGCAATAACTTGTTTCCTCTACTTTCTTTAATGAAACCTTTGTAGATATTAAAACCCTAAGCAAAATGTATGTTTCATATTGTATCCTATCACCTCTCTATTTTTAAAATTTTTATTTCATCTGTCCATTTTCTTTCTTGAAGTTAAGTTAAAACAATAATTCATGTTAGCAAAAATTTAATAATTATTTTCTTTAAATGATTAGACAAAAGCACTAAATCTTTAATGCAGAATTTGAATTGTCGCATCTTGAGACATGCAAGGCTCTGCAAGGGGATTGAATAGTGTAGGGAATGTGTCATCATTTGACCATTATATCTACTTATAAAAAAAAAATCATTTGACCATTATATCTTAAGAATTTAACAAAACCTGCAAATTCTAGATGCCTTTAACCTGTAACTGCTATTTTCTTCCTTTTTACGACAATCTGATGGATTATACATAGGTATCCTCGTGTTTACGTTGTAGTCATGAGTTCAATTTTATTAAATTAACAATTTTTTAGTACTATCCATACGTTGTTCTCTCTCTCCCCGGGTCCTAAAAAGTATTTACCACCTATAAGGTATCTTTATTGTTGTTATTCTCTTTTTGAAATATAGGTTTGTTTAGTAGTTTCTCATCCTGTTCAGGAAAGCAATGATCATATGTTTTCTCTCTTTGTTCAATTGAATGTTCCTTGTAAGTAGCAGTGTCAAAACCTGTGCTAATCTACAATGCTGACTCAAGCTTAATCCATTTGCTCTGCTTAATACAACTTACTATAAATTGACTGACTTCGGGTTGGAGGCTGGGTGCAATGGGTCATATGATTGTCCTACTGTGAAAAAGGAAACTTGAATATGTGATTGAACATGTTAGCAGAATTTGTTGTGCTTCATTTTCTTTTGATAAGTAATACAATTTTTATTAAGAAGTCAAGAAAACCTCCCAGAATTTGTTTTGTATTTCCATAAATATTTAGAATTTGATTTCTTATTTTATTGTTTTATGTCACATAAGCTTTCAAGGTATTTATTTTGGTCTGATCTATTAACCTACTGGAAAAAAAAAAAAATGTAAGTAGAAAGATCAACCATGCAACCTTGCAAAGGTCAAACCTTATAGTTAAAAATCTGAGATGAACTTTATGAATTGTTTGTCTTCCTCTATTTTTTAGTGTAACTAGTCAAGCTTAGTGTCTTTTTTTTTATAACAAACATTGCAGCAAGATTGATGCTGAAATGAATGCTCTGATTGGTTGAATGCAGAAAGCTGTTCTTTCAGTGCTAGCTGATGTATGTGGTGACAAAGTGCAACAAAAATCTGTGAAGGGGGCAAAACAGAAGACTTTTATCTCTATATCCGACATCATCATGAAGCGATGCCGTATTGTGTTACGTCATGCTGCTGCTGCAGATGATACAAAAGTTTTCTGCACTCTGCTGGGGAGAAAACCAATAAATTCAAGCGATAATGATGATGAGGGATTTCTTGGATCTCCTGCCATGGTATCTCGTCCTTTGGACTTCAGGACCATTGATTTGAGATTGGCAACTGGGGCCTATGGTGGATCTCATGAAGCGTTTCTTGAGGACATTCGGGAGGTCTGTTTTCTAGTGAAAGTTTTTGCTTGGCCTAACTGTTTTGCCTCTGGTTTTTCCTCACAATGTTCTTTCCGTTAAGTCATTAAAAAAGGTTCTGTCCATGAAGTTCCTTAAACGTGTGGAGGTTGATAAGTTTCTTAATGTACCTATTTTAATGAGTAAAGTACGCTTTTGGCCCCTAAGGTTTCAAAATTTTCATTCTGGCCTATTATGTTTGGTTCCGTTTTCATATTGGTCATGTTGTACATATCTGTTAGTAATCAGGTGACACTTGGTGTTGTATGGGTGACATGTCTTAATGGACATTACTTATCTGGCACTGATTGGTCAGATTCTTAACAAAATGGATGGTAGGGCCAATATGAAAATGGAATCAAACATGGAGGGCCAAATCTTGAGTGGCCAAAAGTGTAATTTAAACTTTAGTGTATTTTTATAGCATTTATGAGTGGGATTGACAAATTGGAATATGATCAATTATGTGATCTCAGAGGTCAGATCCTCCACACACCCCCCACCCCCCCCCCCCCCCCCCCCCCCCCCAAAAAAAAAAAGAAAAAAGAAAAAAAAGATCAGTCTATGATGGTTATGAAATGTACATCCTGCAGATGAGGATTGACATGTTTCTTAACACGACTGGAATATTTTATTTCTCATCATTGTGGTTATTCAGGTTTCAGTTTTACTGACACATAATTTATTTATATAACCTTTCAAATGTAATAAACGAAAACTTTCAACTTGCAGTTATGGAATACTATTCACACTGCTTATGGGGATCAGCCTGATTTGGTTGAATTGGCTGAGACATTATCTCAGAACTTTGAATTATTGTATGAAAAGGAGGTTCGTAGTCTCTCTTTTTCTCTCAGTGTTTTTATATATGTAACAGCCTATTTGACCAGTTATTCATGACTTAGCTTTTCAATTGTGGAAGACTGAATATAGTTCAGCTTGTTTAGAATTCCATAAAACAAAATTTGGTTATGCAATTAATCTGGTATTTTTTTTATTATTATCATATATTTTTTATTGCCGAACTTTGTCTAAAGTCACCATCTGAAAGATACCATGATTAATGCTACCAGGAAGTTCCTACCTCCTCCATTATCTACCTATAAAAAAAAAATTCCCAACCGCACTTGCTGTGACATTTTATTCATCATTAAAAAAAAAGCTACTATGAAGTTCAAGGTTGCCACTAATGAGCTATAGCTCAACTGGTACTTCCTCCTCCCACATTAATTGGATGTAGCCATGTAGGGTGAGTTTATGGTTTCAAGATCCACTAATTGGTTGTGTAACTTACCAATTAAAAAAAAGAATTTCAAGATTGTCAAACTGGCATTTTGGAAGGGACCATGGTGGATTTTCTGGATTGATTTATGTGATTGGTTTAGAAAGTTAAGAGCTTATGATGTGAAAGACTATAGTATAATAATCATTTTTTTTGATAGGTAATCAGAAAACTATTATTAATGAGAAAAAAAGGAAAAGTACAAGTTGTTCATGATGATGAACGACAAGAAAATATAGAACAAACAACACAACAAAAAGAGAAATCAGGGAACTAAGCTAAGGGAAAGCATAAACTCAATGATAGAAGAACAATCAGTAAAACCCCAACAACGAGACCACTCCAAAAGACTTCTTTGGCATAAAACCTTTAACTCATCCAATGTCTTCTCAATGTCCTCAAAGGAACGACGATTTCGTTCCAACCACACAATCCACATCAAGCACCCTGGAACCAAATTCCAAATGTCCGAATTATGTTTCCCAAGACATTGATGCCAACAAGATAACAAACCCGCCACTGAACCTGGCATAACCCAATGAATCCCAAAAGCCTGAAGCATAAAAGTCCAAAGGGAATGAGTAACAGGACAATGAAGAAGATGGTCTACTGACTCCCCATTACAACAACACATACAACACCAAGTAGCCAACGGGCGACCCTTAAGCATTAAATTATCCAAAGTGAGGATCCGACCATGAGCAGCTGTCCACAAAAAGAACGCCACTCGCCTAGGAATCTTTGGTTTCCAAACACCCTTCCAAGGAAACAAAGAATTCGAAGCACCCCGAATTGCATGGTAATAAGACCGGATGTCAAACTTACCATCTCCTTTTAGCCGCCAACCAAGAGTATCACTCCTATCACCTCGAGGAATATGAGTTTGGATAAGTTGGAATAGAGAATAAGATGCAGCTAGCTCCCAATCTTCAAAAGCTCTATAAAACCTTAAATCCCAAACTCTAACAGTTCCTCCTTCTGGAATCCACAAAACCTCAGAGATACAAGCATCCTTTACCGCTGAAAACACATAAAGCTCAGGATAGAGATCTTTAAGAGTATTATCTCCAATCCACCTATCATGCCAAAAGCGGATACGAGTACCTTCACCCACTACAAAAGATAGATGCTTAGAGAAGCTCTCCCACCCTCCATAAATGCTTCTCCATAATCCGCACCCATGAGTCCTCTTGCATACTTTAGTACACCACCCCCCTTGACCCTCACCATATTTTGTGGAGATAAGACGCCGCCAAAGATGTGAAACTTCATGACCATATCTCCACAACCATTTTCCTAATAAAGCTTGATTAAAAGACACCACACTTCTGATCCCCAAACCACCCATCTCAACAGGCAAACACACTTTTTCCCAAGCCACCAAAGGATATTTGAAACTCCCCTCAGAAGACCCCCAAAGAAAATTCCTCTGAATACTTTCCAATCTAGCAGCCACAGATTTAGGAATAGTAAAAAGAGATAAATAATACGTTGGGAGGCTTGAGAGAGTACTCTTAAGTAACATGAGCCTACCACCCTTAGATAAATAGATACGTTTCCACCCAGATAACTTCCTCTCCGTTTTTTCCAAAATAGGATTCCAAATCGAAGCTGTCTTAAAAGAAGTCCCCAACGGCATCCCCAAATATTTCATAGGCAAACTGCCCACTCTACATTGAATAATATTAGCCAATGCATCTAGATTATTCACCTCCCCAACAGGGACAATCTCACTTTTCCCAATATTGACCTTCAAACCCGTAAAGGACTGAAAACAAGACAATACCAACCTTATGGACAGTAGCTATTCCCTAGAGGCATCACAAAACAAGATAGTGTCATCAGCAAATAACAGATGGGAGATACACACACCAACGGAGTTCACAGAGCCCACATGAAAACCCCGAATAAGATTACACTCCTCTGTCTTCTTCAATAGTCTACTCAAAACCTCCATTATCAAAAGAAACAAGAGCGGGGATAAAGGATCCCCTTGTCTCAATCCACGAGAACAACCAAAAAAACCTTCCGGGGAACCATTTACCAGGACTGAAAAATGGACAGAAGTAACACAAGCCTTAATCCACCCCCTCCATTTCAACCCAAAACCCATCTGGCCCAACAAATAAAACAAGGCCTCACAGTTCACATGGTCATAAGCTTTTTCAATATCAAGCTTGCAAATCACACCCGGTAATCTGCTCTTCAACCTGCTATCCAGGCATTCATTAGCAATAAGCACTGAATCTAGAATCTGCCTACCCCCAACAAACGAATTTTGAGACTCAGAGATAAGATTATCCAAAACCGCCCTCAACCTATTGGCCAACACCTTGGATAGCAGCTTGTACACACTACCCACCAAACTAATGGGGCGAAAGTCCTTAATGTTAACAGCATTACACTTCTTGGGAATTAAAGTGAGAAACGAAGCATTCAGAGACCGTTCAAACACAGAGTGCTGATGAAAGTAATCAAAGAAATCCATGACATCCTTTTCCACAACACTCCAACATTTGTGGAAAAAAGCCATGGTGAAACTATCAGGACCAGGGGCTTTATCACCCTCCATCCCCCTTAAAACCTGGATGACTTCCTCCTTCGAGAACTCCTTCTCTAAGGACAACCGCTCTTCCTCTCCAATGCATGCAAAATCTAACCCATCCATCGTAGGACGCCTCACCTCAGTTTCCTCATACAACCCCTGGTAAAAGAGAACTAACTGAGAGCGCACATCTGCCTCATCCTCATAAAGAACACCCTCCACCTCTAACCTCTTAATCAGATTAGCGTTTCTATGGGAATTAGCTAATCTATGAAAGAAACGAGTATTATTATCTCCCTCCTTCACAAACAAAGCACGAGACTTTTGCCTCCAGGAAATTTCCTCAAGAGAAGCCAAATGTTCTATGTCCCCTTTGAGCTGAATGCGACGAATCTGATCCTCATTCGATAGACCCACCGACTCCTCTCTAGCATCTAAACCCATAAGTTCAGTCAGCAAATTCTTCTTTCTAAAAGCCAAATCACCAAACACCTCCTTGTTCCACTTTTTTAAATCTACTTTCAAAGCCTTCAACTTTTGAGCCAAAATAAAACTTGGAGAGCCCGAAAAACTGTAACTAATCCACCATTGCTGAAGCTTCCAACAAAAGCGGACAATGATCTGAAATAACACGAGGAAGCACCCGTTGGGATATATTCCCAAAATGTTCCTCCCAATCTAGAGAAACCAAAGCCCTGTCAATTCTTGACATAGAGGGGATACCAGAATCTCTAAACCATGTAAAGGAAGCCCCCTCTAACGGAAGATCAACTAAAGAATTACTCTCTATAAAATCCGAGAAGGTAAACATAGCAGGACTGAAAGACTCACAGCCAAGTCTTTCACTTGGGTACCTGATAATATTAAAATCCCCTACTAAACACCAAGCCATTGGCCACCTGGCCCGCACCTGTAATAACTCCTCCCATAAACAAGACCGCTGACCATCATCATTGGGGCCATAAACCCCTGTACAGGCCCAAACAAAGTCATCCATCACCCCTCTCAATAAGACACTGACAGAAAACTGTCCAACAATAACATCCATCTTTTCAAAAACCCTCTTATCCCAAACCAGCAAGACTCCTTCCGAAGTCTGAACAGCATCCAAAGCAACCCAATCAATGAAAGGACTTCCCCATAAACTTCGTACAAAAGCAGTGTCGATAGAAGCTACTTTCGTTTCTTGGAAACAAACAATATCACATTTCCACTCTTTTAGAAGATTCTTACAAACCTGTCTCTTCCGGGGATTGTTAAGCCCCCTAACGTTCCAAGAAAGTAGGCGTAAATTCATTTAAAACTACCAACAACCCCCACAGCATTCGAAGGAGCTCTGCTCCTACTCCTAGAAGAGACACCATCGTAATTAACATTAGAAATAAGCCCCTTAAGCTCCCTAAGACCCCGTGACCCTGAGTTTGTAGGTTGCTTAGGCGCCCCAACATCGATCACCTTGAGACATTCCTGTTCGAGAAGGCGAAACAAAGCCAAACAATGAGCTTCATGTTTCACAATAGGAAAACCCACCATATTACAAAAATCTATCATCAGCTGGGAAACCCAACTTGAATTTGGTTCAGTTTCTGCCACCTGAGCCCCTCCTGCATCATCCTGAACCATCACCACCTCACCAAGTGTATTGGGGTCCCACCTAGTCAAAGGATTACACTCCAAAAGAAGCCCAGAATCAAAATGACTCAAACCACCAGAAGCCACTGGCCTCGGCTGTACCGCCACTTCATGGTAGTCACTAAAAACCTCAATTCGATCTTCCCCTTCCCCAAACTCAGTCCCCATCTCATTACCCAGCTCAGACAAAGGGGAAAAATGATTATGTTGCACCCACTGATCCAAAATGTTTGAAGAACCCACCTTGCCGGAGTCGGGATCCAACACGGAGAGGCTAAGCCCACTCTCCATGCCTGGTTCAGCCCCCGGTGCACTGGAAGCTTCCATCGGCATGCACCCATCAAACTCCAGCTCATAAACATGGGCTAAAAGCCCATTATCCTTACCTGTAGAATCTGCCACAGGTTGGGCCACCGTCGCACTTACCACTTCACCGGGATAAGCTCCCTTCAAACAGACTGACGGTGAGACCATCGAGACACCTTGGACCAAGTCGACGTTGAGGGCAGAGGCGCTGAGTTCCACCGGCACCGCTGCGCTCTCCGGCAACTCGGAATCTCCAGTCGAAAGTCCTCTCTTGCTTCTTCTAAGACCAACGTTGACTGAGCATCAGACTTAAGTTTTAAATAACCTGGCTTGACCAAACTGCCCTCCTTAAGTGAAGTCACATGCACCATGGGTTGGGCTTCATCCAGCCCACCTGGTTGTTTAGTGACTTCTGGCCCAACACTTAAATCCTTGGGCCAGCTAATCTCCTCAACACTCAGACAAGACACTACACGCCTCCCTCCCTCAGGCTTGCACACCCTCAAAGCCAAAAATGCAGGAGTCAACTTAAACTTGAAAGCCCGCGTGGGTCTGCCAGAAAAAGCTGAACCATTGCCATTTATAGCTGAACAATTTTCAAAAGAAACTCCATGAATCACGTTTTGCCCCCATTTAGCTCCATATTTTTCAAAATTCCTAATCTTCTGCTTATTACCATAAACAGACATACTCTTCCCACTCCGGCCACCACCAGCAAGCTTACCACCTCCACCACCATTATTTAAAGAAACTTTGGCCAGAGATACCGGATTAGCACCAGAGCAAAAATTCCTAAGCTCTTTTTGAAACAAAGACCAGCCAGCTCTATTAGAGCTTGCTGGTATCATTATACAACCTCTCCTAGACCCTCCAAAATATACTGTAACAACAACAAACAGGCCAGCCTTGTTAGATCTTCCACAGAACTCTAACAACTTCCCATTTTCCCTAAATCTCTTACAAAGAAAACCATGACCAGGCACCCAATCTCGTATATCTTCGAGACAAGTAAGTAACCACTCCAAGCCCTTACGTCCAACCCAAATAGAGCTCTTAACATTCCTACGAGACTCATGTAAAGCATATGAGTCAGACCGCCCCCCATCAAAAGAAAATGAAAAAAGTTTAGCATCAATATGGAACGATCTCTTGCTGCACCCAAGGACAGAGGATAGAGGTTTAGGAGGGATGATATGAGGGGTTCCTATGGAGGGAAGACTAGGTATGGTTATAGGTGCAGGTAAAAGAGAAGGTTGTTTAGGCAAAACTTGGTTAGAACCCTGAGGAGTAGGGGAAGGGGAGGGCAGGGCAAAGGCAGTGGTGGTGGGGGAGTGGGAAAAGGATATGGGAAAAACCCAAACTGTGGAGGAAAGCATAAGGGGGAGGGAGAAGGAAAAAGTGAGGGTGGCAAAAAAGGAAAGAAAGGAGGTGATGGTTGAGGGAGAGGGAGAGGGTGGGGTGGAGGAGGGGGGTGTAGAGGGTGAGGCCGGGGTGGGGGAGGGGGTTGGGGAGGAGCAAGACTCATGGTTAGGTGTATAATAATCATATACTCTAAATAACCACTGCAATCTTTTAAGTAAAAAATCTTCGCAAGATTCCTCCTCCCATACTAATAATAATATTGCTCTCTCTCTCTCTCTCTCTCTCATATGCACGTGCTTTTCCACACCGTCTTTTGCATAATATTTTAGCACCAGTGTTGAGTTTGTTTTCTTTTGATGCAGGTTGCTACTGTTGTCCAGAAATTTGGGGAGTACACTAAATTGGAAAGATTTAGTGCTGAAACAAGGAAGGAAATTGACGAGTTTCTTGCTTCCACAAATGAGATTCCCAAAGCCCCTTGGGATGAGGAAGTTTGCAGAGTATGTGGCATTGATAGAGATGATGACAGTGTCCTACTATGTGATACTTGTGATGCTGAGTATCATACTTATTGCTTGGATCCTCCACTTGCAAGGATTCCTGAAGGAAACTGGTATTGCCCTACTTGTGCTGGTAAACGCATGGTTCAAGATGCCTCAGAACATGTCCAGGTCATTTGCCGACGCCAGAGTAAAAAGTATCAGGGAGAATTTACCCGTGTTTACTTGGAGGCACTTACACAATTATCATCTGTAATGGAAGAGAAAGAGTACTGGGAGTTCAGTGTAGGCGAGGTTTGTCTATGGAACTATACTTAAATATTGCCTTGCTAGCTGTGCTGATATTGATTATGTTCTGTGGAAGTTTGCATCAGTTGATGTTATTTTGGCCTTTAATAGGCAGTTTATTGTTTATTTGTTTTAATCCCTGCTAATTTAATTTAACTTGGAAATAATTTTTGTGTGAGTGGTAGTTATTGTTTTGTGCAATTTCAATGGATAAATGGCACATTGGCACTATATGGCCATGCCATTGCAGCATTGATATTATGATGCACTGTCTGTTTTCCTTCATCTGTGGTTTTATTTCTCTCTCTCTCTCCCGCACTTCCCCCCCCCCCCCCCCCCCTCTCCTCCCTCTCTTTTTTTGGTGGCATTAAACCTTTCCTCTGCTTTTTTTTTTTTTGGGTTGGATTTGTTATCTTATTCTTATCTTGGTTGCATTTTTTCTGTATCCTTATATCTTATTGTATACTTCTGTGTAATGGAGAAATTAAGAACTGCTGGTGTATTTGACATTGAGGTTTCCAACATGCAAATAGATAATAAATACTACATTTTGAAGTTTTTCTTATAAAACTACAGGCTAAAGCTTGACTTGTTTGTGTTTGTAAAATGAGAACAAATTATAATGTCTTTCTCAGACATGGTGATGTCTGGCAATAAACTTCTTTTTGTTGCTTGTTTGGTATTTCTTGGACATGGTGATGGTTGAGTTGCTTTCTTGTTGGCTTAGAGGTGTTGGGCGACATAGGAAGGCATCTGTTTGGGGTGTGATTCTGCAGTTTATCATGTGGAACATATGTTGAGAATGGAACATCAGAATCTTCAAAGGGGAGGAGCGTTCTATCATTGAGTTGAAGCGCATTTTCCTTCTTTCTTTGTTTGAATGGAGGACTGCTTCGAGTGGTCTTGACATACCCTCTGTTTTAGATTTTGTAGATTTTTGGTAGACTTTTGCTTTCCTTGTACATTTCCTGTGTACCAAGGAATTTGCTTCTTTTCTTTTCTCATATTTTCAACAAAGTTTTTATTTACCAATCAAAAAAAAAAGAAAAAAAAGTAGCTAATATACATGGTTTTATTGGCTCTTTGATTTTAGTTTGCAATCCTTAAGGTGTACGCATATTGTGTGTTTAAACTGCTTCCTCTTTCTTAATAAAACTGGTCTGCTTATATATATTTAAGAGGTCACATTCACAACTTCTGCTATTTATCCACCTAAAAAAATTGATCTAGACGAAAATAAGGGTGATTGGAGTCTTCCTCTGCATAATCATTGGACAGGTATGGTTTGGATGTATTGTTGAATTGTCTTAAGTGGAGAGACTGGGAACGGTGGACCAGAAATTGCTTCTGGATTCAGGATTTTGTAGTGGTGAAAGTAAGAGGTAAAAATAATGTGGACTCAATTGATATGGTTATCAACTGAATTGTTGGGCATACTTCTTTAGGTAGTCTGAATGGTTGGGCTTACTTCTTTAGGTAGTCTGAATTGGGGGGCTTAACATCATTAGTTAGTCTGAATAGTATTTTGCGAGCTTTAGGCGCTCTTTTGTGCATATAGGCATGCAATCCCGTAAATTCAAGTTATATATGTACTAGATGATTATGCGTGTTGGGAGATTGGAAGACTTGTGTTCAGGACTGAGAACAGTGTCAAGGGAACTTGGCATGGAAAAACTTGTTATACCCTTTTTGGTGGTAATTAATGTCCATTTTTACCTTGCTAATCTTTAGCAGCCTGAATGGTGCTGTTCAAGATAAACTGTCCTGTGTGCCTTATGATACAGCATAAGCACGTATCGTTTCTGAACTAGCTGTGCTTTTTAGACAAAATCATGATACAGCGTTTTAACCTGATTTTAGTGATCCAGACATGGACCCTTGTAGTTAGACTAGAAGGCCTATATGTGCATTATGCTCTATTTCTATACGTCTTGTCTATTACTTTGTCACTGATAACCTGGTAAATGTATTTTCTTATTTTGTTCTTACTGTGAGAGTAAAAGTATCTTGTACATATTGTTTGAGGAATCATTTTACATGCATGCACCAACAATTTTTTCTATGATGATGAAATGTAGACACAGCTTGTATGTGCTATACATATTTTCAAAATATGTTTTAGAGTCTCTGTTTCTTTTTCTCACTTTGGTTATTATGTTCCTTTAATGATAAAAAAACACGATGTTCCCTTTTATTGAAATTGCAGAGAACATTCCTGCTCAAATTTTTATGTGATGAGTTGCTTAACTCAGCTCTTATCCATCAGCACCTTGAGCAGTGCCCCGAGTCATCAGCTGAATTGCAGCAGAAATTGCGTTCTTTATCTGTTGAATTGAAGAATCTTAAGGCCAAGGAAGAAAACTTGGCTGCACGAGCTGCAAAGGCTGATACAAGTTTGCTTAATGGTGTTGGGGAAGTTAATGTAAAAGAAGGTGTTGCTAATAAACTTACAAACCAGGGAAATTGTTTGGGACGGACGCAAATTTCAACTGGTACTCCTAACCATTTTGGAGTCTTCTCTAATGAACTGCCGCATCCAGAGGGTGATCGAGATGAATCTGGGCTTAATGGTGCTGATAAACACCCACCTGTTGTCACTGGTTCAGAGAATAACATCCAAATTATGAATTACATAGACACTGAAGTTCATTTAAAAGATGTCAATGGTGTGGTGGATGACAGGAAAGTAGCTGGCAACCTTTTCTCCCATAGTGCTTCTCAAGAGACTGACAAATCCAGTAGACCAAATGGGTTGCCCATATCAAATTCACCGTCCCAAGAAATTAATGGCTCTGCTGGAGACATCGATTTCCAGGATAACTTGCAAGAATACAAGGGAAGGGAGATTTCTTTGTCACCTCCTGATCGGCAAGGACATAGTACTGCTACCAAGGTGAGCAGTCATGCAGCTCAGCATGCTCCTGTTGGTGCAAATGAGTCACAAGCCTGTCATCTTGAGTTGAACTCTGTGAAGAATGACATTGCGCTTCTGCAGGACTCAATTACTTCTGTGGAGGCGCAGCTTTTTAGGCTTTCTGTGAGGAGGGAGTTTTTGGGAAGTGATTCTGTGGGTCGATTTTATTGGGCTTCTGTCACACCGGGTGGACATCCGCGGTTTATTGTTTGTGGGAGAGCTATGCAGCATGGAAGGAAGATGATGTATCATGGAGCTGCTGCTGACAAGTTTTCTGTTCTGCAGAATTCTGCTTTATCTGGCATAGATAATCATGAGGGGTCAAAAGCTTCCTGTCCTTTCCTATCTGAGCTGAATGATGCTATGGCCCTTTGTTCATCATGGTTTTGTTATGAAACTGATGCAGAAATTCATGAACTGACTGGTTGGTTGAAGACTAATGACCCAAAGGGGAGAGAATTGAAAGAGTCCATTTTGCAGTGGCAAAAGCTGAGATTTCAAGACTCTTTTCAAAATGAAAATGAAGGTCAGGATGAGCACCAGGCAGTTCTGTCATTGAGCAGAAATAGTGAGCTAGCTGGATCTTCTAATTGTCTTGTCTCAAAGGCAGCTACATTGCTTGAGGAGAAGTATGGTCCCTGCTTTGAGTTGGAAACAATTGACATCTTGAAGAAGCGGGGGAAAAAGGTAAGAGTAGTCAATGATGAGAAGATGTACAGATGCGATTGCTTAGAACTCATTTGGCCTTCTAGACACCATTGCCACTCTTGTCACAGATCCTTTTCCACTGATGTGGAACTTGAGGGGCACAATGATGGTAGGTGCAGTTTTGGTGCACCAGCCTTTGAGAAGGGTAAGGAAATAACTGATGTAAAGAAAGGCAAAGGGAATCCAAAATGTGAAGTCGTTCGGGAGGAGTGCACAGGAGAAATGGATGGTGTTGAAACTTCAAAAGGTGGACGTTCTCAGCCTAGCTCAAGGCTGATTAAATATCAGAATGAAGGATTAGTATGCCCGTATGACTTTGATGAGATCAGTTCCAAGTTTGTGACAAAGAATTCGAACAAGGATTTGGTACAGGAGATTGGACTTCTTCGTTCAAATGGAATCCCATCTCTTGTCCCATCCACATCTCCTTACCTCAGTGATTCTACAGTAGTCTTAATTCCTCAGGAAGATGTAGGTCTTGCAGGTGATGGGTCCAAGGCTATTGAAAGACCTGTTTCAGAAGAAAATACTAGCATAACTAATGCTGGCAATGATGGTAGATGTGATAATTCTCCCAGAAGATCTGCAAATGAAATCAGTCAAAAAGTACTGAAAACCAACAAGGCAGCTTTAGGACGTGTGGAGAAAAGAGAGAAAATATCCTCTTTAGATGGCCATTCTTTAGAAATGGGTGTTGGTCGCTGTTGTGTGGTGCCCGTGTCTTCCTTGAGGCCATTAGTAGGTAAAGTTTCACAGATTTCAAGGCGACTCAAGATCAACTTACTAGATATGGATGCTGCCCTCCCTGAAGAAGCTCTTAGACCATCAAAGTCGCATGTGGAAAGGAGATGGGCATGGCGTGCTTTTGTTAAATCTGCAGGGACAATATACGAGGTCAGTCTCGTCTCTCTTTCTCTCTCCGAGCATCTAACTAGTTTTCCTGGTGCAAAGGTGGCTTGATTCCAGATCCTCATGGATCAAGAGACCTGGAAACCACTAGATCATTCCCTTGGGGTTGGTCAGTCTCATCTCTTGGTATTGGAGCAGTTTGACATATCACTAGCAAACCACATTTTACAGTGCTTCAATCATTGTTAGTCCATCTATACTGTTTATTATGTCCTTAATGAGTACTTCGGGGTAGGAATAGATTGGAGTTTCTTTGATTCACAATACCTTATTGAACTAGGACCTTATATTTCTGATCCAAGACAAAAATTTTAGCAATCCCAAATTTTTGTTTCCCCCCCCCTCTTATTTACCATTTTGAAAAGCAACTTCAAAAGAAAACCTTACAGAATCCTTTTAATTATAATCAGTGCAGTTATAGAAGTTTAAGCCTATCCCCCTTTGTTTTGCGTTCAGGGTAAACTGGTTTATCACAATTCTGTACTAGTGCATTTCAAAATGATCTACATTGTAGAGAACTTTGGACTAAATTTAGTCTTTATAAGAGTATCAACATGGTTTGTTTTTGAGTATACAGTCTGCTGTTATCAATTCTTTTTACCTTGTGGAATGCATTAGGTCTTGTGTTCTTACTACCTGGCATACAGGCTAATGCTTTTGCTGCCCAGGAAAGCATGTTATGGTGAACTGCCTTTTGGCTGAAAATATATTTTAGGGGATGCTTGTGCATGTGCACTTATGCATTCACCTGACAGATAATCACTGTGTGGACTACATGGACAAAGTTTGCCTTCCTATGAAATTATCCAAATCTTTGGTATAAATGAATGTAGTGAAAGTGAATGCGTAGTCTCACGACTCTGTTTAACTTGTCAGTTGATTTTCGTTTGTTAGCCATTAACTCTCTCTCTCTCTCTCTCTCTCTAAACTGAAATATTAGATATTATGCAATGAAAGGAGTTTAAAATTTTAAGTGAACTTAACTTGTATTTGATCTCTACAATTTACAATTTAATAATTGTTGCATATTTAATACATATTTTATGTAGTTGCAAAGTTAAACTTCCTTGGTTGTTTCAGATGGTTCAAGCAACAATTGTATTGGAGGACATGATTAGGACAGAATACTTGAGGAATGATTGGTGGTATTGGTCTTCACTCTCAGCTGCTGCCAAAACTTCTACTCTCTCTTCCCTTGCCCTACGTATATTCTCCCTTGATGCTGCTATCATGTATGAGAAGATCTCATCCTGTTTAGATTCAACTGAAAATTTGGAACCAAGCAGCATACCAGATCCAAAGCCGCTTCCAAGCTTGGAATTAGCAGAGAAATCCAAGGTCACCAGGAGGTCTAACAAGAAGAGGAAGGAACCAGAGGGTTAATCTTGGGATGCTTGACCTTTTCATTTCCTGAGGAATTCATTCGAGACCAATTTTGATATGGGGCAGCAGTGGCCCATTTGTTGTATGCATAGTAGATATGATCAGAGACCAGTTTGTGGGTTTTTCTGGGTCATATAGAATCTGGGGACAGGTGACTGAGGTTGCTGTGCTGCTGCCAAATCGTTTGGATGTACATATGAGGTAAAAGCTGACCTGCTAACTCAGGATGCTCGGTTGGGAAGCTGAGTTCTGCTCGGAGGACTTTGAAATACCGTGAGCAGTAATGCACGAGGATATATCCAATTTTGGATTGATTCTGCTGCAGCTTTCAGATATGTTGCTTGGAAAGAAGATTTGGGAGTACATTTTTCTCACTGAGCAGGATCCATATACGTATACAGAGGTAATTTTTGTAAAAAAAAAAAAAAAAAAAAAGGGGGTGGGGGGGGGGGGGGGGGGGTGGGGTTGTGGGGAGTGGGGCAGGATAAATTAGGAACAGTCAAAGTTGAGCAGGTGTAGCTATATTCCATTCTTTATTCATCTCTTTATCTATCCCACCTTGCTTTTGTAAATTTTTGAATTAAATGAGGGTGTGGTAGAGAAGTTGCGTACAAGTAGTCACCATTGTGCTCGGATTTAGGCATTTCACTAAAAATTGAGTGACCAATCTACGGCTCTGAAGGTGATTCGCCATACCGACTCCATTGGGAGCACACAAACCATGCATGATTCGCCATACAATATGCTTCAGGTTATCAGTTTATTGGTCCAATCAACCGATAAGTCGTTATGGGATTTAATTTTGGGAGTTATAAACCTAATTCTATGGATGGAACTTCTGAATTGGTGAAAAGCTTAAAACTTTCTATATAAAAAATGATAATAGTATCAACTTGAGGGGAAAAAATGAGTTACTAGCAGGCCTATGCTTAAATTTCAAAAGGTATCTTGAGTACCTAAACAGGTTTATCATTGTAAGTGGTTGGAGGTCATTTTTTATGAAGCAGGGATTTTTGGTTAGAAAGGGGGAGATAAAGGAAGGCAGTTCTCCTTTCCATCCTGCACTGCCAGCGCACGGTGTCTAACCACGCTAGCACCTGTCACTGACTAATACACACCCAACTGAAAATTAGTATTTGACGTGTTCTCAAGCATTGGTTCTCATAAAAAGCTCACGCACTTGGGTTGGTCAGTTGTGTCCTCAAGTGTGGAACCCCAAGGGTTGGTATGGCTTGCAAAATCCCAATGCTTGGCTCCACTCCTTCACACCCACACCCTGATGGATTTTAGTCTAGTCGGTGTGTGGTATGCCCACCAAGGCCATGTCATGCCGGTGAGCACGCTGCCTAGGCCATGGCAGCTTAGCGTGCACGCTGTCAAAGCCATGTTATGCCCATGGGCATGCTGCCAAGGCCACGGGCAGCCCCCCAAGGCCCTGAGTATGGTTAGCTTATCAATAAAATTTTTGAGGAAATGGTCAAAAAGCAGTAAATCTAAGCTATTGGATGAAAGAACCAGACAAGATGATAAAAAGTTCTTATTTTGGGGTGTTTTGGAAAGGAAAGAACTGATTCTAGAAAAGTTAAATAGCAAGTTGGAAGTGGGTGTGGGTTTGTGACGTCGTGTTGAATCCCTTCACATGAAAGTGTCCAATTGAATTTGACACTTCGTCCATGGCCTTCGTTCCCCTATAGAAAGTGAAAAATCTTGAAAGATATAGATAGATATATATCCATGAGAGGCCATTTCTTGAATGAGACTATCCAACATTAAAGTTGCCTCTTCTCTTGTCCTCCCACTTCTATTTCTTCTTTTCTTTTTTGGTTGCGTACGCATCTAATATTTGTGGGTGGAATAAAAGAAGAAAAATCAGAGTCGGTAGGTGTGTCTAGATAGTGTTCTACTACCTTTCTAAGAGGCACCGTGAAGTGATGGAAGTGGCCTCTCTCTAGATTTTGATGTAAACCCATTCCAAAATTTGCATATTTGGTCAATTGGATATTACGTCAATGAAATATTTTACTGTCAACATTTATATATTAATGTTTAGGATGACATATTTATGGCCGTAGATAGTGCTCTGCTTATGTTGCTTGGTAAAGAAGAATCAGCATCACTCAGATGTGTCTTTGTCATTCTGAATTATATTTTCTTCCCCCACCACCTCATCTCTTTTCAATTTTTTTTTAACACGGCTCATACATTTGATTATTATTATCGAGTAACACGCTTGACTATAAATGCTAAAACCTATCCTAGTTCTTTCTTGATGGTTATAATGTGAGATTGTGAAACTTCTGGTACTTGCCATCAATTACTAAATTTGCTTTCTGTGGCGTTTCCTATATTCTATAATTTCGATTAGATATAAAAATGAACCACCAACTACAGAGACATGCAACACAAATTTAGAATCACTTCATTTTGAATTGACTCAACCGATCTTAGGACCTATTAGGCTAGGCAAAAAGTAAAAGGAGTAAGCTTCTTGAGAGACTCTAAAAGTAAGAAGCTAAAGAAGTGCGAGTGATGCTAGAGATATTACAAATTATGTTGAAATCAACAAAAAGTTATTGATAAAAAAAAAAAAAAGAGAAAACATGGAATATGATTTGAGTGCATATTCAAGCTTGAGTACACGTTGAGATCACAACGCTAACATGCACTAAGAGAAAACCCCTCTTATAGGTTCCAAAAAAAAAAAAGAAAAAAAAAAGAGAAAACATGGAATATGGCTTGAGTGCATATTCAAGCTTGAGTACACGATCATGGCGCTAACATGCACTAAGAGAAAACCCGTCTTATAGGTTCCACAAATGCTTGCGTGCGAGGAGGACCAATCATACTTAATGTATCATCAATTACAAAACATAATTAAACATATATTTATTATATTGTTAAAGTTGACCAATCACATATATTGTCACATTAATTTATAAGTACTTTATAGTAAAAATTGTAGTAGTTTTAGCATTTTTTTTTTTAGAAGTCCCCTCCAATCTTTTGTTATACAGTAATGTTAGGGCTGTTATTGTATCATGTCTTCAAAAACCAATGGAATGGTGTTCTATTAGCAATCATCTATCAAATTAGGAAATATTGATTTTTTTTTTTTGGATGAATTGTTTTTTAGCCTTTTGATACGGTAAGAACAAGTCAAACTAAGCTTAAATTCAAATCTTTTTTTCTTTTTTCTTTTTTGGGTTGTAATTTGTTGAAATTATTTGGCTTGAATTGTAAATTGCATTAATCTTGTGAGACACTACCTACTAATTGGGATATTTGATATTTTATCATTTTTAGTCACTTATGAATTGATTAAGTTATTTTTAATATTTAGAGGTGGGGGGAACGAAAACCTCTGAACTTGTAAAACTTTTTACAAATATAAAAATAGTAATCCGCTTAAACATGCTTTTGACTATAATCTGATCCAATTGTATAAGAACATGATACTAGAGAATCCAACTGTATAAGAACACGATACTAGAGTAGTAGAGTACTTAAACCTAATTATAGGCTGTAAGGTACTAAGTGGACACTTTTTTTTTTCAATTTATTTCTAAAAACCTATTTTAGGAAAATTGAAATAGTAAGTTTATGACGTCCTATATTGAATCCTCAAACACCAATGCTATATCCTCTATTATATTTGTACCTTTTGGGAATTGGGATGATATTGTTGGGATTGAAATGAAGAGTTCACCTCTCTTCGAACCCAAAATGCTATTCTTATAAAGCAATCAATTTCAAGCAGTAGACATCTTCATATTCATTCTAACTCTTGAAAATTCTTGATTTTCAAATGTAGGACAAAATTAGTAGTAAACTAGCTTTTTAGCTTCTTGCATTGGAACATCCCTGCTTCTTTATCTCTTCTTAGTAACATCCAGAAGTTGCTACCATAGAATCACACACCATAAAGCAGGGGAGTAAGATTTTCCTTTCTTTCATTTAAAAAAAAAAAAAAAAAATTTCAAGGGATTCACCCCTGGACATGCTAGTTAATTAGCAATAAATCTAGTGGCACAAAAAAATTTCACAGTTAATCATGCTATTATGATTGGTACAAAATAAATTTCATGTTAATGGTGGTGGGTTCATAAAAAGAAAATATATTTATTCTTTGCTACATTTAGAAAACAAAGTTGTAAAATTCTTCTTAATACTTCAACAACAAAGGCATCCACAATTAACCAGTTCTTAAGAGAGAGAGATCGAGAAGAGTAAAACCTAGGAACAAGTCATTTACTTCTCATCCACATAGAAGGATAATACAAGACGCCATTGACTTTATTTATTAATTAACTTAGTCCGTAGATCTCCATTCTCAGGATCTCAGCCACTAAACTAAGCGTTTACTTCCTCACCTTTTTTTTTTTTTTTTTTTTTCTTTAGTCCAAATAGTTTGCAGATACTTTTCTACTAAGCAACTATTGGAATATGTGACATGTTACAAAGAGACTAAAACACACCCAACTAGTGGTTTAACTTTAAGCACATTTATGGCCACTCCAACCATTCCAAAGGCTCTTCATCCTCCTGGTGTTGAGGTTCTGCAGCTACAAACACATTGCAGAAGTAACTGTGGCCATCATCACTCCCATCATCCTCTGCAGGATAGTTGTCACTTGGGAAGTATGAATCACCAGTGTCCAAAATCTGTGGACCATCCTCATCTACCACAGCACTCCCACAACTCAGGCGGTCCTCAACCTTCACACTGAATTGGAGGGCTGAAACATTGGTGATATCCCCCGGAAGTGGCTCAGCTTTTTGAGCTGAAATATCTGCTCCAGCCACCCCTTTAGCTTGAATTTTTTCATTTAAGGAAACCACCTGCAGTCCAATTGTCATATTATGCAAATCACATTACATAAACTTAGCAGCGACACAACATTTTTCACAGTAATTGATGTGTAATAAAAGTAACGTCAGTGATGAATTTATGTAAAAATAACGTTACTTCAATCATAACATGCCATCTTAACATGTGAAAAATACTAACCCTAATATTCCTTTCATAAAAAACAAAAAACTAGTCACTGTTTTCATTTTGAACAAGTTTACTTGGTCATTCTTTTCATAAAGAATGAGCCTTAAAGGCATATATAAATAAAGCTACCAAAGTATATTCCTTTAGTCACTTTATAATTGCCTTTTAAAATCAAGGTGGGGTTTAGAACAGATGCTATAGTTGAAAACACATGTTTGTTTACAGGGCAGAATCTCATTGGTAGGACCCTCTTCAAGCAGGTTCCAATCATCTTTCTATTCTAGCTAAGGTTTCTCAATCACAAGATGGAGTTTTGATTAGGAAGGCATCGAACTTGGCCAATAAACACAATTGTCCAAGTTCTGTTCCTCTAGCTTTCCATATGCTAGTAGATGGTTTTACAGACATTCAAATAGTATGTACTTGCTTTTATCTGTTAGTATTCTTCAAATTGAAGAGAAAACCCAAGTATAAGAATCAATTATAAGCAGTAACAATGATACCTATATGAAAATTTAGATAATTTTACAGATCTCAAAGTATGCACAATGAATAGTAAATAAAAAAATGTTTTTTTTATTATAAAAAAGTAAGCTTTATGCTGAGCATATATCTATATATATACCTCAGATTTGAGCTTCTCATGCTCCTTGACAAGAGTGTCATAATTAGAGTAGAGTGAGTCATAAGAAGATTTGAGGACATCATAGTCCCTTTCGAGCTGCTTTGTCTTCCACCGTGCCCGGCGGTTCTGGAACCATACAGCCACCTGTCTTGGCTGCAGCCCCAGCTTCTTGGCCAGCTGGGTCTTTCGCTCTGGCTCCAGTTTGTTCTCTGTCTCAAAGCTCTTCTCCAGCAGATGCACCTTAACATGTTCATTCTCATAAAGTTAGCAAAGAATACTCACTAAATCACTCAGCTCATCCAATTAGCATATCTTCTCATTATTCAGTACTCAACTTTTTGATTACCTTCATTTATTTACCTCCTTGGCAACCAAATCCAGAATCAATTCTGAGTAGAGGGTTCTAAGATCCAAGTACCTTATGCTTCTTCCTTCTTAACTAATACTATAATATTTTTTATCCTATATTCTTGACACAACTTTTACATGTCGACAAGAATAATCTTTAATCCCAAAAATATTTCACAAAAGTTGGTCAAATATAGGCCTCCTCAATCACATGACACACATATTTCAATTGCCTACGAAGTGAATGTGATGCGGATAAGGTTTGAGAACATAAGTAATATAACATCACATGCGAACATGTCATATCATAAAGGAATATAAGGTCTTGGAAGAAAGTAGATACGTATAATAAGATCTCAAGCATATTGGGAGTGATGGTATGTCAGCTAAGATTACTATCCACTAACCTGCTCAGGGCTGAGGCGGCGCTTCTTCTCCGGCAACTGCTCGTCGTAATATTCCTCGTCGAACAGTTCATCCGGTGAACTGAAAAAGGATCGCCTCTTTGAGCTTTCCTCCATGCTCATTATTGCTCTTCCTCCTTCCAACACAAACCCAAAATAAATAAATAAACCTAATTATTAGTATCATAAAAAAATAAAACATAACTAGTATAGGAAACAAATAAGAATTTTAGGTCTAATTTAACTGTTTAATTGTTCTTTACATGTTGAATTTTGAATGAAGAGGTTTTTTTTTTGGCTTTAAAGATATTTGAACTAACAAACTTTATAATTAGTATTTGTTTTATTATGAGAATCACAGATAGAAATATCAGGAATTTTGACTTTTTTTTTTTTTTTTTTCATTTTCCGGGACCAGAAGAACACTATGATTTAGAATCCAAGGAAAAATACACAAAACATGTCCTAATCTACTTTTACGGTCTAAAATTCACTTCCTCGTACTTTCCTTAGCTTTCTTATTAACCAAACAGAAAGTCTGTTTCTCAAAAAAAAAAAAAAAACAGAAAGTCTAAAACAAACAAACAAACATGTGTGATAATAATTAATGAATTAAAAAAAAATACCTCGAAAAGTGTTATCACCATTCCCGAGGAACAACATGTTGCTGCCACGGCAGGCGGAAGGGTCGAAGAAAAGGCGGCCGGATTCCATCATCCAATCCTGTGTTGACACGTGTGTTTTTCCGACTAGACACGGGCGCACACACAAAAAAGAGAGAGAAATTAAGAAGAAAAGAGCTTAGTACGTAGGAAGGTATATCTACGTACTTACAAAGTCTGGTTTTTTTTGGTGATGATGGATTTGGAGTAGGATGTTGTAGAATTTGGTTTTGGTTTTGTTTTTTTTCAATATATATTATGTATGATATAGGATTAGAAGATCATAATCTTGTGACGGAAAAAACTGGTGCTCCAAAGCAACCTCGCCGGAGTCTCCAAGGGACATATACAAAATCCCATCACACCTGAGGCTCCTGTCTTCCCCAGCTCGTCTTGCTTGTCAAAGCCACTTGTGTTTCACTTTGTAGAGCTGGGAGTAGAGAGTGAGAGAGTTTAGTTTAAAGCTTTAGAAAGCAAAGAAAACAAAGCAAAAGGTCAAGGTTTTTGGCTTTGAAATATGGGGGGGTCAGAAAGATTGATCTAGTGAGATGGAGAGGAAGAGAGTAAGATATTTGGGTGGCTGGAAAGTGGAAACAGTGGTCACCGGAGCTCTTGAGATTCCGGTGAGGGAAGTGGGTTCGCTATTGCACTCTTTTTTGTGTGTCACTTCTAGGTGTTTTTTGCAGCTAAAGTTGAGAGAGGTGAGCCTACCGGCTTTTATATTGGTTCTCTGGTTTTGAAATTGTGAAAATGCCCTCTTGATTCGAATTTCTTGGGTGAGTTTTTGGTAATTTTTAATGTAATTGCATCACAACATAACATCATCACATCATTCTACTCGTTTGCTAAACGGAGAATAGCCACAACTTTTGTTACACATATGAGTTATTATTGAATAGTTTGGGATTATATTCCCTCCTTGAAGGAGGGAGTATACCTTCAAACTATACAATAATTTTTCACATCTTTGATTTGGTTAATTATGAGTAATGAAAAAAAAATAATGGATTCATATAAAAATAATTAATAGTCACTCACAGTCTATTATATTAAAGTTGTGATACAAAATTGTGATCATAGGAAAACTTTTTACTAAATAAATGTTAAAATTAGAAAACATTTTTGTTTCTTTTCTTTTTTAGCTATTGATAAGAAAAGATAGTGTTCTCTAAGTTTTGTATGGATTCTAAAATTAAATTCAATCATGTGCTTATATTAATCAATTTAACACATTTCTATAAATACAATTAAATTTAATCACGTGGTTTGTTGGTAAATACAATCACATAATTAAATTTAATCAAAAAACCAAGTAAACTAAGTTAAATTAATTAGATTCTAAAAAAAAGTTACATTAACTAAAGAATTATAATTAAGTTTTCCTCTAAAATAAATACAATATATTTTTATAGTTAAATCTAATTTTTAACACATATTTTCTATTTACTAAATCAATTATTTACCTATAAAAACTTACAATTTACATCTTCTAGTATTATAATAATATTAATTTGTCTTTTCTGTTAACATCCATTAGGATCATGCTATTAACCCAAACAAAAATAACGTTATTTTGGATAAAAAGAAAAGAAAATTGACATTTTTAAGCGGGTTAATGACAAAAATGTGATGGGCCGTGACAGAAGGGCACATTGATATTATTTGTAATATTCAATGGTGTAAATTTCAAGTTTTGAAAGTTGAGAATATATAATCAAATTAGTTATTATCTATTATCTAATGAAATAATATTTAATTGAGGTTGTCTAATATATAATTAATAAGTTGATACATACAAACCTTTTTATTATTTATTATTAAATAGTGGGACGAGAGAGAATGTGAAATTCGAACCACAAGTATAGAACATTATAAAAGATACTATTACTGTTAGGCTATTATTTGAACCAAAATTTATCACCTCGAAAAAAAGTTATAAAGCTAATATTGGTTATATATAATTTTGAATTATAAATATTAAAATCTCTAATTATTAGCTTTTTATTTTCCTCTAGATCGATTTTGTATTATTTAATATTTATTAGTATTATTTTTTTGAGAATCTCCTCTAGAAGACTAGAAGAGAATAGAAAGGAGATGGATCTGAGAATTGCATGGCTTGGGAGGGTAGGGCTTCTTGTGGGCAACACTAACTTGCGCCGCAGAGACTTAGAGGGATGGATCTGGAACGTTAATTCAGTTTTGGATTTGAATTCTCAAATAAATTAATGGTTCCTAAAATTCGTGCCTAGGTGTTGTATGGGTCCCATGATTTGTTGTCGGAGATTTGTTTCATCCCAATAAGTCAACTTGTTGCCCATAGTGAACAGTTTTGATTCTTCTTCAGTTTTTATTTTGTTGTTTTTACTGCAGAATGTAATAAAATCATTTACCACCTACCATGCAATTTAATCCAATTTTCTCTAATTTAATCCTTTTTTTTGATAATTTAATCCAATTTTAAGACATAAAGGAATGATTAATTCACAGAGAAACTCATTTGGGTGTATCGTTTTATGTTCTTAGTTAAATCTAAACTTGACTAGATGTCAATAACTATGAGAGTAATCCAATTTTCGTTTGATAATTTAATCCAATTTTAAGACATAAAGGAATAATCAATTCACAAATAAACTCATTTAGGTGTATTATTTTATGTTTTAGCTAGATATAAACTCGATCAGATGTCAATAATCATGAGAGTTATCTAAATTTCTCTAATTTAATCTAATTTTAAAACATAAAGGAATGACAAATTCACAAATTTGGGTGTATTATTTTATGTTTTAGCTAGATATAACCTCGACCAAATGTGAATAGCCATTAGTGTAACTAGTAAGTCGCACGGATAATTTTGTGATATTTTATGTAACACGGTTTTGGATAATGTTGTACATATATTATAAAGAAAAAGTAAACTAAATTAGAATAAAGAAACATATACATTTTAATATATTAAAAATTAGTTTAGTAGTTTCACTGTATATTTGTAGCCTTCTTGAGGTAATATTAATTTTTTTAAGAATCATAAAACCAAAAATAAATGCAAAAGAGTAATGGGACCATGAAAATCAACTAATATGTGTTGTGTTCACATATTTCATACCATGAAATAAAAGTATGCCTAACTCTCTAAGACATAGTGTGAGCAACTGTGCATGCATGTGTCTTATAGTTGATTTAAAATTAAACCATGGTAGAATATGACTTTACATTGCGCACCAAATATTATCTCTACTTATATACCCAAAACAAAAACTATCCAACCAAATTACCTAAACCTAAATCATATTTAAGCCCGTAATTTAAAAAGAAAAAAGAAAAAAAAAATTACCCGTAGGGGTTTCGGCCTTTTGATGGTGGTGGGAGACCAGTATAACAGAGGTGGTGACCCTTTAGATTCTTCTCTCTCTCTTTCAAATATTTTGTTAGTTTTATGTCTTTTATTTTGGTAATATATAGTGAAATAGTGCATTTTATTTAACAATCCACAACACTTTTGTGTCTCTCTATTTCTCTCTAGGGTCTTATCTGGTTAGTTATTACTATTAGTCCTTATTTATTTTATTTTATTTTTGATTTTTTTAAAAATACTAAAACAGTGGGTATGCTAAAAGACATGAAAAATAAAGAAATGTGTAGTATAAGGCTAGACAATTAATGAGATAATAGTAAAAATAAGTTAATGTGAACTTTTGGGTAACGGTAAAAAAAAGTTAAAGAAAGAAGCAAAAAAATGCTAAATGCAAAATTAGAAAGCCACATGGTAAAACTTCATGTACTGCATAAGACTAACTTCAATGTAGAATTGCAAGAATGGAATTCAATGAATTGGGCAAATATTATTTGTCTCCACATTTTTCCAATATAAATCCACATTTCCATTGGACTTAAAAATTAAACTTCCATAATTTTCTCACAATATCTTTGTTTTTCTTTCTGAGAGATTTGTTAATTTTCAAAATATTATGTTCGTCTTAAATATTTTGTTTAGATTTTATGTATATGGTTTTACTTATGTAGCATTGTCATTTATTTAGGCTTATATATTCAAATTATGTGCCAATTTATATTTTTGGTTTTCATTATGATGCGTATACTTGGTAAGGATCTATTTTTGGCTACTTTTAGTTCAATTAAAATTTGGAGGTTAAATTGTGATATTATTGCATCACTTTGGCATTATTTTCTATTGTTGTATCATGAAATTCTAAAAGTTTTTATAGCTAATTGACATTTCTTGGTTGCATGAATTAGATGAATTTTCCCCCCAATGTATTTAGTTTGAATATCCATCCGTATCAATTCAAAGCATGCAAAGTTATAAATGTATACAAATTCTTTGAATTTTATTCCTACATTTCCCATGACTTGATTTATATTGGACAAATGTGGAGACAAATAATATTTGCCCAATTCATTGAATTCAACTCTTGCAATTCTACATTGAAGTTAGTATTATGCAGAAAATTGAAAAGTTTTTTTGATTCCTACATTTCCCATGACTTTTTAGATTCATCGCTATCAATTCAAAGCATGTAAAATTTTAAATTTATATAGATTCTTTGAATTTTATTCCTACATTTCTCATGACTTTTTAAATCCATCTGTATAAATTCAAAGCACATAAAGTTATAAATGTATACAAAGTCTTTGAATTTTATTAATACATTGAAATAAATGCATTTGTCATTATTTAATAGTTTGACATATATAAATGCTAAATTTAGATGAGGTGGAAGCCTAAATGAGAATAATGTCATACAATGTGTCATTTGGTAGAACCTCATGTTTTCCCACAAGAGGTCTCTACTTATATATATATATATATATATATATATATATTGATGAAAATTAAAATATCTCTCAGAAAGAAAAACAAAGATATTGTGAGAAAATTATGGAAGTTTAATTTTTAAGTCCAATGTGAATGAGGATTTATATTGGAAAAATGTGGAGACAAATAATATTTGCCCAATTCATTGAATTCAACTCTTGCAATTCTACATTGAAGTTAGTCTAATGCAGAAAATTGAAAAGTTTTTTAGATTCCTACATTTTCCATAACTTTTTAGATCCATCCGTATCAATTCAAAGCATGTAAAGTTATAAATGTATACAAATTCTTTGAATTTTATTCCTAAATTTTCCATGACTTGATTTATATTAGACAATTGTGGAGACAAATAATATTTACCCAATTCATTGAATTCAACTCTTACAATTCCACATTGAAGTTAGTTTTATGCAGAAAATTGAAAAGTGTTTTTGATTCCTACATTTCCCATGACATTTTAGATCCATCCATATCAATTCAAAGCATGTAAAGTTATAAATGTATACAAATTCTTTGAATTTTATTCCTACATTTCCCATGACTTGATTTATATTGGACAAATATGGAGACAAATAATATTTGTCCAATTCATTGAATTCAACTCTTGCAATTCCACATTGAAATTAGTCTTATGCAGAAAATTGAAAAGTTTTTTTTGATTCCTACATTTCCCATGATTTTTTAGATTCATCCCTATAGATTCAAAGCATGTAAAGTTATTGTAAGGGAGGCGTTTTGGTTCCTAAGTCCAAATGATAGAAGGATTCAGACCCAAAGAGACCAACACAATAAATTTGTAAAGAGTGGACTTAAAAACTAGGCTTCAATGGATCAGGCAACATGCACAGTGGATTAAAGATATTAAGAAAGCAAAGAAAGACAAGTTCTAAGGAAGGAAATCCTTCCTCAGTGAAGTCCGAGGAGAATGATTCTTGAATATAGTTCTTTTGAACTTGGATACAATTTCAGTTCTTGTTGCTAAAGTGTGTTCTTTACAGATTTTCTGATCCCTTCTTCTTGGAGGGTCTCTTACATTATATAGCTCCCTTTAGATGATCTTGGCCCTTTATTTGTTAATTCTAGGCCACTACTTGAGTGCTTGTCCCATCAGACATCTTCCCAAGCCCCTTGTGAGTTGGGGCAACTAAGGCAGCACTGTTCAGGAATCTTCTTCACATAAATGCAGCTAGGAGGTTTGGTGGAATGCATTAAATGTGGTGGCAACCACCATCCCTTCAGTTATGTCAAGGCTAACCCCCTCCCCGAAACTCTTTCTCTACAGTATGATCTCCTCTGGTAACGTGCCACTGACGTGGCCTTACTGTCCGAGCGTGTGACATTCTCGGCACGATAATGGCCCCCTCGACAATGGGTATGACACAGTTATAAATGTATACAAATTCTTTGAATTTTATTCCTACATTTACCATGACTTTTTAAATCCATCTATATCAATTCAAAACATGTAAAGTTATAAATGTATACAAATTCTTTGAATTTTATTAATACATTGAAATAAATGCATTTGCCATTACTTAATAGTTTGACATAAATGTTAAATTTAGATGAGGTGGAAGCCTAAATGAGAAGGATGTCATACAATGTTGAGGTCTCTGCTTTTATATATATATATATATATATATATATATATATATTGATTGATTGATTATCTACACTCTAATGCTCTAACCTTGTTATTTTAACCTAAGTTTGTTGGTGTCCAACGCATCACACCATGTTATTTTAACCTAAGTTTGTTGGTGTCCAACGCATCACACCATGGAATAGGGAAAGGAGGAATAAGAAAAATAAAGTACAAACAAAAGAAGCAAACACAGTTAGCATCTTGGAAATGAGTGGTCTTGATGAAATTCACATGGTGGGGGCAAGAAATTTGATATGTTGCATAACCAATTATGACATATAGCTTCTATGTCTTAAGGAACTAGTATATGTCACTATTGTCTTGCTAATATGATGCACTTACATTACAAATATATTTGGGAAACCCTAGTGGCAGACACTTAAGAAGCATTAGATCATGTACTTTTCCTCAATGGTTGTATCATGCTTCTTCTTTTTCTTTTTTGTTGGAGAGAAAGGTAATAAGAATCATGCACTTATAGTTTCATAAAGTTATGGTTTCAATTAATTTAACTAAAATATAAGAAGTACTATCTTAGATTTGATTAAAAGATTGTGTATCAACTTTTCAAGTACATTTCTTGGCAATGAAGATTATGTCAAAATGTCTCATGTGTCTCATAAAAAAAAAAATGTCTCATGTGTGAAGTTTCTAACATTCTCACTAACTACTACTTATTTTCATTCAGGGGAAATTAACCCATTCAGTTCAATTTTTCTTGTTTCAATATAATAATCAGGAACTAGCCCATCGGCCATTGTAATGCTTTCTCACAAGCAATGTTGAAATGCAACTTATTAGGTTTAATCTTATTGTTACGTATCCGAGTGCTTAGTCCACTAGTTAATTTTATAGGGAATAGGGGTTAATCTTAATAATTTAGTTGCACCAAGTGTTTTGAAAAAGAAAGTTATAGTATATGAAGGATTAGTTTACCACATAACAATAAATTAACTTAGTAGTACAAGGAATATAGAGAAAAAAAAAAAATTAGGTTGTCTCGAAGTAGCAACGTAATACTGTCTATTCTCATATTAACGGTGAATCATATCAGTCAATCATAAATTTAATTAATAACCCTTGTGAAAAAAAAAATTAGGTTGCTGTACTAATGTTGAATAATTACTCAGAATCACCGATTAAATATCAAATAGAATTCAGCCCACCATGGAAGTTTCCAACAAAAACAATGGCTACTCTACTAGCTAGTCTTATCTTATGACCTTTACTTAATTATTTTATTCATAGATTACATGTAGGGAATTTAACCAAAAATCTCAACCTGTGAGAAACAAAATAAATAGAGAAAACACACGTCAAAGAAAAGAATCACACGCACAAGACAATATTTACGTGGTTCAGCAATTTGCCTACGTCCACGGAGTTGCAGGGATTTCACTATTATCAGGGAAAATACAATAGTGCACAAGAACACTCTCAAGAAACCCAAATCCCAATTACACCCTAGCACTCTCTCACAGAAAAAATAAGAATAGAAGTTGGCTGCCTCTCTTTTCTCTATTTTCTCTCATGCGGCTTGCTTACTAGGTTAATTGGAATTTTTCTTTATAACCTCACGGCTACACATCCTTGTCAAAACCTAATATATATATATATATATATATATATATGTCAAAGTCGGCTAAAGAGGTGGGTTACTATTCCAAATAGGATTTGGTCAAATAGTTGGACGTGGGCTTGTGGCAATTCAAGCCACACACGGCCCACTTCAACAAATCTCCACCTTGGCTTGAATTGATCAAGCTACACGAGCAAACTCCTCCATCAGCTCCACCTTAGCCTTTAAGGGCTCACAAGCTGCAAACATTAGCCACAATCCTCCATAACACAGTCCCTCATCCCTGCAACTCATCCTCCTGTCCTCAAGCTAGAAGACCAATTGAAGCTGCGCACAGCTTCAACTTCTCAATAGTGACACCCTTAGTCAACATGTCTGCCGGGTTCTTAGATCCACAAATCTTCTCAAGCATTACCAGTTTACCTTCAACAAGATAACGGATAAAGTGGTATTTTGTCTGTATGTGCTTCGACTTTGAATGAAAAGCCGAATTTTTGGCAAGAAAGATTGCACTCTGACTGTCACTGTGTAGAATGCCCATCTCCTGCTTCTTACCCAATTCATCTAAGAAACCATGTAGCCAAATCATCTCCTTTCCAGCTTCAGTTGCTGCAACATACTCAGCTTCTGTGGTAGACAAAGTAACAATCTTCTGTAGATTTGAAGCCCATGATATAGCTGTACCACCCAGAGTGAAAACAAACCCTGTAGTACTCTTTCTACTATCAATATCACCACCAAAATCAGCATCTACATAACCCTGCAGTTTCAAACTTGCACCTGTGAAACAAAGACATGTATCTGATGAACCCTTCAGATATCTCAGAATCCACTTGACTGCCTCCCAATGCTGCTTTCCAGGCCTACTCATGAATCTGCTCACAACTCCCACTGCATGTGCAATATCTGGCCTTGTACACACCATAGCATACATCAAGCTGCCAATAGCTGAGGCATAGGGCACCTTGCTCATATGGTCCCTTTCTACTTCTGTCTTCGGTGACTGTTCTTTGCTTAGTTTGAAATGACTACCCAAGGGTGTGCTCACTGGTTTAGCTTCATTCATGTTGAACCTGCTGAGAACTTTCTTCACATACTCTGACTGTGAAAGCTTCAATATACCATTAGCCTTGTCTCTAATGATTCTCATACCAAGGATTTGCTTTGCAGCTCCCAAATCCTTCATTGCAAATTGTTTGGACAATTGCTTCTTCAGATTATTAATCTCCTCAATGCTAGACCCTGCAATGAGCATATCATCCACATACAACAGTAATATGATGTAAGAATTGTCAAAAAACTTAACATAGCAACAGTGATCAGCTTCACATCTCTTGAACCCAATTCTATGCATAAAACTGTCAAATTTCTTGTACCACTGTCTAGGAGCTTGTTTTAGGCCATACAAGCTCTTTCTCAGTTTGCAGACTAAATTCTCTTGTCCTTGAGCAATGAACCCTTCTGGCTGAATCATGTAAAGGTCTTCCTCCAAGTCACCATGAAGGAATGCTGTCTTCACATCTAACTGCTCAAGATGTAAGTTTTCTGCAGCCACCATTCCCAGTACCAGTCTGATTGTTGACATCTTCACAACTGGAGAAAATATCTCTGTGTAGTCAATGCCTTCCTTCTGCTGGAACCCTTTAACAACTAATCTGGCCTTGTAACGTTTGCTACCATCATGCTCATTCTTTATTCTGTATACCCACTTGTTGTGCAAAGCCTTCTTTCCTATTGGCAATTCAGTCAGTTCCCATGTCTGATTCCCCAACAAGGAATCCATCTCATCCTTCATGGCTAACTCCCACTTGCTTGAATTCTCATCTTGCAAGGCTTCATCATAACACTCTGGCTCACCACCATCAGTCAACAGGAGATAATTTAGAGTGGGTGAATAACGTTGTGGAGGTCTAATGTTCCTGGAAGATCTGCGGACTTCAGCTACAGGTGTACTCAGATCTACCTGTGAATTTACATTCTCCTTATCTTCTTCACCCCTTTTCTGGGCAATACCTTCAGTCAATTCATCTAAATTGACAAAATCAGATTTCTTCTGATCTATCTCTGTAATATCTGACACTACAGTTGACCTGTCCTTATACATAACCTGTTCATTAAATATCACATTTCTACTTCTGATGATTTTCCTGTTTTGTTCATCCCAAAACCTATAGCCAAATTTCTCATCACCATAGCCAATGAAAAAACATATTTTAGACTTTGCATCAAGTTTACTACGAGCATCAGAATCAATATGAACATAGGAAACACAACCAAAAACTTTTAAGTGTGAAAACTTTACCTCTTTACCGCTCCAAACCTCCTCAGGAAGTCTGAACTCCATGGGAACTGAAGGTCCTCGGTTTATCAGGTAAGCTGCAGTGCTAATAGCATCAGCCCAAAAAGTTTTTGGTAGTCCAGCATGCAACCTCATACTCCTAGCACGCTCATTGAGAGTTCTGTTCATGCGCTCAGCCACACCATTCTGCTGTGGTGTCCCAGGAATGGTCTTCTCCATCCTAATTCCCTGTGCAGCACAATACTCACTGAACCCTCCATCTATGTACTCTCCTCCATTATCTGACCTCAAACATTTTACTTTCAAACCTGTTTCTGTCTCAACCATGGCCTTCCACTTCTTAAAGATTTCAAATACATCTGATTTATTTTTCAGAAAATAAACCCATACCTTTCTGCTTGAGTCATCAATGAAAGTGATGTAGTACCTTGAACCTCCAAGGGATGCAACCGGAGAAGGCCCCCACAAATCAGTGTGTACTAACTCCAATTTTTCAGCCTTCGGTGTCCTGCCAGTTTTCAAGAAGCTCACCTTTTTCTGCTTTCCTAAGATGCAACTTTCACACATGTCAAAATCAATGGACTTCAATTCTGGTAGTTTTCCTTTTGACAGCAGCATCTTCATCCCTTTCTCACTCATATGACCAAGTCTGCGGTGCCATAGGCTTGTATCAGTACTTGCATCAGCAACTGCAATTGTGTCTCTTGGACTTGAGGTCATGTACAGAGTACCAGTCTTCTTTCCACGAGCCAATACCCTAGCTCCCTTTGTAACCTTCCAAGTACCATCAACAAATAGTATTGCATGTCCTTCATCATCAAGTTGTCCAACAGAAATCAGATTCCTCCTCAGGTCAGGAATATGTCGAATCTTCTCCAGTAACCAAACAGACCCATTGGGCAACAATATTCGAACATCTCCCATACCCACAACATCCAAGGCTGAACCATCAGCCAAATACACCTTACCAAAATCACCTGCAACATAATTCTGTATGATTTCTCGGTGTGGAGTGGTATGAAACGAAGCTCCTGAATCCAAAACCCAATCATCAAGTGGACTGTCTACTGCAAGAAGTAATGCATCTTGTACCTCTTCTGTTACAGCATTAGCAGAATCATCTTCATTCTTCTTCTTAGGACTTTTGCATTGATTTCTAAAGTGACCTGTTTTCCCACAATTCCAGCATTGTACTTGTTGGCCTGATCTAGATTTACTTCTGTTCCGATTAGAATTTCTGGATTTTGATCTGCCTCGATTTGAATTTCTGTTATTACCTCTGCCTCTTGTCTCAAGGTTTAGGGCAGAACCAGATCCTGAGGATTCACCTGCATCTCTTCTGCGAATCTCCTCAGCCAGAATTAAATCTCGTATATCATTGTACTTGAGTTTTTCCTTTCCTGTAGAATTGCTTACTGCCATCCTCATTGCCTCCCAACTGTTTGGCAAAGAAGCCAAGACGATCAGAGCACGAATCTCATCATCAAAATCAATTTCTACAGACGACAATTGATTTGTGATAGTATTAAATTCATTCAGATGTTGTGCTACTGATGCATTCTCTGCCATCTTTAGATTGAACAGTTTCTTCATCAAGTGCACTTTATTGTTTGCTGACGGCTTTTCATACATACCGGACAAAGCCTTCATCAGATCTGCTGTGGTTTTCTCTTTTACAACATTGTGTGCAACAGACCTAGACAGAGTTAACCTGATAACTCCTAGTACCTGTCTGTCAAGAAGAGCCCATTCCTCAGCCTTCATAGCCTCAGGTTTTGTCCCTAAAAGAGGCAGATGCAATTTCCTCCCATAGAGATAATCTTCAATCTGCATCCTCCAATACGCGAAGTCTGTGCCATCAAATTTTTCTATTCCAGACGCCTTTCCTGCTTCCTCTGCCATTGCTCCCACTCAAACCTAACCCTAGGCTCTGATACCAGTTGTAGGGAATTTAACCAAAAATCTCAACCTGTGAGAAACAAAATAAATAGAGAAAACACACGTCAAAGAAAAGAATCACACGTACAAGACAATATTTACGTGGTTCAGCAATTTGCCTACGTCCACGGAGTTGCAGGGATTTCACTATTATCAGGGAAAATACAATAGTGCACAAGAACACTCTCAAGAAACCCAAATCCCAATTACACCCTAGCACTCTCTCACAGAAAAAATAAGAATAGAAGTTGGCTGCCTCTCTTTTCTCTATTTTCTCTCATGCGGCTTGCTTACTAGGTTAATTGGAATTTTTCTTTATAACCTCACGGCTACACATCCTTGTCAAAACCTAATATATATATATATATATATATATATATATATATATGTCAAAGTCGGCTAAAGAGGTGGGTTACTATTCCAAATAGGATTTGGTCAAATAGTTGGACGTGGGCTTGTGGCAATTCAAGCCACACACGGCCCACTTCAACATTACATACTATTCTCCTAAAAAAAAATACCATAACCGACAAAATTATTTGTGGGCACATGAAAAAATTTATAAATATTTAGTGGAACTATGATATGGTGTTCACAATTGCATATAAGACAGTGTAATTTTTGTGAAATATGTGAAGCATAGGAACCCACTAATGATATAGTAAGATAATTGGAGAGTGCAAAGACAGATGGAAGGGGCAGTAGTAGGTGATTGTTTTCTATAGCTTGTGTGGTCGCAGTAGGTGATTGTTTTCTATAGCTTGTGTGGTCACCTAATTGGCAATGTCTATTACAGGACAGCCACGCAACGATGGCACCTAGAGAATCAAAGTATAGTGGGAGAAAGGAAAAATAGAAACAAAAGAAATGGAATGTATTTTACACTTTTATCCTTTTAATTTATAAAAAAAAAATAAGGATATAAATGTAATTTCACATAAAAAGTCAATTTTTTATTAAAGATATAAGAGTAATTTTATGAATTTGGAAGAAAAAATAAAAATAAAAAATTGGTGGGATCCATATAGAACTATAGAAATCTTTTCTCGGCACATTTCTTTTAATCCCTCTATTCTCTTTAACCCAAACGAAAGACAATGGGTTATTTATTCTCCATTCTCTCCCTTTCTCTCAAACCAAATATAGTTTTAGCGAAAGTAAAGAGAAGATAGAGAAAACTAACGTAGAGATTTACACACCACAACCATGAACTACAATCACAAATTGCATATGTGATCTAGCCAAAATAAAGAAAAGGACGGCCCATTTTTTATGCCAGAAAACTATGCACGTTCAATGTGGAAGACAAAGTATTATATTATATAGATCAAATGCTGGAAAATTTGCATTTTGTTACTTCCATTGGAAAAAGAAAACTCTTTGTGGCCATTACTATATCGCTTTGACTTAGAGGTTCTATGCATGTGTTGTACACTTGTATTCGAAAAAAATAAAATGGTGCATATGTAAGCATCTTCTTGTGCGAGACTTGCACATGTTTAGATCCTAGTGGAAATTTAAGTTTAGTGACTTTCTTAGAAGGCTCTAAGAAAGTCACTAAATTTTAGTTTAGTGACTTTCTTACTATAAATATACTTTCCATGTGTTGGCCAGTTGTCCACCAACGACGTGGAATAGACGTATACATAATATTAATTTAGGATAATATTAGGAACAAGTAGGGGCGGAATCGGGAATTTTTATTTAAAAAGACCGAGTTATGATACTAACATTTTAGTCATGATAATTTTAAGGATTCCAAAAAGTAGCAAATTAAACCTCAAACACAATGGGTTAATGATACTTTTTGAAAACTTGAGATTTAATTTGTTACTTTTGAAATTATAGGGTATATTTATTTTTTATTTTTTTGAAATTTCAATGTTTAATTTATTAGTTATGAAATTAAATGGTTCAATTTGTTACCTCTCTTAAATTATAAGGTGCAAAACATTTTTTTTTTTTTTAAGCACCATTGCAATAACTCAAATATTTGGTAGACCAACTCCAATATTTATAAGCTATATCTTTAAAATGCTCAATAGTTTTACATACTATAAATAAATAAATAATATTCAAAATATTGTGGGGGACATGGTCCCCTCACGGTTGGGAGTGGTTCTGCCCCTAGGAACAAGCTATTTTTCACAATAATTGATGTTATAAATTATAATAAAAATAATAACATCATTTTCACATAGATTTATAGTTAAATATAATTTTTATTAGCATTAATTAGAGTATGTCAATTAAAACATTATTAAAAAAATGCGAATAATTTTGTGATGATAAGCTTATAGAATCAACAACGACACTCACTAAGAAGGAACAAAAACTAAAATAAGGACTTCCCATCCTAACTAAGAAGGAAATGGGTTCACTTCTCCCCAAAAGATAACAAAAGCTATAGAATCTCTTTTGAGGAAGATGGCGGTAACCATTTAAATAACTTTATTATTAATCTTATATTCTCATCTATCAAAGCATCACTTCTCACTCAGTTTATGGAATCAAGGAAACAACCTATCAATTCTTTTATTTCTTTGACGCATTTATCTTTATCTCCCAACCAATGAGCATTCTACATATATATTTTTGTATAAGAATATGTCTTTTTTGAGTGAACATTGTGTCAGATAATTAAAGATCTTGGAGATTATATGCAGATTCTCCACCTTGATCGACAAAAACTTTCTTTCAAAGCAATTGTATTGGAATGGCAATACAAACCTGCAATGCAAATGAACTTATTACTAAATTTATCCAAGGAAGTAAAATGGCTCACGTTTGGAGCTAGGTTCCAGAAGAACCCGTACGGTTCCAAAGTAGTATATCGCATTGTAAAGTACAATTGCATCATTTAGAATAGAGCTAGCTACTAAAAGAAACATTTTTTGGTACATGAAAAGACCTAGTGAATGAATCATCAATAACTAATTTTACAAATGCATCAAATACCATTAAGTATAGGACAAAGTTCTCTCCATAAACCGTTCAATCTTCCACTAAAAAATTAACATAGTTATATATTTTGAGAATCTAATATTTGGATCGCATATTCTTTATAATTTTAATATGCGTGTCAAATTTCATTAAAATTGGATGTTAATTACCATCTGATATATAAACATATTTTTCATGCATAATTTAAGATTACAAAAACTTGAAATTTAAGAAATTTTCATAATTTTTTATTTTTGATTTTCTTGAAATTTTTTGCAAATATGCAAAATATAATAAGAAACTGCAATTTAACAATAGATTTGTTAAAACTATCACTCAGTAAAAAGATAAAATAAGAGTTTGGACTTGAAGAGAAACTTTGTCCTTAATTATAGTTTTTAATTTTCAATTTATGGTAATTTCATTCATGATGTCAAATTATTAAAAAGGAATTGCCTTTTTTTCAAGTAATTGTAATTATTCATTATCAAAACTAGCTTGTAACTCCATGCATATGCATGGATACACTTAAAGATATATAATAAGATGCATAATATAATTCATATATATATATAATTTAAATACTATTGATAGTCATTTTTATATTTTGTTAACTCTTTAAAAAAAATTTATAATGCAGGTATCCTCGTAGGCAGGTCTACTCTTTCTATTGGTTGCTAGTTAGAGGAGTCGTAACCCAGTCCCTCTAAAGCCAAGTCAAGCCAAGGAGGACAAGAAGGATCTAAAAGTTTAAGAAAGAAAATGTCGTATTAAATAAAAGAAAAAAAAAAGATCAATGGAAAGCTCATTCCTTTGTTATCGCGTTCTAGTCTCGTTCTTGAGTGGGGGTTCGTGGCACAGAATTGGGTTCAACTCCCATAGCCCCCTTGTGGCGAAGAAAGAAAAGATAAAAGATAAGAGGAACTTATGGTTGTAAATGAACAAAGAGTTCTTCTTAACATTGAGATTGATCGCATTTTCAACCGCTTCAGGGATAATTTTCTTTCACTTTAACGAGAAAGAAATCAATGAGTTAAAGGAAGCCGTTTTGAATATTATTAGGTATAAAATGTAAATTATCCATATATATTTATTTATTTATTATTGTGAAACACTTTTTTTTTTTTTTTACAATTCATTTATTCTAAACTCTTTGATTTTTGTACTTAATAACTCATTTGAATGAATATTTATAACTATCAAATAAAATAAAATAAATAGAAAGAAAAGAAGAAGAAAAGAAGAAGAAGTCGGTAAGATGCGGTTTGCAACTTTGCAGAGAGTTTTAAGTTGATTGTCTCTGTAATACACTGAATTTTGCCTCTCTCTCTATCTAATGCTTTTGTTATTTAATACCTTCACTACTAAGGTAAGAGACTAAATGGTGGTATCTTTTGACTAGAAACTTTTCTTTTGTCCTTAGTTTAGCTTTAAGAAAAGTTGGAGATGAGAAGGAATGGTGAACTTAAGAGAAAGAGAACTATAATGGGTAAGAGAGAGAGAGAAGAATGTAAAGTCACATAAAGGAAAGAAGCACCTGAGAAAGAACAATGCTTTTGAGATATGTTTTTAGATCGAGCGTGTATTTTGTGTGTATAGAGAAGATAATAAAGGTCGTGATGATAAGGTAGTGCTGCTTTCTTTTCTTTTGTTTCTTTCTTTTTAAGAAATGCGACGAATAGATTAATTGACTACTGCATGTCTCTTACATTTGAGTTATACCAATGTGTTGTGTTGTGTTTCTCTTTACAACTAGTCTCTATCTCTCTATAGGGACCATCCACTACTATATATTACAACAGCGATTGGTCTAATTTTGGCCACCTTTGTGTCTATATTTATTTATATATCAAAAATTAGGCTTTTATGGGTCTTGTATGGCACCCACTATATCTTTCTTTTAAAAATACACTATATTTTCAGTCCAGGGAATTATTAGTAGACCACTAATCTTACCACATCAATCCAATTCATCTTAGTCATTTGCAAGCATAAATGGTTGTTGATAAGGTATTGGAATCTTAATCATTCAAAATCACTTAGTACCGTACAGTTTATTATTGTAATATACTTAAATATATATATATATATATATATATATATATATATATATATATATATATATATATATATAAACTTTAAAAAAAAGTGAAATTTTAAAAAGAGAATAAAAGTCGTTTCCTAGAGGTTGTGGTTATGTCAAATGACTATCTTCTCTATGTAACAATTAACAAGTGGTTACACTTACACCCTTTATATAGTTTAGTTCAAATGAGACTCAATTATCAAAACATTAAGTTTATCCTAGTTTATGTTGGGTAACATTCTATTACATCAGTTTTTAAAAATTAAAATTATACTTCAATTAAAATTCTATTAAAAAGTATTCATGAAATTTAAAATAATATTTTTATATTTACTACATGCAATGCTTACCCCTTAGTATGTATGTATGTGTGTATATATATAATTAAAATATTTTTGCTATATAACTAATTAATTTAGTAACATGGCTATTTTACGTTTTTATTCATATGACTCACTAATTTTTATAATATTAGTATTTTTTCCACATATAATTTTAATTAATCTGTGCATCACAAAAATTCCACTGGTGCTTTTAAAAAAGTGTGGTTTTAAAATGTAGAAACAAATGGGCTCAGACTTCAGAGTACAAAACAAAAAATGATGAATAAAACAATTGAAAAGCCCAAACCTCGCAAAAGGAACAAGGTCTACACCAATCCAATATTACCTATAGCTAAAAAAGTAGGCCCAATATCTTCCGTAAGGATCATGTGATATTCAAGAAGAACAGACTTGGGTCGAGAATAAAAAATTTTGGTATTGCTTGGGCTCACCGCCCATGTCAATTGGGTTGGCCCATAAGATATGTAAACCTTTCTTGTGATTGGGCCGAAGCCGATGTATGTGCTTTAACTGTTAAAGAGTTAACATTGATTCGCCGTGTGATTACTAGATTTGGCCCAACAAATTAGAGTCTGTTTGGCACAAACCATTAGTTTAACTTTTTCTCTGTTTTTCAATCCAAAAAACACTTTTAATCTGTGTTTTTTTTTTTTTTTTTTTTTTTTTTTTTATAAAAAGAAAATTTCTTTTTAACCTTTAGTTTTTTGTCACAAATTTATCTAACAAAAACTATATCTTTTATATCATATTTAGCAAATAAGTTATTGAAAACTAAAGGATACCTAAATGGACATTAAGTGAGTGATGCGGATCCACGTCCACGTTTTTTTTTTTTTTTTTTTTTCAGCGCGTGAACAGTAAAATCACATGAATTTACTGTGCAGAGACAAAATACACTATTCACGCACTGTTCATGGGTCCCACAGCACTATTCACACATTTAAAAATTATTTTATTACAGTGTTTTCAGTTTCAGCAAAAATAAATTGTATCCAAACAGACCATAAGTACCCATTTGAGATGTACTTATAAGTTAGTGTTTTTTAGAAGATACTTACCCATTTGCTTTTTTTTTTTTTTTTTTTTTTTTCTACTGTTTGTGGTCCCACGCAGTTACTTACTTATTTTATTTAACTTTTGCTTATTTTTTCTATTACTTATAGATCTCACGGGAGTCGCCTACCTATCTTATTTAACTTTTATCCTTTATCTATAGTAATTTTCTACTATTTGAGGGTCCCGCAAAATCATTTACTTATTTTATTTGATTTTTGATTATTTTTTCTATTACTTATAAGCCTCACGGGAGTCACTTACCTATTTTTTATAACTTTTATCTTTTATCTATAGTATTTTTAGCAAAAAATTAAATAAATTATTTCTAAACGGACACTAAATAACTTGAGGAGTTTTTTTCCCCCCTTCAAAGGAAAATTGAAATGGCCTTGAGTTTGAGCCAATATCAAAGAACTTGTTTCATGCTATTTTATAACAGGTACTTTCAAAAGGTGATCTCATTGGTTGTTGAATGACACATTTTCATTTTTGGCAAAAGGAATATGGTTCTCTCTAAACACCGGGTTCTCTCTAGAGAGGAGGAAGTTGAGCTATCGCAAAGTAAAAAGAAGGTGAAGGAAGTTCACCATGCTAAATTCAATGACGGCCCAAGTGACGACAGTCAGTCACAAAGCCACCAAAATGCATGGGGGTCTCCTAAAGCATCCTTCAAGGACAAACTAGTCAGAGAAATTCCAGGAGCTTTCGCAGAAGCTTTTGACTTTACGGATTTGATGGAAGATGATGCCGAGTCTAACGATGAGGTAGCGGATCTCCGGGAAGGTCTAACCGCAGTAAAGCTTTCTAGGGAAACTAAACTGCGAATAAGAGGACCGTGGACTCAAACGCTGATTATCAAGTTGTACGAAAGAACGATTGGTTTTAATTTTCTCCAAAGCAAGCTCCAACTTCTTTGGAAACCAAATGGAAGATTGGACTGTGTAGATCTAAGACACGACTTTTATTCTATTCATTTCACCCTGAAAGAGGATATGGATTCAGTTCTAGAGAAGGGCCCTTGGTTCATCGAAAGGCACTTTTTATCAATCAAACCTTGGGAGCCATTCTTTAAACCAGCAGTGGCCAACGTCTCATCGATAGCAGTGTGGGTTTGTTTACACGCGCTCCCATTGGAACTTTATGAAACAGAGGTGCTCAAACAGATTAGAGAAGCCATTGGCAAAGTCTTACGGATCGATGCCCAAACTGCTATGGAGATGAGAGGGAAATATGCGAGATTATGTATTCAAGTGGACATGAATAAGCCACTCATCAACACTGTACTAATGGGTAGATTTGAATAGCAAGCGGTCTATGAGGGAATCCATAAATTATGCTTCGCTTGCAGTAGGATAGGACATAAGAAGGATGACTGCCCACACATCATTTGGAGTTCTACACCGTCGGTGAAAGGAGGAAACGATGAACATGGTGACTCAGCAGGTTCACACATGATGCATGGCATGGATGGTACAACCAGTGGGAGTGGCATGTCAGAAGGTAATGGAACGGCTACGGATAACGACTCGTACGGGACTTGGATGATAGTGACATGCAAGAAAGTTGGACAGCATGGCTCCAGAAATTCTACAGCTTTGGAAGGCCCCACAGGATCAGGGTTGTATTAGGCAAATGGGCAAGGCCCTTCTATGAAGCCCACTACGATGGGCTGGGCCAAGGAAGCCAATAAGCTGAATATAGCTGTTTCGGAACCCAGCAAAACGAATAATCAGCGTGGACCATTTCATGTGGGGATTATGCTGGATGGAACCGAGCACATTTCTTTTTTGGAAGGGGCAAAAAAGAAATAGCCAAGAGTAGGGCTTTATCTACTCATATGAAGACAGCCGCACACACTAGAAAGAACACACCTACACTAAACACTTAGACTTGGCTTTGGCATAACATCGATGGCAGCAAAGGAAGGTCAGACAATCCATTTCAGTTTATTACTTCAGTCCAACCTGAAGTGGGGCATCAATCTACGGGGAAGAGTAGTAGAGATCCCGGAGATCTTTCTGATCGACGGGTTGTCACCGGAGGAGGTGTGAAGGATAGCATGAAGGACGATTCCACTGATACCTCAGACCAAGCCGACAGAAAAGTTGTCGGAAAGGAGGATGCTAGAGCTCCAACCAATCTCTACCTCTGTAATGGGAAACCGACATGCCACCAAGCTGAGTCAGGGGTTCAAGCCGACCCTGGAGTTCAGCATGCACTTATCAACAAGGAAAATGAACATGGGGGTTTTGAAGCATTGTCTGACCTTGTGCCCAGGGAAGGGGTGGAAAAAGGAAAGGATGACGAAGTTGGGATGGAACTTGAGGATGGAGGCAGAGTGGCTACCCCCGTTTGATGAATGCCCTACCCCTAACCATCATCTCACCATGAATATTATCGTCTGGAATAGTAGGGGTGTTTTGAAGCCCAATTTTCAGAAACATGTAAGGGAGTTGGCAAGGAATCACAACCCGGCAATTATGGTGATTATGGAAACCCGACTTGGGGGAGAAAGAGCTAGGGAGATCACTGATAGGCTCCCATTCGATGGTGCTATCCATACGGAGACAATTGGCTTTGCTGGAGGCCTGTGGCTTCTGTGGAATTCAGACATGGTGGGGATTGAGCAGTTGGCTAATACAAAACAAGAGATTCATGTTAAAGTCAAGGTACTATCCTCTAACATCTCCTGGTTTTTTTCTGCAATTTATGCTAGTCCTAGGAGTGAGGAGAGATGTATCTTGTGGAATAATCTGTCCAGAGTGGCAGAGATGCATAATAAACCTTGGGTGATAGCTGGTGATTTTAATGAGCCCCTAATTGATGAGGATAAACTTGGGGGTAGACCAGTGAGCATCAACAGATCCCTTCTTTTCAAGGATAGATAGGTGTAATATGGTGGATCTAGGTTTTAATGGGCCAAGATTCACGTGGACCAATAAGAGAGATGCCAATTGCTTTATCCAAGAAAGGATTGATAGATATTTCATGAATCCGAGTTAGTGTCTCCTATACCCAGAAGCCAGAGTTTCCCATCTCACGAGATGTCACTCAGATCACTGCCCGGTACTCCTTGAAACACTACTTAGGAGGATGACTTATCTCAAAAGACCATTTCAGTTTTAATGCTTCTGGCTCTTCGACCCATCTTTTCCGAAAGTTGTCAATCAGGCTTGGAGGAGAGCTAGGGATCTATTGGAGAATATAGATAATTTTGCTAAGGAGGCTAAGTTGTGGAATAAGAATCATTTCGGGAATATTTTTGCCAAGAAAAAATGAATCATGGCTCGGCTAGATGGGGTCCAAAAAGCAATGGCAAATAATCCCTCCCCCCCTCTGATCCACCTAGAAAATTAGATCCTTAAGGAGTTGGACATGGTGAATGGCCAAGAAACGGAGCTCTGGACTTTAAAAGCTAGAAAAAATTGGTTGGTGTTGGGTGATCGAAACACTTCCTTTTATCACATTTTAACTTTAACCAAGAGGAAAAGGAACCAAATTTTGTCAGTTAAAAATGGGACAGGGGACTGGATTTTTGAGGAAAGGGAAGTTATGAACTATTTTAGGGAAGGATTTCATAAGCTGTACACCACATGTCAAGATTCGGCCACATGGGAGTTAAACTACCACTATCAATGGCAGGCCAAACTTTCAGAGGAAGAAAAGGAAAGTATCAGTCATATGGTGACCGAGGAGGAAATTTTAGCCGCTTTGTGGTCTTTGAAGGTTTTTAAAGCTCTTGGACTAGATGGCCTTCATGCTGGTTTTTTCTAACGGTTTCAGATCATCGTTGGGGATTCGGTTAGAGAAGAAATTAAGAAGGTGTTTAGGGATAGGAGAATTCCTAAATATCTCAATAGCACAAACATTGTCCTTTTTCCAAAGGTGCAAGGACCTAAGACTATTGGAAGTTACCGCCCCATAAGCCTTTGTAATTCTGTTTATAAAATCATTTCCAAAGTGTTGGTTGGGAGAATCCACCCTTATTTAGATAAGATTTTCTCCCCTTGTTAGGCAGCCTTTGTTCCAAGAAGAAGGGGGATCGATAATGCAAACATAGTCCAAGAAGTCATTCATACAATAGGCAAAACGAGAGGTAAAGTGGGTTACATGGCTCTTAAGATTGACTTAGAAAAGGCTTATGATAAGCTTGAGTGAAGTTTTATAAAAAGCATGTTGAGCAGATTCAACTTTGAAAGTTCAATTAGTGTATAAAACACTATGAACGTTTAGACCCCCAATTTACAAATTACCAATTCAAGCTTAATGTCAAACAATTAATGTGCGGAATATGAACATAAGCTTAAAACAGAATTGATAAACAATCTAAACCAATTAAAATCACATCCACAGCAGAAATTAAATGGAAAAGATTAAGGGAAGAGAGATGCAAACACAAGGACAACACTCGATGTGTTATCGAAGAGGAAACCGAAGCCCTCAACGTAAAACCTCTCCGCCGCCCTCCAAGTGGTAAACAATCCACTAAAGAATGTAGTTGGAATACATGAACAGCAGAAGACCCTTCAAGCCTAATCTACCTAATGTACCTAAGCCCTCCAAGCTCCTACTCCAACGAGGTTACACCGAACCTATTTCTTCTTTAGCTTGCCGGATTTCGCTACTTGACCATAGCATCTACCAATATGAAATTGGTCCCTTCTTAACTGCTTCCCAAACACCAAATGGCCTTTTCACAGATATGGGTATGGTGAGAAAAGGTTTTGGTAATGTACCTCTCAAGGATTTAACAATAGAGAGGAAGAGAGTAGAGGAATTTGAAGAGTCTCTATGTGAAGATTGTGGATGAATCAATCTTGTTTTTCTCTAGGGTTTCTCTCTCAAAATTCTCTCTGGAAGCTCTCTTAATATCGTGGGTATAAGGGTATATATATATAGTAGGGTGAGAAGGAATGTGAAAAGTCAGTTTTTCCCAAACAGGGTGTTCTGGCAACTTGACCTCGCGACTGGGTTGAGTCGCGAGTTCAAGCCACGAGCTAACGGCCTGGCTAGCCTGGGACTTTTGTCCTGTAGTGCAACAACTGGCATGACTCTTCAGCTTCTGGCATGCTTGGCACGTGTGCAACTTCTGGCGGCTTGCAAGCTGTGAGCCACCCGCGAGATTCAGTCGCAAGTCCCTGTTTCTTTGCACAAACTTGAGCATTTTTTCATACTCTCTCACACACTACCCTTACATGATTCCCACCTAAATACAGGGTTACTAATTGCTAAAATACAAGCAAATTTGGTACGGAATAAAGCCAACAAAATGGTTGATAAAATTCAACCTTACAATCTTCCCCTTTGGCTATTCCGTGACAAAACCCTAAAACAAACTCTAGACTTAACATGTGAGTAGGGAACAGTTGAACAAAACTCACTCACACTTAACTCTAGAATCTGATAAGCTCTTGAATCATATGAACAAGAAACTCTTGAAACATAACAACACAGTAACATCATTATATGCAGAAAAACTTGTAATTGCATATGAGACAAGCACAATGCGATCAAGTAAAATGGAATGAGAAATAAACCATGGCTTGACCAAACAAGTAATCACTATAAAATAGTGACCACAATGCTCATTCACACTTGGAATGAACATCCGGACATACAAGCCAATAAGCTCAAGGCAGATCACTTGCATGCCCAACACTCAACCAATGCACAATACAAAAAGTATATGCATCTAGGAACAAAATCCTACAAGGGCACAAGAGTGAGAATACTTAAAGAAAATGCTTAACATTTAGCTAGAAGTATTAGGCAACAAAACATAAAGACTGCATAGCATGGTATAAACCATAAAAGTCTACAAAACACATGGAAACAAATCCTAAAAGCTTACAAAAGCAACATGGGCACAAACTACCATAAACTTATTGAATAACCACTTTGAATATAAACAAACCAAAGTATCATAAGTGTTTTAAAACAGATCCATGAGTTTTAAACCAAAACAATAACCCAAGTAACACAACCAAACAAACCAAAAGTTTATAAAGACAATAGCAGACTATAAGTAAATAACTGATAACTGATTAACTAGGCTAGCCAAAGTTAGGCAATATGTCCACAGGTATGTGTGAGTGTATATGACAGCTTTCTCCTCTTGAGCACATAACTCCCCATTTTACTATGCACACTTCCCATTGTGTTGCTCTCCCCCTTACTATAAGCTCTCCCCCTTTTTGGCACGAATATCTAAAGGCTATCCTCTAGCTTTTGTTGAATAGCATCTAGCTGAGTCTCCATGGTTGTGAGGCGCAATTGAACTTGATTGTTGGTGGAGTAGATGAGTCTTTCAATTCCGGCAATGCGCATATGAAGATTTTCAAAAAAAGGACTCAACCTATCAACTTGAGGACCAAACTGTTCTTGCTGATTGCTAGTCGGCTGTAACCCAGGGGTGATAGGAGAGATAGTCGCGGTATGCACAGGTGTATCTGACCCATGAGCAGATGTTGTAGCAGGAGATATGTGTTCACGCTTTGGTGTTTTAGAGGAGTGACTCTTGCTAGCTTGGAGAGTTACCATGGATATTGGACGAGGACGGTTTATCATTTTTCCATTTGATGGGGGATTGACACCTTCAAAAAGTATTATCTTCATGATAAGACTGCAAAACGGAATACATGCTCATGTTGCTGATCGAGTTGTAGTCTTCCCAATGGTTTAGAAGATATGGGCACAGATATCAATCGGGGCTCCTGTAATAAGATCACTTAGGAATTGAGCTCGTCCTAGATTGATGAAAGCAGTGTTGGACAACAGGTAGAGATTGGAGAACATGATCAGCTTTAGTGTGGTCAACTCAGGAGCAAACTTTGCAGTGTTTATAGATGTGCTTTTACTGGATATTTCATGATCAGGCCCAAGAACTTGCAGAATGTCTTGAACCTTAGGAGTTCGATCATCATAAGGGGTGAGGTCCACATTCTCAAGTCTAGTGATGCGAAGGACCTTGGCTATGTAGTTCAGATTGATGGAAAACTCTTTTCCTCTTACCCAGCATTTTAACTTAACTCCAATGTATCTGGTATTTGAGAAGAATTCCCTAACCAACTCTTCCATCGGGTCTTCGAAATTCCCAAATAGATTGGCCTAATCTTTAGCTTAAAAAATTCTAGGGATAAAAGTTGTCCCCAAGGTGTCAAACTTTACCACTCGTTCCACTATGGGAGTCGCATCTTCAAAAATGCTTAAGTGAGTCTATGAATCGAGAGGATTTTTGAACCTCTCACGGTTTGAGTCGTTAGATGAGAAACGAGTTCGTTTAGCAACAGGGGATGATGAAGCATCAGTTACAATCTCTTTTCCTTTGGAAGATCGGTGAGACATCTGCAAAAGACCAAACACAAAGCAAAGATCCAAGTGCACAGACACAAGACACGAACAACTTGATTAGATTCAAGATAGTAAAAAAATGAGACTCATTGGAATTTAGACTGAGACAACACTTAAACAAAGTACATGAACCCAGTCAGCAGTATGTGAGAATGAGCAACACTGAAGCAATGTGAACTAAAACATGTAACAGATGGTCAGCAATGATGAATAATCAGTCACAGTTCAGTTTACTGTAAACTATGGTCAATCACAAAATCACAAATATCTATCATTGTAACATTCTACCATGAAAATGATATGCACAGAGCAATATAGTCTAGAAAACTAGTGAAGCAAGTATCAAATCACTAGAAACAACAAAAACCCCTTTTATCCAACCCAAAAGAGTAAACCCATTCCAAACAAGAAAAACATATGACACAAAAAAAAAAACAAATACCAACACAGAAAACAAGAAGGCACATGCAATAAACAAGAAATGCTATGAGAAAATAAAGACCCATACCTTTTTCTTCAAAGATTTGAGGATGAATGATGTAAAAATGGAGGTTCTTCGAGAGATATACGGTGAGTTTGAGAGTTTTTCAGGAAAGGAAGAAGATGAACAGTTAGAAATGTTCGAGGGAAAACTGAAATATTTTTTAAAAACTGCCCAATTTGCGCAAAACATGCGATTTTCGCGATTGAGTCAAGTCGCATGCAAGCCGCCAGAACAATAAAAAGAAAACTTTTGAAAAAATTTTCTAAGTGTTTTCGTGATTGGAAGTTCCACTCACGAGAGAGTCGTGAACTGAGCCGCGAAAATCTCTGTGTACCCCTCGCGACTAGACCTTCCACCCGCGAAAATCTCTGTGTACCCCTTTGTGATGGACTCGCGACTAAGGCATGCGACTGGTTCTACCCACGACTGAGTCGCCAAAACAGGGCAAAACAATTTTTTTGAAATTTTTGACAATTTTTGTAAAAATAAAGTACTTTCCAAAAACAACTAAAACACTCAAAAATCTTTTTGTGAGTGATCAACAAAGATTGAGCATATGAAAACACATTTAATCAAGTACAATCATACGAATGAATAAGGCATTCATTGAACATAGACATGTGTGTTGTGTGTGCAAATCAAGAATGAGATAGTCCTTAGTCTAATGTGAAGTTTCAATGATCAATTCAATCAAGGCATTCACAACTAGCACTAGATAATGAGACCCATCTCAATTATAGAAATATGCATATATGACATCCCACAAAGACTTGAGAACAATATCTTTGAAACTTTTCATTTGGCTCCATATTTAACATATCATTTGATCTTTTTGAAACAAAACATCTCATTGCAAGGTTGATGCCTGAAATTTTGATATTTCACTTTGATGAGTTAGCCTTTGACTTTTTGGGCATTATACAATTTTAATTTTTGGTCGTTTTCCCTTTTTCCTAGTCAAATACTAGTATGTGTGACAGGCTTTTGCAGCTCAATATCTCTTTTCATTTGGAGATTTACATTTGGTGAGCTCTTTTTAGCAAAAACAATAAAATAAAGATTGAGAAGATATATAGACACAAGTCTATGCATGTATCAAGATCCACAAAACCATTCACTAATCATTCATGACAAGGTTAAAGATCTATTTACAACAGTCACATAGATTTCAAGATTTCTCCCACAATGAAATAAGTGCATAGGGAACAAGCTATGCTTGTAGATGCACAAAGCCATTTGCACAAAAGTACAAGAGAAAACACATTTTGAAACAAAACTCAACAATGTCGATCAAACTTTTTGGATTTTCTACTTTTTATGTGGTTTTTGGATTTTTGACACACAAGAAGGAAAAGATTGATAAAAAACAACAATGTAAAAACATTATAAATGAAAGAAAGCAAAAACAAACAATTTTCAATTCACAAAATCAATAAACAAACCAACAGTCACTCAACATAGGAAGTATTAATGCATGAACATGTTGTAATGCTTATGCATGAGTATCCTTCATCACCCACACGTCACGTGCGTTTGGGGTGATATCTTTATAGGATTGGGTACGAGAGTTAGGACTTTCAAACCTTCTAGTGAAGCTTTCCAAGCGGTTGGTGAATGCACCAATCATCTTCATCACGTCCATCATTCCGGGATTACCATTTCGATCTCTTGATGGCTCAAAAGTCCAAGTCCTCTTGTCATTTCTTGGCCTTCTTAACCTTTGATCACTAGCATTCCTCAATGCTCTCAGCTTATGACAATTGGGTCGGGTGTGCCCTTGAAGTCCGTAGTGATGACACACATGGTTCGTTCTAGGACCTCTTTGTGATCGCGGAAGAGATTTTGCTCTGACTTCAAACCTGTCTACAGATTGATTATGGGGCTTGTTCAACACCCGCTGGTCAGTTACATTCTTCTTCTTCTCAACATTTTCCTTTTCAACAGTAGAGGCAACTACAATCAGCTCTTTGGCCTTCACAAACTTCACTTCTTTGGAGATGTTCACAGTTGAACTACTTCCTCCGGTGTATCCTAATCCGGTTTGTCGGAGAAGGTCTTCTGAGAGGAAAGAACATCATCAAACTTCTTTGTGGAGACTCGCTCTACCTTGGCATTTGCTTGAACCACCTCAAGCTCAAGGAATTTCACCTTGGTGTAAGCTTCGGTTAGTTCGTCATTTAGTGTCTCTATCTCACACTTGGCCTCCTTATATCACACTAGGAGACTTCTATAGTCCTCCTCAGCTTTCTTCATCTTTTTCACAGCTGTCTTGGCCACCTTTGCATATTTCCCTGACTTCTCAAGTAGAGAATTGTAGTTTTCTCTAAGACCAGATGTATCTTCATCTTCTTCAGCATCTGATTCTTCTACAATTCCCATGAATTCCTCATCACTATGCTCCCCAAGCTCTTCCACAAGCAAATTCAAGTCCTCCGAAGACTCGACATGAGCAACAGTCATGAATGTTGAGAAATTTCCTTCTTCATCACAGCTATCCTTAGAATCAGAGGTGGAGGAATCTGAGTCACTAAGAGTGGTGGCATACACCTTGCCCTTCAATCTCAAATAATTAGGACATTCCTTTTTGAAATGGCCATGTCCATTACATTCAAAGCAAGTGACTCCTTGAGTAAATTGGGACTCCTTCCCTTCTTTCTTTTGGAAGTCCTTCTTCTCCTTTCCAGAATTCATGAATTTCCCTTTATCACCAAATTTCTCACTATTCTTGAACTTTAGAAATTTGTGGAAATTCTTTGCAAGGTAGGCAACATCCTTTTCGACTACATCCTCATCCGATGAACCATGAGCTTCTACCCTTTCATTTATCGTCTTAAAAGCAAGTGATTTGCTTTTTCTTTGATTTGGTAATGAAAGCTTATACATTTGGAGAGAACCAATCAGCTCTTGGACTTTGATTTCATCAAGGACTTTGTTCTCCTCAATTGCAGTCACCTTTGCCCGGAAGCTCTCCGGCAATGAACGAAGTATTTTTCTTACAACTTTCGAGTCCTCCGTTTTCTCTCCCAAGTTAAACTTGCCGATGACCACTTCATTTAGCTTACTATAGAAAGAGTCAAATGACTCATCCTCGCTCATCCTGAGCTCCTCAAATTGGGTAGTCAGCATCCGTAGTTTTGTGTCCTTAACTTTCTTGGTACCTTCATAAGTGGTCTCCAAAATCTACCATGCTTCCTTGGCAATAGTGATATGAGAAATCCGATGGAATTCATCCGGGGACACACCATAAAAAATTGCGTTAAGTGCTTTGCTATTAGCATTTGACGCTGCGAGGGCTGCCTTATCCTAAGTAGATTTGGCTGCCTCAGGCTTTGTCCAACCTATTTCAACAGCATCCCAAACAGCCTCATCTATAGAACACAAAAATGCTCTCATCCTCACCTTCCAAAAGGCATAGTTGTTACCATCAAAATATGGTGGAACATTTAAAGATTGAGACCGGTCCATCTCAATTTGGGATCAAGGATCACACTAAGGTAATGAAACCAATATAAGTGAACCCGCTCTGATACCAATTGAAAGTTCAATTAGTGTATAAAATACTATGAACGTTTAGACCCCCAATTTACAAATTACCAATTCAAGCTTAATGTCAAACAATTAATGTGCAGAATATGAACATAAACTTAAAACAGAATTGATAAAAAATCTAAACCAATTAAAATCACGTCCACAGCAGAAATTAAATAGAAAAGATTAAGGGAAGAGAGATGCAAACACAAGGACAACACTTGATGTGTTATCGAAGAGGAAACCGAAGCTCTCGGCGTAAAACCTCTCCGCCGCCTTCCAAGCGATAAACAATCTACTAAAGAATGTAGTTGGGATACATGAATAGTATAAGACCCTCCAAGCCTAATCTACCCAATGTACCTAAGCCCTCCAAGCTCCTACTCCAATGAGGTTACGCCGAACCTATTTCTTCTTTAGCTTGCCGGATTCCGCTACTTGACCATAGCATCTACCAATATGAAATCGGTCCATTCTTAACTGCTTCCCAAACACCAAATGGTCTTCTCACAGATATGGGTATGGTGAGAAAAGGTTTTGGTAATGTACCTCTCAAGGATTTAACAATGGAGAGGAAGAGAGTAGAGGAATTTGGAGAGTCTCTATGTGAAGATTGTGGATGAATCAATCTTGTTTTTCTCTAGGGTTTCTCTCTCAAAATTCTCTCTAGAAGCTCTCTTAATATCGTGGGTATAAGGGTATATATATATATATATAGTAGGGTGAAAAGGAATGTGAAAAGTCAGTTTTTCCCAAACAGGGTGTTCTGGCGACTTGACCTCGCGACTGGGTTAAGTCGCGAGTTCAAGCCGCGAGCTAACGGCTTGGCCAGCCTGGGACTTTTGTCCTGTAGTGCAACAGCTGGCGTGACTCTTCAGCTTCTAGCATGCTTGGCACGTGTGCAACTTCTGGCGGCTTGCAAGCCGTGAGCCACCCACGAGATCCAGTCGCGAGTCCCTGCTTCTTTGCACAAACTTGAGCATTTCTTCACACTCTCTCACACACTACCCTTACATGATTCCCACCTAAATACAAGGTTACTAATTGCTAAAATACAAGCAAATTTAGCACGAAATAAAGCCAACAAGATGGTTGATAAAATTCAATCTTACAAACTTCCCTAATAATCTCATTGAGATTATCATGAGTTGCATTACCACTGTCACAACTTCCATTCTCTTCAATGGGGGTAGTTTATAGTCATTTTCCTCAACTAGAGGAATAAGGCAAGGGGACCCCCTATCTCCGTACATATTCATCATGTGCATGGAGTACCTTGGTTAGTTAATCCAAGAAAAATGCGAAGAGGGTCTATGGAAACCAGTAAAAGCCTCTAGAAGTGGCCCTTCCTTTTCACATCTCTTCTTTGCTGACGATTTGGTTCTTTTTGCAAAGGCTAATACTGAGAATTGTATAGTCATTAAAGAAGTTCTTGACAAATTTTGTACAGATTTAGGACAAACTATAAGCGGTGCAAAGTCAAGAGTCTTCTTCTCCCCAAATATTGGTCAGGATGAAGAGGAAGCCTTTGTTTCTGATGATTCCTTGATATCAGTGGGTTGACAAGACTCGGGCGATGATCTTTGGGCTATATCCTGTAATACAAAGAACACTGAATCAGAGGGGACCGGTGGGGACCGGCCAAAAGTCCTCCGATGATGAAGTTAGTTACTTTTGAACCCTCTGTAAGTAAGAAGTGTTTTCTCAAATTAAAATTGTCTGAAATCCCCTTACCCTTCATTGAAAAAGCTTTATATAGTATACATGGAACGGTTATCTGTTTAGTAACCGTTCCCAATGTCGAGGAGTCCGGAGAATTGAGGGTAACTTCCATAACCGCCATGGGAGTTACCTAGGAGGGACGGGCCGGTGAACTCGTCCATCTTTACTAAAAGATGGATGAGACCATCTTGGAAGGCTTGCCCTGCTTAAGTGATGTGTAAGATTCCATGAGGTATTGTCCGTCCGTATACGGACGAGGTTAGCCAAAACGCTTGGAACATTCACCTCGCCTATCGTAGCTTCTTTCATCGGACGAGACATATGGACGAGTTATGGAGTTGGATGATTTGTGACACCATCAGTTGCCCCCTCGTCCATATGGGTCGTCTAAAGAGTTGGACGTCCTTGGACGTATATATAATTGGTTGATAATCAATGCTTCACGTGTCATTTTTTTTTTTTTTTTTTTTTTTATTGGCGACTGATTCCGTCGATTTATTTTTCCGAGGTAGATGCCACGTGTCGTTTTCGTATTGGTTGGGTCGTTTCGAATACCCAGGTCAGCATCCTATAAATAGTGGAATGCCTCCCTTAACCCTTCTCATTTCAGAGATTTTCTTCCTTGACATCCATCGTCTAGAGCCTCGTCTAGGAGTTCCTCTGCGTCTAGAGTCTTCTTCCGTCTAGAGCCAGGTACTCTTCTTCTCTTCGTCTTTAGGTTCTAAGTTTCTTGTTAGAGATGTCTGTTGCTTCCTCGTCCACTAATAGCCTTAATAAGGCTATAGACGAGTACTATGAGGACAGCAGTGATAGGTCTAGTTCTAGCAGTGCTAGTGATGATAGTGGAGGAAGCACAGACGAGAATTACTCTTCTGGGGTCCCTGGGTTCCCTATTGAGGTCGTCCAAGAACAACTTAGGAGAGCTTCTGGCTCTCAAGCTGGTTCTCCGTCCAATCCTACGGACGAGGTAGAAACCGTCTTCAGTTGCGCTGTAGGCGTCCATTCTAAGACGGACAAACAAAGGTTAAATAGTCTTAAATCTTGGTATCAAATCCCAGACGAGTTTAACCCTAGGCTGCCCGTCCGTGGAGAGTGGTGTTGTGAACCACGTTTTGGAATAGGCGTCTATGAATCCTACTTCTTAGGTGGCCTTAGGTTTCCTTTAAATTCCTTTGCTAGGGAGTTATTAGTCAAGTTAGGTTTAGCTGTTTGTCAATTCAATCCTAATGCATGGAGATTAGTTATCTCCATGCAAATTTTGTGGAGGGAAGTTTTTGGTGGGGACCGTCCTCTTACAGTGGACGAGTTTCTTTATTGTTATAAACCTTCTGCAATAAGTCAATCTGAGGGTTTTTATCAGTTTACTGCTAGGGGGAATGATTGTAGGTTAATCAAGTCCCTAGCTTCGTCTGATAGGAAGTGGAAGACGGAGTTCATTTTTGTTTCAGGCTTCTGGGCAGGGAACCCTGTGGACGTTGGCAGGGATCCCTTTCCTCCTTACACTGGGGATCTAGGGAACCTTCGTCCAGAAGGTACGCCCCTTCCCCTTGTTTATTTTTATTCTTTCTTCTATTTGGTACATTTACAATTTCTAACCTTTGTTTGTTCATTGTGTTGTAGCTGCCAAACGTCCGTCCTTGAGCAAATTTCACCATGACCGCGTCCACAGGGCTCGTCTTCATACAGACAGGATCTTTTGTTCTCTTGTCACGCTTAGACGTCTAGCCAAGTGGGGTTTAGGTCCTGAGCCTTCAGACGAAGCTATCGCCCACGAAGTTACTGTGTGAAAAAGTAAGTTTTTAGTTAAACCTCCTTTTCTTTTTCTTTTTTATGTATACATTCCTGATCTGTTCATCTCGTTTTAGGAATGTCAACAATGAAAGAGAACAAAGGGAAGGAAATTGCAGGAGAGGGGAAACTTCCTGAGGGTCAGGCCCAGGATTGTCCTGAGAGTCAGGCACGTCCAACGGCTGGGGACAAAAGGAAGTTCTTGCCAAAGAACATTGACTTGGAAAGGCTCCCCAGTCGTCGAGACAAAAGAGTTAAGCAGGGTTCGTCCAAGGTGGTTAAGTCCAAACCTCCTCAGTCTCAGCCTGCCATCCAGGTAGTTGATGTGGACTCGTCCACTCCGTCCAAGACTCCGCCCAGAACTCCTTTGGCCAAGTCTACTATGCCTAGCTCGTCCCAGCCTTCTACGAACATCATTGAGAACGAAGATCTGGCTTGGGAACGTTTCCAGATGGCCGTCCAGGACGAGGACATAAATATGTGCTATAACATGGGCTTGAAGGAATTTGAGCATTCAGGCGTCCATGACCTCTTTAAGGTATGTCATTATCTCTCGTCCTTGTTCAGTTAGCAATTTTTCCTCACCTAATCATCCTGTTGTTTTATCTATTCATAGGCCATGTCAAAGTTTATAGCAGCGTCTAGACAGGCAACAGAGCTGGACAAGACGAGAGTCTTGTTGGAGACGAGGATTCAACAGGTGAATGCTGACTGTAAAAAATGGGCTGGGGCTGCTGCAAAAGCTAAGGACGAGGTCAATGAGCGTAACAAGCTGATCGAGGAGCTAAGGACTGATGCATTGGAGAAGGATACCCGCATTGATCACTTGCAAAAGATGAACGACGAACTGAATGTTCGTCTCTCCAAGGCAAAAGAGGACGCTGTGGCTGAATTCAAGTCGTCCAAAGCGTATACAGACACTTTGGATCGCAATTACGCAGCTGGTTTTGAAGATTTCAGAATGGACGCTATTGAGAACTTCCCTGAAGTTGACTTTAGCTCAATCAAGCTTAACCTTGTTGCTGCCACAAGCTCTCTTCTCCAGACCGGCTCTGATGACGTCAATGTGGAAGACGACGCCAGTACTCAGCCCCCTCAGGATGAACCTGCTGTGAATGCTCCCCCTCCTTAGGACGAGACCTTTAAACTTAGTGGCCTTTGTTTTTTTTTTTTTTTTTTTTTTTTTGTTTGGTTTATATTTGGTCCTTTGTTTTAGGACCTTCTTTATGTAACAAGAATACATTATACTCGTCCATGGTTTTAGGACGGGTCCTTTAAGTAAACCATTTCTGCTTTTCGAACTAATCAAAGGTTTTTGGACGTAGGATGTCCACCTTTTGAATGAAGTTTTATTTTCTTTGCATGGACGAGTGGTTTCATTTTCTTTGCATGGACGAATGCTGCTAAACTATTTTAAGTTTTTACTCCAGCTTTTGCTCGTCCATGTCGAGAATACATATTTTTCATGGTTAGTCTAACTCATCTTAGCAGGTAGTATTTTTAATTAGCTTGATTCGTCCTAAGACTTACAAACTAATTTTACATACCATCTTACTTATTTTGCCCAACTTTTTCTCTCGTCCAGAGTCTGGATTGTTTCAGTTGGCTTCACCTTGTCCATGATTTGGACGAGTGTGGTTATGGTTTTTTCCTTGCTTTATTCAAGAAAATTTAGATGTTACATCTCTGCGTCCAGAGATTTTGTTCGTCTTGGATCTTTCAATCCTTTTGAGGATTGGTTTGGACGACAATATCATGGAGATGTAAAATTCACACAACATTTTGTACATAACATAGATATTGTTTACAGAGAAGGCACATGCATACTGATGCCTCTTTATTTAATAAGTACATACTTCATGACTTCGTCCATAACCATAACACAACCATAAAAAGTAATAAGATAGTAGTTTCAAACTTCACACACAAACAACTCTAAACATAGTAGAATCAAACACTAGTAGTATCAAACACAAACAGCATCAAACATAGAAGTACGTTAGTAGACAGATAAGACCCAGTCTCGTCCATAGGTTCACTCTTACTGATAGTACCTCCTTAGGTGCTCCACATTCCAAGGATGTTCCAACTTTCTCCCGTCCAGGGCCTCCAGGTAGTAAGATCCTTGCCTTTTACAGTTGACAACTCTATAGGGTCCTTCCCAGTTTGGGCCCAACTTCCCATGTGCTGGGTTCTTGGTTAACAAAGAGACCTTTCTCAGGATGAGATCTCCTATGTTGAAACGCCTAGGCTTCACCATCGCATCATACTGCCTAGCCATGAGGTTCTTGTACTTTGCCGCCCTGTGTTCTGCGTTTGCCCTTACCTCGTTAATTAGATCGAGGTTCAGACGAAGCTGGTCCTCATTATCCTTGTCTTGATACATAATCACCCTGTGATTAGCCATATGTACTTCTGCAGGTATGACTGCATCGCTTCCATAGGCTAGCTTGAAAGGGGTCTCCCCTGTAGGGGTTCTCGCTGTGGTCCTGTACGCCCATAAAACTCCTGGTAATTCATCTGGTCATACTCCCTTTGCCCCCTCAAGCCGAGTCTTGATGATTTTCAACAAGGATCGGTTTGTAACTTCAGCTTAGCCGTTGGCTTGGGGGTGTGCATGTGAGGAATAATGGTTCTAAATTCCAAAGTGTAAGCAAAAGTCCTTGAAGAGTGCATTGTCAAATTGCCGTCCGTTGTCAGACACCAATACCTTCGGCACTCCAAATCTGCATACAATGTTCTTCCACACGAAATTTTTCACATTCTGTTGTGTGATATTTGCCAACGGTTCTGCTTCCACCCATTTAGTGAAGTAATCGATGCCCACCACTAAAAACTTCATCTGCCTTATTCCCAAAGGGAAGGGACCCAAAATGTCCAGTCCCCATTGTGCGAAGGGCCACGGTGCCACCATTGGGGTGAGGTATTCCGATGGTTGCCTGGGGACGTTGCTAAATTGCTGGCACTGGTCGCAGACCTTAACGTATGCTTTAGCATCAGCTTGCATGTTCAACCAGTAATACCTTGCACGGACGACCTTGTGGACAAGTGATCTGGCTCCTGAATGATTGCCACATGCCCTTTCATGAACTTCTCTCAGTACGTAGTTTGCTTCGTCTGGAGCTAAGCATCTAAGGTAAGGCTGAGAGAAACCTCTCTTGTATAGCACTTCATTCATAAGGACGTATCTAGCTGATCTCACCCTCACCTTCCTGGCCTCGTCCTTCTCTTCTGGTAGTCGTCCGTCTTTCAAGTATGATATAATGGGTGTCATCCAATTTTCTCTATTATCCACCTGTTGTACTTCCGGGACATCTATACTTGGCATATATTGAACTTCATCTAACTTCTCTATTGATTCATTTGCTGAGGCTTCTTTTACTATAGTATCAGCTTCCACGTTCTCCTCCTTTGGGATTTGAACGAAGTCAGCTTTTTCAAATCTTTTCACAAGGCGCATCACCCTACCAAGGTATTTCTTCATTCGTTCTTCCTTTGCTTCATACATCCCATTTACTTGCCCCATGATTAGTTGAGAATCCCCCATGACACATATGGACTTGGCTTCCACAGACTTAGCCAATTCTAGCCCTTTGAGGAGGGCTTCATATTCGACTTCATTGTTAGTTGCTTGGTACTGTAGACGGACTTTATGTTTCAGTTTATCTCCTTCTGGCGATTGCAGGACCACACCAATTCCTCCTGCATGCCGTGTAGACGAACCATCCACGTGGACGATCCATTTCTTACTGTCTTCTGTCTCATTATGACTTGGGCTAAACTCCGCAATAAAATCTGCTAGGGCTTGAACTTTTATGGCATGCCTTGGTTGATACCTAATATCAAACTCACTGAGCTCCACAGCCTACTGGATTAATCGTCCTGCAGCTTCCAGTCTATTCATTGCCTTCTTGAGCGGATGATCGGTCATAACATTAATGACATGCGCTTGGAAATAATGCCTCAGCTTCCTAGAAGCGGTGATCAGTGCGAAGGCTAATTTCTCCATTTGTGGATACCGTCTTTCCGCTCCTTTCAATGCCTTGCTCGTATAGTACATAGGTCTTTGCACTTTATCTTCCTCTCTTATCAATGCTGAGCTCACGGCATGCGGGGTTACCGCTAAGTATAAATATAATTCCTCTCCCTCCACTGATGGACTCAGCAGCGGTGCCATGGTAAGGTATGCCTTCAAATCTTCGAAAGCTCTCTGACACTCATCGGTCCATTTGAATGCTTTTTTGAGAACCTTAAAAAATGGCAAACACTTATCAGTAGCTTTAGAGACAAACCTGTTAAGCGCGGCAACTTGTCCAGTGAGGGATTGGATTTCCTTGGTATTTTGCGGTGGCTTCATGTCCAATATTGCTTGAATTTTATCTGGATTTGCTTCAATTCCCCTGTGGGAGACCATAAAGCCAAGGAATTTCCCTGACAATACTCCAAAGGCACATTTGCTAGGATTCAGCTTCATGTGATACTGCCTCAGTGTGTCAAATGTCTCCTGTAGGTCGTCTAGATGCCTTCCCTCCTCCTGACTTTTCACCAGCATGTCATCTACATAGACTTCCACATTCCGCCCAATCTGCGGACGAAACATGTGATTGACCAACCTCTGATATGTCGCCCCTGCGTTCTTTAAATCGAATGGCATTACCTTATAGCAGAATAAGCCTTAACTGGTGACAAAAGATGTCCTCTCTTGGTTAGCCTCGTCCATCCTTATTTGATTGTATCCTGAAAAGGCATCCATGAAGCTAAGCAATTTGTGGCCTGCAGTTGAGTCTACTAACTGGTCAATGCACGGTAGCGGATAACTATCCTTGGAGCAAGCCTTGTTCAGATCAGTGAAGTCCACGCACATTCTCCACTTGCCATTTGCTTTTTTGACCATTACTACATTGGCCAACCAATCCGGGTAGTACACTTCCCGAATGAACTTCGCTACCATCAGCTTTTGGACCTCGTCCTTGATTGCACCATCTCTCTCAGGGGCAAACACCCTCTTCTTTTGCCGTACAGGCTTGGAGGAAGGACATACATTCAAACGGTGGGTAATGACACTAGGGTCTATACCCGGCATATCCTCGTGACTCCATGCAAACACATCGATGTTTTTCTTCAAAAACTGGATGAGGTCCTTTTTAACCTTCTCTTCTAAATCTGCTCCAACCCTGGTACACCTCTCAGGGTTATCTTCATCCAAGGAAATGTCTTCCAATGCTTCAGTAGGCTCTACTACAACTTTCTTTTCTTCAATATTCATGGCTTGAACTTATTCTTCCATGGCTAACATGGCCAAGTAACATTCTCTTGCTGCCAGTTGGTCCCCTTGTACCTGCCCTACCCCGTGTTCTGTTGGAAACTTGACTGATAAGTGGTAAGTAGAGGTAACGGCTTTCCAACTATTCAAAGTTGGTCTCCCAATTATGGCATTGTAGGAGGATGGACAATCTACCACGAGGAAGTTCACATCCTTGGTGATTTGTCGTGGGTATGCCCCCACTACCACGGATAAGGAAATAGTACCAACTGGTTGCACCTTCATCCCACCAAAGCCTACTAGGGGGGAGTTCACTGGACGGAGCTGGTCTCGTCCTAATCTCATCTGCTGAAAAGCTGGATAATATAAAATGTCTGCTGAGCTTCCATTGTCCACAAGCACTCTTCTAGTTGTGTAGTTCGCAATTAATAAGGAGATGACGAGAGCATCATCATGGGGGTGATGAATTCTGTCAGCGTCCTCGTCCGTGAAAGTGATTGCCTGCTCGTCCGTGGACCTTGCTCTCGGTGATCGTCCAGAAAGTTGGACGCTCTGCACTACTTTCAAGTATGCTTTCTTGGACTTGGACGACTGGCCAGTTGAACTTCCCCCAATAATGACTTTTATCTCCCCGAGTGGTGGTCGTGATGATTCTTCCATCTTCCCTTTCTGTTTCTCGTCCCTCTGGTCTCGTCCTAGGAAACCCCTCAACTTCCTTTGCCTTATAAGATTTTCAATTTGTTGCTTTAAATCAAAACACTCGTCTGTGTCATGACCATGATCCCTATGGAAGCGACAATACTTTTTCCTATTGCGCTTGTTGGGATCTCCCTTCATTTTCTCCAGCCATTTCAGGGAAGGATCATCCTTGATTTGCATAAGGACTTGCTCAAGTGGAGCGTTTAGAGGGGTATATTGCTGGTTCCGTACTAAAGGGCCTGGCTTCTTACTTTCTCGGTCTCTCCTTTCCTCCGTCCGTCCCTTCTTTGGACGAGTACCTTGCTCGTGATGGCGACTGGGATTTACGTCCATTCTTTCAGACCTCTTCCTCTTCTTAGCAATGATCACGTCTTCTGCATTCATAAAATTCTGAGCCGAATGGACGAGTTCGGCCATGGACTGGGGCTCTTTCTCATAGAGTTTGTGTATAAACAGATCCGAATTCACCCCATTATGGAAGGCCGCCAATAGGAGCTTATCATCTGCTTCATCCACACTAAGGGCTTCTCTGTTAAAACGGGTGATGAATGACCGAAGGCTCTCGTTCTCTCCCTGCTCTATTGTCAACAGACTGGACGAGGAACGCTTATGTCTTTGTCCCCCAATGAAATTGTTAACAAACAACTTGCTCAACTCTTCAAAAGAACTCACCGAATTTGGGGGTATTTTGCTGAACCAAACTCACGCCGGACCCTTAAGGGTGGTAGGGAAGGCTCTACACATTATCTCATCAGGCACCCCTTGAAGATGCATGGTGGTCTTGAAAGTGGCTATGTGATCAAACGGGTCACGTGTTCCATCATACGAATCCAGAGAAGGCAACTTGAACTTTGATGGTAGGGGGTGACCGTTGATGGAAGCCGTAAAGGGAGAATCAGTTCTGTGAACCAAATCCTCTATCGGATTCGCCCTTCTCATATTCTCTTTCATTTCCTCCATAACTCTCTTCATTTGGTCCATTTCTTCCTTCAAGTGTGGTACCGTTCGTGAAGTGGTGCCTCTAAACTGACTTCCAATTTCGGTATTCTCTCTACCGCCATGACTCTGTGTTTGTCCTCCTTCACGTTCTTCATGTGTTTGCCTCCTCATATTAATCTCCATTCGTAATTCTTGGTTTTGGCGAGTCAACTCCGCTATAGCGTCTGCCATAGATTGCGCATGTTGGACAGATGATGCCTGCATGACTGGTGCAGACTGGCGATCGCGATGTGGGTTGCTGCTCCCTTGATGGCCTGGGCTAGTAGCCCTCGATCTAGTCCGAACCATCAACCCTTTGTCATGGAGAAGTAAACTGTGAAACAATCTCTTCCCACAAACCTCGCCAACTGATGATTCCTTGATATCAGTGGGTTGACAAGACTCGGGCGATGATCTTTGGGCTATATCCTGTAATACAAAGAACACTGAATCAGAGGGGACCGGCCAAAAGTCCTCCTCCGATGAAGTTAGTTACTTTTGAACCCTTTGTAAGTAAGAAGTGTTTTCTCAAATTAAAATTGTCTGAAATCCCCTTACCCTTCATTGAAAAAGCTTTATATAGTATACGTGGAACGGTTATCTGTTTAGTAACCGTTCCCAATGTCGAGGAGTCCGAAGAATTAGGGGTAACTTCCATAACCGCCATGGGAGTTACCTAGGAGGGACGGGCCGGTGAACTCGTCCATCTTTACTAAAAGATGGACAAGACTTCCACGATGAACTCGTCCATCTTTAGTAAAAGATGGACGAGACCATCTTGGAAGGCCTGCCCTGCTTAAGTGACGTGTAAGATTCCATGAGGTATTGTCTGTCCGTATACGGACGAGGTTAGCCAGAACGCTTGGAACATTCACCTCGCCTATCGTAGCTTCTTTCATCGGACGAGACATATGGACGAGTTATGGAGTTGGATGATTTGTGACACCATCAGTTTCCATACTCGAGTTCCAATCAACAAGCTGTTTGGGGAAGTACCTCGGATTCCCCATTAGACACCGTGGAGGATTGAATCAGGACTTTAATTTTATGTTGGATAAAGTTAAAACGAAATTGTCCGGGTGGAAGGCAAACCTCTTGTCTATGGCAAGAAGATCAGTCCTTATACAAGCTACCTCTTCGACCATTTTGTCTTATGTTATGCAGAGCTACATGCTGCCTGGCAAGGTGCTAGAGGGCATTGATAGAGTAAATAGGAATTTCCTATGGGGATCCTTAGACAACAACAAAAAAATGCATTGGGTGGACTAGAAAAAGGTAACTAGACCAAAGGAAGATGGGGGGTTGGGCCTCCAAATAGCCAGGGGAAGGAATACGGCATTGCTCGCAAAATTAAATTGGCGGTTCCACACCGAGGAAAAAGCCCCGTGGGCAAGAATGCTTAAAATGAAGTATTGTGATCATCAACGGGTGAATTCGAGGAATTTAAACAAGTTGTCAAGCTCTAGAGTGTGGAAGAGTTTGAAGAAAGGAGAAGAAATATTCAAGAAAGGCACCAGATGGCTTCCTGGGGCTAATAGTAATTTGGATTTTTGGCATGATAATTAGTTAGGGATTGGTCCTTTAAGGCATACCATACAGGGTCCTTTGACTCAAGAATCCGCCAGGATTAAAGTTAAGGAGGTTGGTCATCCTGGTGGGTGGGACTGGGGAAAAATGCAGATGGAGATGCCAATTAATATCAAAAGGGTCATTCAAGCCACCCCCATACCCTTAGCAGCTAGAACAGAAGACAAGTTAGGCTAGAAGCTTTCGTCTAAGGGAGATTTTGACTTAAAATCAACGTATTTACTGACCTTGGAGCCTGACCTGGTAGTTCCTTTTAGGGGGAAATGGATTTGGAATCTTAAAACGTTGCCAAGAGTTCAATTTTTTGTTTGGCAATGTATGCATCACAGTATTCGTGTCAGGGAGTGTCTCTCGGCAAGAGGCATTGCAAAAGAAAATTCTTGCCCCATCTGTCTTAATGGTCCTGAAAATATAATCCATACCTTGTGTGACTACCCCTCGGCTAAAGCCATTTGGCATCAACTTGGAGTGCTTCCCTCGGACCTTGCCTTTTTTGCTGAAAATTTAAAGGAATGGCTATTCTCTAATTATAATGCTAAGCCGAGTCACAAATTAGGTCAACTGTCGTGGTTTCGGGTGTTCTTGTTTGCTATATGGATGATCTGGAAAAATAGAAATCAACATGTCTTCAAAGGTGGAGTGCAGATCCCGAATATTGCTAAGGAGATCCTGGCCCGAGCCATGGAATATAATCACTGTGCAAGCAGCCACACAACAGCAAAAAAAATGGTGCTTAAAAGCATCAGATGGGAAAAGCCCAACACCAAGTGGACGAAGCTCAACACGGATGGCTCATCAATTAATACTCTCGGGTTGGCTGGAGGTGGAGGTGTGGTTAGAGATGATCAGGGTAATTGGGTGATTGGATATGCCAGGAAAATTGGTTCAGTGAATAGTTTCCTTGCCGAACTTTGGGCCTTCAGAGATGGGCTTTTCCTTTGTTTGCAAGCACAGGTTCAAGCACTTATTGTAGAAATGGATGCCAAAGCCTTAGTAGATGCTTTCTCAAATCAAACTAACTCTAATGTTATTATCTCTTCACTTATGGATGACTGCAAACAGTTGGCTATCTAGATCCCCCAAGTGAGATTTAGGCATGTATACAGAGAAGCGAATAAATGTGCGGATCACTTGGCTAAACTAGGATCTTCCATGGATGTTGATTTTGCTGTCCTTTCTAGTCCTCCTGTGGACATTATTTCCTTTGTTGAGGCTGATTGCCGTGGGTTGTATGTTAACAGGCTATGTCCTGAACCTGTGTTTTCTGTTTAGTTTAATGTTATATCCTTTTCTACCAAAAAAAGAAAAAAGAAAAAAGAATGACACGTTTCTAAAACTTAGACACACAGTAGAAAAGTGTTTCAAATTTCAAAAGGTGTCAATAAAGTGAGCCTTCAAGGTGTCAGCAGAGTGAAGCTGAAGCTGAAGCCTGGCATGTTTCATGTTTATATATCAAAACTTACAAAAGAGTACACACATTGGCTCTAAAATTGTTCTATAGAACAAGAGTCCAATATGGAGAATGAATATAATAAAAACACCTATATTGTCTTCCCTAAACATTAGCTAAAATGCCATTCAGCTACAGTGCTTTCTTAAAAATAAGAACATTGTACTCTCCAAATGAATATTTAATTGGTTTTTTAAAAATTGGGTGTGAGTGTTTTCAAAAATAGAGGAAAAGTTGGTGTTTAAAGATGGAGAAAAAAAAAATTAAATGAAATAAAATTTAGAATAAAAAATCAGATATGGATGTTGTAGGGATAAGGGCCCAAATTATATATTGGGCCTTGGGCTTTGGCCAAGAACGTGGGGTGATCTGAGGACGAATAAATAGTAGTGGGTGGGTTAAGCTCACAGTTCCATGAGTAGGTTACAAATAGGAAAGTAGGTCGAGGAGGAATATCTCCTCGGACAAGCCAAGCACAGGTTAAATGTATATCATAATGTTCAAAGTGACCTTCCAGGAAGTTTCAGTGATAGGGACGTTCATCATGAACATACAAGAGGGATGGGAGCTCAGAAATATCTAAGGGAAAGCTGCTACCACCGCATTGAATGCTCTGCAACTAACTCCCTGACCACATTAATGAGGAAGTGATCTCTGAACAGTGTTTTTTCAGCCTTATAGCTACTCCTAAAGACTTCAGGAGGGGGTGGATGGGACAAGGATCCACTTGAGCAATCTACTATCCACGTGTAAGGGAAGGATGAGAAGGGAAGATGATATAAATTAGAGGGAAAACCCTGAGAGAAGGGGATCAGAAATTTGTAAGAGAAAACACTGTAGCAGCTTGAACCATATCTGTAACCATTTTCAATCAATATATACTAGAATATACCCCATCGAATTGTGCCGAGGACAAATTTACTTAGATAAATCTAGTCCATTTCTGTCTGATTATCTTTTAAAATCCATTCTAACTGTTAAGTCATTCATTAGAGCCTAGTTCTCCAATCCATTCTCTACAAATTCATTGTATTGGGCTTATTGGACTTGGGTCCAATCATACCTTGGGCCAAGGATCCAAAACGCGCTCTTACAATTGGCGCTGTCTGTGGAAATTAACTTGTGTGATAGTGAATGCAACGGTTAACTATGGTAGGATCAAGTCCCCATCAGCAAGAGTCCACGGGGTCCCAACGACAAGATGATTTCCTTAATCTTGAACACAGGAGAGATCGAGAGGGTAGCGTGCACACTACACATACAAGTAGAAGCCACTCTTGAGTTGGAAGTCATGTCTCTCAAGAGCAGAATAACAGAGCCATGCAACTGGAGATTGACCATTTAAAGAAGAAGTTGCGCCATGCACGACGAAAGCAAACCCCTTCCAACTTTGATGTTTCCTTTGATGATGGAGAGGATGCTAATTATAGACGAAGGTCAAGAACCCCACCTAGCGAGTCTTTCTCCTACGATGAGGAGCACCATCACAAACGTGAATATAAGAGCCCGCTTCGCAAAAGCCTAGAAAATGATGCAATGAGCAAGGCGTTGAACCAAATTTCCAAGTCGCCCTTCACGCACAAGATTGAAGGGGCAAGACTTCCTCAGCGATTCAATCAACCAACGTTCACCATCTATAATGGTCGAACGGATCCTGTGGAACATGTAAGCCATTTCAACTAGAGAATGGCTGTCCATTCCAAGAACGAGGCCTTGATGTGTAAGGTGTTCCCATCCAGTCTGAGACCCGTGGCGATGAGATGGTTTGATGGTTTGGGGGCAGGTTCCATAAATTCCTTTAAGGGACTCACCCAAGCATTCGGCTCTCATTTTATTACTTGTAGTAGAGTTCTTCGGCCCTTGGATTCCCTATTGTCCTTATCCATGTGAAAGGGGGAGACCCTGAAAACATACTCGGATAGATACTAGGAGATGTTCAATGAGATAGATGGTGACTTTAATGACGTGGCCATCAGTACTTTCAAGGTCGGCCTCCCAACCGAGCACGGTTTAAGGAAGTCTTTGATTGGAAAACCTATCACGAGTGTGCGCCAACTCATGGATCGGATTGATAAGTACAAGAGGATTGAGGAAGACCAGCAGCAGGGGAAAGAAAAAGCTAAGGTTATCCCTTAGGAGAAGAGGGATTTCAGGTCGAACCAGTATAACAGCAACCGACCTCGGAAGGACTTTGCTGGGCAGTTAGGGCCTGCCAGTACTCAGGTGGTTAATGCGGTGTTTCGAGAACTAGTGCACCAGGTTCTGGAGAAGATTAAGAATGAGCCGTTCTTCAAATGGCCAAATAAGATGGCAGGAAACCCTTTGAGACGTAATTAGAGCCTTTATTGCCAGTACCACTAGGACCAAAGACACACCACAGAGGACTATAGAAATTTGTGGGATCATCTGGACCAGCTAGTCCGAGAAGGAAAATTGAAGCAGTTTTTACATCATTCTAGTGGTTAGCAGGGCCAAGAAAATTCAGAACCCCAGAGAGATGCTTCTTCAAGACCTCCCTTGGGCACGATAAATGTCATCTTTGCTGCTCCAGTGAGGACCGGTTCTTGTCCCTCCAAAGTGATGTCTGTGGCTTGGCTGTCTGCCGATGACACTGATCTGGAGCCGAAGAGGGCTAGAGTGGATATCCAACCGGCATTAAGTTTTTCGGACGAGGATAAGATTGGAATCATACAGCCCCATGATGATGCTTTGGTGGTCACGCTCAGGATTGGAGGGTATGACGTGAAGAGGGTGATGGTAGACCAAGGCAGTGGTGCTGAGATTATGTACCCCGACTTGTACAAAGGGTTGAACTTGAGACCTGAAGACTTAACAGCCTACGATTCTCCTTTGGTCAGTTTTGATTGGAAGGTTGTCATTCCGAAGGGTCAAATTAGACTACCCGTGTAGGCTGGTTCAAAAGTGGTGGAGGTGGACTTTATCGTTGTGGACACTTATTCCCCCTACACAGCCATTATGGCCAGGCCTTGGCTTCATGCCCTAGGAGCTGTCTCTTCTACTCTGCAGCAGAAGGTGAAATATCCGTTAGGGGGCCAGATTAAAGAGATTGTTGGGAGTCAGTCCACAGTTAGGCAGTGCCTGATGGCTGCCATCTTACATCAGCTCGAAGCAGAGTCCTCGGCCTCTGTTGAAAGGGGCTTATAGCAATCAAAAGCTCCAGTGTTGCCTGTCAATGGATTAGCCGAAAAGGCGAAATGTGAAGATTTAGAAACGGTTGTTGTTGGTGATGATCCGGAGAAGTTCTTTCAGATCGGAGCTCAGCTGCCTCCTCAAGAGAAGGAAGAGCTAATAGAGTTTCTTAGGAGAAATGTAAAAGTGTTCGCATGGAACGCTTACAAAGCCCCAGGGGTAGATTCGAGCTTCATCTGCCATCATTTAAATGTTAATCCATCTGTCACCCCCAAAAGGCAACCACCTCGGTGCTCATTCAAGGATCATTCTAATGTTGTCAGAGACAAGGTGACGAAACTTAATCAGGCAGGGGCTATCAAGGAGGTATTCTACCCTGAGTGGCTGGCCAATATTATGGTGGTGAATAAAAAAAGTGGGAAATGGCGAGTGTGTGTGGACTTCACAGATCTAAATAAGGCTTGCCCAAAAGATCCCTTCCTTATGCCTAGGATAGACCAGCTGGTGGATGCAACTGTAGGCCATCCTCAGATGAGCTTCTTAGATGCCTTCCAAGGATACCACGAAATACCACTGGCCTTGGATGATCAGGAGAAGACAGCTTTTGTTACTTCTACTAGAAACTACTATTATAAAGTGATGCATTTTGGTTTGAAAAACGCAGGGTCTACGTATCAAAGGATGATAACTAGAAAGTTTGAGCCACAATTGGGAAAGAGTATTGAGGTCTACATAGATGATATGGTGGTGAAGAGTAAGTTGGTGTCCGAGCATGTGGGTGACTTCGGAAGCATCTTTGAAATTCTGAGGAAACACAAGCTGCGTCTTTATGCTTCTAAATGCAAGTTTCTGGGTATATGGTAACTCACCGTGGAATTGAGGTTAACCTCGATCAGATCAAGGCAATTAACAGTTTACAACCACCTCAGAATCCCAAGGAAGTCCTGAAGCTAACCAGAATGACTACTGCCTTGAATCAGTTTATCTCTTGGTCAGTAGATAGATGCAGACCCTTCTTCTTGTTGATGAATAATTGGAAGGGATTTAAGTGGACTGAGGAGTGTGCTTTGGCCTTCTAGTAGCTTAAGGAATATCTCTCTCAGCCACCTATCATGTCTAGTCTTGAAATGGATGAGGTTCTGTTTGCTTATATTGTTGTGGCCCCTCATGCTGTAAGCTTAGTGTTGGTACGAGTTGATAGCAGCATACAAATGCTAGTTTATTATGTAAGTAAGTCACTACATGAGGCCGAGGTCCATTATCTACCATTGGAGAAGGCCATTTTGGCGATGATACATGCTACACGTAAACTCCCCCATTACTTCCAAGCACACACAGTTGTTGTCCTAACCCAGCTTTTGCTAAGATCTTTACTTCGAAGCGCTGACTACATGGGGAGGATTGCCAAGTGGGGTACGATCCTAGGGGCTTTTGACATCAAATACATGCCTCGTACCTCTGTTAAGGGTCAGGTCCTCGCAGATTTGGTGGCCGAATTCGCTGAATCCCCGTTTGAGAAAGAGGTAGAAACATAATACATGGATGGAAAATCAGTTGGCGCAATCACCCTGTAGGAACCTTTATTCTGGAAGGTATATGTTGATGGCGCAGCGAATCAAAAGGGATTCGGAGTGAGGCTAGTTCTGGTCTCTCCTGAGAAAATCACCATTGAGAAATCATTAAGGTTGGGCTTCTCGACCACAAACAACGAGGCTAAATATGAGGCTCTGTTGGTGGGAATGGCCATGGTTCAAAGAATGGGCAGAAAGACAGTGGAGATATTTTCGAACTAAAGGTTGGTCATAGGCCAAATGAAGGGAGAGTTAGAAGCAAGAGATGTGAGAATGCAAGGGTACTTGAGTCAAGTTAAGCATTTGCAATCAGGGTTTGAATCTTTCAGCCTATTGCATATCCCTAGAAGTGGAAACACACATGCTGATTCCCTAGCCACACTTGCAACCTCCTCGGTGCAGAGCTTACCTCGGGTCATCCTTGTAAAAGACTTGTGCAAACCCACAGAAGTGAAGAAAAAGGTGGTCCATGTTAATCAGGTTAAAGTAGGGCCTAGCTGGATGGACCCCATGATACTATTCTTGAAGAAGGATATCCTGCCCGAGGAGAAATCAGAAGCTGACAAGGTACGGAGAAAGGCTCTTCGGTTCTGACTATCCGAGGACCAAAAATTGTACAAATGCTCCTTTTCTGGGCTATACCTACTATGTATACATTCTGAGGTATCAGAACTACTCTTTGAGGAGTTACATGAAGGGATTTGTGGAAGCCACACTGGAGGCAGATCTTTATCTCACTAAGCCATTACTTAGGGCTACTGGTGGCCAAACATGCAGAATGAAGCACAAAAGTATGTAAAGAAGTGTGATCAATGTCAAAGATTTGCACCAAACATACACCAACCAGGGGGAACCCTTAATCCCCTGTCTAGCCTTTGGCCATTTACTCAATGGGGCTTGGACATTGTTGGCCATTTCCCCAAAGCAGCAGGGAATAAGAGGTACCTGCTAGTTGGCATAGACTACTTCATTAAGTGGGTCAAGGTTGAACCCTTAGCGAATATCAGAGACGTAGATGCCAAGAAATTTGTTTGGAAAAACATAGTCATCCGGTTTGGGGTCCCTCATACCCTCATCTAGGATAATGGCTTTTAGTTTGATAGCAAATCCTTTAGGAGATACTGTTGTGACCTAGGAATTACGAATAGATATTCCACCCCAGCCTATCCCTAGGGAAATGGACAAGCCAAGACTGTTAACAAGGTCATAGTGAACGGACTCAAGAAGAGGTTGGATGATGTGAAGGGGAAATGGGTGGAAGAGTTGTCCCACATCCTCTGGACATATCGAACCACACCTCGCAGGTCAATAGGGGAGACCCCCTTTTCAATGACTTATGGAGCTGAGGCTGTTATTCCTCTGGAGACCGGCCTCCCAACACTGAGAACAAGTTCTTTCAGTTCGAGTGATAATAATGGATTGCTAGAGAAATCCTTAGACTTGATTGAAGAGAGAAGAGAAAATGCCATGGTCCAATTGGTATATTACCAACACAAGCTCAAGTAAAGGTATGATGCCAATGTAAAGCTGAAACCAGTAGCACCTGGTGACTTGGTGTTAAGAAAAGTTCTGGGTACTGCAAAGAATCCAGCATGGGAAAGTTGGGGCCCAATTGGGAGGGGCCATATCGCATCACCTCGGTAGCTAGCATAGGAGCGTATTTCCTTGAAGACCTAGATGAAAATGTAATACCACACCCTTGGAATGTAAACAACCTGAAGAGGTATTATTATTAATCAAAGTTTTCGTTGTCATATTCTTCTTTATTATGTAATGTATTGCACTTCCCCTTATTACCTTTTTAAGTGTTAAACAGAACTTTAGTCATGCCTGGCTTCTCAGACCACATGTTTTGGGTAAATTAACACTTAATGACATCTTTCTAAGTATTAAACAGAGCCTTAGTCATGCCTGGCTCCCCAGACCACATACTTTGGGTAAATTAGTACTTAATGACATCTTTCTAAGTGTTAAACAGAACTTTAGTCATGCCTGGCTCCTCGGACCACATGCTTTGGGTAAATTAACACTTAATGACATCTTTCTAAGTGTTAAACAAAACCTTAGTCATGTCTGGCTCCTTAGATCACATGTTTTGGGTAAATTAACACTTAATGACATCTTTCTAAGTATTAAACAGAACCTTAGTCATGTCTAGCTCCTCGGACCACATGCTTTGGGTAAATTAACACTGAATGACATCTTTTTAAGTATTAAATAGAACCTTAGTCAAGCCTGGCTCCCTAGACCACATGCTTTGGGTAAATTAATATTTAATGACATTTATTCATTTTTCCTAAGTGTCAAAGCATATCCTAGGTTACACTCAACTCCTCGGATCACTGGCCTTAAGTAATTTAATGTTTTTGGATATTTATCTAAATGTTGAACAGAGTGAAAGTTGTCAGCCCTTAATAGAAGTAAGTGATAATGCTCTTTATTACTAGTACTTGTTCAATTTATTTAAATTATCAGTAATATATTACTATTAACTTTTATTAAAGAAAGAGTAGCAGCAGTTCAGTGTTGGGTGCAATATTGTCAAACTTAAAGACATGTAAAGGAAGAGCACATAAAGTAAAAAGCAGAGTCTTTTTATTGATCAAAAATGAGGATACATTATAATTAGTGGTGGACAACCACAAAAAAAAAAAAAAAAAAAAAAAAAAAAAAAAAAAAAACTAAAGATGAAGTAAAAAAAAAAGGGGGAGGGGGGCCTATGACTATGGCTTCTCTCGGAGAGGGTCTTCCTTGTGATCAACCGCCTTGGATTTGGTATCCCCAGCCTTGGACTTGGACTCAACAGCTTTGGTTTTGGGGACCACATCCTTGATTGTGAGAGCATCATCGGAGGGATTGGCTTCGGTTAGTGGTTGGACCCCCTTGCCCTTATCCTCATCCTCAAGCCGAGGACCCCCCATAACATCCTCCTTATTCTTGGCAGCCCCTGTTAGGACTTCAGCATCCAGAGAAGGGGCTTGGATGGTGGGGGGCTGCTCAAGAGGAGGAAGAGGAAAAGCAGTGGGAGGAGGGAGCATAGTTGGATCTTCTCTGATATCTTCTAGGAAGAAGATATTCTCCACGCTTCTCAATTCAGAAGTGGCAGGAACTCCTGCCCGGTTGAGTGCTTCAGCCCATACCTCGGTGCAGTAGTTCCTGTACACCCTAGCCACCTCCTCAGCCAGCCTTGTCTCCGTGTCTAGCACCCTACATTCATAGGATGTTGCCTTCTCAGCCTCAGCAGTGTCCCTGGCCACCCGAGCTGTTTCTTTAACTTTTTGCAACTCAACCTTGAGATCCAGTACCAACTGTCTCTAGGTGGCCAAGTCTATCTCAGTCAGGTGGAGCAATTTGCGCTAATCCTCGGCCTAAGCCTCGGCACTTTTCAAACCCGCCTCAGCACTTAAACGGGCCCTGTTCGTGGCGATCAGCTTGTTGGATAGCTCCGCTTGTTCCTACTTAAGGGCTCCTAGAGACTTCTCAGTCTCGGCGCGGGAGTGGGCCTCAGCCCTAGCCTCATTACGGGCGTCGTGGACCCACTCCTCGGCCACAAAAACTTGCTGGGTAACCTACATAAAAATAACGAAGAAATCCTATATATATATATATATATATATATATATATATATAAAATTAAAAAAAAAAGAAAAAAGAAAAAAAGAATGAAAGCATAGCTTAGTATTTAATTCAAAGATGTGTTAGTTAACTTACCATGGCAAGGTCCCTCTATAGGGACATGAAGAGGTCCAGCTATCTCATCCGCTTGAGAGCCTCCACGTCCTTAGGGAGGAGAAGAGGCTGCTCTAGGGTTTCAGTAATGTAGGCTGAATGCCCTCTCTGGAACTCCTGCACTGAAGCATCCTAGGGGATGGCAGTGCTATCCAGCTCCAGCCTTGGAGCCCAAGTGCACTGTTGGCGGCGCACCTCGACCCCAACGAGGTCCTCCTTGCTATCCGCAAAGGAGGCCCTTTTATCTCTAGCAGTCTTCTGCTGCGTACCCCCCTTTTTAGGGACCACCTCACCCTCCTCCAAGTCCTACTCTTTTCTCTTCTTCTTTAGATTGGGGAGGGGGATTAGCTCGAGTGAGGTTGTGGGAAGAGAAAGGGGAGGGGGGAGATTGTCGGCATTCTTAAGCTTAGGAACCTTTTTGGATGAGGATCCCTTATTCCTCCCAGCTACAAGATCTTTAAGTCCTCTCCTCAGGTTCAAGGGATATTTCGTCCTCTTCTTCAGAACTGGTATCAACCCGGGCAACTACAAGTCTTGGAGAATTGGCCGCGGAGAATCTGTCAAGTTCAACTTCAGAATCCGAGGGCTCCACAAGCCCTTCTAGCGCCTCTCCTTCTTCTTCGAAGCGGAATTGGTCAATCTCGGCCTTAAGGGACAAACATGAGGAGGCTGTTTCCTCCCTCGGAGCAGCTACTTCTCTGGGAGAGCGTTGAAGAGGTAGTTCAATTGGTGGAAGGTCTCTCCGAGCCAAAAAGCTAGGCACAGAAACGTCTATGGGGGCTAATCTGGGGTCATCGGCTCTTATTGCTTGGCTCGCGTCCTGGAATGTACTTGACAGAGGCTCGTAGTCGAGTATCAAGTGGACGGCTCGCAGCTGCCTGTCTTCACTTATAAATATCTTCGACCTCAGCAGCTTGTTGAGACTCGGAATGTTTACCAAGCTGAGTCTCGGAGCAACGTGCCTTTTATCTGCAAAAACATCTGAGGAGGAAATTAGGGTTAGATCAATGAAAATTATCGTCAGAAGAAGGCAAAGTGTTAAAGGCGAAAGGAAGTAAAGATAAAAGGGCTAAATCCCCTGCCGAGAGACCTAATCCTAGGGTACCCCACCTGACTCTCCCTCCCGAGTTGGACAATGAAAACCGTCGTGCCACTCCCCGGAGATGATCAGGTAATCATCCTTCATACCCTTGTTGGACTTAGGAAGACATGATACCATTCTAACGATGTCAGACCGGGACTTAAGATAAAATCCCGCGCCGGAAAGGGAATGACACTCATACATGTGAACGACGTCGTGCCATGTGAGCCCTAAGTTCATTTGCTCGTTCAGAGCATTTACACTCCCTAAAACTCTAAACAGGTTGGGAGTGCACTAGTAGGGACATAGTCTGTGGTTGATTAGGTAATCTCTGGTTACTCTACCCATGGGAAGTGTCATTCCTCCCTCTAGGAAGGCGATCATAGGAATGACAATTTTACCTTCTTTCCTATATGTAAGAATTTGGTCTAGGGCACAATATTGCAAGGCTACTCCCTACGGGATGTGGTATCTAGCCCTAAAACCCTCCATACCGGTCGAAGAGTCTACGAGGTGCTTGAACCTATCCATCTAAGCAAGCTAAGGGGGTGCGAAAGAAATTTTTAAAAGAAGGAAGCAAAGAATAGAAGGCCGAGGAGAAAAAAAGCTTAAAGAAGTAAAAACTTACAAGGACAAGTGCGTATGTTGATCCCTAAACTTGTTAAAGATTCAAAGATTTCTTAAGAAAATGGGTGGGGAGGTTTAGAAACTTAGAAAGCCTTGAAGGTTTGAGTGTTTGGGATCTTTGGAAAGCTTGAAGACTTGTGAAATGAGGGAAAATTCAAGAAGAAATGTCCACCGTAGGATCTGCGCCTCACCATTGGATGCGGGGAACAAAGTGCTGCCTGGAGCAATTAATGACATATCGTGGGCTCCGAAGCGTTAGTAACAATTATGGGGAGCGCAAAACGGTGCTCCCACGTGTGTAAATCAAAGGAATAAATAGTTTTAACTCTTAAGAAATCAAAACCCCACTTTTTCTCCTCGAATGAGAGGGAAAAAACCGGAGTTTTGAGGGGCTATTGTAGGGATAAGGGCCCAAATTATATATTGGGCCTTGGGCCTTGGCCGAGAACATGGGGTGATCCGAGAATGAATAAATAGTAGTGGGTGGGTTAAGCTCAGAGTTCCATGAGTAGGTTTCAAATGGGAAGGTAGGCCGAGGAGGAATATCTCCTCGGATAAGCCAAGCACAGGTCAAATGTATATCATAATGTTCAAGGTGACCTTCCAAGAAGTTTCAGTGATAGGGACGTTCATCATGAACGTACAAGAGGGATGGGAGCTCAGAAATATCTAAGGGAAAACTGCTACCACCGCATTGAATACTCTGCAGCTAACTCCCTGGCCGCATTAATGAGGAAGTGATCTCTAAACAGTTTTTTTTCAGCCTTACACTACTCCTAAAGACTTTAGGAAGGGGTGGATGGGACAAGGATCTACTTGAGCAATCTACTGTCCACGTGTAAGGGAAGAATGAGAAGGGAAGATGATATAAATTAGAGGGAAAACCCTGAGAGAAGGGGATCAGAAATTTGTAAGAGAAAACACTATAGCAACTTGAACCATATTTGTAACCATTTTCAATCAATATATACTAGAATATACCCACTTAGATTGTGCCAATGACAAATTTACTTAGATAAATCCAATCCATTTCTATCTGATTATCTTTTAAAATCCATTCTAACTGTTAAGTCATTCATTAGAGCCTAGTTCTCCAACCCACTCTCTACAAATTCATTGTATTGGGCTTATTGGGCTTGGATCCAATCATACCTTGGGCCAAGGATCCAAAACGCGCTCTTACAGATGTTTTGAACATTTGTTAGCTAAAAAAAAAAAAAAGACTTGAAATAGATAAAAAATTTTGCACATTCAAATATGAATACCCTACAATGAAAGTTTAGCTTTTAGTGAAAAGGAAATTTAAATTAAAAGGAAACTAACAAGTACAGAGTTAGTCTAGGGCACACAACATCCACGCATACAAAAAAAGGAACCGCTAGTAGGGCGATTAGGCTAACTTAAGTTAGAAATTTTTTTATGAGGAAAGGCCCGAAAGGAGAGGAGAGTAGGGGAAAGATGGCGGCGAAGACGTGGACCCAATTGGCTTGCTTACCTTAAAAAAGGAATGGCACTTCACAAATAAAACTATTAAAAAGGCCAATGAGAGCGAAGAGAAATGTCCTTGGCAAATGGGATTTGTGTGTACACTTTGATGAAAGAACATACCATAAAATCCCCTCACCAACATGAACTCATTATTGGATTATTATTCATTAAAGCCCTTGAGGATTAGGACGCTGCCTGTTTTTTCATATACTTGAGCTAGGCCAGAGTCTTTTCCTGACTCGAACATACACAAACACAAGCATTAATGTATTATTACTCAAATAGTACATGTATTTTGGTTGGTATGTATTTTTTCTCTAGTGGGCAAAATACACATCAATATACTCTTTTCCTATTAGAGTTATATATAAAACCATTGGGTCTCTTGAATTTGGATGTATCATAGTTTCATAGAAATTGCGGGTTTAACAGACAATTGATAAATATCATATTAACAATCAAAACATGATCAAAGGAAAAAATCTTTTTTGACACCACTTCTTCCTATGTCCATGAATTTTATTTGACCCAAAAGTAGACATTGAAAGACTCTTGTTGTATTTCCAATACCGACGGCAACCTTTTGTTTTTGTTTTTTTCTGAAAAGGAAATTAGAAAGGTTAAGCAAAAGCTTTCTTTTCTATGAGAAACTATTAGATTATTGAGTTCCTATTATGGTGGCTGAATGAGACATAGACTTTTTAACGTAAGAAATGACCTCCTTGCCTAATAAATTGGACACCACAGAAAGTATATATGTGATTGGGTCTTCAATATCAAATTTAAACGTGGGTGGCTTCACCTGTTCATCAATAGCAAAACCTTCACAGGGAGGAAAATCAAATGAATGTAAATTATATGGAAAAATACACAAAACTTTCCCGTGGTTTCCTTGAAATCACATGATCTTTTTGAGTTTTTGAATACAACACTTGATATCTACGTAGTATTGTTTTGTGTGAAAACGCAATTCTAAGTATGTTTGTGTCATCATATTAGAAACGTAATTACCACTTCTTTTTTGAGCAAAACGTAATTACCACTTATTCGAACTGATGTTTAATGGTTTTAATGTCAGGTTTTATGTGAAAATGCAACTCTAAATATAGATACATGTCATCACATGATAAACTTATCATTTATTTTAATGCATGTTTAACAATTTTCATGATGGAGACTAGTAATTTTTTCAAGGGGTTAATGAGCTAAATATGATATGAGGGGCAATTTTAATACTTTATACATGAAAAATTACCAAAAGAGGGTTAGGTTTTATATTTAAAATTTCAAAGGCTTTCATGTTTTAGAGATATTTAGGGAGTTCTGTGTACATTTTTTTTCCTTTCCAAATTATAATTTTTTTTTAGTGGAAAAGAACTTTATCTCATGCCAAGCTAAATAAGAGAAGTTAAGAGATGGTTTTCTTTTTACTCTTTTTTTTTTTTTTTTTTTATAATACCAAGCACAAAAAAATGCAAAAAATTATCTTCACATAAGTTTTTCATTGAAACAAACGGAGTGGTATTATGAACTTCTATATATAGTTTCAAGAAACATAGGTACTAAAATATTTAAAAATACCTGCTTGTGTTGATGGTGAGTACCAAATCAATATAGAGAGCTACTATAAAAATTTCCCACCATGACACTCACGATTAATTATGTAGTAAAAACTTCATATTTTATTTTTTATTAAATTGATAAAACTAAAAAGGAAACAATCAGCTTATCAATTGACGAATTTTTTTTGAGATAATAAAATTACAAAACTTAAATACAATATTTTAGTTTTTGAAACTTTGATTTTACAATTAAATTCAACCATAGAGTTTTATTAATTAGAGAAACTATTCACTCCGGGAGCAATGCAATCTCCTTTCATACGATAGTGAGTTTTATTAATTAAATTCATAATGAAATAATGAAGAGTTTTCTCATTAATGTTTTTTTTTTTAAATTGTCAAAAATGTATTATTTATGTAAGAAATTACATCACAACTTCAGAAAATAATAAATATTGCCTGCCTAAAATAATTAGACATATTCTCCATTCAAGTACAAACACCCGAAGACTGCTTAGCAAAAGTGGCAAGTACAGAAGCTATTTATTCAGCCAAAAAAAAAAAAAAGTACAGAAGCTGTCCTATTAGCAGTAGGTGAAATAAAGTTAAATTGCCATTAATTAACAGAATCCAGGAAGATTATAACTTCTAAAATCAGTACTACACAACTTTGACACCAACATCCAAATTCAACCAAACCACATCTTAGTTTGCCATTATTGGCCCCTACAAACACAAAAGGTTATAGGTCAATGCAAAAATTTCATTAAATTTAATTGGGTCAACTTTATCCTTAACTTAATTTATTATGAATATATTTTTATCTTGCCCTCCACCCCACAAAGAACTTGTACTTGTGGAGTGGTGGTAATTTTTTTTTTCAGGAAAAAAAATGACAAAATTATGTATTTAAGTAGATGACAAAATTGTGAGTTTCAGTTAGCTCAATTTGTAAAGTCTTTTTTTTTTTTTTTTTAATGTAAAGTCTTTGATGATTGAATAAGAAATCTGAAGTTCAATTTCTATTTACACCAAAAACCGATTGGTGTCTTGATTTAATGATAAAAAGTAAAAATCACATAAACGGACTTCAAAGATTGAAACTCTATAAAAGAAAGAAAAAAATAGATGGCAAAATTTGTTTATTTCATAGATTACTTGAGGAACGAAAGGGTAAGAAAAATATTGTAGAGGTAGAGCAATGCATATGTTGGATACGTTGCCTTTTTGACAAGTAAAACATTTTGCTACGTCTAGTGCAAGAGGAAGAGGAGAAGAAACCTAGAACAAGGGGTAGATTTCGTGAATAAGTGGAAACACAATACCAATTTCACAAGCCCACGTAACAAACCGCCACCCAAACTTTATCAAAAACGAAACGCACACATAGCCAACTCACTGCCACCCTGCCAATCCCATGCACTCAACTCACGCACCTTGTTTTTCAAATAAATTCCGTTAGAGACAGATTCTTGGGGGACCGGTTCAACATAGAATCAGTGCAAAATTTGCCCAAAAACCAACCTCCCAAAGTATCTAAATTTTTTTTCATTCTGTTTAATTCCACGTATTTATTTTTGTTTTAAGCTTATCCAATCCCTGTTATCTTTTTTCGAGATTCGAGGCAACTTTATCTCAATAAGATATTATTCCAAGAATTTTTAAGATATATAACTTATTTAAATAAAATAAAATGACGGGATTTTTAAGCGAGGATTTAATTTGTTGTAGCGAAAGGAAAAACAACCAAAAAAATACAAAAAATATCAAAAAGGAGGGAAGAGAGAGATAGTGTCTTACTCTTTATCTGGTAAGCGAATTTGACTCCAACTCAAACTGTGTATTTGTTTGGTGAGCTTTTTTGGTATATAAAAGGAGACTTCTCACACATACTACTACTACACTATTCTCTCTCTCTCTCTCTCTCTCTCTCTCTCTCTCTAAAGCTCCCTCTCTTTCTCTCAAACTTGAAACACACTCTCTCTCTTCTTTCTCTCTTTTTCGCTGTGTATTCGAAGATGGTGATGAACTCTCATTCAATCAGGAATGTGATTGGGATCATCGGTCTGTGCTCCAAAACCCCCTATAATTGCTCTTAATTTTGCTGAGAAAACAATGCGTGTGTGTGTGTTTTTCTACGTTATGCATATATATATATATATATATTGATAATACAAGAGATCGTTAACTATTGAATAAAAATTTTTGGTTTTCAATTCCTTTAATTTTATAGTTTTGATGATGATTTTGAATGATTAATTAGATGGCTAAGTTTGTTTTCGTTAATCTCTGTTGAGCAGGAAACGTGATCTCCTTCGGGCTGTTCCTCTCCCCAGTGTAATTCTCTCTCTCTCTGCCAATTTATTTTTATATATTAATTAAATAATAAAAGTTGAACTTTTTTTTTTTTTTTTTTATTGGAAAAAGTTGAAACTGTTAATGAATAAAAAGTGTGTTTAGTGTTTGCTACTTAGTCTAGGAGCAATTGATTATTCCCTTAAATCACACGTTTCGCCTATATTTTTTTGAGATCGGACCCACTTGGTGGATTTTGTGGAGGGACCCACTTTTACATGCATTGTTTGGTTATAGAATGAGATTGTAATCGATGGGTTTTTTTTTTTTTTTTTTAATAAATAATAATTATTGCTAATATTTTGTAATGATCAGATTCGTGTGTCCTCAAAAAGAATAATAAGTTTTTTTTTTACTTTTTTTTTTAATTGTATTGATTCTCAGAGAAAAGAAAAGAAAAACTTTATAGGACACATGGAAATACTTAACATTGAAAGTTAATGAAATTTGTGAAAACCCAATTGTAAATATCTTTTAATGAGTTTCTCTTTCTATTTAAAGTTGTAAGTTTGGTTTGGCTTAAATTCATTTAGAAAAAAAGTTGAGATTACTTTAAAATTATAATTTTTTTTTTTGAGATTGAGAATGGCTTTTTATTATTGTTCTTTATTATCAGATCATAACATCAATTAATTACCAATTAATTATTATTATTATTTGTAGTTATAACAACTCTATACTAGATAAGGCTTAAAAGAATGGTGGGTTTAAGTCTTATCATGCAAATAGACGTGTAACTTACCTTTTTAAAAAAATGGATGATACTTTATCATGAGTTGTACTTTCTTAGAAAAGAATATTTCATATGAATGTTTTAATTGCATTAATGACTTAGTGAATGTAAAAGTTTGACTAAATTTAATTGTATGTACCAGGCCAACATTTTATAGAATCATTACGAACAAGGCCGTGGAGGATTTCTCGCCAATACCATATATTGCAACAGTACTGAACTGCATTTTTTGGGTCTTCTATGGCATGCCATTTGTGCACCCAGATAGTCTTCTTGTTGTGACCATCAATAGTGTTGGGCTGGTACTTGCGCTGATCTATTTAGCCATATTCTACACCTATGGTGCGAAGCAGAAGAATGGACGGGTACTATTTCTTGCATAATGTTCTTTTACTGATTTTGACTTCATGGAACTCTTTGTATGACAATGTCTTTTTACCCACTTTGTCATTTAGTCGAATGTGAAAATTCGAGAATAATAAAGTTTAATAAACTTGTTTGGTAGGTGTTTTTAAAATGTGTTATCAATATACAACTTAATCATTTTGTTATTTAAATGTGGTGGGGCAAATTGTTACAAAATAACATGCTTTAAAAAAAGTGTGGTTTTTTTTACAGCTATTCCAAATGGGCACATGATAGTTTAGCATAGTTTATGATTAGAGTATTGCAGTGTCCCTGTACTCATTACTTCAACTAAAAAAATGTTTCTGTGATCATCTTATAATGATATATAATACATTGTTTAAATGGTGCTTTAGTTAATGCAGTCCTCTATTTGCAGAAAAAGGTACTCCTTGGGCTTTCGGTTGATGTGATTTTCGCGGCGATCATCATCATCATAACCATGACAACATTACATACTACCAAGAAAAGGTCTCTGATGGTAGGAGTCATCTGTGATATTTTCAACGTTCTTATGTATGTGTCTCCACTTACAGTCATGGTACGTCCCCCTCTTCAATCCCATACCTTTAAAACTTGGGTCTATCTAGTTAATTACCCACATTTTGTTTTTTTTTGAGTGTTTGATATATATATATATATATATTGACAAATATTTTGTGTATCTTTCTCTTATATCTTATGACAGAAACAAGTCATCACAACCAAGAGTGTGGAGTTCATGCCATTTTATCTTTCATTAACTAACTTCCTTAATGGTTCCATCTGGACTGCCTATGCCCTCATCCAGTTTGACATCTACGTGCTGGTAATTTCAATTTCTGCTACATAGTTTTATGGTTTTAATAAGAATTATGGCAATGATAATCATATCATTATTATCATATGCCTTGCTACTAGCTGTCTGAAATATTTGATACCTATTACAGTATCATTGTTCCCCAATCTTGTTAGTCTTGTATAATGTATTTTTCATAGACAAGGAATTTAACATGAACCTTTTTATATATATTATTCTTGCAGGTCAGCAATGGCATTGGTGCAGTCTCTGGCGCAGCTCAACTCATACTATATGCAATTTACTATAGGACAACTCCAAAACACAATGATGATGCGCCTCAAAAGCCAACTCAGATCCAGCTCTCTGGTGCAAGTGTAGCCTAAAACATTCTGATAGCTATGTGCCGGGTTGCTCTTAGAATTCATACTTTTGACCCTCTTAGTTTCCGCATCAATTTTTTAATCCGTTTGTTTTAGTTTTCCATCTTTATGCTTAGTTTTGTATTTTCAAGTTCTGGATCTTGTGAATACATTAGATGCTGTTCTCTTGGATTATAATTTGCCATTATCAACTCTATTTCTTAGACGCCTTGTATCAAATACAATGGTTCTTTGATTCAAGAAAGCATGTTCCCTTTTGATTCGTCGTGTTTTTGTGATTGAATTTTTCTATAATGATTGGTTTATAGTATGGTGAAGTTTTTGTGACCAGCCGGAGAATATTGTGCCCCAATATTGGGCTATAGGCAATGGGATAGCCTGTCAAATCAAAGCCCACACCATGGGAGGGTCTTGTAGAAGAATTTTGCCCTCTTCCATCATTAATGGGCCTTAATAGCACACTGAGGCCCAATGACCATTCTAAGCTAGTACACCACACCTTTTCCAATAGGATTTAGTTTCTTTGAAAAAGGAGCAACAATGGCTGAAATATCTTCTTTATTCCTCATAAATGATGCTGAACGCAGGAACTAAAAAAAGTTCTCTCAAAATGTTACAAGTATAATGCTTGTGAGGTGTGAGGGGAGAAATTATTATTTACAACGGGAGGACTGCTGATGTAGTCCTCCCTGACCAATGAGATAATGTTATCTATATAAATGTATGTGTGAGTTTCCTAATCAGTACAAAGAATAAAAAAATAAAAAATAAAAATTATCAGATGATGTCACATTTACATAAATAACAATATTTTATTGGTTGAGAGGTCAAGGAGAACCACATCAGCAGTCCTCCTGGTGGACCTAATAATTTCTCGTGTGAGGGTAAAGGCCGGGGGTTCAAGTTTCTAAGAGGGAGTTTCACACACATATGCACTTAGATTAGGCTAGAGTAGAAATTCTATCTTGTATAAAAATAAAAATGTTACAAATTTTTTATGATTATGACCATGTTATAAATAATTTTAAATTTTTAATTGAAAATATCTACATTAATTAAATAATTTCTTTAATTTTTTTTTTTAAATCTCCAAATACTCATGTAAAAATTGGTCAACATTCACTATTTCTAATTTTACATACTTAATTTTTATTACATTTAATAAAATAAATGTAAAATCTTTATTGTTTATTTGCACCCGTGGGAAGGAAATTAGCAAGTTCACTCCTTTAGAGCCATTTGGATTGAAGGGAAAATTGAGGGAGAATAGAGTAAAGTTGACTAAAAATAAGCTAATTTAGAGCTAACTCTACTCTACTCCTCCTCCCCCTCCCCCTCCCTCTCCCTCTCCCTCTCCCTAGTTCAATCCAAACAAACTTTTAGTGACACATGGTGAATTCTTTGAAACGATAATTAAAATATTTTATTACCTCTTAAGTCTTAACATTCACTATGCAAGTGATGTCCCACACTATGTGTGTTTATACTATAGATTTATTTTAAAATATTTTGTAAGAAATTTTCTTTATAAGCTATTTATAATACTTTTTTTTATTTATAAAAAGCTATTTATAACACTTACATGTCATTATATTTGCTTGACTAAATTGATAAAGACTAAATTAGTGAAGATAAAGACTAAATTATTTTCACTAACGCTCCGTTTCTTTCGATGGAAAGCTTTGTGTAAAGATAGTTTTCCGTATTTTCCAATGTTAGGAAGCATAATAAAAGATAAATCAAAGGAAAACTATTTTCGGTCAACATAAAAAGTATGACTTATTTTTAAAAATTGTTTATCATTATTATTTTCTTTTTTTTGAAAAACAACTCTATCTCAAAGTAAACTAAATAAGGGAAGTTAAGAGGTTGTTTTTCAACTCATTTAAAGTTGTTACCAAACATTGAAAAATGAGATAGTTTTATAGAAAAATGCTTCTTGAAAAATGACTCATTTTCTAGAAAACATGATTGTTGAAACAAAAAGAGCCTAAATTACGAGTCAACTCTTTTTTTTTTTTTTTGGCATGCATTAAATTTGGATTTGTCTATTTATTTTTTGGATTTTGTTTAAATTGCTTTACAAAGCAAACAAATTTGAGCAAGAATGCAATAAATCATCAGTGCACCATTTATAGAAAAATAACCATATATATCTTAATTTTCACATAACTAATTAGTGGACCACCGACCAATAATTAATAAATGTATATACCATATTAATACAATTGATATTTAGGCTACTACAACCTTGATTTCATATATGTGTGGAGTAATGCTATGTCTACAAAATTTTCATAACAATTTATAATAATTCCTAAGTGGTAAATTTTTTTATTAGTTTTAATCTGGTTCTACCACTAATATTACTTTTCTATCCACTAATAACAATTTGCCATATAAAATTTGTTATGAACATAGTACATAGTGTGCACACATGAATGCGTGTAATGTGCCATTAAAAGGAGTTAGGAAATGTAAATTGTTAAGATTAAAATTATTTAAAACAAAACAAACATATTGCTTTAGTAAAATCATAAATATTTAACTATTTTGACTAAATTAAATGCAATTACACATGCACACACTCACACATTCATATATATACTAGCCTCTAAGCACGCACGCTGTGCGTGCTCAAAGGCTCTTTTATTTTTTTTGGATAAAGGTTAATAGTTTGCATCTATTATAATTTGGAAATATATTTTTAAAAATTTTTCAAACAAACACAAAGGATAAAATTTAAAGATAAGCAATAACTATAATTTCTTTTTTGAACGTGTATTTGAAAGTGGTGTAGTGATAATGTGATATAGAGAAAATTTTGGGTAGGAAAAATAAGATAAACTTGAGGGGAAAAAATGCTAAATTATAAGAGTTCACTTAGTTTTTTATTTCTATTTTTTAAAAAAATTGGGGGTGTCTATAATATTTTTATAACAAATCCTAAGTGGCAGGTTGTTACCGGTTGTTTTTGTTAGGGTAAAAAAGTAATCTTAGTGTTAGTTTCAAATTTGAACCAATAACAACTAACCACCTGTGATTTGTTGTAAAAATGTTGTAAAAATATTATAGACATAGCATCTCTCTTTACTTTATTTAGATAAATAAGGAATAAAAAAAGGCTAAATTTTAGGAAATAAAAAGTTGAACATTAATGAAAAAAAAAAATTCTAAATTTTAGGATTTCTCTTTTTGAATTCAGAATGAAATTTGTTATATGGTATTTATGACCATATTTCTAAGAGAAGTTACTCTTCATTAATGAAAGTACTTTTGAACCACATAAAAGATCAGTTAAAAGAGGGGAATTCTTTTATATATATTATTAATTGAATGTGTTATTTTATTTAATTTTCATACAATATAGAAAATTTTACTTTAGCCTAATCTAAGTGTATATGTGTGTGAAGCTCACTCCTAGAGACTTGAACCCCAACCATTGCCCCCCACACCCCATAAGCACTTATATTTGTAGAGTAACTATTGCACCAAGGGTGTGCGGTGGTATTGAATGTGTGTATTAAAGCTGCTTTACCTGGTTTTGTTTTAATTGTTGCCAAAATAATTTAAGGAAAATGCTAACTGTGGGGGCCAGTTAATCAGGAAATGCTACCAAGGCCACGCCAGCTGAGCATAAAGCCCAATCCGAGGACATTAGACCATCCGAGGAAGCCTAACTAGAACTGTGAAACGAGCAAGGCTAAGAGAGGAATAAAGACAACAAGAGATGAGTCCAATAGGTGTTTGAGGATAAAAGTGTTCTCGGCAGCCTGTAGCCGAGGTGAATTTGAGTGTCATACTATCACCGACTTACTTCAGAGTTGCACCACGGCAAAGGAAGGGATATTGGACCAGGGGAAAGACGGGGGAGGCAAACAAATATCTATAAGGCTGCTGCCTCCACATTAAATGCCTTCCAACCAACTCTCTGGCCGCATTAATGTGGAGGTGATGTCTGAACAGTGATACAGCAGCCTTACAGCTGCTGGTTGAGATTTCCAGGAGCTGCTGGGTGGGACAAAAAGGGATCCCCCAAATCCAACCTACACGTGTGTGGTGAAGATGGCACCAAGATGGCAGTATATAATATGAAAGAATGCGTTGAGAAAAGGATCAAAACTTCAAAACGAAGAGTATTAGAAGAAAACCTCGAGAAACTAAGAGAAAAACTTGTTTTAAAAGAGGAAATAATCGTTATATTAATGCGAAGACATCTATAAATGTGGAATCTGATCGTTTTTCCTTTGAGGTTAATCTAGCTCTTTGACAACCACGCTCTACAAATTTATTGTTTGGGCCTTTAACGTCCGAACCCGGTTACGGATTTGGGATCGTTACAAATCCAGTCCTTACACTAATGAATGCCCTTAGGACATTAGTTAATAATCCATTTAAAGAAAGTTTTTATGGGGGAAAAAAAACAATTAATGTTTTGACAGCCTTTTTCATTTCTCATAAAAGTAGTGTCAAAACTTTCCTAAAATGGATTGTTAACTAATGCTTTAAAGGCACTTGGTAGCATGGCCCATAATTTAATACGAGTAAGAATGCAATGTTCCAATTTTTTTAAAATAATAAAGTAAGTATTCCAAATAATTTTTTATATAAATAATTTTTAAAAAATAACTATTTAAATTACTTTGACATAAATAATAGTGCGCTATATATAAATAATTAATATATGAAAATAAATGCATTTACTCCATTAACATAGGATAATGAATTAATATTTGGATTTTTTTTTTTTTTTGAGAAGGGATATTTTGACATTAATGCAAAGTTCTAATGAGGTGGATGACTGTTGGCTCGTATGTTAATCTAAAAGTTAATGTATTGTATGTTTGGGCACATTTATAATTTAAGAAAAAAAAAATCCAGATGACTCAAAGTTACAAACAAACTGGCAAAGATCGATATTAAATACTGCTTCGGCAAACAATTTGATTATCAAAAAAATACTGCTTCGGCTACTGTCAATCTTACCATTGCCAATACAACATGGCAATAATCAGCCATCATGGTAGTCATAGTGGCACTTTTAATTTAGCTAGACTCCTCGTGTGTAAGTTTTAAGCCACATGGACCTTTATTATTATAAATGTGCTTTATCATATGACACATTAACATTCAAATTAGCATATAGGGGTGACAATTCTAGTTGTTGGGTTATAATTGTGTTGTATTGAAGTTGGGGTATTTGAGTCCAAAGTATTGTAGCTTAGTGGTATTGTCTAGTATCTCTTATGAGAAGAATTAATATTGGAATCTTCATTCCTAAACATGACTCATTTTATAATTAGTTAAAATCCATCTCTTTTTCAATCGCATTAAGTTGAAATTTTCTCTAATAAATAATAAATAAAAAAAGTCAAATTGTTTCCACCTTCACACAACTAAGGCATTAATTAGGTTAACATGTCACAATACATATAACATATTTTTATATTTTATAAGCACATAAATTATAATAATTATTAAAAAATTCATACAAATTTTATTTTGTAATAACACCAATTATAGTACTAATAGTATATAATTTAAACTTTCTTAATTTAACTAAATGAAGTGCCATCCGAAATTTTAAAATACATCATCCAAGAAAAACAAATTAAATTATAGGTTTTTTCTTCTTTGTTTTTGTAAAAGGGCTTAGAAGTTTAGGGTTTCAATGAAAAACCTATCAATATAATCATAAAAATTCTTTCAATTACTTAATTCTATATTTCATTATATATAAAAAAATAATTTATATAATTATATATTTAAATTTAAATTTTATGTTTGATAAAAATAAAACCAGTTTATAAGGGATTGTACATATATGTTGCCATAAAAAGTTTTTTTTTTTTTTTTGAGAGAATAAAAATAAAAAAAATAAAAAAAATATATAAAAAAAAAAACCAGAATCAAGACACCCCTCAAAAATCAAAACCAGAATCTAGAAAAATACTAGTAGTTGTTATCTTATCCAAAGCGTGGGGATAATGGGTCTTTCATAGCCATCTCGCATTGTGTACAAGAGCCCCAAGTGACCAAAAACCTTATCTGCTGTTATCCTTTCTCTCAGACACACAAACTGAAACATTCATCAATTCTTTTTCCTAAGACCCTGATATGTTATTTGTCTTGTAAAACCATAGTGTGACATTCCATGGCAGCCATTATTTCCTGCCATTACTGTTCTACTCTACCAAGCTCCAAACTTTTCACCCCAAAGATACCCACCAACCATTTTCGCTTCCCATTTTCCCAAAACAACTTTTTGTGCCGGAGATTTGGACCCAGATGTTCTGCACAGAATCCTCACCAGAAGGTATGGATTTTGGATCTTATACCTTTTATTCACATTGTTGAATATTTTGTTTTTTACTGCATTATATTTGAATATTCAATCAAATTCTGAGTCTTGGAAATCGTTTAAGAATGTATGAGATGTTGTTTTTTTTGTTTCTTGATTGTGGTTATGTGTTATTGAAACTCTTTAAGTAGGTCAAATTGTAAAGCTTATGGTATGCATAGTTTTTTGCTTTTCAAGCAAAGATAAAAAATTTGTTAGAAAGTTGATAACGTGTTGCAGTGATTGGTGTTTTTAAGTAGGACTTATTAAGCATTTCACTTATTAAGCAGGAAGTGAGGTCATTTTCCTTGAAGGAGAGTGCAATTTCTATAGCTTTGGCAGTTGGGTTAATAACTGGGGTTCCCACATTGGATTGGTCTGCAAATGCCTATGCTGCTAGTCCAGTTTTTCCTGATCTGTCTGTGTTGATATCTGGACCTCCCATCAAGGACCCGGAGGCGTTGTTGAGATATGCGCTGCCTATTGACAATAAAGCTATCAGGGAAGTTCAAAAACCACTGGAAGACATCACAGACAGTCTCAAGGTTGCTGGAGTCAAGGCACTTGATTCAGTGGAAAGGGTAAGACACTTAAAATGTTTAATATCCATAAATATCTATGTATATGTTGAAAAGAGCTAGAGTATAAAGTTACTGAGATTCAATTTTGCTTGAAAATGTAGAATCTGAAGCAGGCATCTCGAGCCCTCAAGCAGGGGAAAACTTTAATTATATCGGGGTTAGCAGAGTCAAAGAAGGACCGTGGAGTAGAACTGCTAGACAAGCTGGAAGCAGGAATGGATGAACTTCAACAAATAGTGGAGGATAGGAATAGAGATGCAGTAGCACCAAAACAGAAGGAGCTACTTCAATATGTTGGAAGGTGAGTATTCTTGCAGTTTTTTTTTTTTTTTGGGGGGGGGTGGTGGGGCTGTAGAAATATTACATACAACATGCTGACAATTGAATGGCCGGCCACACTATAACTAAATATAAGAACTGGAATGAGCATTGAATAGTCTTATGCTTTCAGCAGTATTTAAATCTAAAGCTGTGTCTAGATGGTTTTAGCATTAGAAAGTGGTTGTGCTATCTGATTTGGTTTTCAGCATTACTTGAAAATCTCAGGCTGTGAGTGGTTAACTTCAGATGTAGGAATTTCATAAACATATGGCTCTTACCATGTAAATTGACTTTTAATTGTTACTTTATGATGCTTGATACAATCATAACTCTCATGAAGATGTTTTGAGGAAGTATTGCTGTTGGATAATGAAAGAGGATTTGTAGACTGAGTGCTGGTCTTCTCCGCTTAATTTAGGTATTTAGATTGAGGCAAACTATACTTTAATGTTGGGGTGGAGCTCACTGTTCATGCCATTGCTTGGTGATAATGGTTGATAAACGAAAGATCTTTGCTTGTTGGGTTAGATTCATATACTGGATTTTGGCTCAGGATTCTCTTTCCAGGGCCATCGTAATTCATTTATTTGATACACTTACCATTGATTGGTCATCCCTCACTTCCTCGAACTTTTATTTCTCACTTTTTAAGTCAACCATAAAGAATCCTTCCTTTTTCCCTTCAATTTGCTCAATGTTTAGCTCGCCCAATTATGTAGTGATTGACTAACTTCTTGCCCTTCAGGGCTTTTCTCGTGTGAAAATAGCATTATCATGGGTTTTGGCCTCCAATACATATATGATTTGTTTATTACAGCTCTCTCAGACAATGCTAAACCGCACAAAAGGTTTAGGTGCCAAAACAATGTCCAAGATTGAAAACTTGTTATGAAGATTGTTACTTAATCCTGTGAGGGAATGGTTACGAGGCTCATTGGATATGTGTGCAATTACCAATAAAAGAATTAAAATAAAAACTGAGAAGGACTTGTAAAATTAATCCTCCTAAGATAAACTCCTTCTCATATATACCCTTGTCATTGACTGCAGCTGAGATCTTCCTGGGGCATTGGGTTTCTGCAGTGTTGAAGAGGATATGGTGGATGGCTTCCCGTATGAAGTGCCTGAAGAATACCGAAATATGCCTTTATTGAAGGGGCGAGCAACTGTGGAGATGAAGGTCAAGGTTAAGGACAATCCTAACCTAGATGAATGTGTCTTCCGTATAGTTCTAGACGGTTATAATGCACCTGTAACTTCTGGGAATTTCATAGACTTGGTGGAAAGGCACTTCTATGATGGGATGGAAATTCAAAGAGGTAATGCATCTCAAGTTAAATGCATATGATTCTCACTTGTACCTAGGGGATAATATCATGTTTTTCTGCTACCTTGGTAAAGGAGCTTTACTGGTTCAACTGCCATGCACACCATCATCAACTAAATTATTTTTTTATATCTTGGTTGTGTAATTGCACAAACACAGGCAATTTCACAAGATGTCAGATATTTTTTTACCAACGTACTAGCATAGATTGACAATAATCCATATATTGTGGCAGCTTGCAAACTATCTTACTGTAACTTTTCACCCACACTAGCTTGCTCCCCAATCTTTCAATTTATACTATAACCAATAGACTTGACAAATATTTTTAACCATGCATCATGTTATAGCGACAAATAAAAATTTACTTATGTCTTAACAAGGCTTAGAAGTTCCCTTGCATTTGCTGCAGCTGATGGCTTTGTTGTTCAAACCGGTGACCCTGAAGGTCCTGCAGAGGGTTTCATTGATCCTAGTACAGAGAAAACCAGGACAATACCATTAGAAATCATGGCAGAAGGGGAGAAAGCACCCTTCTATGGAGCAACTTTGGAAGTAAGCTTCTCAAAACTGTCTCTGTGTTTTTGTGCCTATTATTACATATGAAGACGAAACAAGAGATCATAGGCGGTGACAAAATTTAAAACTAAAAGAAAATCAAATTAGACAACATTGCCTCAAAATTTCCGACTCTATTATAGTGCGTATTACAGAAGAAAAAAAAATTTTGACGTAATTTTGATACACTATTATAGAAAAGAAATAATTTAAATGCACTCTTTTAAACAGATAGCTCATCCTTGTCAAGCAAACTTTAGATATTGACTATGGGAACCTTGACTGACTTATGTTTCCCTGGTTTGCTTCAAATTTAAGTTAGTTGATTACTTAAGTATTCATAGAATTTTCTAGCCATTTGGTATATTACAGTTCAAATAGCTCTATATATATTAGGTTGCATTATCATACTACCTTGATAGTGTCCCTCCTTTCGTAAAATTATTTTCATATACTTCAAATTTTATAACTTTCCTTTATTACTGTTTAAATTATGTGTTTGCTAAGATTTGTTGGTTTCGGTTTTAACATGAATGTTTGGACAGGAGCTTGGTCTGTACAAGGCTCAAACAAGGCTTCCGTTTAATGCATTTGGAACGATGGCCATGGCAAGAGATGTGAGAATTTGAACTTCCAACATTACTGTTCTCTATGTCTATGCAATGATTTTGTTAATATGATAGAAAGGCTAACTAGATATTGTTTTTAAATTTTGTTGACAGGAATTTGAGGACAATTCTGCATCCAGCCAGATATTTTGGCTACTGAAAGAAAGTGAATTAACTCCTAGTAATGCCAACATATTGGATGGTCGTTACGCAGTGTTTGGTTATGTGACAGAAAATGAGGATTATTTGGCAGATGTTAAGGTTGGTGATGTCATAGAGTCAATTCAAGTAGTCGCTGGCTTGGATAATCTAGTCAACCCCAGCTACAAGATTGCTGGCTAATTACCTTTCTATATTTTTAGTATTAAATACTGCATATGAGAGTTAATTGGTCATTTCCATCAAATTTGTTGATGAACCTAATAATTTATGTGATTTTAAGTTTGAATTTTCATTCCAGGATTCTGGATAGTTTGAGAGAATTTTAGCATCTAAGTTGAGAAGGAATTCTTCTAAGACAGTACCAACGCCAAGATCAGATTTATTCCATATTACATGCATTCTTGTATTCACTTGTTTATTGATGGAATATAGTATCATCAAGTATTTATTCCTTGATGACATAATCGTACAATCCTCTCTTTAAACAAATTCTTGATCATAAAACCAATTTCTAGGGTGTTGCTCGACTTGGTTTGGCTAGCTTTATTTGATGCAATATATTTTGCTGGGGCACAAGAAACTGGTTTAATTTAAAAGGCCCAATTATCTTATGGATTCCACAGGTGAATTTTGCAATTTAAAGTTATGGTTACAAATTGAGGATCTCCAAAAAGTTTTTTTTTTCTTCTTTTGGATAGAAGAGGGAACAATAATACATTAGCAATTGTTATATGTGTGCACACAGTATCTAATCTATCAAATTCTAATGCTTCTAACACAAGTACAAATAGTAACTTCTGAAATAAAAATCACCATCTTTCTATATATATAAATAAAAAAATAAAACCTACTGGACTCAGCCAGCTTTAGCTAGAATGTCGGTGCAAGTGTGTAACCACTGATTGATCAGCCATGTAAGGTTGATGAAGCAGAATGTGTCCCACTGAAGAGGGCTTTACTGGTCAATTTATGGCTTATATTGTGGCAGTGATACAAGATTACCTTAAATCCAACAAAACGTGGCCTTAGAATTTCATGAAAACTTGATGGGTTCTTAGAATTTGAGGAAAAACTTAGTAAATGTACTCTTTCTTGGACAGAATCAATTTTTTCCTTAGTGGGGAGCTTCTTATGGTGAATACGCTTGTGGCTTTGCGCCTTTGGTCAGCTTTGTACCATTTCTTGTTAGTACATAAACTCCAAATTACACATTAATATTGAAATTTCCCAGGTTTTTCTATGAAGAAAATTAATTTTGATTTCTTACTCTACATAAATATATTTTTCTCAGAACATGGTTTGTCTTGAACTCCTTGAACTGTATCATCTGATTGGTTTTGGATCTTTCATTGATCATAATGACTTGTTTGGAACTTTAATACCTTTTTCATAATAGCGAGCAAGAAAAAACAATGACAAAGAAGTAGTGTCCAATTTGGCTGGTGCTTCTGACCTATTTCTTGATTCAATAAAACTTCATAAAAGCAGCTGGATGGTGCAAGCTGCTCCTTGATGTTAAGTTTGACCTTGTAGCTTTTATGTTGTCTTGGTGCTGATGCTAGTTGATTCAATTTTTGTGATTTTTGTTGCATTAGGAATTCACAACAGAAGCAGATGTATCATGTTGCTTCTCGGAACCTTCTCTTAAAAAAAAAAAGAAATGTTACTTTTTGGAAGGTCAATTTTGGCTTTATTAGAAGTTGGGCCTGGGTAATAACAAATGGGAAATGCTAACGAGTGTCCTTAGGGTATTGGTTAATAATTCATTTTAGGAAAGTTTTGATATCACTTTTATGGAAAATGAAAAAAACTATCAAAATATTAATTTTTTTTTTCTTTTCCCATAAAAACTTTATTTAACTAGATTGTTAACCAATATCAGCACTCATTAGCATGACCCATAACAAATTTATGTATTCTCAGTTTCTCACTCATCCCAAGATTTGTTTGCTGCGGATTTCAAGAATTTTTTTTTTTTTTTTTTTTTTGGTTAAGGTAGAGAATAGGAAATTTTGAGTTATTATAATTTGTGTGAAGATAATAAAAAAGCTTCTTATTATATATATATATACTTTTCAAAATTATTTCAAAAAAGAATTATGCATATTTGAAATTGGAAAGAAAATAAATAATTGGCTGATCAATATCTTTAGATAATAATACTCTAGGTTAAAACTTAGGTAAATCTTATTGTATCTTACGACTCAATTGAATTTAATCACATTTCTGCATTGACCAATGCAGTGCAAACAGGGATATCTTCTAATGACAACTAAATTCAGCTATAAACTTATTAGTCAATAACCTATTGGTTGAATGAATTTAATTGGGGAATTTAAGGTACAATACTTTAATTGTACCCAAGTTTAGACCTCATAATATATCAAACAAACAAAAAACAACTAGATCACATAACCATTGATAACTTTGGCAACTTGTTCACTATGCTCAGCTTTTTCCCTCAACATCTAGATGACCTCAAAAAGGGCATGATAAACAACTATTATCAAGTACAACAGTTCATAACCTCCATAGAGTTGAGCCATCAGGTACTCAGGAATGTGTGTGTCAGTGCAGGCCCACGCACATGCCCGTTTGTTAGAACAGATAATCCCTATGATCATAGCAACTAAACTATTATGTATTAAAATTTTCAAAGTAAGAGAAAAGATTATGAGAAAGAAAAAAACAGCTTTACAAAATCTATAGTCCAATAGAGTAACAAATATTGGAGAGCTTCTCTTAGCTTTTAGCCTCCACAGTTTGCTTTTCCCTTCATTTTCAATCTTTTAATTTTGAATAAGATACAAATTGGATCCAGAACTCTTATGACTTTGTTGCATATCACCACAATCTCTTTGCTTCAAGGAGTTGAAATATTTCAAGGCCCACGATACCTTCGGAAACATAAACAACCCTGAGCCTGATCATTTGGGATCATACCCCCACCCTTCGACGTGTCAATGGCCTCCAACATGGTCACTACCTCATCCATCTCTGGCCGTTTATCAGGGTTAGCATCCCAGCATCGCTTCATTACATTTGCAAGAGAGCTTGGGCAACAACGGGGTATCTCTGGCCTCAGATTCTGCGGTTTTATATATATACAAGTTTAATTTCTTTTCTAGCTTACAAAACTAATAAAAGTTGACATAATTGTTATTATCAATAGAAAAAGTCCTGCCATTAGTTGCTGAAGAAAAACAAAAACAACAGCACAATATTACTAAGAGCTGTTATGTTTAATATTGTTAATGTTTTTTGATAAACTTGTTATTGTTATTGTTAGTTCTATGCAAGCAATAACATCTGACATATTTTATCTACCTGGCGAACAACAGCTGATGTTACTTCCGAGAAGCTGAGGTCAGGGTACGGCATATCACAGCAGTATATCTCCCACAAGCATATGCCAAAACTGTACACATCACATTTCCTGTTATATGGATTGCCATTGAGAACCTGCTCCATTCAAGATAAGTTAGATGCTTGCATGTTTAAATCTGAAAGGCTATCTGATTAAGTACTTTAAGCAAAGCCAAGCCAAGCACTGAAAATGGGAAACATCAATCTACACTAAAGCTAACCATAATTTCCAGACTCATCCAAAAGTTAAGCAGAAACTATTTGTCTTTTGTTCCCTTGCAATACAACAAAGAATGCTAAAATTCATAAACTTGAATTTCATAGGTAGTGGCTGCTGAATAATAGAAGATGTCCTGTGCTTTGAGGGACCAATTAGGGGCAGCATGTACACTCTTAGGGCTTTAACTAATGAGTATTCTCAGCTTCAAGGATCAACATAAGCAGAGGCCACAACAATGACTTAATTGATGAAACACATCCCAATAGTATATCAAGCATGCACACGAGGGAGAGATATTTGAATCATTTGGTTTGTCACAGAGTTCACTTTAATGCAAATCAAGTGCATACCTCCGGTGCCATGTAACCAAGGGTTCCAGTCTCGCCAGTCATGTCATTAGGATTTGAAGCCTCAATACGAGCAACTCCAAAATCAGCTATTTTAACAGTGCGTGTCTTGTCCAGAAGCATATTCTCTGTTTTAACATCTCTGTGGACAATCTTCTGGGAGTGAAGATAGCTCAACCTATAAAAAGGGAGGATAATAGTGAACACGATATTCAAAATTCCGATATATAGCAAATTAAATTTATTCTTCAAAAAAAAAAAAAAAAAAACCTTAAAAACATTCAACAGATTTGAAGAATAAAACGAAATAAAGATGGGGTGTGGAGTTTTACCCTCTTGCAAGATCCAGTGCAAGTTGGACAACTACTTTAAAAGCTAGCTTCCTTCTTCGGTTCTTTATGAGGTAAGATTTTAGAGCACCGCCAGGACAATACTCCACTACAACACAACAAATATTACTCGGCATGCCTATGTGGCCATTATCTGTTTGTATGTTTAGCTCTGATGAACCCATTGTTGCCCCGATAAACTGCAGAAAAGGATTTGGAAATTTGCATGAATCAGTAAAGATAATTTTCATGTAAATTTCTAAACATACTTAACATGAATGTCGACAAGAGGTTAAACAAAATAGTAAATTAAATTAAATTTAAAAGGACAACCTTCTGGTTTAGCATATTTAGGCAGTGCTTAACACCATTTTTTACAAGCCCAGGAATAAGACACCACAAAAATTGAGCTCTAAGATCCACATTAGAGTCCATCTTATCTTTAATGCAGTGTCCGATATCTCCTATCCATTTTGGATACTGATGATATAATAAATGTTCCTTTTGCATGAATCTAAAACAAGTAGATTTAAGAAAATGAGAATGCAAATGTAAGTACACATGAAGATAATGTATCACTTGAAAGCTTTTGGTTTATGGAAATTTTACATGATCATTGACAACACAATCCCTACCTTATTTGAAAGGAATTGTTTCACCCTTAAAATGAAGGAAACTGAAGATATATCACCAAATATTTCAAGAGTTTATGGTTTTGAACATGTCAACTAGAAATCTAAACAGGTGAAGCATTAAGAAGAATGAGAATTTTTGTTGTTTAGCTAGATTTTTTTTTTTTCAAGTTTCCAGGCACAGTATGAAATAGCTTATGTTTCTGCAAAACAATATGAAAGAATAAATAAAACAGAACTTTAGGCGATCTGCATTTGAGAATTCAGAATTCCTCGTAAAACTACCTATAAATCTAAAAAGGTAAAGCATAAAAAAGAATGAAAGCTTTAATTTTCATAACTAAGAATGAAAAAAAAAAAAACCATTCTTGTGCAAGACAAGGTGAAGGATAATTCAAAACAGAATTTAAGGTGATTTAACACTAAGAATTCAAAATCTACCCGTGTTAATCACTCCTTCATAACTACTGAGTGTAAGTTATAAATCTCTCAAGGAAAAGCTTGATGAAGGCACTATCTATGGGACCCACTTTCAAGATACAGGAGCCTGAATGCCCCCCCCCCCCCCCCCCTCCCAAAAAAAAAGAGAGGGAGAAGAAAAGAAAAGGGGTGCACTTAAAGAGTAAGACATAATAAGAATAAACAAATAAATATCCATCCTACCAATTTGGCAAAAAAAAAAAGCATAATTATTCAATTGCGAATCCGGGATAAGAGATTTAGGCAACATCTGTTTCCTTGAGACTTTTTTTAAAACGTTTGTTTCAAAATAATAATCTTATACCATGTATGCATTATCACATTGCTTCTTTAGTTCTTTTAAAACTCCATGAAAGTGATGAAAAAAATGGAAACAAAAGAGAATAGTGAAGACATGAAATATTACATTTGTTACATTAGGATGTTCAAGCTTGTGCCAAACAGCAACCTCCTGTGTAAAAGCAGCTCTAAGAGAAGCTATTTCAGCATCTGACCTGTGGCCCTCCTCCCCCCAATCAAGAAGTTTAACTGAGAATGAGAAAAAAGAATGCTTTACTTTCAATTTGACTCACAATAACTAAAACAATAGCCATCATTAATGAAAAATCATATTAATTTAGTAATTAAAATAACAGCAACCATCAAAAAAATAATAAAAAAATTAAACTCTTATTATACATTATGTTTTGATGATCAAATAAAAACTACATAATATATCCAAACATAGTTATGGAGTAAAATTAAAGAATGGATTTGATTTGTCTAGCCAAATCAAAATGATCAGTATGAGGCTTTTTGTGAGTTGCAAAACTGAGCATCCATTTGGCAGCATCAGATATTGGCGGTAAACTTTTGTCACCAATATTAAGTTAATCACTCTTAAGTCCCAGCTATTTACCTCCACAAACTGAGTTATGAAATGAGTGCAGGTCAGTAATAAATTATCACACATGAAAGTTAAGAAAAAAACAACTTTAAAGTTAATGCTTATAACTGCCAACTCAACTAGGTCTCGTGAATCACGGATTTTGCAAGTCTAGATCTACAAGGATCAATCACAAACCACCCATGATTATCAATTAAAAAAAAATTAAAAACAATTCACAGGTAGTCATTTTCTGAAAGAAGCACAACACTATTCCTCTAATTTGTAGCTGAGAAAACAAAGGGTTATGAGATAAAGTTAGTTGTAATCTTATGTTTCAAGCTGCTTACCTTCAAGAAAAAGGTCACTTTAACTAAGCATGGTACCTGAATTTGGCTCAGTTAAGTAAACATTGCTGTTTCCAGAGGCCCAAAGTATAAAAATTAATGTATTTTCCTGCATTTCCTCATGAATAGAGCAACAATGGAGAATATAGAATATTAATACTGAAATTGAGGAACTAGCAACAGTAAATCCAGTAGATGCCCTTGCCAGCGAAGCCAGAAAAAGGCCCAAGTTTAAACTAAAACCCCACCATATAACAGCCAGAATCAGCCACTTTCAGATGAAGAGGAAAAATAAAACTTTCTTCTTGACCAACACTACTTTGAGCTATTCTTTGGTCACCACTTGTAGAAAGACTTATGTTACACATAAGAAATAAATGGGATGCACCACTTTCAAGAAGTTGATAAAACGATATGTTAGAAATCACTGCAAAAACCAGCCATTTTTTAGCCAAAAAGGCCCAAAATCATGTCATTTAACAATATAACAAAGTAAATCCACATAAAATTTGGCAAAAAAAACACAGAAAGCCCCTAAATGGTGTGCCACAAGCACATAATAACAACCGTAATGAAAAAAAAAAGAACAAAAGAGACAATATAGCTCATATGCATATCATATTGCATGAAATGAATTGGTATTCTCAAAAAAGATGGAATTTTGAGAAATGGGTTTTGTTTATTTTCACAAATGGAATTTCCAAAACAAAACAAAAGGAAAAACAAAGGAATTTTAAAAAAATAATAATAATAAAAAGGGGTATTCCAGTTATATTAACTATTACCAGCAACGTCTTGACCATCATAAATGCCGCGGTGAACGGTGCCGAAAGTTCCACGAGCTATGACAGCCTTGATGATGAGCTTAGAGGGGTCAATCTCCCACTCTTGCCTCCTGGTGACAGCGGACCTTGCTGCTTCTTGCTCTTGCTGATCTTCCTCTCTCTTCTTGTTCTTTTCCATAGTCCATGCCCTGCTTAGATGTCTCTGAAGCTGCTCGTCTAACCTCTTCAGATCTATCTGATCCGCTCTCACATACCCACCTCCACTTTCACTCTTCTCCTTCATCTCTCTCTCTCTATGTTGGTCGTGTCAAAGTTCAACGGTTAAGGTACAAAAAGAGTAACGGGTTCTGATTGATAGTTTGTGTCTTTTTGTGTGTGTATCTATGTTTTTTCGCTTAACTATCGCTGCTCCTACTTGTTGTGGTTGTGGTGGTGCTGCCTGCTGTGGATTATAATTATGTCTATCTACAAGTAGTAGTAGTAGTAGTGTCAGTAAGAGAGTAACTCTCTCTCTCTCTCTCTCTCTCTTAGTCTCTAGACTATATCATCCATGTGGGCACATGGATATTGCCTGAACACGACGTGTGTTTCTGACCCACCTATCTCTCTCTACGACGTGTGTTTCTGAACCACTTCTCTCTCTCTCTCTCAGCCTGTGTGGCTGGTGTTGTTATTTTTATGGTATTCACGCACGGTCAATGTACCTTTTTTTCTATAAAGACTAACTAGACTATAATAGTATTAGTACAGCTTCCAAAGGAGTACTGTCAGTCATCACTCTCTTAGCTAGAACGGCTTTGTGTTGTGTTTGGAATAGAGGTGACAATGGGAAGGTTCCATACTTGCATGTGTGGTTAGGAGGTTCCGTTTGTTACATGAATTGGATAAAATTCCAATCCCATATGATAAGGTGCGCTTAAAAAGTCCAACTGCGTTATCTTACTGTTCTACTACATCATTTGACTATTAAATTTGGAATCATTAAAAATACAGAACATAGGAATCCATTTACTCATCTATGGGATACAGTATGAAGTCTTCTTTATAAGGCTACAACTTGTTGCGTGTGCACACACAATTTCACATATGTTCATAACCGCACACAAAAAAACAACTGAAATTATGCGTTAAACACGTACCAAAAAAATAAAAATAAAAAACTAAAACAATGTACAATTTCAGTTTTTTTTTTTTTTTTTTTTTTTTGCGTTTGTGTACGGACTTGTGTGAAATTAATAGTACCTTATATATAAATCAATATTGGTTTTGCAACTCTTTAAATAGATTTTGTACCGAGATGGCCAAATTCATCTTAGATGGGCTAGACATTTTATCATCTTTATTCCTAATAACTAACTCATTAAAACATGTATACTACCTAGTCTTGAGTCAAAACAGATAGTAGATAGTGACCGCTTATGGGGAAATAATTATGAATTTAAAAAGGGATTTACTCACGATAGAGCAGAAGTATTAGTAAATGGTTAGTATTCTTAAATGAGTAACTCTTTAAAACGTGTCCATTATCTATACATTATGTGTCTCGAGTCAAATCAGAATAGCATATAGTGACTGCTTATAGAAAAATAACTATAAAAATTTAAAAGGGATTTGTTCACAATAGAGCAGAAGTACTAGTTAATGGTTAGCATCTTTAAATAAATAAATCATTAAATTAAATGTGTTCACTATCTATGTATCATGTGTCTCAAGTCAAAACAGGATGCCATACAGTGATTGCTTGTAAAAAAATAACTATAAATTTTAAAATGAATTTTCTCATGATAGAGCAGAAGTATTAGTTAATGGTCAATATCCTTAAATCACTAACTCTTTGAAACGTGTCCACTATCTGTATATTATGTGTCTCAAGTCAAAGCAAATCGACATACCATGACCGTTTAGAGACAAAATAAAAATAAAAACTATAAATTTTAAAGCTAATGGTTAGAATAAAAATAAAAATAAATTTTAAAACTATAAATAAAAACTACAAGCTAATGGTTAGAATCCTTAAATGAGTAACCCTTTAAAATGTGTCTACTATCTATGTATTATGTGTCTCAAGTCAAAGCAGGATGACATACAATGCCTACTTAAAGAAAAGTAACTATAAATTTTAAAATGGATTTGCTCATGATAGACCAGGTACTAGTTAATGGTTAGTATCCTTAAATGGGTAACTCTTTACAACATGTCCATCATCTATTTGTTATGTGTTTCAAGTCAAAGCAGGATGGCATAGTGACCGCTTAAAGAAAAATGCCTATTAATTTTAAAAGGGATTTACTCATGATAGAGCGAAAGGAATAGTTGATAGTTAGTATCCTTAAATGACTAACTCTTTAAAATGTGTCCACTATCTATGTATTATGTGTCTCAAGTCAAAGCAAGATGGTATACAGTGACCACTTAAAGACAAATAACTATAAATTTTTAAAGCGATTTGCTCATGATAGAGCATAACTACTAGCAAATGGTTAGAATCCTTAAATGGGTAAGTCTTTAAAACATGTCCACCATCTATGTATTATGTGTCTCGAGTTTAAGCAAGATAGCATACAATGACTGCTTAAAGAAAATTAACTATAAATTTTTAAATGGATTTGCTCATGATAGGCCAGAACTAGTTAATGGTTAGTATCCTTAAATGGGTAACTCTTTAAAACGCGTCCACCATCTACATATTATGTGTCTTGAGTCAAAGCATGATGGCATACAAAGACCGCTTAAAGAAAAATAACTATTAATTTTAAAAGGAATTTGCTCATGATAGAGAAAAGGTAATAGTTAATAGTTAGTATCCATAAATGAGTGACTCTTTAAAACTTGTGCATTATCTATATATTATGTGTCTCGAGCCAAAGTAGGATGGCATAGTGGCTACTTATAGAAAAATAAATTTTAAGAAGGATTTGCTCATGATAGAGAAGAAGTATTAGTTAATGGTTAGTATCCTTAAATGACTGAATTTTTAAAATATGTCCAATATCTATATATCATGTGTCTCGAGTCAAAGCATGATGCCATACAGTAACTACTTAAATAAAACTAACTATAAATTTTAACAAAGATTTGCTCAGAGTAAAGCAAAAGTACTAGTTAATGGTTAGTATCCTTAAATGGGTAACTCTTTAAAACGTGTCCACAATCTATTTATTATATGTCTTGAGTCAAAACATGATGACATACAGTAACTGTTTTTTAGAAAAATAATTGTAAGTTTTAAAATGGATTTGCTCAAGAGATAGAGCAAAAATACTAATGAATGGTTAGCATCTTTAAATGAGAAACTCTTTAAAAAAGGTGTCCACTATCTATATACAATGATCACTTGTAGAAAAAAAAATGACCGCTTATAGAAAAATAACTATAAATTTAAAAAGGGATTTAAAAAAGGGTTAGCATCCTTAATGACTAACTCCAACTGATATTTGGTGTAAGCGAAATTTGAAACCCAAATCTCTTATTCGATGACAAAAGATTTTACTAGTTGAGCTTACTAGAACTCACAATAAAAACCCATATTTTGTTTGGTTGATATATGGTTCTTCAAATTATAATTAAATTTATGTTATGGAATATCCTAAAGGCACAAGTTATGGTACATTTAATACTCCATTAAATAATTTTTTTGTACACTTTTCAAAAAATAAAATCATATTGTATAGAAATATCTACAAAAGCACTCACAACCACAATGAATTTGTGATTGCAAGTTAATTTATTATTGACAATTGTATTTTCTTTTTGAAGATTGGCATTATAGCCCATTAATCTTTGCATGTAAGACACTCATTAAAAGGAACCCGAACCTTTCCCCCCTAGACCCCCAAGCACTTTGTGCATGGGGAAGTGCCAATTCAGCTACAAGACCTTTGGCAGCTATTGGTACAATAAAAACAAATGTTTACCATTACTTTGAAATTAAATTAATGTCAAAGATCCAATCAAAATATATATCATGACTACATGGCATATGGACAGCAACTGCAGCACCGTGATTGGGTCAATAGGCTAATCTTTTCATGGCATCTAAATTTTTTTTAATTCCTCTTATGCAAAAAGGCTAAAAAGGGTGGAATCACACATGAATAGAATACCTCACATATTGCAAGGGAAGGCCAAGATTTGGGGATTAAATAATATGAATTTCTGGGCACTGCCTGGCTGGGAAGAAAGAGAAATTGTGAGTGGTCTAGGATTCTTCACTTTTTCCATACTAGGGGAGTTTCAGTTACATGATTGCATTAGTTGCATACTATAATACAGAGACATACAGACAGGCACAAAAGGAGATCTCTATAATAAAAGGAAAAGAGATGGTTCATATGGGGAAGGTTGGATTTTAGAGAGATGCTTTAAAACGAGCTAAGCAATGCAAATAAGAACTTTATAGCCATTTTAGCGATTTTTAAAATGAGTAGTGTTACTTCCACTTAATAAAGAAAACAATCATAACTTTTGTAAGTAGTGCGTTCTAGTTAACTCAACTGGTAAAGTTTCTGATGGTAGAATAAGAAATTTGGGGTTCAATCCCTGCCTACACTAAAAATTGATTGGTGTCTTGGTTTGATGATAAAGAACTATAATCAGAAGCAGACACAATAAGTTGAAACTCTCAAAAATAAATAAATAAATAAATAACTTTTGTGAGTACAAAAATGGCATGTGGCTTTGAATCTCTCTTTTTAAACAAAACTGGTCGATATGGGGAAGGTTGTATTAGAGGTACAGGTACTTCAAATAAGCAATCAAACAAGAACTTTTGCCACTTTCTTATGCTCCAAATGATTGTTAATGAACCCCACTTAATTAAAAAAAAAAAAAAAAATACTTTTAACTTCCACTAGTACTAAAGTGACATGCATTTACTGACGTGGTATTTGTATGATTTTTTAAATCGGAACAGACAAAGAATCATAAAGAAATCGATCCCTATTTTCTAGTCCAACTAATTAATTTAATAAACAATTTTATATAGCGGATATTATTTATTAAAAAATATCTAAAAATGTTTGGCAATGTTTATGTGAGTTTTCACGTTTTATTTATTAAAAAAAAGAATATATATGTTAAACATATTAACATTATTAAAAAATAAATATCATCCTTAAACTATACAAATAATAATCCCTCAAAAAAATTGAATAAGTTCTAAATTTCACTACATCCAACAACTTATGAAAAAGAAATCACTAATGAAATACTAAAAAAGGAAAAGTGGAAGTTTGGTAAATAGCAAGAAAAAAAGTGTAAACAAATTTGGGACGGTTGGATATGGCAGAAATAAAGAAAAAAAAAGTATATATATATATATATATATATATATATATATATATAAACTAGATTTAATATTGGATTGGCCTTGTGATTGGCAAGGTCTTGTAACTCGGCCAAGCAACACTGACTGCCTTTTACGATGTAGAAATAGGCTTGTTGATGGAGGACTTGATCTCGGATCTTTTAGCATAAATCCAAGGTCAACTCCTCCATGATCTTCATGTCATTAATTTTTTTGATCCTCGGCTCACCAACTAACAAAACTAATATCTTTTTGTTTTGCATCCAAACATATAAATGTTGACTAAACTAACTAACAAAACTAGTACTACTTGTTAAAAAAAATCTTTTGTTGCATCAAAATATGTAAAATTGTAAATTATTGTTGACTAATGGTAAAATGAAATGTTTAATTATTGAAAAATGGGATTTAGGAATACACATTGAATCAATTTGGGTTTCCTATAATACATCCATAATAATTATAAAAGTCTTTGTGGGGGTCAAAGTTCCAACTCTCTTAAATTCTTTGAAAAAAAAAAAAGGTTGTACCATAGAATTAAAACCAACCCCTCCCCCCCCCCCCCCCCCCCCCCCCCAAACCAAAAAAAAAAAAAAAAAAGTTACTGTTGTAGTTTTATGCATAATAGAACTCACATGAGAGCGGTTCCTACGGAGATGGGTAACAAATAACCATTGCATATTGATAACTCTCATATACTTATGACACCAAATACTAGTTCCCCCAAAAAATCCATTCAAAAAAGGGTTCACTTTCATTTTTGAGGATTACTTTCTATTAGTCTCATGCTTGAGTAAAATTTTTTGAACTCTTGGCAAAGATAAGAACAATAATTCCATTAACACAAGTTTTTTCATAACTTGACAAATTGTGATTAACATATAATATGATAAGGGTAAAATTTAGGCATATTTCCTTGGGTGCAGCACATTAGATTTCTAAATTAATTATCTTATTCAAACTTAAATCTGTATTAGATTTTATTGTCCTTGAAAAAGATAATAATGGTTGTGTTCTATTGGTCAATGCAATCATGTGTTTGAATTTAAGTAAATAACCATATAATATATATTTTTTTAGAACAAATTGAAGAACCTAATGTATAAAAAATAATAATTTCGTCAATTTGCATGAGGCATGTCGTCTGAACACCCTCCTTTGGTTCAAAATAAAAAATAATAATAATATAAATAAAAAATAAAATACTTCAAAATTCCCTTTAAAAATACTTAAAAATTTTATTTGACAACAAGAGTGGAAAATTATTGGATACCTGAGGAAAATAATGTTTTATATATACTTATTGTGAATGGTGGTTTTCGATATGAATTTAATTAATAAAAAGAGAAGAGAGATATTCAACCATTTAAAAAAAAAAATTATAAGGTTAAATTAACATAATTAATAATTGCATTTGCATCATACCCTTACTTTTCACTTTGCCGACAGATGCCTATCTTGCTTTCAACTTAACCCACACTTGATTATTCTTTAGAATTTCCATCTCAGCCTAGAGGATTTTCACCTAGAGAAGTAGTCAAGATCTAAATTCAATGGCTTAGATGTTTTAGTTTTACACAACTATTCTTACCGTGTAGTAGCCCAAACCCAAAATACGAGCCTGAATACAGACCAAGAAAACCTGTACTAGTGGGAGAAACACCTTTGTGAGTAGGAATAGGATTTCTAATTACGATTTTACACGCTGAATTATACATTTCCATACACACTCTCTGTGAAAACACGATTTTCAGCTGTGTATCACTACTTTTCTCTCATATCTAAGCTTTTTAGTATTTACTGCAACCCTATATTATATATACATGCCCGTGAAGCCCATACTTTTTGACTTAATCTGGCATGAAAAGAGAAGGTCACACACAGCCACAGGGACTCGACTTAAGGGTCACGGGACCAGAGTTCCATTGGTTTTCTAAAGGTGGGCATGATAGAGATACTAGAGACTCTGACAGGGAAGATCTTAGGTGCATTTATATAAAGTTTTGTAATTAAATTTAAACACGTGTTTGTTTTTTAATAATTTCAAACATACTATTGTACAATATGTTGTTTAAATTTAATTAAGAAAAGTTTCTAGTCTCCTTTCCAAGATTCCAGATTTATCTCAATTCTCACCACATACAAAAAGAAAACCCACGTCTCACCCTAAATAGGAAAAACAAAGCACCGAAGTGTTTCTGATGACCACAAATGGCATAGTTTTGAGAAAAGGAAAATGTCCTGGTAATCCATTTATTTGCTGGTGGTATTAATTCTCAAGGATGACGATTCTTATGGCCACACACCAAAAGAACATACCTATGGGTCTGTTTGGATTGAACTTATTGTTGCTAAAACTGAAAACTGAAAACACTGTAACAAAATAATTTTTAAATGTATAAATAGTGTCGTAGGACCTATTTTTAATATTTTTTAATGTATGAACAGTATTGCTACAGTGATGAAACAGTGTATGAATAGTAAAATCTCTCTCCTTAAACGCGTGAAAGTGAAAGCGAAAAAAAAAAAAAAAAAAAAGGGACAAACGTGGACGCAGGATTCAGCAAACGCTGAATCCAAACCCACGTCTGCGTTTGAATGGGTCCCACGGTACTATTTACACATTTAAAAATTATTTTGCTACAGTGTTTTCAGTTTTCAGTTTCAGCAACAATAAGCTCAATCCAAACGGACCCAATATATCTTACCATTGGAAGTACAAGAACAAAGGAAATAGAAGCTTGCTGTTTCATTGATAGTTAATTATACAAAACTGATGGATTATCCCATTTAAAAATAGGCCATCAACAATAGACTACTTACAAATCTATTTTATGCAATTTGAATGTATCTTTCATAAAACCACAATGACTAAGACAGGGTGAAACTCACTAATTAAATAAAACCTGTGTTGTGTGATGCTTTAACTATATAGAAATTTGTGGTCTGGCAAATAGCTTGACAGGAAGATTAGACAAAAAGACGATAAATATTTAACCTTTTTGTTTCTTATGGGAAATATATAGAGGCAGGCACTGTCAGTGACCTTATAGACGACGTTTCTTCTTCTCTGGTGTTGCATGCACTTGTGCTTTAATCCCATATGTACGTAACTGAAAATTTTCAAAAGCCTCGGAGATTGCTGCCACCTTTAGTAAAATCAGGAAAAGGAGAGAACATTACTGCAACCAGAATGGAAGAAATTTTAATAAAAAATGTGTTAGCGTTTTAGCTTACAGACCAGTTCAGGCTTTTTAGAGTACACCCTCACTATCATATCTTGATATGATGTAGGCAGCAAGTGACTAATGCGATCATCAGGTATCGAGAATTTATCCTCACTCTCATAATCCTGAATAAAACCTGAACTGTTAGAAATGATGCTACAAAGAAATCCTAACAGAAATCTTTCAAACTTGATACAACTGCTTTCCTTTCATTTCCTCTTCTTTTCAATTTGATAACATCCCCTCTAATCAATATTTTCCCAACATGATTTTCTTTAGAATATCTCATGTACAATGGGGTTTTAATCTTATCATTATTATCCCCTACAAAACTTAGAAATTAACTGCTGCAAGTAGCAGGTAATACGTTCTCTCAATGTTTCTATCATACAAACATACAACATTACAAAACTCTCACCCAACAGAAGCATGAATAAGGACCCCAAAAATAAATTGAGGCAGTAAAGTGCTCTCAATGTTTCTTATGCCAAAAGGAACTGAATGGTGCGTGAACTAATATTTAGCATTGAAAATTTAACCTCCCCCCCGGCCCCCTCAAATTATGTCAATGTTTCTACCTCTTCTATCAATTGTTATGGAGGAAAACTGTCAATTTTCCAGGTTCCCTCTTTAGATTACTGGCAAGCCAGTTATCAGTTGGCTGAACAGCATTTTGCAATACTATAAACATGCATTTACCCTGTCTTAGTAATGCTGAGGTAAAGTAAGAAAACAATAATTTCAAATCTTAAATCAAAGATATTAAAAGCTGAGGACAATATGCTTGAACAAAACTAGAATCTAGTAAGGTTCAGGTAAGTAAAATAAATTTGCGTACCTTAAAAAAGTTGATTCTGGAAGATGATACATGCACCAAAAAGAGGTGAAAGGTATATGCCAAAAATACATAAATAAATTATAAAGAAGAAAAATCCAATTAAATTCATCATAAATGCTTCATACTTCTTCAAGTACCTTTCTAGAGGATTTTGCCTTCCCCGAGTCAAATCAATCCTGACATTGCTAACAGAAACATCCTCCTCTTTTAGTATCACTCCACCATTTTTCTATGATATCAGATTGAATTACACTCAATATTAGAGACTCAGCTTTACCCGCTTTCAAAGAACACAACACAAGCCAGTGTATATAGCTAGGTTGAATAAGGACCTGACCTGGGAACAAACAATATCTTGAGGAGTGACATCTTTGAAATTTTCTAGTTTGTCCTTTGGTACAGCATACTCATTACAAAACTGCCACAGAGAAAAGACAAAACATTATAAACATCAACATTTTTATGCACAGGTTCAAGTCCCTACAAGTGCAAAATAACAGGTTCATCAACATTATGAAAATATGAACATTTTGAAAATACAAGAGATCTGCTTATTGCCATTATTACTTACATTTTACATTAGTTTAGAGTATGAAAGGAGTTATTAGCTAGCTTGACTACCTGGTATAAATTCCTCCTACGAATGCGCATGATTAAGTCCCTAGATTCCTTCAGTTCTGGGTTTGAAGTGGTCTCAATAGTCTTCATTATCGTGTCATCTAGCTGCATTACAAAGGAAGAAAGATTACAAAGAAGTTCATGATATAAACACAAGATTATCATTACACCAAAGTTCAAGTAAGCAGCTCTTGAAACCTTCCAGTACTTAGAAGGATCTTGAATGAAAGATGAAATATTTAGATAATCATTTGCTTTTAAAAGTGCATCAACCACCATAAGCTCTATTGCCTGTAAAAAGAAGATTCCCGTATTAAATAAGAGGAATTCAAATTTTAATAGTAATTCTTTTGGGGATGTGGGGATATGAAAATAAAGAAAGGAGAGTTATGTGCCTCTCCATACATATGAAAATATTATTTGATTGAAGAATAATTTTATCCATTTTACCTTTACTTTTGGATGTGTATAAACTGTTCGATACAGATCTGCCCGAGTGGCAAATAACTTGTGGATGGTCAGATCTAGCAAAAATACCAATTCATAAGCAGGAGATTTAAAAATTAAATGTGAAATAGATGAATTTGATTGAAAATACTAACAGTCCTTAGCACGATAACAGATCTCATCACCCAATACCCGCATTGACTCCATTAACCTGGAAATGGAAAAGAAAGCACGATGCCAAAGAAAACTTTCAATTATATATCTAAATCAAAGCCCCACCAACAAATAAAGTTAGTTAAAAGTTCAATAAAACCTCTGAAACTGAAAGTTGCACCCAAGACCACAAGCTCGGCAATCACGGGCAATATAGTCAAACCTGTGAATTTTTAATTTATTGAAAGGTTAAAATTTAGTAGTAATAGTATGAAGCAAAAAAATATATATATATATAAAATAATAATAATAATAAAAATAAAAAATTAAGCTTGGATGAAAAATTGGAAATATAATAAATTTCCAACAGAAAAATGACCATATCTTACTTGTCCACATCAATTCCATTTCGGCCATTTGCAACAATATCATACAAGAAATGCTTCTCCCCTGAGCCCTACATGTTACATACAAATTAGAGACTGGAAATAGACAATAAATTTGAAATGACACAAAATAGAATGAAAACTATCTGAACAAACACAAAGTTATCTAGAAAAAGATCTTACTATTGGCCGTACAAATTCAGAGCTTGCCAGTATCATCTCCTGCACAGGAAAATTAATAAAAACCATGAAAACAGAAAATCTAAATTTGTTATTTAATCATCCGAGAAACTGTACCATAGTGAAGAGAGGATCTCCCCAGCCCCTCCTTTTTTTTTTTTTTTTAATTTTTGGAAGGAGGGGGGTTGGAGATTGGTGATCAGACAACCTTCTCAAGTCATCCAGCAACACATGATTTGAAATTTAATTTTCCATGTAATGTAGTGTAGACTAGTACTACACAGAGAATCTCCAAACAAAAGAACAGTTACACCACTAATTATATTTTCTAGATGCAACAACATACAAGTTAGTTTATAGTTAAGGAACCATGTCATCCTGAATTTCTACAAAATAAGTCATTAAAGTGCCAAGTGATCATGCGCCAGTTATTTGGTGAGAATCAATAACTCCATTAGTCTCTTCAACTCTATCCAATACTATAATAGTATTGGAAGAATTAAACAAAAGGATGCTAAGATACTCAATAAAAACACAGAAAATCAGCTTACCTTGACTTTTCTGATCATTTCTGGATCAATTTCAATATAGTGCTTATCAACAATATCGTCGACCAACTTCACTGACATTTGCTCATGAGACCTAGAAAATCAAAGTTTAAACTTTTTTATCTTCTGATGGGAAACGAAATTATTAGGAATCAGATACTGAAAGAATACATTTTCCCCAGAAAGATAGAAACGTAAAGTTGAAATAAATGCATTATAATTAACATACCAATGACCATCAAGAACCCGGGGAAGAAACTCGCGTTCAAACAAGTGACTGAAAGGCCCGTGACCAACATCATGCAGAAGCCCTACAAAATGTATGAATGTAAACAAAAGTTGGCATAAAATATAAGCAACACGTGAGAAACATAATTCATTACCTGCAAGTTTCACTGTTTGAATATCAAATTGATCAATATCAAGCTCCAAACCCTGCAATAATGACAAGCAAACATACATGCTATCCAAAACTTCTTCCAAATTGCGTGTTAACAAATACGAGTTACAATAAAAAAACAATTTTGTACTTGATAATTTTTAAGCTTTTGAACAGCTTCACCAGCAAGCCAATACACCCCAAGAGAATGTTCAAACCTGGAATGCACAGCACCTGGATAAACCAAGTGTGCCATACCTGAAACACATGAAATATTTTATATGTAAGCAAGTTTTTGAGCTGTACTTGAAGATCAACAAATGATCATGTATCATATTGATGCTTTGAGTATATTTTAATTACAATATCAATATCAATGGCATTGCAGTGTCGATTTAAATGTAAATATGTGTAAAGACTAAAGACAACCACTCAACTGTCATAAACTTGTAGTCAAATACACACACCCACAAATATACGTACATATGTACGTACAAGAGTCTCACTGTTGGATGGAATTGCTGCTTTTTCAAGCAATAACAATTGTTTCTGCCATCAAATCAGATAAAAGAATTTCACAGCAGGGTGTTACATTCTACAACAAGTACTTGATAGCTCCTAAAACTGCTACAAATAACTGCTTATGTCAAACTTTGATAGCCCAACTCTAAATTAATTGATGCGTGCAAATGCAGTTGTCCAAAGGTCAGAATACTCACCAAGCTGTTTCAGCTCGCGAAGCCTGCAGTATCAAAATCAATCAAAATCTTTAATAACAAACAAAATAACTATTGCCAACTAATAAAAAATAAGCAAGCAATGACAAAAGCAAAGATAATTTTCCAAAACATTTTTTGGTTAAAGCACAATCCAATATCCCTGATGGCATTGAAGAAATTTACTTGCCTTTGAAACTGTTCGGTATCAATGAACTTCAAACAAAGCTGCACCCAATAGATAAAAGAGTAAGTCAGTCTAATCCCATGAAGTGAAACTTTTATAACGGTAATCAAAATTTTTAAACTTGTCTAAGAGAAAAAAAATGTAACACGTGTCCAAATACAGCTTATACATCTTGTACTAAGTATTGAACTCTTTCCTTAAAAAAAAAAAAAAAAAAAAACCTCAAACTTTATACTAATACTCTGCTATACATATGAAGTACTAATTGACAAAGCCACGTGGTAAAATTTCAACAAAGCCACGTGACATATTGTAATAAGGTCAAAGTTAGTTACCGAAGGTTCTAGTTTAATTTAATTTTTAGGACTAAATCTAAAACTGAAACCTAAATTTTAAAGAATATCGATAGTAACCACAATTTCACAAAAACTGAAAGAGTAATCAACGAATAATGAGAAAATTAATAATAAATAAATAAATAACTCTCTACTTAAAAGACAAATCACAGAGCACAAATTTTTCTAGAGAGAGAGAGAGAGAATGGAAATAAATAAATAAATATACTTACTGGGTCGATGTAAATGTTGCCGTGGACATTGTCGTGGACGTGTTTGGAGAGCCTGAGATCTTGTGAGGAAGCGAAACTGTAGATGGGAGAGAGACTGAGTCCGTCGTTGCAATAAGCTCCCATTTCACTTCCACTTCCTTTTCTTTCTTACTTTCTTTTAAGCTCTAGTAGAGAAACTAGAGATTAGAGATATAGGAGGAACAGGAAAGTACAGGAATATTAGGGGTTTATGCTTATAGCTTTAAGAAGGCGTAGTTCTACTTCTAATTCACAAAGCAAAAAAAAGCGAAGGCGTAGTTATTACTACTTATTAGTATTTAGTAGTACTACTAATAATTTTTTTTTTTTTTTTTATAACCTACTAATAAATTAAAAGTAATGCTAAGAATATTTAAAATGACACAATTTTATATCATAACTTGCTATGTGACAGGTTTTAATAAGTAAAAATATGATGGTGGGTTCATGTGAAACGTACCTATAATACTCACAACTCACCACATAGTAAATTATGGCACAAAATTATATTATTTTATATGTGGCTAACACTACTCATAGATTCTCAAAAAAAAAAAAAAACTAATCATAAAATTAATATTAGTTTCGAAAGGAAAAGAAAATGAAAAGGGAAAGGGAGAAAGTGAAGGATTATTACCGTTATATTTGTAGTGGATGATTAAAATAAGTAATAAGTTTGGTAGTGGAATTAGAGGAGAATACCGTACCGTCAAATTGTGTTTGTGCCTTCGTGAGTGATTGAGACTCGAGAGCATGTGTTTACTCTCATTCCTTTCACAATAGTTTTTAAATTCTTTACCCTTTTTTTAATGTTTTAATTTTGTTTTTTAAGGATTGAAATTAGAAGTTACTTTTTTAACTCCCAATCCCAGCCAGTGTGTCCCATTCGGGGGAAGAGTTTTTCTAACGCTAAGACTTTGATATCACAACTTTAACTTATGTTGAGGTAAATTTTTTTTTTTTTTTTCATATATGCCACGTGCCTCAATCCTATTCAATCATATATATTCATCTACCAAAAAATACTCAAATATCACTCATAAAATATTTTGGGCCTCCATAAATATTTCCCTATCTCATCATAAGATTGGGCCACAAATATTTTTTTAACTCATTATCTAAATTGGGCCACAATATAAACTATCACAAGAAGCTCAAAAACTCATATATTATTCAATTCCATTATCATTATTTAATAAGCCCAAAATCAGTCATATGAGCTCAATGTGCACATCCTATTCTTTTTAAAGCCCAAGACTACCTATGCCAGCTTGGCAGTATTTCAAAAGCCATAATTCAAATCCATGGCAAAGCTATTTTATCAATGGAATTCAAATCCCATAATCAAAACTCATAGTTCAAGCTTATGACAAAAAATTTCTTAGAGCTCAATTCTTATTAGCAACATCAAAACTCACTGATACATGGCACCATTAAAGCCTAATTCTTATTGGCAACATTAAAGTCAATTGCTACCTTGCACCATTGTTAAGGTCCAAAAGTTTACAATAAGGAAAAGCCCAGTCCATGGAATTGAGACCGTAGGCCTTGAAGGAACCAAAGGGCCCACTGCCCAACAAGGGCTCTTACAAAGAAAAAGATAACTCAAGAAGAGATGGAGTGAAGAGAAGGGCCCAACACCAGAAGAATAAAAAATAATGAGGATGCCTTGTATAAGGAGCAGATGACCCAAGAAATGGGATCCAAGGGGTCCTCAGGGAAAGCCCATAAGGAAAAGGGAAAGGAATTTGGGAAGCCCATCAGAATTGAGTTCCTTGGAGAGAAGGAAAAGATGAAAGGGACGAATGATGTCCTGATAGGTTTTTGAAGTTCGAAATTCAACGTGAAGAGTTTAAGGAACCTTGGCCAGAGAAAGCATGGGATAAGAGGAAAGGTGCTTGAAGACTTTCTAACTTCTGAGTTCATCTATCTCGAAGAGGAATCTATACTATTTTCAGGAAAAGGGCCAATAAGGAAAACTCTCTATCAAGACCATGGAACCTTCGAAATGTCCCTTTTAAAGCCTTGGGAACGAGTTTTGCCTCATTGACCTCAAAAGTGAATCTAACTTACCCAAGAAGATGCCTTCTATGAAGGGAAAGACAAATTAAATTGCGAAAAAGGTTATATCATTTGTGTCCTATGGGCATAATGGAAAAATATGATATGGCTAAGTTTACTTTGGATATTGGTGTCAAGTTATGCATGCTCTACAATCTGCTAGGACAAAAATTCAGAAATTATGATCTAAATATATCGATAATTTATAATTTCATAAAAAACATACATACATACACAAAGAACAAGAAATTAATAAATGAAAGATTGAAGGGCAGAATTTGTTGCTGCCAACCTATATTTCTTTTGTGCCCTTTGTTTTTACTAAATCCAGACGCTACAGTTCCTTGGTCTGCTATGCGGTAACCGCTGCAAATACATGCCTCTTCTAATTCTAGACCAACTTATGTGTTGAGTCACTTATAGTTATTTCCTCAATAAAAGTGGAAAAGGAAAAAAAAATGTACACACAAATACATACATACATACACACACATATATATAGGCCTATGTCTTTAGCATGATATTTGCATGGAGTAAAAAGAACTTTTATTATTTGATGGAACATATATTCTTAGGGCTTGACTATATATTTGTCGTTGTTTTTGGTTTTGGTTTGGCTAAAATGCAAATTGCACCCTCTAAGTTTAACTAAAATTAATTTAATTGAATTATCAAAGTTTCAAATTTATTCAATTTATGATTTTCGTCCAATTCTATCAAAAAAATTGTTGTTAAGTATGAAATTAACTAATGAAAAAAAAATTAAGAAAAAAAAATCTCACATAAAAAATCTTTAATTTTTTTAATTAATTTTATAAATTTTTTTATGTGAGAAAAATATTATTTTTTAAGGGCAATTTTTAACGAAATTGGACGAAAGACTTGAATTAGATAGATTTGAAGCTTAATTGAACGAAAGTATTCCCTCAACAAAATATATATATATATATATATATATATATATATATATATATAAACGAAAGTAAAGTTAGAGAACTAAAATAAATTTTCCTCAAATTTAAAGGCTGTAATTTACATTTTAGCATTTTAGTTTTTATGATATTGTTCCGGAGCCAATAAACTTTTGGGATGTTGGGGGCAAGCCCATCTGCCTTACCAGTCCATATCTGCAAAGAGGAGATTGGACTAGACCCAACAAAATGACAACAGCTAGCCAACTGAGCAAAGTTATGGGCTTCTTCTTCAAAACATTTACCTAAGAATATCCCCATTTCAAATGTGTAGATTAGATTTACTTTTGCCATCTAGTATAATCATATTGCGCCCATAAGCAATATGCATTAAAGGGGGGTCATTCTTAGGCAGCAGGTATCTTAAAGAGAGGATGAGAAATTTTGGGCTTTGGGTTCTTTCCTAATCAAATCAGATATGTAAAGGAATAATTTATAATAAAAAAAATGGGGCTGTTTTCGGCTTGGCAGGAACTCATATGTTGTCATTTAAAGCTTTTGGCCACCAAGTATACAAATATAAATAATTAATATACCCTCAAGTTAATAATTATCCTGGAGAAAGAAGCCAAGAGATCTGAAAAATCATCATATGAATTCAGTTGTACATCAAAACATCAAGTTTAATAGGCAAGTTGATTAGCAACCTGGAATAATCCATCTAGTTGACATTGCAATTTCGGATATGATATACTTCACAGAACTTATGATTTGAAAATCTGGGATAGAAACAATAAGAATTACTATCTAAGATGGTATTGGAACTTGGAAGCATCACAAACAAACTATCCACTATGAGCACCCTCATATACATGTAAAACAAAGTTCTTTTAAAGAGATTAATATTTTTAAAAGCATCGAAGTGAAGGTTTATTAGTCAAGCTTTAAAGTAGCAAAGCTTTCAAATCTATATACCGAGTAAACAATCACCTTTCCAATTTTGTATTGAAACATGTCCACTATGCAATATCTTTAATGAGTTAAAAGGCAGTGAACAAGGAACACACATAATATGGTAGTAGCAACCCATACACTTAGAACATCAACAATTTCTTCAAAATTATAGAGCTACGTGTTGCATGTACCTCAGCAAGTCCAAAATGCGTGAGCTGCAACAAAACAAACAAGCATATCAATTTAGAATGCAAACTCAAAAGTAAAGCAAATCAATATCAATATATATATATATACAAGTAGAAACTTCATGTTGGAGAGTATAAGGTTGTGCCATGTGGCGCATTCCTTGAACTTCTCTTTATTTAGTTTTCTACTTCAATAAAGTTTGTATTTATACTTCTCAAAAAAAAAAGTTTGCATTTATATTAAAGTATTAGTTCATCGAATTACCCAATAGAGTAAATGCATATATTAATTATTTACTGTTGTGCATTAATTATTTATGTAGGGTACAGAAATTTAATAAGATAATCATGTCACGTGTCATACCCAAGGCCGAGGAGACCAATACAGTTTCGAGGAGTCCATACACTCGGATGGTAAGACCGGAGAGGCGGGCCATGGCCACGTTAATGGCACATTACCAGAGGGGGCCACACTATAGAGGAAGAGTTTCAGAGAGGGGGTTAGCCTTAACGTGATTGGAAGGATGGTAGCTGCCACCACATTTAATGCATCTCACCGAACACCCTGGCCACATTTATGTGGAGAAGACCCCCTGAACAGTGTTGTCTTGGTTGCCGCAACTTGCAGAAGACTTGAGAGGGCGTCTGATGGGACAAACACTCGAGCACCTGCATAATCAACAAATGGAGGGTCAGGATCAACCAAAAGAGGCATTGGTTATATAATGTGAGAGATCCCCAAGGATGAGGGGAGTTTATCTAAAAATCTAAAAAACACTATAATACAAAGAACTGAAATTGTAATCAAGTCAAAAAGAGCAATATATTCAAGAACTATTCTTCTCGGACTTTGCCAAGGAATAATTTCTTTGCAAAAACTTGTTTTTCTTTTCTTTTCCTTGCTTTATTACCATTTTTAGTCCATTGTGAACGTTGTTCAATTCATTGAAGCCTAGTTTCTAGCCCACTCTCTACAAATTCATTGTATTGGGCTCTTTGAGCCTTAATCCATTTACCTTTTGGACTTAGGATCCAAAACTTGCCCTTACAATTTATATTAAATGAATTTATACAATTATTTTTATAAACTCTATATAGAAAATAATTTTTAGTTGGAATAACAATAATAAATTTAGAATAAGATATTCTTACTTATGTTTAGTTGCTTTGACAACAATTGTCACAAAAGCCATAAAAAAATTTAATATTTGTGAATTCACCAAAATTAATATTAATCCTTTAAATTTCCAAACTACTTTGTGTGTGTGTGCACGCGCGCGTATGTGTGTGTGTGGAACTAACACTGTAATATGTATTCTATGTAATTAGAAAGATTACTAATATAATAAATATGTTTATTTTGTTATATTAATTATTTTAAGTATAATGAAATTTTAATATCATTTTTCTAAGATTTATATGAGAAACAATTGATTTGTAATATAGCATTTTTACTCAAATTTAGTTGTTTTTGCAACAATTGAAACCATGTCCAAAAACTAAGGAGAAATTTTTTTTTTTAGTAACACACAATCAAGAATGTAAAAAAAAAAAAAAAAATGAAGGATATATGCATTTTTTAGTAGGCATGAAACATGCCTATCTATATTAGCTACTATATCATGCAATTTTCAATTTGTAGACACCCACACACACACACACACACACACACACACATATATATATACTACCCTTAGTGTATTTCTATTTTCTCTATATATAAAATAACTAATGATTACAATTTTTTACTATGAAATTTATCGAAATATCTTTTTTATACATTGATAGTTGGGAGAGGAGATCTGAATCCTGAATGTTTCTATTGGAAATTAAGGTGCCCATAAGTTAAGTTACAAGATTTTTAGTAAAACTTATTGAAATATTGAAGAAAACTAATAATAAGTTACATCAACTAGTACAACTAAAAAGAAAGTGTAGGGAGTTAGCAAAAACTAGTTGGGGCAAGATAGATGGTAAATAACTAAATAAAATGTTATTCTCATAAAAAAATAAAAAAAAGAAGAATGTTATTAGGGTATAAAAAAAAAAAAATCCTTCCCTGAAGATTTGCCCATCACCATTTGATTAATGTTGATGAATGGGTTGTTAATAGCAACCAGCAAAACATCCTTACTCCAGAGGAACCTCGCAGCCCCTGCTCGTCGTGTAAACCACCACCACCCTCGCTGCTCTACCTTGACTGAATCGGTGATGGGTGTACTCCATAGCTCCAGCTCCAGCCAAGTTTTGCTCTGCCTTACCTTACCGTTGCTCCAGCTCCGGCCAAGTTTTGGGTAAGTGATGAAAACCCAGCTTTGACGCACTCTCTCTCTCTCTCTCAAAATTACAATATTTGGTTGTTTTGGTCATGAGGGTTAGGGATTTGGGTCTGTTTTGTTTTGGTTCAGGGGAAGTCGTTCCCCTTAATTTTTTTATTTTTTAGATTTTTCTTATTTTTTTTATTCCCCAAAAAAAAAAAAAAAAAAAAAACACAGATGCAAAACGGTGTCATTTTATTGGTGGTAACGACAGAACTAGAACTAACTGAGTTGTAACGGAGCCTGAATTGACAAAACTGAAAGTTAGAGGACTGAAATGAAAAAAAAAAAAAAAAAAAAGGTGAAAGTTAGAGGGTCAGTTTTGCATTTTTGCCTTAAATATAATACAATACCTTACTTAAAATCATCGTTTTAGGTCCCAAAATGCATTGTGTTGACCTTGGTGAAAGTATATATATATATATATATATATGGGTCAAAACATTTTGTATAACTCTAAGCAATGTTACATCACCTAATAACTTTTTATTAGATTAAAATTTTGAAATCACGTCATTGAATTACATGTTTTTTATGTTATTAATATGTCTACCAAATTTTGTTCCAATCAAAGATCAATAACTATGTCATTTATTAAATATTTATTCAAGCTTTTGTCTTTTAAAATTATACGTAAAAGATAGGTTTCTAGATCAAAGAGTAAACAATTCGATTGGTACAAAATTTTGCATGCTTTCTAAGAATATAAAGAACATGTATTCTAACAGAGGGATTTTTAAAATTTATACTAAACAAAAAGTTATTAGGTGGTGTGACAATATTTAAAGTTACATCAAGTGCAACTTGATGCTCCAAGAGCCTTAAGCTTGTAGTTTAACTAGTATTTCCAACAAAAACATTCAGGGTTTAAATTCCTCCACCCCAATTATCAGTGTATGATGTATCAAAAAGAATAAAACTTGATATGATTCATTCACAGGCCAAACAACCCCCCAAGATTACTATGGTGTACACCTTTGTGTTGGAAGCATTTTCACACACAGAGGATTAAAAACAACCTTCTAAAATGTGTTTCCTTTATTATCAATAGAATACCATTCGCACAAGAGGGAAATATGTGGGGAGAGGAAAACACTTTATGGAGAAGAAAGGGACAATGGTATTGTTTTGATAGAGATAGAACAATTAAATAGCTAAGGAAAATGATTTAAAACAAAAAGTAAAGACGTTGATCACATGCAGGCACCACAAGATGAGATGGAGCAGTGTGTGTATGTGATACAGATAAGGTTAAAGTCCACACTACACCCCATATATTAGATATCAAAAAAGGTTCACAATAGCTTCTAAACACCAAAAAAAAAAAAAAAAAAAGTGCACTTTAAGCCAACGTGGGACTCACATTAAAAGTTAGTGTTTGGAGCACACTCACAATAACAACTAGAACACCCCGAGTATGCATGATAGTGTATTCACACACCAGCACCAAATTTAAGAATGGTTGGTTCATTATCATTCCACATTCCACCAATTCAAACCTAATTTCAAATCAAGAAAACCCTACCACATGTCTTGGGGTACTTAGAATGCACATACTATCCCAACTACAAGTTATTATAGAACTACAACCAATTTCACTAATTTTCACAACTATCTATATGGCAAACTCTGACTGGCCTATCACTTTCACATGGACTAAGAGCTTTTTTTCCACCACTCAGAATCAATCACATCCAACAACGCATTCGCATCAATCCATCTAAAATTTTCTATCTATTTTAAAATAAAAACTCATTTTTTTCTATTTCACACAACATTTGGCAAAAACACTCAAATCAGATTATCTATTATAAACTCTATTTTCTTTAAATAGTCTTCTTCTTTTTTCACCTACTAATACACCTTCTCTTGCTTCTCTAGACATTGAAGACATTCAAGTGAAGGAAAGAGATAGAGAGAGATTCTGACGAGGTTGAGAGAGAAGAGAGAAGAGAGAAGAAAATATTTTGCAATGAGTAAAACTAACCACTTTTTTCTATTTTATAATATCTTGTGCGAGTGCTCTTAAAATATAGGTAAATTTTGGGTTTAATTGACTAAAACATGGTATTTTTTTCAACAATTATACAAGCACCACCCCACGGATGCTAAATGCTCTAAAATAGCCCAAAGTAGGAAAAAAAAAATCAACAATGATTTGTGGAACAGGAAAACAAAAGTAGAACAGCTTGAGGCCCTCAAAACTCCTTATATCAGTAAGAGTTGAACTCAACCCAGGAAGAGGTCCAAATAATTTCATTTGCAAAGCTGGTCCAAATGAGCCCATTAAGTCCAACATGTGACCCATAGGTTGACTCTTCTTAAAATTAATGAAGTCATCACAGGAAATGCGTTAGTTGCCTCATTACAAACAAAGCAAGAGGGGCCACCAGGCTGAAAATTGATAAAGAAAAGAAGACTAAGCCCATAAGGCCCACTATATTGATAAATAACCTGCAGATGAAACAACTACATGCTGCCTTCTCTAATTCGTGGAGTCCAAGCTCACAAAGAGCAAGGAAGAAGCCCAACAAAGGGGTGATCACTAGACAGGAGCTATGGAATGGAGAGTACTTGACTCATTTTGAACTAGTCTCAGCTCGCCTAAGGTTCCTCTATTGAGCTTGGAACATTTGAAATTCCTTAGAGCCCATAAACAATTAATGCAACGTGCACAGCTCATGTTTAAAACATATAAAATACTGATATATTTGCTGAAACCATGACCCTTATGAATTAACATTTTCCTACTCAGAATATAGTTCAAATTAGAAATTTGGAAAGCATTTCAAATGTGTAGACTAGATTACATTGCACCCATAAGCATTATGCATTAAGGGGGGTAATTCTTAAGCAGCACGTATCTTAACAGTTAAACTTCAAAGCAGCAAAGCTATTAGAATCTCAATAATATCTTCAAATCTATACGACTATGGGTTTGCCTGTGCCTCAATAATGTCTTGAAATCTATACAGCTATGTGTTGCATGTGCCTCATCAAGTCCAAAATGCGTGAGCTGCCACAAAACAAACAAATCACTTTAGAATGCAAACTCAAAAGTAAAGCAAATACAACTAGAAAGGAAGTGGAGGGAGTTTAACTAAAACTAGTTGGGGCAAGATTCATGGTAAATTAATAACTAAATAGAAAGTTATTAGAGTATTAAAAAAAACACGTTACCTGTAACTCCATTTGTTGTCAAACCATGCAACAAGCTTTACAAACTTATCATTCACAGCAATGCTAGCCTTTGAGTCAAAAATACAAGACCTGCAGCAAGAATTTATCAAAATAAAGCTTTAAATTAAGTTTAGCTTGCAACAACCACCAAAAAGATTATGAAAAATCAGAGCAATTAAACTCATTTCGGAGAACAATATATTGAAAAGAAAGCATTAGATAGAATAAAGCCCAAAAATAATAATCAGAATCAATAGGTACCTGCAGTCTCCCACAAAATTTTCTGCCACTACATCATTCTCAACATACCCAATAATCCTTTCAAATGACCCTCAGATTCTCGCCTACACATCAATAAAACAGAAAAAAGAGATGAGAGGAGTGATAAGAACATTACGTACTAATACCCTACCATGCTCTTGTGATTACCAATAGTTTTATTTTTTTCCTTAACAGAATATTTAAAAGCAAGTGCTCCTAATCCTTACTTGACAAGGACTTTGATATCGACCACCGACACATCTACAGTAGGAGCACGGGAGGTTGTCCCAATAAACTTCCCATTCAATGCAGGCAGCATACTACCAACAGCCTGCACATATAAAAGTAAACAATACACCTCAATGTGACATAGATTCAATCCATATATTTCATTTTTTGACTCGTGTAAAATCAAGCACAAACTCCTACAAATTATGAGGTCCACAAAGATAAGATAGCATGTTTCAAATGACAAATCCTAAGTTCAATAAAAACCCTTCCGTAAGTTCAACTTTATAAATGGATGACTCTCAAAATATATAGATGACAAAGACTTAGACATGAATATCAAAACTTAGAGATGCTCTACAAACTCCGGCATCACCACCTTGGTTCACACTATTGGGTTTTGCAAAGAGCAATAAGAGATCATCTTGGTATAAGAAGGATGGTTTATATGTTTCAAGGAAACTCAAAACTTGCCTTAGTTTGTTGATGCCAATACCCACAAATTTCTAAGTCCTGGAACTTGGCAACCAGCTTGTTTAATTTCTTTGACAAAATTGAAACGAGCACATCTGCTACCATGGACAATGGTTTCTAGTTCTTTTCTCTCCTTTCTCACTCTCACAAAATCAAAGCTACAAACTACTAAATGGGTGAGTTTAGGGCTCAGACAAAATGCACTATTCTCTGCAACTTCTTGAGTCCTTAACAATTGCGTTTTTGAAAAGAAGACCTTGGACAGGGATTAAAACTAATAACTAAGATCTAGATCTGGTAAATATTGATCAAAACCACACACAAAACATTAACATTTTTAGCCATACTACCAAAAAGCACCCCCCTCCCCTGGGGGGCAGTTGCCTAAAATCCCATCATCTACGTCCTCTTTAGTCGTGGTGCTTGAAAAAGAGTTAAAAAGTTTTCCTGTGTATACGATTCCTATTCAAATAAATAATCTGAAAGATTAAAACCACATATTGCAACCCAAAACCCTAACCTAGATCCATCAAACTCGTCCTCAATGAAATTGAACATTGGGAATTTTAGTCATACCTAATGTTCATCCATTTTGCAAACAAACCAAAAAAATAAATAAATAAACAAAGCCCAACATTTTGATCCCTTTTATATTTTGTTTTCATCCCTTTAATGCAAAATATTAATACCTCAGCATCTCGAGAACTAGTGCAAGAAATAATGTTGCCGCATGTAGCTCTGCTACCTGTCCAGGCATCTACAGTCTTGTGGGTGGCTGCATGACAGAGAGAAATGTCAATCTGCAATACATAATTAATATCTAAATGAAAAGAATGCAATTTTTAACATACAGCCACCGGAATGCACAGTCATAAAACCTTCCATAATGCCAAACTCACTATTGATTACCTGTAAAGAGATTTTGAATCATAAGATTTTGTTTTAATTTTTTTTTTCTTACTTTTTGTACAACCAAAAAGCACTACAATTACCTTTGCCAATGGGGCAATACAATTAGTGAGTCTACTGGTAGTTGAGACAACAGCATCAAACAGTGGGTCATAGTTTTCCTCATTGACACCCACAACATACATGGGCACATCATCACTGTGTGAAGTGATAATCACCTTCCTTGCTTCCTGACAAACCCACATTTGTCAAACACCCGCCACAAATAGAACAGTTTATAGTTTCCTTCATAAAACTAATGTGAATCACTACTACAAAAGCAATAAATATTAAATACTAGGATAAAGTTTCTATACAAACTGGTTGGAGAAAGTTCCTCCAAACAGCTAGGTAACAATCTTAAACAATGACAAGTGTCCTGGTCATGTGCATTGCAGATGACCAATTTTAGCTTAATGTTGAAAAGTAACGCTGTTAAGTAACGTTACTGACTTCTCTCTCAGATGTTTCTCTCACCTAAAACACTTTCTCTCTCCTTCGTTCCAGACTGAAATCAGACTTCAAACCCCTTTTTTCCTCTCTCTCTCTCTCTCCCCTGCTCCTCCTCGGTTCCCAACCACATGCTCTCTCTACTAGTTCGCCTAATCCCTACTGAATCTAAACCAAAAATAACCTCCATTGCTCTCAAATTTTAGCCTAACTCCAGAAAAAAAAAATTATATTAACGAGAAATTACCTAGAATCCTTGTTGTGTGAACAACACCGACAAGGATTTTGTTGTTCACAACAATAGAATTTGTCTAGTTTGTAGTTTTTGTTCCCTTGTTAATAAAATTTGTTGGTTATCAAAAGAATCCTTGTTGTGAAAAATAGGTTGGGGTTAATTCGCTTGTCTTATATTTCATAATCTCTTTGACGTGGGTATGTTTAGGGTCTTTCACTAAGATCTAGATTTTGGGTTTGGGACGTGAACCTAGTGGTGGGTTATTATCAAGTGCCAACTGTTGTGCAAGATCATTGTAATCTTTGTTTCTCCATTGATAAAATTTCTGATCTTTCAAAAAAAGAAAAAAAGAAGGTTGGCTGGTGCCAGTACTAGTGATTTCTACCATTTAATGTTGTTGGTTTTAATTTGGATCTAGAACGAAGGAGAGAGAGGAAGAGAAATAGTGATTTAGGCGAGAGACGTTACTTTTCTAAAATTGGTGCACATGTCTAGGGTACCTGTCATTGTTTAAGATTGCCACCTAGCTATTTGGAGGAACTTCCTCCAAGCCAGTTTGTATGGAAACTTTATCCTTTGTTGGTGAACGCTCCGATACAGTCGACTACAGACTCTATCCAACCGCATCCCATGAGACATTCTCAGGCTTCCTATGCTACGTCTACAACATTTTTACAACAAATTACAGGTGGTTAGTTGTTATAGGTTTAAATTTCAACTAAGGCTAAGATTACTTTTTTGCCCCAACAATAACAACTAATAACAACTTGCCACTTAGGATTTGTTGTAAAAATGTTATAGACATATCATTTCTCAATAACAAAACGTCTTAATAAAATACCATTATTGTATTGAACAAAGAATTAAAGAGTATAAGAGAATACTTGATGCGAAAAAAAAGTGACAGGTGTGACACCAAATGTTATAGGAGTCCTGAATCTTTAACTCATGTTGGCCAGCATTCAAGTTAAATTCATTGACCTAAACCCATTGTAAGTGGTTTGCCCACCTAATTCAAAATAGTTAACCCATCACTTAGACATGAATATCAAACAAGTTACTCTCAAAATAAATAGATGACAAAGACTTAAACATGAATATCAAATAAAAAAGTAACACAAATATGCAATATCTTTTTCTAGGGTACCAATGAAAATGACCAAGATATAGATAAGGACTAAAAGTATGTTAAAAAATCATGTACAATATGAATTTGATCCCGAATGAAGTTTAAGGGGGAAAAAATCATCCATTAGATCAAGCAAACACTTGTCCGAATGCAATGGAAGATAAGAGTAATATTTTTCCAAATAAAAAATTAAATTTATCTTGATTTCATGTACAAGCGCTACTACAGAACAGTATTAGCTACTAACTTTAGTAACGCATGCAAAACCAAACCCACTCACATTATAATTCATAATTTCAAATATGGCAACTGTATAGCATTACAATGGTGATTAACAAGGAAAAGCTTTGGTATGTCAGCAAGCAAATAAAGTTCTTGGGTTACTTTTTAATTGTTAAAATCTTTTAATCAAAATACAAACTAAGCTATTCAAGGAGAGGTAGCCTTTCTTCCCAAATTGTTTCCTTTCCATGGGCTGAACCCAAGAACTCCAGCTTATTAAAGGGGACAAATGTCATGTGGTTATATGGTCGGTGTCTAATTGTAAGTTTCATCCTTTATGTACCAGACATAAACAGTAAATTGATAAGCAAAAAGGTATCAAGGTCTGCAACTCAATTAAAAGTACCACATAATGACTTTCAAATTCAAGTTCTAGGGATTAAATTTTGTTTATTAAGGCCATTTGATAATTCTCACACTTATTACAGAAAATGCAACTGGCTTCAGATCACTCCTCAAAATGCATGCATAATGTAATATTAGAATGATAATGCAGCATGTTCACAATCACATGTCCAATCAACCGAATATACACTTGAAATAAGACAAAAAACATGTCCACACATAGCACACAATTATTCAATCCAATTCACAATGATCTAGAGTATCATCCAAATTCAATGGATGATAAGAGTACTGTTTTTACAAATAAAAAATAACTTATGATAACTACATACAGCATCCAATTCACATTGATCTAGAGTATCATCCAAATTCAATGGAAGATAAAGAGTAGTATTTTTATCATGTCATTCATATTGATGAAAGGGTCATTAATACCCACGAGCAAAGCATCCTTTCTCTGGAGGATTGCCCTTGCCACAGATTTACCCATCCTCCCAAACCCTTCAACATTTTCAAAAACACACACACAAAAACACAAATAAAAATTCATAACAATATCAAAAATAATTTTCCAAAAAAACACATACCATTAATGCCGATCTTCATCTTCCAAGAATCACCGCCATAAGCAACCGACCCCTAACATTATCAAATCAAAAACCACAGCGTTAAATCACAAACACCAAAAATCACAACATTAAATCACAAACACCAAAAATCATAGCATTAAATCACTAGGTTTACCTGCATGGCTGGTTCAAATTCGAGATCAAAGGAGTTTTTACACCTTCTACAAGCGAGGGTCGAGTTCAGATGATCAACCTCAGGTCTCCCAAAGCTGTCGCAATTCTTGCAGTAGAATATATGACGATCACATTGGTGACAGAGAGCAACGCCATTGTTGCCATAGTAGACATCACGGCAATCAAAACAGATTTTGTCCCTCAACATTCTTAAAACCTAAAACCTAAGGATTCGTTTGGGAGGAGGGAATAGAATGGAATGGAAAAGAATGAAAAGAATCATTTTAGAATATTCTTCCATTCCCTTGTTTAGGAGTTTCAGTGGGAAAGAATGGAATGGGTAGGTGTTATTGTAATAGGTGTTATTGCAACGATAAACAAGTTGATACAAACCGTTGTAATAAACTCCGAGGAAATAGGTTTATGCAACACTAGATTTTCGTTGCAATAAGTACCACATATTACAATGATTTATTTTGAAAATCTCGTTGCAATAGGTGTTATTGCAATGACAAAAATGTTGATGCAACCCATTGTAATAAACTCTGAGGCAATTAGTTGAAAAAATCTCATTGCAATAGGTTGATTTTTTTATCAAAAACAATTTTAAAAAAATAAATCATTTTCTTGAATAATAATTTTTTCATTAACCTGTTTTGCAATTCAAAAACCATATCTAGGAACTATACCAACAATATAGTTCGATGTGAAATAAAAGATTACCTATTGCAACAACATATCTCAATGTATAAAAAGAGTTACCTATTACAACAACACATTTCGATGTAACATAATAATTATTGCTACAATCTCATATTAATGTAATAAATTTAAGTTACTATTACAACAAAAAACAACCTAGAGATGCAATAGTATATATATTACCTCCATTTTTTTTTTTTTTGCAATAATACTTGTTGTATTATGTCTTTTTTCTTGTAGTGCCTATTCAATCATATATATTCATTTACCAAAAAATACTCAAAATATCACACATAAAATTTTTTGGGCCTCAATAAATATTTCGCCATCTCATCTTAATATTGGGCCACAAATTTTTTTTTTTTTTAATTCATTATCTAAATTGGGTCACAATATAAACTATCACAACTTTAACCTATGTTGAGATAATTTTTTATTTTTTTTTCATGTGTCACGTGCCTCAATCTTATTCAATCATATATATTCATTTACCAAAAGATACTCAAATATCACACATAAAATATTTTGGGCCTCCATAAATATTTCCCCATCTCATCATAAGATTGGGCCACAAATATTTTTTTAACTCATTATCTAAATTGGGTCACAATATAAACTATCACAAGAATCTCAAAAACTTTTATCTTATCCAATTTCATTATCATTATTTAGCTAAATCCAAAATCGGCCATATGAGCTCAATTCTTAATCCTTACTTGATAACAACTTTGATAGCCTCATAATTAGCCCTTTCTTACACACAAATATATGATTTCAATACTTTTTTAGTGTTCATTTTTTGATAGACAAATTCCCCCAATTTTTCCTACACCAATAAAGGAGGAAAACAAGGGAAAACAAGTTGTTAATCATTTCAAACTACCTTAATCATGAACTCCACATGTATATTCAATTTCTAATTTATGCAAATCAAACCAGCAAAACATTTAATGCAAAATATTTAATACCTCAGCATTTCTAGTACAACTAGTGCAAGAAACAATGTTGCCGCATGTAGCTCTGCTAACTATCCAGACGTCTACAATCTTGTGGGTAGCTGCATGACAGAGAGTAATGTCAATATGCACAGCCATAAAACCTTCCATAATGCCAAACTCACTATTGATTACCTATCAAGAGATTTTGAATCATAAGATTTTGTATTTTTTTTTTTTCTTTCCTTCTTTACAGCCAAAAAGCACCGTAGGAGGGTTGTTTCTTGTTAATTCAACCGAGCCCAACTTCTCTACAAATCAATCAAATTCAAAAACTCAAGCTAATGTCAATGATAAATAAATAGTAAAAGCCTTAAACGAAGTTTCTCTATTGCTTTAATTCTTTCACATGTAAATGTTTTCAAGAAATGTTTAAAGTAATAAAAAAATATGAATATTTTTATGATAGATTCTGAATATTTACATTATTCATTGAAAAAGTTGGGTTTAATGATGAACTAATTTTTGTGAATTAAGAAATAATTTATTTGTGGGTAACACACACTTAGGTAATTTTGTGATTGAAAAGTATAGTAATTCTGAATTAAAAAAAAAAAAAAATAGAAGAGGTCAATTATTATTATTTTTTTGGGTGATTTCTTGACTTTGGAGTGGCCAAGGCCCCAAGCCCAAAATGCAAATAGGCCACAGGTACACCGTTCTTATACTACTCCCAACACTATAAAGTATATAGTGTATTGGAATTGGAGTATATATCCAAACGTGAGGCCAATATAATCAACTAACATTTACAACTTCCTTTCTTACTTTTTCACAACCATGGTGGTTGTGACATCCACTTCTTCTAACCTCACAACCCACTTCACCAACACAGTAACCTGTTGCAAACCAGTTTCACCTTTACTTCAATTCTTCAACCAAATTTATGGCAACCCCAGAAGACCCAGTTGGTCCAAACTGCCAAACAACTGTAATGGAGTGGTGTGTGTTAGAGCTTACATGGAGAATCCAAACTCTATATCCAGTTTTGCCAGCAAAGTCATTGGTTCTCTCCCTGTGGTTGGGTTACTAGCGAGAATTCTAAGCGATGAAGGTGGGGTTGGTGGTGACATTATTGATTTTGCAGAGTTTAGAAGGCGGGTGGGCAAGAATTGTAGCGTTGCTGATTCTAAAGCTTTCTATGACTTCCAAGATCGACGAGGCCCGGTAATGAATAATCTTTGCTAAAGTCTTGGCCTTGTATCTATATTTATAGAGTTATTGTTTTGCTGAGACAAAAACTTTGGTGGGTAATGCCTACCATGGACTGCTTTTAGATATTGCTTACTGACTGTTCATTTAGATAGAATGAGTATAAATTCAGCAAAACTTTGTAATAGTTTCTTAGGTTCAATTCATTAAGTTTTTCAATTAAATCTAAATACATGGTTTTATTGACCCAAAAACTACATAGAATAATTAAATTCAATCCATCTATGTTATAGGAAACTTAATATAGTGCACTTAAGGAAGTGTATCTAAGTTTTACTCCTATAAGTTTAGCAAAAAAAAGTTTTACTCCTATAAATTTTATTACATAAACATTACAAATTACATTAAAATTTGATTGTCAACTTTTAAATAATACCTTAAAAAAACAGTAATTAAACAATTTATTTATGTTATTGACGAGGCACCAGTCACGCACTAATCACATTCATAACAAAGTCATTTGTAAGTATTTTATAGTAAAATTTGGAGTAACTTTAGTATTTTTGCTGATACAATAATGGTTCTTTGGCGTGTATGAGTTTGTTTTAATGCTTTAAGATAAGTTTAGTATTGGAATTGAGTTTTTGAGCTGAGATTTCTTTCTGGATAGGCAGGGGATCCTTCGCATGTTCTACTGTCTTGTTGGCTAGCAGCTGTTGGTGCCGGGTTTCTCAAATCTGAGGAGATTTTGGAGGGGGTTGTTAGGCTTCGGATTTCAGATGATATTGAATTTGAAGAGGAGACTTTCCTTTCTATGATGAATGAGGCAAAGGAGGTTGGTTGATCTCATTTAATCTGACCAATTTACATTTTTACTTTCTCTTTTCTTTTGTGTGTAAAATTTTTGAGAATCCATATTGCAGGCCATTTAATTCAAAACTTGAGTTGCATTTGAAATATTGAACATGTTCCTTACTGAGGGAACGTTAAATGTAATTTGGGTGGGGGTAACTACTACAATTTTTTCTCATTGTTAAGAAAACCTGTATAGGAATCCTATTGCAAGCTCAAATTATTTCAAACAAGGCATTGTAAATTATTGTTGTAAGTTACATTATAACCCATTAATCAGGACTATTTAACATGCAATGACTAAAAGTTTTTACATTCATACCCATAATCTAGAAAAAGATCCACATTAAGTTCATTTGATATCTGGAAGACTAGTAGGTTGGGAAAGGGTTTTAGAAAATGCAGTTTGCCATTTTATTCGTATTGTAGGGTTGTTATTCCAGGTCTTAAGGCACATGGTGGTAACAAAATTTGAAATGATCTTGTCATAGGATAGGAGTACAACAATAGTAATTTTTTTTGGTATTCTAGCTTCCTTCTTGTTCTATCACAAATGCTCTCTACTTTGGATATCACATAGGATTTGAGATCTATGTATTATATGGGCCTCAGATGTTTATGGTTTCTCATTATCATTAGCAATGAATGAGCAATTAAATCTTGGAGGTTATTAGCTCATCAATTGTAGCAACAATTCAAGAGATGTGCTTGTATATCTTTTTGTGTGTGCTGTCCACTTTCATCCATATATTGAGTCCTTGACCTGGTGAGGCTTGAAATTTTTTAGCTATCTTAAATACATTCTTATTAGATATGCCTTTCAAACCGTAGAGACGGGCAAAGTTAAAGGTAGCGGCTCCAACAATCCCTATGGAGATTCGAGCTGAGAAGGCTCTTGAAGCAATTTATGTATGTTGCTTTGGGAAGGACCCTATCGAGGAAGAAGATAAGAGACTATTAAAAATCATGCTCAGTTCTGTATTTGCATCAGTTGGGCAATCAGAGATTCAGAGGATTGTTGAAGAGAAGGCGAGGAGAGTAGCTGAAGGCGGTGATGAGAACTATGTTTTGGAGCCAAAACCCTTACCAAAAGAAGCTGTACAACTGCAAATGAAGGACCTTGAATTCCTTAAACAAAACAGGGACTCTTAATCAAAGTGCTGCATGCCCTTGATGCTATTGTGACCATAGTAAGTAATTGCTTGATCAAATATTGAGAGCAAAGTTGCAGGAGTTTTATCATTTTCTGTGGTAGCAGTAAGTCACACTGAAAGTGGTCACAAATACTTCTAAGTTCAAACTTCTATTGTTCCTATGGTTCAAAATTTGATTTCGTGGATTTACGTTCTTTGTTCGATAACATACAATTTACCTGCTTTTTTGAGGCATTAGAAGCTTACAGGCACTTTTCAAATTCCAAAGAAATGCATTGTCTTCATTTAGTTATACTAGTGGCATGGTTGCAACATATTATAAAACTAGCACTTGAAAGAAGTTAGTCGCAAATTTTCTTTTCCTGATTTTGTACTCTAGTAGCTCTAGTTAATGGTTATTAAATACAGGTGAGAGCACATTGTAAGCGCTATTGCAGCTGTGCTAGCAAGCAGAACAAATGTCATTTCTATTGTTTAAAGTTCTAAGAAGGGAGTGAGTCTGGGTGTGACGGTATGCCATTTGTCTTATTTTACAATCGTGAGTTATTATACAACATCATATTCAAAAGCACAAGAAATTCACCATTGCATGCCAAGATAACATAAAAGTCGATGGAATTATAACCATCATTAGTTCTCATTACAGATTTAAAACAGAAAACTTGGAAACCTTAAAAAGCAAGTAATTTATTTCAGGACCTTGCTGACAGAAGAAAACAAACTCAGATCATCACACAAGAAGCACAAGCTTTTACTGGTACTGGCTTGCTAGTTTACCATCCTTGACAATGTAGTTTTGTGAAGGAAATTCTTCACCCTTGAAGTACCTCTCGAGCATATCCTTAGTTCCAGCAGCATATCGTAACTGCACAAGTTCCATTTAAAATTGGTGGTGTTTAACAGGAAATTGAACAAATAAAAAATTAAATATAGGGGAAAAAAGGACAAGACATACCTGTGCATCAATGGTGGTACCAGAAATATGAGGGGTCATAGCATGGTTAGGCATATATCGCCATGGGTGGTCCTTTGGGGCAGGTTGTGGGAACCAAACATCACCACTGTAACCTGTAGAATTAGAAAACAAAACAAATACGTTAGCCCTTTTTGTATAAGCTGTCAGAAACCCATATTATCAGGTATCAAGAAAAAGGAACACTCAGAGAAAATCATAAAACTTATGTTGTAAAGAGTATAATAATGCTATATTTTAAATTACAACAAATAGGTTTCTTCATCCATTAGAGATTCGTTTATTTTTGGCTAGTTTTTGAGTTACCTGCAACATGTCCACTAGAACAAGCATCAGCAACTGCTTGTGTGTCCATGATTGCTCCTCGAGCATTGTTAACAATCAGGACTCCCTTCTTGCACTTTGCAATCCTATCTTTGTCAAATAAACCTCTGAATCATATAAATCAAAATTCTCATTAGTTTGAATTGCATTGCATAACCCAACATAATGATAGTTTATAAGTGAGATGAAATATGATATTCAACAACAAACACATTCAAATTGTATCACAATATGATATTTAGCAAAACTGAGAGCCTTGTAAGGTCATGGATTCATCAAGTAACGCATATTACAAGCGATAAAGAATGAGTTGCCTTGAAAGTTAATGCTTATTAATCGATTTACAGAAATTCCAAATATAAACCAATAAGTCCTGATTATTACTTATGATGCCCCCTATAAGAAGGTTCTCTTTAGGATTTGTCTATCATTTTTTTTAGGATAATTCAATAAGGATCAGAAGAGTTTAGGATAGTGTTAGATTGATCCATCACTGAAAGAAAAAAAGAGAAGTTGCGAAGCTAAAAATTTGGAGGAGCCAAAAATACTAAAATTCAAATAGTGATGATACCTGAAAGATTAAACATGCACAAAATTATTACCTTGTCTTGTCAGTGAGAGGTGTGTTGATGACAATTATGTCACATTTGGGAAGCATTGCATCAAGATCCTCCTCAAACTTTGCACCGATCTGATTCTCTAATTCAGGGTCCATCTTAAGACGATCATGATAAAGGAGATTACAATTAAAAGGTTTCAAACGTTGAAGTAAAAGTTTGCCAATTCGTCCAGCACCAACAGTTCCAACTGTCTTTCCCTCAAGATCATAAGCCCTGTGAGCAATAGCTGCAACATTCCATTCTCCACTAATAGCTTGATGGTATCCGGGTAAGAAGTTCCGGACAAGAATGAGGATTCTCATGAGCTCATCTTCTGCAACTGAAACTACATTGCTTCCTGTGACCTCTGCGACTGTTAATCCAGCAGCAGCAGCAGCAGGCAAATCAATATGATCAGAACCAATTCCAGCTGTGAGCAGCAATTGCAAATTCTTGGCCTTCTTGATCCTTTCAGCCGTAACATAGGCCGGATGGAAGGGGGTAGTTATGAGGACATGAAGATCGGGAATATGTTTCTCAAGTTCTGAAACATGCATAAGGGTACATGTAAATTTACAACAACCAAAAAATATATATATTGGAAAATTCTCAAAACAAAACCAAACGATATTAACATTTCAACAATACTAGTTCTTAACTATAATTTTAACCACAAACTCAAATTCCAGCTGGTTGGTTTCATATAAGAGTTGTAGGATATGACAATATACTGACCAGAGTTTGGTCCTTCTTTGTCATCAGTGACAATGTACTGGTGACCTTGTGATTCAAGCCAATCACGTATGCCTAAGGCTCCCTCCACACAACCCACAAAATTGGGATTCAAGGCAGCATATTCGTTGGCCTTGTAAAACACCCCCACAATCTTTTTGCTCCCAGGAGAAGCCTGTCCATATTGAGAGAAAGGAACATGACCTCACAATTAGTAAAGAATATATAATAACTTAGCTTTCCTACAAAGAATTCCATGTGCAAGACGAATAAAAAATGTTCAAAATCAAGCTTAGCTTTCATAGCCACTCAGATTAATGATAACAAAACTAATGTGAAAATCAGATTGTGAAGCTAACAGCACAAACAAAACACTGTTGTAAACCAATTTGAAAAAATATATATTAAAATGATTCACCATCTTCCTTTCTAGCCTTAGTAACTGGAATTCAACTTTTAGAAAAAAGCTTATCCTCGATAGATTAATGAGAAGTGAAAACCTTTGGGCCAAGTGTTATCTCAAAACTTAAAAAAATAATATATTAAAAAAAAGTTCGATTATGGTTTCATTTAGTGCTTTGGTTGACCCAAAATACAGCCTAGCTGGTGAGACTGAGAGCAATCCTCTCTATTTGGTTTTATTTCAAGTAAAGATTTGAAACTTTTTTTTATGAATCAATTAGTTTGGGAAAAAAAAAAAAAAAAATTCACAACTGCTCAAGCTGTATGTTACCATTGGTATTAAACTGTTAACAATAGTGATGTGAATAGTAGATATATAAAATATGGAGTTATTATAAAAAAGATTATGCAAATTATTTGTCTCTTAGTGTTTCTCTTTATGAATAGAATAAATAAATAAAATAAAATAAAAAAGAAGACAAAAGATGATCTCATATTATTACTTATAAATAATTAAATGATGTTATATAAAAAATTCCATTTTTTTTTTACATGACAAGTCAATGAAAAACTCATTCCGCAATATTTTCACAACAAATATTATAATTATAAGTTGTTATAATTTTTAATATAAATTTATCACTAAAATTACTTTTTTTATCCACCAATAACAGCAAGTAACAACATGTTACATAAGATTTGTTATTGACTTAGTATTTTTAAGTCAATAATCTTTATATATTAAGAGGATTTAGAAAATTAATTATAACTTTAAAAAATATTAAAAATACTCTTAATTTAATTAGTTATTATTTTTAAAAATAAAAAATAAGGTTAAAATTGTAATTTAATAAAACTTTAAAAAAAAACTATCAAAGAAAAATTTTTTTCTTAAAAATTAGCACACTCTCCACCTCAAAAAAAAAATTAACACACTCTCTATTTAAATATATCACAAACATATTTAATACATTTTTTCCCCTAAAAATTAGCACTTTTAATCCTAATTTTTAATTTTTAAAAAATTCATTCGTATATAACCTCATTAACAATACATAAATTCAAATTAAAAATTTACTTTAAACTAAAAAAAAAGTATAGCCTAGTATATTCTATATATTTTTTTATATAGAAAAAGTCAATAGTACTAATATTGAATGACGTGCCAAACGCAGCCACGAAAAGATCGTAACGCTTTAAACTAATCCATATCCCCTCAGACCAGATCCTGACCGTCCAATTGTCAGAATAGACTCCACACATCAATGATGAGCCAAATCAATGAATCCAAACATTTTAGGAAAAAAAAAAAACCATTTGATAGATAAGACTTAAGAGGCTAAGATTGATCAAAGAAGATTGATTTATGTTCACATAACCATAATCACAAAATATGACAAAATCAATTGATATGAAAGATGAAAGGATATATAATCTTACATGAAGATGCCTGGTGAGAACTGATTTGATTGCAGAAGTAGCAGCACCAGCCATTGCTATCTCTCTTCGATCACTCTCAGTGTGCTATATATGCTGTTTTGGGTGAAAGATTAAGAGGAATAAAAACCAAGCTTTTGAGTTGAGTTTCTTCTGTGCTCTGTGCAAAACGAAGGACCCCAAACTCCACTACTTATAGATACAAAATTACGAAAGTCCAATCATAGAGACAGAGACCAAATTGATTTTCTTGGTTGGCTGTGTCGAGAGAAGTCGAAAATGGCTTTACTATCTTCTTTTTTTTCTTTTCTTTTTTTGCTGAATAATGGCTTTACTATCTTATGCATTACTTCACGGATGCTGTGCTATTTTATGCATGGGCCCACGTGTGGCTTCTCTTATCTTTATTATTTTTTAATTTATAAAATGTTAAAACTATTACCATATATGGGCATATGTAGATACAATCAGCTCAGTGGCCGAGTTGGGAAATATTTTGAAGGGGCTAAGATAAATATAAAAAAATTATTATATATAAAAAAATTAATTTCATAAATTGACTTTACCTTAAAAAAATGTTGTTTTTAGGCTCTTTCATAGCACTAAAATTACTTATAATTTATACTAAACTAAATTGGTGCAAACAACATAAGAGGTCATTTTTGCATTAATTGTAAATCTTTCCCTGTAAGTTATAACGAAATATGAAATCTTGAATATTAAATTTTATAACCTCAATAGTCAATACCTCAGATTGATAGAATAAACAAGTTTATAATGATAATTTTAATTTAATTATCCAAGCCACTTATATCAATTAAACAAACAGCTAACAAATTACTATTATCAAATTATAATAAATTTAATTTAAGTACTATACTACTCAGTCATGCTAAGGGCCTACAGCTACATACTACAGTACTCTATTCTAGTCCTAGACCCATGGTTACTTTAGTTTTTAGGATTGGAATTGTTGTATATATTTTTTGTCAAAAATATTAGAGGGGCCAGGGGCCACGGTGATTAAGTTCTTCCTATTTTTTATTTATTTTTATTTCATTTTAGTACTATTATTAAGAGAGTTTTTCAAAACTCGGGGGGGGGGGGGGGGGGGTGGCCTCTCCCCCTTGGCTCTGCCTGTGATCAGGTTCGTCTATTTCAGTAGAAAACCTAACGTGGAAATAATTTTTTGCGTTCTTCTATTTTTGATAATATCAAAAAAATTAGTCAATAGAAAACTATCTATGACCAATGAAAAATCCTATTAAAAGTATGATTTATTTTTTAGAGTTTTTTTTCTTTAAAACAATTTTGAAAAATAACTCTATCTTACAACAAGCTAAATAAAATAAATTAAAAAATAGTATTCTAACTCATTTTTAAGTTGTTAATAAATATAAGAAAATGAGATAATTTGCCAAAGAATTTTTTTGGAAAATAACTTATATTTCAGAAACGATAACGTCGAAACAAATGGAGCGTAACTTCCTAATTAAATTCAAATATATAGTACTACATTAGCCCACTTAGGGTACATTTAGTTGGAGGTGAAACAGGGAGGATACAAATAAATGACAGAAAACTTGAGAGAAAACTAATTTCATGGATGTTTAGTTGGAGAGAAGGGGAGGATGAAAAATTGGTGGAGCCTATGCGTTTTCTCTCTTAACCCACCAAAATTCTATCTCTCCAATTTAGAGAGAAAATAAAGGAGAGAGAAATAGTTGCAATCAATGACTGAACTATCCTCCTCTCCTCCTTTTACCTTTCTGTTTGTTTAGGCAAAAATATTTTCTAAAAAATTAGTCATTTTTTAAAAAGTATATTCTGTAAAATTATCTCATTTTCCTATGTTTGGTAATTACCTTAAATGAGTTGAAAAATAATCTTCTAACTTCCCTTATTTAGCTTGCTGTGAGATAGAGTTGTTTTCCAAAAAAATTGAATGGAAAACAATCTCTAAAAATAAGCCATTTTTTTTTTGTTGATCAAAGATAGTTTTCCTTTGACTTAATTTTTTTTTATACTACCAAACACTGGAAAACACAGAAAACTATATTTACATAAGGTTTTCCATCAAAACAAATAGAGCGTAATTATACACTTATTTTCACAATTATTTTATATGGCAGATTGTAATTGGTTGTTTGTTACTTTCAAATATACGTGTTCACAACTTCTTCTTTTTTCATCATTCACAATTAGCCATATAATAGTTGTGAAATTAGTTGTGACCCTAAAATTTTTCTTGTTGAGTAGAGAAGATAGAAAAATGGAAGGATTGGGAGAGGGTCCCTTCCAATTCCTAAAAATGTACCTATGGGACCCAAACATTTTAATTGTAACACCATAAACAATGTAGTCCTTACATTTTCTATTTGAATCGTTAATCCATGGACTTATATCTATAACAAAATAGATATTTTGTTAACATCTTCAATTAAATATTAATAGATTTAATAATGTGATATATACATGATTTTATTTTACTAAAAATTTTGTAGTTCAATTGATATCTATTGCTATTTTTTTTTTTTCAAAAATAAAAACATAAACAAATTTTGTTGTTTCCAACAAGGTTTTCTAGGGTTCAAATTCACCATCTCAAACTGTCTAATTATCACCAAATAAAAATAGCACATGATTTTACCACATCAAGTATTAATACCATGCACACAAGTATGGGCTTGAATTACAAAGACCCCATCCCTAAGTTGCCCGGCGTTTCAACACCATGAAGGGCCCAATGGTACAGTTTTTGACTCTTTTTTATAACTATCAGACCAACCTCCACCAGATAACACCTAAGTCAGACTGTCTCCAACTAGTAACCACGTGGTCCACGTCTCTGCCACATAAGACAATCTGATCTAATTGGGTTTCTCTCTTTCTTGCTCTGATTGTGGAGAAATTATTAGGTACTACATGGTCTTCTTTAATCTCTCAATTAATAAAATATTGGAGTATTATTTATGCAAATGTGGTATCATCCGTTAATTTTTATATTTTATTCTTTGTACTGAACAGAAAACTTACACGTATATTTACATAAATGATACCATTTTAGTAGTCAAAGCCGCATCAGCAATTCTGGGTCCAAATGACAATTTCTCCTGATTGTGACTCGTGAGTCGTAACTTGTAAGTTTTAACAGCAGCTTGCTTTTAACAACACCAAATGATCCACTTGGGGCCACCTTGCTGGCTATGGGATCTCTTTGCCAATATTTAATATTTTAGTATAAAATTTTATCTTTTTTTATTTATTTTATATACTCACTTTTTAAAATTATTATCTATTTACATTATATTTCTTTAATATAATTTTTTTCTTGATTTTTTTAATTGCTTTTTTTTTCTTCACTATAACAAGTATCGTTCATTGTCTTCTTTCATCATCGAGATATGTAAATAAATACTAAACAACTAAATACAAAATGAACAATATAAATTTTACACATTTTTCTATTATACATTGACTGATGTGAATACATTTTAAAAACTTAAATTATACACAATTCAATAAAGAAATAATTTGAATATATCATCATACAAAAAAAACATAACAAAGAGAAAAAAAATGATTGATAAGAGAAATAAAGCCAAAACTGAGAATATTGAGATGATGGTATTAATAAAGTGAGAGATAGTCTAAAATGATAATAGAGAATAGAAAAAGTGGAGAGAGAGAGAGAGAGAGAGAGAGAGAGAGAGAGAGATGCTACAACTATAAGCTGAGTCGCTAAATTGTTTCGATTGCAAAGCTAAAGAGAGCATAAATGCACACCGCCAACGAGAACTCACAACCATGTACCATTTTTGTAGGAAAAAATTAAATGAGGGGTTCTTTAAATATAGTGGGTTGAACAAATTACAAATTTAAATAATTAGGGTTTTTTATTTTTTATTTTTGGTGAAAATACTATTTTCGTTCCTACATTTTCACCACATTCCCACTTTGGTCCCTACTTTTTTTTTTACCACTTTTAGTCCCCAAAATAAATTTTAAAAAAAATCGTTCCATTTTGGTCCCTATCGTCATCTTACTAACTGAAAATAGTCTACGTGGCAAATGAAACGTATTGTTGGCATACAGAATGCTAACGTAGCTATTAAATTAATAATAATAAATTTTATTTGACATTTAAAATTGCCATGTCAACATATAAAATTTTTTTAAAATAATTTATCAATTTTAACTAAATAACAAAATTAAAAACAAAAAATCATATGAATTGAGATCTGAGTTTATCTTGAACAATAACACAAACCCAAAAGCTTTTTATCATTATATTTCTGAAGAAAACTGAACTTTCCTTCCATGAGCCAAAAGCTTTTTGAGAAACCAAACACAAAAACACTACTCAAACCTAGAGACCCAAAAGCTCTCTCTCTATATTCTCTCATCTCAAACTCTCTCTTCTCTCATGGCTGAAATTCCAATTGCGGAGACCCAATCCCTCTCTCTCTTTCTTCTCTCATCTCAAACCCAAACTCTCTCTCTTCTTTCATGGCCAATCCATCTCATGACTAAAAACCCATGGCCTATCATCTTCTCTAAATCCATGGCTGAAGACCCATAGCCGAACCCCAAGGTTGAAGACCCAAAGAACCATGGCTGAAACTCACGCCTATCATCTCATCTTCTCTCTCTCTCTCTCAACCCAGATCGGTAGTGGCCTGACCAAAATCTCATCATCTCTCTCTAAGGCCCTGTCTTTGGTTAGGATTGTTTAAAGGAAATCAGAAGAAGAAGCATGCATGTCAGTGGAGCCCAATGCCAATGATGGTCACCGTGGTTTGATCTGACCAAATATGAAATTGATGAGTATTGGCTTGTGTTTTAGTGTATTTTATTGATGAGGATCGGCTTTAGGTTTTGGTATTTTTGGTTTTGTGTTTTGATCTGACCGTGGTTTGGGTTTTGGTATTTTTGGTTTTGTGTTTTTGATCTAACCATGGTTTGGGTTTTGCTAGTTGATTGTGTTAGAATTGCTGAGTTTGATCGTGATTTTGTATGTGTTTTTGTCTATTTGGTTGCTAAGAAAATGCAAGAAAAGAGAAGAAAATCTTGAATTTTTAATTTTCTAGGTAACCATGTTCTTAAGGAAGAACATGAAGAACAATCAAATATTTTATGGGGAAGAATATGTAGAAAAAATCTAAATGATCTTCCAACAAAATAATGAAAAGAAAAGAAAAGAAAATTTTATTTTAATTATTATTTAAATAATTAAATAATAACTAATTTTTTTAAAAAAAATAATGAAAGAAAAGGAAAATTAATGACGTGGCTTTTTAAATATTTAAAATGCTGACCTGTGTATTCCATTTGCCACGTATGTTATTTTTTGTTAGAGAGATAACAGTAGGGACCAAAATGAAATGGTTTTTGATTTTGGGGACTAAAAGTGGTAAAAAAAAAAAGTAGGGACCAAGGTGGGAATGGGGTAAATATGTAGGGACAAAAATAGTATTTCCGCCTTTTGTTTTTGAATTGGCTTTTTATTGAATGATTTGTTAACTTCTTGTTGTTTGGTCTAGCCTTGTTTTTGTTTGAGTTATTTTTATTGTTATTAGGACTACTTTTATTTTTGTTATTTAAGTTTTTTTTTTTTTTTAAATTTTTAAGGGGTTAATGATTATGTTTGGGGGTTAAAATTATTTTTGGAGTAATGTTGTGTCAATAGCATTTTCACAAACAAATTTTATACAACAAACTATTATTGGTGGATAAAAAAGTAATGTCAATATTGGGCCTAAATTAGAATTAATAACAGTTTACAACATAAGATTTATTGTGAAATTATTATGAAAATGTTGTGAATGTAGCATTACTCTTATTTTTGTTGAATCCAAATTATTGGGATTCTTGTTCAACCCAAGTTCTTGTGATTCTCAAGTCAAAATATTCAACATTTTTACTAGGGTGGTTAAATAGGTTAGTTTAGTGTGTGTGTGTGTGTGTGTGTGTGTGTGTGTGTATGTATGTATTTACATGCTCGAGGTTTGGTTTAGTAGTTAGAAACTCTTGTGACTCTTCAAACTTGCGAGTTTGGAACTTGTGGATTCAAGTAGTGTCAATCCCTACTATTGTTTGAGCTATCCCACATCACACATGCATCAATGCAATGTGGGGCCTAAGGTGATAATTTTAAGTTGGCCTTTTTTTATATTTACATATTAATTTAAAAATAATTTAATATGATATCAACTTTTTTTCCACTTAAAATCTATTTTTCTTGTGTTTTGAGATGCAAATTACTAATTAAGCTTTTGTATTCAAGTTTGGCTAACTTTCTTTTTCAATTAACAATTTGGCTAATCTACTTAATCTTTTTTTTTTTTTTTTTTGGTGACATAGGTAATCTTAAATAAAATTTATTAGTTTTTATTTTGAAAACTTTCTTTATTCAAAAAGCAATGTAACAAGTATTGTTAGTAATATTTTGAAGCAAAACAAGCATTTGAAAAAAAAAGTATTACTTTTATATAATTATTACGTTAATTAGAATATTTTCATCTATTTGAAAAAAATTCTATTAAAACTTCTTTTAGGGACTGGGTTTGAGCACTTATTCTATTAGATGAGTGGACTCAGGCCCAACTAACTCAATAAATTTATAGAGAATGGGTTTAAGAACTAGGCCTTAGTGAGGGTTACAACAACTAGACATGGTGTGTGTGTGTGTGTATGTATGTATTTACATGCTCGAGGTTTGGTTTAGTAGTTAGAAACTCTTGTGACTCTTCAAACTTGCGAGTTTGGAACTTGTGGATTCAAGTAGTGTCAATCCCTACTATTGTTTGAGCTATCCCACATCACACATACATCAATGCAATGTGGGGCCTAAGGTGATAATTTTAAGTTGGCCTTTTTTTATATTTAAATATTAATTTAAAAATAATTTAATATGATATCAACTTTTTTTCCACTTAAAATCTATTTTTCTTGTGTTTTGAGATGCAAATTACTAATTAAGCTTTTGTATTCAAGTTTGGCTAACTTTCTTTTTCAATTAACAATTTGGCTAATCTACTTAATCTTTTTTTTTTTTTTTTTTTTTGGTGACATAGGTAATCTTAAATAAAATTTATTAGTTTTTATTTTGAAAACTTTCTTTATTCAAAAAGCAATGTAACAAGTATTGTTAGTAATATTTTGAAGCAAAACAAGCATTTGAAAAAAAAGTACTACTTTTATATAATTATTACATTAATTAGAATATTTTCATCTATTTGAAAAAAATTCTATTAAAACTTCTTTTAGGGACTGGGTTTGAGCACTTCTTCTATTAGATGAGTGGACTCAGGCCCAACTAACTCAATAAATTTATAGAGAATGGGTTTAAGAACTAGGCCTTAGTGAGGGTTACAACAACTAAACATGGTTATGAGTGGATTGAATAACAAGGACGTGGACTAAAGTGTGAAATTCTGTCCTCGGCCCTCATCCGAGGAGCTTGTAGTTCTTATTATTTCTTCAGTGCTTGGTTACAAAGGTTTCAAAGATGATACAAATTGATATAGTATTCTCCATCTCCAATTCCCAATCCCCCCCTTTTTCCTGGAGGGTTTCTTACATTATATATCCCCTTTCAGTTGATCTTGGCTCTCCGTTTGTTGATCATGCAAGTCATTACTCAAGTGCTTGAATTGCTCCTCCACCATGCTCCCATGGCTGACCCACTGTACTTGTCCTTTTTCTTGGGATGCTCTGGGAGGCCGCCTTTGATGGCGTGCCGCTCTTCCCTTCTATGATCTCGGTTGGCCGAGAACAGGATTGTCCTCGACGATGTTTCTTGGCAATTTGGACTTTCTTCGTTCGTCCTCGAGCATTTCTTCCTCCTCAGCGTGGGTCTTGGGTTTAGTATAAAGTGGGCCGGGGTTGCAAAATTCTTTGACCCCACACTTCTAGTTTTGAAAATATATATAAGCCATCAATATTATAATAAATATCCTATTTAGATTATTTTCTAAGTCATCAACATCATAATAAATATCCTATTTCTTTCTCCAAAAAAAAAAAAAAAATCCTATTTAGAAATACATTCAAGACCAAGACAATATTTTTATCAAAATTATGATTGAAATTTTTAAATAAAATTATATATTTGATATCTCTAAATCAATTTTGATTATAAATTTATTTAATTAGAGCTTCGCATTTATTTGATTTTGTTTTTTACAAAAAAAAAGTTTTTGTTAACAATTGATATATTATATACCAAAAAAAATCAAAAAGAGGAATATATATATATATATATATATATATATATATATATATATATATATATATGACACAAAGAACTTAAAAGCAACATTTTTTTTTTATATAAAAAAAAAGGTATAAGTATGCAGTACTCCTCGTGGTTATTTCCTTTCTTTTTTTCTTTTTTTATAAAGAGCTACCCTAAGTCCCCAATGCACTGACCCACCCCAATTTGTAAATCAATTAATATATGACTGAATGATACTCGAGTTAGAAAGTTACTGTGAGTCCAAATTTGGTAAGAATATAGTGTAAAGTTCATGTTTTAGATCATTTAATAAGTAATTATCATTTCAGTATTTTACCTAAAATTTAATACATCTTACTATGCCTAATAATATCTTAATAAACTCTTAATTTGGTGGATTTATGTATAGGTATTAGAATTGATTGGGTGTAGTTATGTTTATTTTTAAATATGTGAATAGATGATGTGTCATGTTGAGATTAGAGGAGTAAAATATGAGTTTAACACAACATCCTTACAAAATTTAATCTGAATAGGTAAAAATAACTTGTCACTTTTCATCCAAAAAAAAAATTGTCACTCAAAATTGGGAAGGGGTAAATTTATCATTATTCATAGACTGACAACCAAAAGTGACAAATTGGAAGGGGTAAATACGAGTGAGTCTAGTGCCATAATTATTTTTACAGTTTTGTTACAACTTTGTCATGTAGTAACTCATGAGTGGTAGGATAATCGACCCACCATTTTTATTTTACCATTTACAATTCGCTATATAGGTAAATTGTAGTAAAAGTTGTAAAACTTGTTATAGTAGTAGACCTTCTACTTTTTTTTTTTTATACAAAATAAAAATTCTACTCTAACCTAATGGAAGCGTATATATGTATGAAGTTTCCTTCTGAAAACTTCAACCCTTATCTTTGTCCCTATATCTAACAAGCACTTATACTTGTAAAGTGATTACCGTAACGAGAGGCGGACCTTCTAGTTAAATACCCGCAGTACTGTTACCGGAAGTGGCACTTGCAACTGAGGATAGTACCACTGTACGACTCGAGAAATAAAGGAAAAAGGCAAAAGCAAATTGAAATTTGAGACGGCGAAGGACAAATTGAAATTTGCCACGAGTTTCAACTTTTAATGATTCATAATGATTATACTATTACTACGGATCAACAATTATGGTCGAATGTTATTAAAATAATGATAGATTGTTAGCACTAATTGCCCAATAGGTTGTCTCGATTTCTCAATTATCGTGATTCAATGTATCCAATCACTTCCAATCCAAAAATAATAATAAAAATGTATCCATTCATTTAGGCCATTGGGTAATTCTTTGTCGATGATAATTATCTTTTTTTTTTTTTACTTTTTCATACGTAAAAGAAAATATGTTTAGAACATCCATTAACTTTATCAAATCATATGTATGATCAATTACTTTCTCAAAAAAAAATATGTATGATCAATTGTGAATTTAACTATAAATTTTAGGTAATCTTCATCAATGATGAGTGTCTTTTTTACTTTTTTTTATATGGCAAAAACTAATGTATTTAGAGTATTAGTTAACTTTTCTCTTCAATTAAATCTAACAATGAACCTGGACACTTTTTCTTTGGCATGGATTTGGAAGACTACTACACCTCCTCGGGTGCAATTCTTTCTTTGGCTATGCATGCACAACAGCCTCCCCGTTGGTGAAGTACTAGGTTCAAGAGGTTTAAACCTCAATCCTCTATGCCCTCTATGTCTTAAAGAGAATGAAACTATAGACCACCTGCTGCGTACATGTGAATTTGCTCAAACCTTTTGGCAACAACTGAACTATCCCCACATGCTGAGGGACTTATTTAATAAACCCATCAGAGAATGGCTGGAAGGTAATTGCAATATAAATCTTGTCTATGGCTGTTGGGGAATCCCTTGGGGCATCGTGTTTCCTATGGGAATTTGGCACCTTTGGTTGCAGCGTAACACTTGCGTGTTTAGGACCGGTGTAGCTGATAGCAAGGCCGTTGAGAAATGCAGATTAAGTGCTGCAGAATTTTTTGTTGTTGGAATGAAAACTAAACTCAACATCTCGAAGACTTTAATGCCCATTGCTTGGAAAAAACCACCAGTGGGTTGGATCAAACTCAACACTGATGGCTCAGCTCTAGGGTGCCCTGGACAAGCTGGTGGTGGCGGATTGATTAGGGACCATAATGGAGACTGGGTTACGGGCTTTGCTAGAAGTCTTGGCTGCACTAACAGCTTCTTGGCTGAGTTATGGGCTCTAAGAGATGGTCTTACCTTGGCCAAGAACCTAAATCTTAATAACCTCATTGTTGAGCTGGATGCTAAGAGTGTTGTCCAACTATTGAATAACAATTCTGTCAATTTGCTAATGGAGCCTCTTTTAACTGATTGCAGGACCCTCCTGCGAGCGATCCCCAACAAACGGGTTGAACACACCTACCGCGAAGCAAATCAATGCGCAGATGCTCTAGCTAGAATAGGGGCTAGGCGTAACTTCACTTTTGTTGTTTTTGTAGAACCACCGCATGTGGTGGAGTCGTTGCTAGCTCATGATAAAGCTAACACCTTTTGTAATAGACTTGTTGCTTCTAATCTTTAATATATAAGTATCCTTTTTTTCTGACCAAAAAAAAAAAAAAAAAATCTAACAACGTAACTGCAATTGTTGTTATATTTCTTTAAAATTAATAAAATTAAACAACGTGGTTTTTTAACTAATATGTGTGATAAAATTTGAATTTAACTATAAAAATTAGGTATATCATCTAAACAAATACATCTGCGGGTACCCGAAGACCGAGGAGGAAGCTGAAGGGTCTCAGCATTGGCCCGAGGATCGAGGATGAAGTCGAAAGGTCGCAGCATTGACGTGGTAATACTGCAAGCCACGGGCCTAAAGGGAGAAGCCACCTGAGGAGGAGAAGAAATGAGTCCTGATATTCTATGGTATTCTAAGTGGAAGCTAGAATTTGAAGAGAGTGGAAGTCAATAGGCAATAGGGAAGCTTTTGGCTTGATGTAGCCTGTTGCATCCGCATTAAATGGTAGACAACAGCTTTATTAGCCGCATTAATGAGAAAGTGACCTAAACAATATAAGTCACAGCTAAGCAGGTCCCTTCCACCACCTGCTTCAAATGTGAAAGGTAACGAGTGTCAAAAGAAGAGGAAGGTGAGGTAGAAATGGATGGTGAAGATGTGATGAAGGGAGCAGTATATAAGGAAAGGAGGGAGCATTGGAAAAGAGGATGAGAGAGAGAGAGAGAGAGAGAGAGAGAGAAAAGAAATAGAAGAAAAAGCTCTTGGAGAAGAAAGTGAATAGGACCATCTTTATGCAAACCCAGTCTCCTCGGGAACACCTGGATAGAACCTCATACTCATTTGTTGTTGAATAAAAAAGGAGTTTCACCCTTGTACATGTCCTCGGGCAGAACTCGTTGTTGTTGTTCTTTCCCATCTCTTACAAATTTTATTGGTTTGGGCCAGGTTTAAAAGGTACAACCCATTGTTCTAAGTGTGCTTGGACCATAAATTTTTAGGTTCTTACAATTGGCGCCGTTTGTGGGAAACAAGAAGTTGTGGTGGATCTATCCTGAATACCTATGGCTAACGTTGGCCAGGATAAGGAGGAATCAGTTAGCTCACAGAGGGAGAACCAGTTTATTAACTTGAAACGTAGGAGAGACAAGCAACATACCCCAAGTGTTGTGGTGGAATCTCATCACACTGAGCATATTGAGTGAAGTCGTTCCAAGTTCAGGAGTCAGGTTTCACATGACCAGGAGACACTGAAGCTATAGAGGGAAATTGATCACCTGTGCAGGAAGCTGAGGCGCAGGAAGCATGATAGGAGGAGTCCATCTTCCCCATAAAGTGAGGGCTCAGAAGGAAGCCGTGATCGCTTATATCGGCACCGGTCTAGAACTCCACCTAGTGAGTCTTACTTAACCTCTTCATGGCAGGACAAGTTGGAGAAGGGTTATAACAAGCGCGGAAAGGGACCTTCTCATCACACAGTGGGAAATGGCGCTATAAGCAAAGCCTTACGGCAGATTTCCAAGTCCCCTTTTATGAGGAGGATTAATAAGGCCAGGCTCCCCTGTCGATTCTCCTAGCCAACATTCACCATATATAATGGAAGGACTGATCCTGTGGAGCATGTTAGCCACTTTAATCAGAAAATGGCCATCCATGCTAGCAATGAGGCCCTTATGTGCAAAGTGTTCCCCTCCAGCCTTGGGCTTGTTGCCATGCGTTGGTTTGATGCATTGGAGGAAGGATCAATTGGGTCCTTTGAAAAGCTGACAAAGGCTAGATTTATAACCTGCAGTAAAGTCCCTAGGCCAGTGGATTCTTTGTTGTCTATGGCCATGCGAGAGGGGGAAATCCTCAAGACATACTCGGACCAGTATTGGGAAACATACAATGAAGTGGATGGAGATTTTGAGGATGTGGCAGTAAGGACCTTCAAGGTTGGCCTCCTGACTGAGCATGACCTGAGGAAGTCATTAACAATGAAGTCTGCCTTGAACATACGCCAGCTCATGGATCGCATTGACAAGTACAAGAGGTTAAAAGATGACTAAATGTAGGGAAAAGGGAAAGCTAAAGTATTCCTAGAAAAAGAGGGATCCTCGGGGAGGAGGGTACCATAATGACTGGCCCCGAAGAGATTTCCCTAATCATATAGTCTCCACGGGGGTTCAACAGATTAACCCACTGTTTAAGGAGCCAGTGTACCAGATGTTGGAGAAGATAAAGGACGAGCTATTTTTCAAGTGGCCCAACAAGATGGGCGGGGATCCGTCCAAGAGAAACCAAAACCTCTACTGCCATTACCATTGAGATAGAGGACACACCACGGAGGACTGCAGGACCCTGCGTGATCACCTCAATTAGTTAGCGAGAGCAGGGAAACTCAATTATTTCCTGCATCAGCCTGTGGAACAGGCTAGACACTCAGAGAATGGGATGCATGGAAATGGCACTCCTCGGCCAGCATTGGGCACTATTAATGTGATCTTGGCTAAGTTAGGGGGTGACGTTAGGGCAAGCTCCGGAGTCATGTTCGTGGTGGGGGGCTCTGGCCTAGAGGCCTAAGATTAGGCTCACAAAAGAGTAAGGGTGATGGTCCCCCTTACCCTGAGTTTTTCCGAGGAGGACAAGTAGGGAACCCTCCAACCACATGATGACTCCCTGGTGGTTACTGTTAGGATTGGAGGGTATGATGTGAGGAGGGTACTGGTTGACCAGGGAAGCGGAGAAAAAATAATGTACCCAGATTTGTACCAGGTGCTAAACTTGAGGCCCAAGGACCTGGATACGTATGATTCTCCGCTGATGGGTTTCGATGGCAAAATAGTGGTCCCCCAAGGATTGATCAGACTTCCCGTGCAGGTCGGCGATGTGGAGGTCTAGGTTAATTTTATAGTGGTAAAAGCGTTCTCCCCGTACACTGCTATCCTGGGAAGACCCTGGCTTCACGTCGTGAGAGTAGTGCCCTCAACATTACATCTGAAGGTCAAGTACCCTACTCAGGAGAGAGTGGGAGAGTTGGTAGGTGATCAGGCCATGATTAGGAAATGCCTGGTGTCAGCAATCACGTAGTAGTCATCAGGTCCTGCCACGATGACAAAGGATCCAATCCAATAGCAATCAAAGGGGCTTGCAGATGGGCAGCAAACTGAGATATTGGGAGAATCATCTGAGGAATTGGAAAAGGTGGTGATAGGGCTAGACCCAAAGCAGTATTTCCAAGTAGGCTCACAGTTGCCACCCATGGAAAGGGTAGAGTTGGTGAAGTTCCTAAAGGCAAATATTGATATTTTTGCATGGAATACTTATGAAGTTCTAGGAATTAACCCCGAGCTGGCATGCCACCAGTTAAATGTGAATACCGGGGCTGTGCAGTGTAAGCAGCCTCCTCGACGGTCATCTAAAGTTCACGCTAAGGCAGTTAGGACAGAGGTGAACAAGTTGAAATAGGCTGGGGCTATTAAGGAAATCTTCTACCTCGAGTGGCTGGCCAACACGGTAGTGGTGAAGAAGAAAAACGGGAAGTGGCGAGTGTGCGTAGATTTTACAGACCTGAACAAAGCCTGCCCAAAAGACCCCTTCCCTATTCCTAAAATTGACCAATTGGTGGAAGCCACGGTGGGGCATCCTCGGATGAGTTTCCTGGATGCCTTCCAGGGCTACCATCAGATACCTCTGTCACCGTCTGACCAGGAGAAGACGGCCTTTCGTGCCCCCAATGGAAACTATCACTATCGTGTGATGCCCTTCGGCCTCAAAAATGCAGGATCCACTTATTAGAGAATGGTAACACGAATGTTTAAAAGACAGATTGGGAGGAACATAGAGGCATACATTGATGATATGGTGGTTAAGAGCAAGAAGGTAGAAGAGCATCTGGCCGATTTGGGAGAAACCTTCTCAATATTGGGAGAGCACAAACTACGCCTCCAAGTGCTCTTTTGGGGTCAGCTCGGGCAAATTCCTAGGATACATGATTACTCACCATGGAATAGAAGTCAATCTAGAACAGATCAGGGCTATTAACAGTCTGCACCCTCCTCAGAATCCCAAATAGGTGCAAAGGTTGACTGGGATGACAGCAGCCTTGAACAAGTTCATCTCTCGGTCCGCGAACAGGTGTCGTCCTTTCTTCCAACTGCTTCACAAGTGGAAGAATTTTCGATGGACCGAGGAGTGTGCAATGGCTTTTGAGGACCTCAAGCAGTACTTGTCCAATCCTCCGATACTTTCCCAACCCGATAAGGAGGAAGTGTTGTATGCATACCAAGCAATCACCGAACACGCTGTTAGCTTCATTCTAGTCAGAAATATGGACGGAATTCAGAGGCCCGTCTACTATGTCAGCAAATCCTTACAGGAGGTCGAGGCACGCTACCTTCCCTTGGAAAAAGCAATGTTGGTCATTGTGCATGCCACCAGGAAACTTCCTCATTACTTCCAAGCCCATACTATGGTGGTGCTTACCCAGCTCCCTTTGCAAGCCCTACTAAGGAAATCTGACTACATCGGTAGGATTGCTAAATAGGGAACCAAGTTGGAAGCCTATGATGTTAAGTACATGCCCCGGACGGCCATAAAAGGACAAGTTTTAGCCGACTTTGTAGCAGAATTTGCCGAGGATGTTCCCGAAGAGGAAAATGCAGTAATAAGTGGATTGATCTCCTTGGCCACAGTTGCCCCCTCCTGGAAAGTTTATATAGATGGGGCTTCCAACAGAAAATGGGGCAAGAGTAGGGATTGTGTTGGTCACCCCCGAGAAGCTAATAATGGAGAAATCATTGCGATTAGGATTCTCGGCCACCAACAATAAGGCCGAATACGAGGCCTTGCTAGCAGGGATAGCTATGGTCAGGCTATTGGGAGGAGAAATGGTAGAACTGTACTCGAACTCCAGACTGATCGTGGGTCAGGTCAATGGTGATTTTGAAGCTCGGGATAATAGGATGCAAGGGTACCTTGCTAAAGTACAGAATGCCTGGGTTCAGTTTAAGGGTTTTATTTTGAAACAAATCCTGAAAGGATAAAACTCTCATGTAGACTCTCTAGCAATGTTGGCCATATCACTAGAGTCAAGTCTTCCTCGGGTTGTTGTTATTGAAGAGATGGACACCTCAAGTCTTACAGGGGCAACTTTGACAGGGGTATGCAGCCTCCATATGGGGCCGAGCTGGATAGACCCCGTAGTGACCTTTTTAAAACAGGGATCCTTACCCGAAGACAAGTGTGAAGCTGAGAAGGTATGCAGAGCTGTCCCTCGCTATTGGCTATCCAAGGAGCAGAAGCTGTACAAATGCTCTTACTTAGGGCCATATTTGTTGTGCGTACACCCAAAGGTTGTGGAGCCCTTATTGGAGGAACTGCATGAGGGCATTTGTGGGAGTCATACAAGAGGAAGGTCTTTAGCACATAGGGCCCTCACCCAAGGGTATTGGGGGCCTGGCATGCGAAAAACCTCTCAGGATTATGTAAAAAAGTGCGACCAGTGTTAGAGGTATGCCCCAAATATCCATCAGCCAGGTGGAATTTTGAATCCTTTGTCTAGCCCCTGGCCATTTGCCCAATGGGGCTTGGATATAATGGGACCCTTCCCCCGGGTTATAAGGAACCGAAGATGGCTCCTCGTCAGAACGGACTACTTTACCAAGTGGGTGGAGGCCGAGCCCCTTGCCAACATTAGGGACGTGGATGCTAAGAGATTCGTCTGGAGAAAGATTGTCACCAGGTTTGGAGTTCCTCACACGCTGATCTCGGACAACGGCCTTCAATTTGACAGCAAAGCCTTCCGAAGATATTGCGGGGAACTAGGGATTAGAAATGGGTATTCTATACCCGTTTATCCTCAGGGAAATAGGCAGGCCGAGGGCACCAACAAAGTTATAGTGGGCGCACTGAAGAAAATGTTGGACGATGCTAAGGGAAATTGGGTGGATGAACTACCCTACGTATTATGGACCTATTGTACTACCCCTCGAAGATCAATGGGGAAGACTCCATTTTCAATGACCTATGGGTCAGAAGTAGTAATCCCCATTGAATTAGGATTCCCGACTTTGAGAACGGGTCAATTCAATGTTGAAGGGAACCACAATTTACTCCAACACAACCTGGATCTAGCCGAGGAAATACGAGAAGTAGCAATGGTGAAGATGGCTTGCTACCAACAGAAAATTAAGTAAAGATATGATAAGGGAGTCAAAGCCAGATCTTTGGCCCTAGGAGACCTGGTCTTGAGAAAGGTGGTGGGAACGGCCAAGAACCCCGCATGGGACAAGTTGGGTCCCAACTGGGAAAGGCCGTATAGAATCATCTCCGTTGCGGGTATAGGGGCCTATTACTTGGAGGATTTGGATGAAAATGTAATCCCTCATCCTTGGAATGTAAACAATCTACGACATTATTACTATTAATAAATTCTGCTGCCATTCATATCTTGTTGTGGATGCGTTTGTAAAGACAATTGGACCGCTAATTCCTCTAAGTGTTAAACAGAACCTAAGACTTGCCTGGCTCCTCAGGTCACAAGCCTAGGGTAAATTAACATTGCACAATTTTTCTAAGTGTTAAACAGAACCTAGGACTTGCCTGGCTCCTTGGGTCATAAGCCTAGGGTAAATTAACATTACACAAGTTTTCTAAGTGTTAAACAGAACCTAGGACTTGCCTAGCTCCTTAGGTCACAAGCCTAGGGTAAATTAAAACTTTTCTAAGTGTTAAACACACTTCCTCGAGTTTCTAAGATAATGCCAGCGAGTTGTCTGATTTTGAGTCTCATTCCAAGTAAGTACTGATTGATAAATTGTATAAGTCCCATAAGTTAGTCTACTATTTATGAAGTCATAAATTGCCATGGCATGATTATTATAAAAATAAAAAGATAACTAGAACATGAGATGACAAGCGCATGCTGAATGAAAAATGTATACGAGTAAAAAAAAAAAAAAAAAAAAGAAAGAAGCAAAAAACAACGAGCATATAAATGTTTCCTTCATTAAAAATATAAGGGTTGCGTTACAAAAAAGAAGAGAGAAGGGGCACTATATATACAATGTCCCACTGCAAAAAATTGCCTAAGGATCTCCTAATTGGCAACTAAACTATGCTTTGGGTTCCTTCTTCTTGGCGCCCTTTTTCTCCTGCTTCTTCTCCTTCTTCTTCTTCTTCGATGGCACCCCCTCGGGCACCTCTTCCTCGGCCTTAACATCCACCACAACGTCAACAGATGGGAGTTCTTTTATCGTCTCTTTTCCCTTGGTTGAGGTAGGAGAGGGAACAGGGTCTCTTTGCTCCACAGAATGGAGAGCGGGACTGGGCTTCGTTGGAGGCTGAGGAAGAGTGGAAGCCAGGCGTAGGGCCAGGGGGTAGTACACCCTGTCGGGAGCACGAAGCTCCGACTCGGGGTCAACCCCCACGACGTTCATTGCCTGGCCCCAAACTTCCAGGCAGAAGGCATGAGCTACATCACAAAGTTGGGTAGTAAGACTTTCAGTTGTCTTAGTCATGCCCACATCGTAAGCTGTTTGCTCGGACTGAGCCTTCTCAGCCTCTTTGGCCTCCAACTGCTTATTCAATTGCTTTAACTCCACCACTGTGAGAGCCATCTTGCTTTCGGCCTTCCTTTGGGCCTCTAGGGCATCAGCTGCTTGCCTCTCGTAGCCCTTCAGAGTAGACTCAGCGTTCCATTGAGCCTTCTCCACCTTGGATAGCTGGGCAAGGGTTTCCTTCAGCTTTTTCTCTATCTCAGCTCGGGCTTTTTCTACAGCCTCCTGGCCTTTCTCGGCCTTCCTTGCCATGTCCAAGGAATGGTCCACCCATTCCTCAGCCATGAAGGCGGTTTGGACGGCCTATAGAAAGGAGAGCAAGCAAAACAATGTAAATGTCACATAAATTTTGATCAAACTAACTTTACAGATGGATAGATTGGGAGAAGTACCTTGGCGAGGTCCTACTTTAGAGACAGGAAGACCTCTCTTATTCTGAAGGACCTTAACTCCTCCATGTCCTCAGGCATATATAGCGCCCTCTCCAGGCATTCTGCCACCAAGCCTGAGCTACCTTTTGTGAGGTCTTTCAGGTTGGCATCGTCAAGCACTAGAGCGCCTGAGCTCAAGGTGAAGACGGGCCTCCATATAGAGGTCTTCCTGGATTGGTCTTCGCCAACCTCCTTAGAGGTCCCGGTGTGCTTGGGCCTCTTCTTTTGCTGCCCCTTTCCCGCACAGGCTTCCTTGGCTAGGGGCTTTGCAATCTCCCCTTTCTCAGCCACCTCTGCGCCCTTGCCTCCCTGACCGTGTTTCATTTTCTTGTCTGCGGTCTCAGCTGGAGATGTGCGCGTTGTGGTAGGAGTCTGAAGGCGGGGCGGCACTGTCACAGCTGGGGAAGAACCCCCGGCATAGGTTGTTAATAGGGCAAGAAGGTCTGGGGTCTTCTCCTTGAAACCCATGTTCGCTGATGATTGGGCTTGTGAAGTGCTGGGGGTGTCTGGACGATAAAAGACGTCAATGTCTTTGTCTGTCACCTCTTGAATAGACTCAGACGTAGACTTCTCGGCCTCGGCGTTTGATGGGATAGGAGGTTCTTGTGAATTGAGGAGTCTGGCGGCTAGGCATGCTGGGAGTTGGGCGTCTTGGGTCCCCTCGGGAGGTGGTTCAGTAAGCAGAAAGCTTGGTACAGCAACGTCCATTAAAGCCAAGCGGGAGTCCTGGCTCTAATAACGTTCTTCGGACTCTAAAAATGCCTGGTGGATGGTTTGTAGCCTAAAATAACGTGGGCCGCCCTCAGCTGCCCGTCCTTATGCAAAAATATTTCTGACCTGAGGATCCGGTTCAGGTCCTTAAAGTTCACCAAATGTTTGGCTGGAGCTGTGTGGTACTCGTTTGCTAGATAAATCCAAGAGGATTGTTAGTAAAATGAAAAAAGAAGAGGGAAGAAAACTTTGGCACTAGTTAAAGCTATGAAAAATCCTAAGTGTAACCTCGGTCCTCAGGTGTGCTACCTGGTTCCCCCTCTTGGGTGGGGCAGTGTATCCCATCGTGCCATCCTCCTGAGACAATGAGGAAATCCTCGTCCATGCCTTTGCTCGAGTCAGGCAGGCAGGAGATTAATCTAACTGCGGGGACCCTACATTTCATGTAATACTTAGTTTTCTCCCTTTTTTGGCACTGGCACACTCAATTTACATTGTGCCAGGTAAGGTTGGTCCCTATTCTACGGTTTAATACATCCATGCACCCGAGGATCCTAAAGATGTTAGGTGAACATTGGGTTGGGGTTAACCTATAGTTCATAAGGTAATCCTGGGTTACCCTTCCCATAGGGAGTTCCATCCCGCCTTCAATAAAGGCGATCATTGGAATGACCACGGACTCGGAAGGTCTATCCGAGACCAACCACTCACCCTCCTCACAGTGTCGTATTTCCATGTTATTGGGGATCTTATATTGTGCCCTAAAGGTTGCCCTAGCCTCAGCAGTGTCCACTAACCTAGCATATCTACCCATGATCTTTTGAGAGGTAAAGTATGAAACTTGTGAAAAAGAAGGAACAAAGGAATCAACACACCTATTGATGAACGCAAAAGAGGTCTTCTCGGGAGTTTTTGTTCTTCAACTTAGATCGCCAGAATGCTCAAAATGAGCCTCAGCCAACTCCAAGTTCTCCTTTTATAGGAAAGTAAAGGCGAGCGACAAAATTCCCGCCCATCCACGAGGGGAAATGGTAACTGTATGATCTTGATCAAACTATAGAACGTGGGAGACAAGCAGCCGCCTGACGCCATAAATGCGAGATCGTGGATCCCGAAGTGCAGGAGCGTGCGAATGACAGATGAAAGGACGTTGGTACGTGGGAACGCATGTGGCAACGTGCAAACTTCACATGAAGGGCTAAAACTCCACTCTATCCTAAAGACAAATAGTGAAAGTTTTAGGGGGCTATTGTGGGTACCCGAGGACTGAGGAGGAAGTTGAAGGGTCTCAGCATTGGCCTAAGGATCGAGGATGAAGTCGAAAGGTCGCAGCATTGACGTGGTAATACTGCAAGCCACGGGCCTAAAGGGAGAAGCCACCCGAGGAGGAGAAGAAATGAGTCCTGATATTCTATGGTATTTTAAGTGGAAGCTAAAATCTGAAGAGAGTGGAAGTCAGTAGGTAGTAGGGAAGCTTTTGGCCTGATGTAGCCTGTTGTATCCGCATTAAATTGTAGACAACAGTTTTATCAGCCACATTAATGAGGAAGTGACCTGAACAGTATAAGTCACAGCTAAGCAGGTCTCTTCCACCACTTGCTTCAGATGTGAAAGGTAACAAGAGTCAAAAGATGAGGAAGGTGAGGTAGAAATGGATGGTGAAGATGTGATGAAGGGAGAAGTATATAAGGAAAGGAGGGAGCATTGGAAAAGAGGGTGGGAAAAAAAGAGAGAGAGAAAAGAAACAGAAGAAAAAGCTCTTGGAGAAGAAAGTGAATAGGACCATCTTTATGCAAACCCAGTCTCCTCGGGAACACCTGGATAGAACCTCATACTCATTTGTTGCTGACTAAAAAAGAAGATTCTCCCTTGTTCATGTCCTCGGGTAGAACTCGTTGTTGTTGTTCTTTCCCATCTCTTACAAATTTTATTGGTTTGGGCCAGGTTTAAAAGGTACAACCCATTGTTCTAAGTGGGCTTGGGCCACAAATTTTTGGGCCCTTACAACATCTAGAGCTTTATGTTGTTTTTTCCCCCTCTCAGTTCTCACCTCTTCTTCTAAGTTCTTTAAAATTGCCCCACCTTGCCTTATTGAAACAAGGATGGCAATTTAAAATTGCCCTACCTTACCTTAACAAAATAGGTCTTACTTGCCCTACTAGCAAATGGGGCCTCCTTCCTCGAGTTTGCCTTGCACTTGCATCGTGTATATATATATATATAATTTGTATTAAAAAAATTTATATTTTTATAAAAAAAGAGAAAAATTATTCATAAAAAAAAAAAGACATAATACCTTAAGGGTTCGTTTGATTGGAGGCGTGAAAAAGTGGTTGGATAGAAAATGAGGAATAGATAGAAGATATTTTAGTTTCTCTCATCTGTGTTTGGTTAGGGGTGGAAAAATGATGTCCAATTAAAAAAAAAAAGTGAGTCACCCAAAATTTATTAAAAAAAGAAAAATCATGTCTAGTAAAATCCAAAAAAATATATATAAAAGATAAAAGCACCCACACAACTACCGATATGTTGTATCACGCCCACCAAAAAAAAAAAAAAAAAGAATGCAAAAAGAGGCAACCAACAAGGAGGGGTGTGCATGGGTCAGGTTGGGTCGGGTTAAGGGGATTTTTTGACCCAACCCACGATGGTGGGTTAAAAGAAATTCAACCCAACCCAACCCAACCTATCATATAAGTCCAATCCAAACCAACCCAACCCACATGGCGGGTTGAACCCATGGGTTAGACAATTTTTTTTATTACTATTATTATTAAATTGAGTAGAAAAAAACATATCACACCTGCTACCTGAGTTGATAAACAAAATATACATTTATATATAAACTAATATTCCAACTCAATTATACATTAATATATGAACTAATATACATTAATATTGGCTTTTATGTAGGATATGACGAAGAGATGGTTATTTTAAAAAAATTATTAATTATATAATATATTTTAAATATATGGGTGGACGGGTTGGATTTGGTGGGTTTGAAATTTTATGACCCGAACCCAACCCGACCTGCTATCAAAAAAAAATTTATAACCCAACCCAACCCATCAAGTCCTAAAAACCGACTCAACCCGACAAGTTGAGTTGAGTCGGATCGGTTTTGACGGGTTGGTGGGTTGACTGCACACCCCTACCAACAAGTCAATCACGTGATTCACGCCCAAAGCAAAAGCGAAAAGGAAAAAAAGAACAAAAAAAAAGAAAAGAAAAAACAATTAATAGGACTAACACGTGTGTTCATGTAATAACTCAACCAAGTGAACCCACCCAACAGACATGGTGGAAACATATATTAATTATTTTCCAAGCTCCCAATTAAGTATGTTTTGAGTAATGCTTCTGGGCTTGGTTTGATATGGGCTTTAAAAAAAAGGCCTAACACTCGTGAATCACCCAATGGCAGACGTACGCACGGAATCCATTGCAGATTAATGTGTACAAGAACCGAACTATGATGGGTTGGATGACGGGTTCATGTAAAACTCAATACCACCCTACCCGACCCGTGGGAATTTAATCTGCAAAATCAAAAACATTGGGAAAGGAATATGAAAATGTGTCATCAACTTTGGGTGTTTTTTTTTTTTTGTGGCTAAAATGCAAAACTCACCTTCTAAGTTTCACAATTTGTCATTTCAGTCTTTTAAGTTTACATTTTGTCATTTCAGTCCTTTAAGTTTCAATCTTTCTCAATTTAGTCTTCCGTTAATATTCCGTTCATCACTATCATTCATCACCTTATTTTATTTTTTCTTAATTTTAGAGAAAAACGTTAATTTAAAAAAAAAAAAACAGAAAACAAATTAGAGGAACCCAGTAAGGCTCTAATACTAGCAGATCGTGAGGAAGAAAGTGAGAGATTGACGCACATTTAACCCTAGCAGGACTCTTCCTCCGACCTGAAATAAACCAAGGAATCCACTGTGAAATTGGGTTAAAGAACCCCATAAACCCAGACTAAACCCAGGTACTCAACTCAACAATGCTCAAGCACCCAAGGTTCTCTAGCCTCATGGTCCATGACTCCAGTGACTAAGAACACAGGCGTTGCATTGAGAGACCGAGAGGGAGAGGAGGTATTTTGGCAGGAGTCAAGTACATCTCCTGGAGCGGAGCGTCGAGTAGCTTCTCTCCCTCTCGATCTCTTGACCTCTCGGTCTGTCGATCTCTTTTTCTCCCTCTGAATCTCACTTTCTCCCTCTCGATCTCAATTATTGATGGGTTAGACAGTTAGGCAAGAGTGGGTAGTGGGGTTTCTTCTTCTTATTCTTCAGATGGTTAATGTTCTTCAAATGGGGGATGGACTGGGTTTTTTTTTTTTTTTTCATTAACGTTTTTTAATTAAGAAATAAATAATTAAATATAAATTAAATATTAAATAAAGGGCAAAACGACATCGTTTTTGGACAAATTAACAGTAGTGATGGACGGAATATTAACGGAAGACTAAATTGAGAACTGAGAATGATTGAAACTTAGAGGACTAAAATGACAAAATGCAAATTTAGAAGACTGAAATAAAAAATGGTGAAACTTAGAGGATGAATTTTGCATTTTAGCCTTTTTTTTTTTTAAGAAATGTTATGGGTAAGCAGAAAAGTAATTTTTTTTTAGATATAAGGCAACAAAGTAATTTAAGTTGTGGATTTAGATTAAAACCAATAATAACTTACTAGCTAAGACTTGCTATGAGAGTATTACAAAAATGTAAAATAATCCATGTCACTCAAACTTATCAACAATCAAGAACTTGTAATGGATTTAAAAAAAAAAAAAAAAACATTGTAATGGAATTTTGAGTATTTGACAAGAAAAATTCTAAGATCATATAAAATGACATAACTTGTTCTCTATCTGTTAATATGACATGTGGGGGCCAGTTCGTCAGGTGGTATTATTAAGGCTGTACGAATTGGGCCTATGGCCCAATCCGAGGACATTAACTAGCCCGAGAATGGCAAAATGAGGTTATAATGGGAATGGTATAAGGAGAAAAATAAAGATAGTACGAGATAGGTCTAACACACGTCCGAGGAGAAAAGCCATCTCGGGAACAAGGATCCGAGGTCAGTAAGAGTGTCATATCATCCTAGACTTTCTTCAAAGTTACATCGCAACTAGGAGTTGGACGTTGGACAAGGGGTAAGTAAAGGGAGGCAAAAAAATATTTTCAAAAGCTGCTACCTCCACCTTAAATGCCTCCCAACTAATTCTCTAGCCGCATTAATATGGAGGTGATACCTGAACAGTGGCCAAGCAGTCTTATAACCGCTACTTGATGGTTCTGGGAGGTGTTGGATGGGACAAGAAGGAGTTCCTCAAATCTAGCCTACACGTGTATGGTGGAGATGAAATCAAGATTGTAATATATAGCATGGGAAGGTCACCAAGAAGGGGGATCAGAGAAAAATCAAGGAATCTTTGTAATAACATTGTGAATTCTTTTAACTGTGTTCATCAACGAGATATTATAATTAGCTCCTTAGGTCGTGCTGATGACGGATTTTCTCATCTTATTATGTGTTTAATGATCTTGAATCAACAACTTTTATCGTCTTTCTTTTGGAGCAGAACTAGTTCTTTCACCCACGCTCTATAAATTCATTATTTGGGCTTGTTGGGCTAAAACCCAATCCTATATTGGGTTAAATCCAATTTCAGTCCTTACATGACAGATTGTGAATGACGGAGAAAAAATAATGGTTCATGTGAAAATGACAAACAATCAATTACATCTAATTCGTAAGATAGTTGTGACAATTTATGACAAAACCATGGGTGACACCCCTGGGCAAAACCACGCCGCCCATAGATCAGATGTCTTCGCTGTCCATGTCGGACTGCAACCCACGGCTTTTCCAAGGTGTTTGGTTGCCGAAAAGTCTGGTTAAGAGAAACAAATTGTGTTTGACGTGGCTTACTTTTTGCCCTCAGATTTGTTATTTAGCACGTGTCCTCCATCCGTATTTTTTTTTTTTTTAAAAAGGCAAGGAGGAAGAGAATTGATTCTTCTGCATAAAAAGAAAGAAAGAAAGAAAGAAAGAAAAAGTTGATTCGCGGGTCGCTTTGTTTTTTTTTTAGTTTTTTTCAACTTTCTATAGAAGAGCGTAAATTATAGTTAATGAGCAGTGCAGAGAGCGCAAACAACAACAGTATGACAGCAGCACCAACAAAAACACAGCAACAACAATGGGTGGTCGAAAATCAAGTTTTTCAGATATTCGACCTCTTTGCTAACCTTCCTCGCAACGCCAAATCCGCCTTGTATTCTCTCTCTCTCTCTTTTAGCTTTAATTTTCTCCTCAATCAAAAAAAATACTTTTTAGGCTTAGGGTTTCAATTTGTTGTTGTTTTTGGTTATATATGTATTTTGATGTAGGGTGGAGCTTCAACGTGATAATCACCTCGAAGCTTTAATTTTCTCCTCAATCAAAAAAAATACTTTTTAGGCTTAGGGTTTCAATTTGTTGTTGTTTTTGGTTATATATGTATTTTGATGTAGGGTGGAGCTTCAACGTGATAATCACCTCGAGTACCTCACCAAAGGTCTCAAACGTCTCGACCCTTCGTTCTGCGTCTTGGATGCCAAGTATCTCTCTATCTCTCTTGCTCATATGAGAATTTTCATTATCACAAATTTAAATGGTGTACATTGTGAATTGATTTTAAATTACGTGACATTATGTTTAATAAAAGTTATATTTAGTTTCAATTTTGGAGCGATGCTAAAAAAGAAAAAGAAAAAAGAAGTTACCTAAGCTTTTTGTAGTAAAAAAATAGGTAGTATCGTAGTAGCTCTAGGCGTTGTGCATTTTCGTTTTGTGGTCGAGATTTAATCTGTTATGATCTTAAGGCTTGTGTAATGATAAGTCGAGCCTCGAGAGAAGTTATTTGTGTTAAATTAACTGTTGGTACTCTCTTTCTCGTAATGTGACATTCTTGTGCATACTGTCGAGTTATTCTTATATTGTATCATCGGCGTCTAATGTTGCCTTTTTACAGTCGGCCTTGGCTTTGCTACTGGATCCTTCACTCAATCGCTTTGCTAGGGGATTATGTTGAACATGAAGTGGAAAATAATGTCGTCGTTTTTCTTAGTCGTTGTCAGGTTTGCAGTTTCAATCAAAGCTATATTACATTGTTTTGCTTCAAAAATTATTCATATTGTGTTTTGTTCAAGTCTCTCTCTAATATTTTGTTAGCAGCTGCAAGTATATTTAATATCACTAGCATCAAAGAAATAGGTGTCACTTTTGGACACAAATACCTCCTTGGCCTATTTTAGAACTTATGATTGGAAACTCAGTGTAGATTCCCATTGCTTTCTTCTTCAACATAAACACAAATTTCCTTTTGATCAAATAAATATTTCCTTAAAGAGTTTAATTTGGGATGTATTTGCTGCTTCACTGGAAGTGTCTAGTATCCTCCATTCCGTGCTGTAAAATTGCGTGATGTTTCCAGAAACTGCAGTAGTAATCATAGAGTTCAACTATTACCTTGTTTACCCTTACTTATTTAACATTAATATTGGTTTTCCAGTTTTTTTGATTTGTATGACTTTAATTATTTCTTTTGGGTTATGTGCAAACCATACATTCATTGGCCCTCTTACCCGACAGCATTTCATGAATTCCGTTGTTATCTTTTACTTGCAGGACCCAAATGGTGGATATGGTGGTGGACCTGGACAGGCAAGAAAAAGTTCCATTTTATGGCAAGATCATGTTGTCATTGTTGATATATTTTCTTGTTAAATACTATTGGAATAATTTATGATAATTTAAACTGATTTTATCCAAAATTCCATATCTCAGTGGTGAAATGGCATTTTGTTTATTTTTTTTCCCTTTGTTTGTCACTTACTATTTTCTTAGCTGTAATGCATAATAAGTGAACTAAATGGCCTTGTGTTAGCTGATAAAAATAAATTATATTATCATGATATTAGAACCTTTATATGTGTTCGTTTTTTAAGAGAAGGGACAAATATGGGTTTCGCATGGCATGCTTTTGATCTGACTTAGTGGTATTGCATTGGAGAAGCTATCAAATTTGGAATCATGTCATTTAATAGGATTTTTTGGTTGTTGGCTGTTTTTATTTGTTGGTCTCCTAGAGTTGCTAACTTAGAATATGTACCTAGTGCACAATGCTCCTACTTTTGCGGGGTCTAGGAGTGGTGATTGGTAAGACAGCCTAACATCCAATTTGTTTTGGAGAGGCTGATTCCTGGTAACTTAGAATATAGTGGGTTTCAAATATTTCCTGGCTTTTTTCTGCATCCTTTTTCATTTTTTTTTAATTGAAGATTATCCTGCTATTCTCTTTCACCTTCTTGACTTATTTTATGTTTTTATTTATAATCATTAACCTTTATGATCTTCTGCTCAGTTGCCTCATCTTGCAACAACTTATGCTGCCGTAAATGCACTTATTACGGTGGGTGGTGAGAGATCTTTGTCATCAATAAATAGGTGGTCTGTCATGTTTGAAGTATCTCACTTCTTTTGCAATAGTGCATATTGGAGTCATTTCGAACCAAATGACATGGATTTTAAAATATTTTGCAGAGAGAAAGTGTACATGTTTTTGAAGCGAATGAAACAGCCAAGTGGGGCCTTCAGGTGTGACGTCATACTAATTGTGTATTCTATATCAATAACTGAATTTACATGGGTGGCCAAAGCTGTTAATTTTATACACCTGTGTTTTCAAAGAATGTTGTTGTATTGGACCTCTATTTATTTCTCTCTGTTTACAATTTTTTCCATCCCCCTCCCTGTTTGGTAAATTTTTAGAGGGGGCGTTTATAAATTTATGGAGTGCTAACTATTTTATGCTTACTACTTGTATAAGTATGTATAGATTATGAATTTTAAGCACCATATGATTACTTTTAACATCAGAAATCCCTTTTTATCAGGATGCATGATGCTGGAGAAATTGATGTTCGCGCTTGCTACACTGCCATCTCTGTAAGTTAGCCTGTTAATTCTCTCTCCCACTCTTGATGCGTTCACATGCTTCTCAAACATGTTTGGCGCACACACATACTTGTTACAAATAAGAACATTGCCCTCTAATTGTGTCTCTCTATTTTATAACACGGCATGCAGTGTCTTGAGCATTGTATCAAGTAAATTGGTAGGGAAATCATTTGATGATGTAAAAAGTAAGGCCTTAAGAACATCTTTTGTGGCCTTAAGAACATTACCCTCTAATTATTTGATGATGTAAAAGGTGAGGCCTTAAGAACATTGTATCAAGAAATGTTTCTCAAAGGTTTTGTGGACTTGTTAATGCTTTTACTGGTACATCTTTTAATTTTTCGAACCCAATGCTTGACTAATTTGATAGATCTTCCAAATTCACGTTTTCCATTGGTTTTGATTTTTGTCTCCTGTCATAATTTTTATTATCAAACCTTGTTCTTTGCTTCCACATGGCTGTGTAAACATTTTATAGTAGCTCTGTTCATGATTGTGTTTTAACAAATTATTTTTCTGATTACCCAATCTTTGGACACCACTCTTTTTGATCGACCAGGTTGCAAGTGTTCTTAATATTTTGGATGATGAACTGATTCAGAATGTTGGAGATTACATCTTAAGGTTGGTCTCTAGCTTCCATTAAGTTTGATTTTGTGCTAAGCTATCTGGTTGAGCATTCTTTTCTTTTCTTTTTTAATCTTTTTTATTTATTTATTATTATTATTATTATTTTTTAAGCTTAGTTGGTCTTTCTACTTTGAATACTCTTGAATGTAGCATGGCAAGCTTACATATTGTGGTAGAATCATATATTTGTGTTTGAAAATTTAAAACATTCCAATGTTGAATGCTATTTTATTGACTCCCCATAAAAGCCCGGTCCTTCTGTTTTTGAATCAATAGGGTATGTAAATGAAATCTCTAAAAATTAGGTCGTTCTAGTTAAAGTTATATAATTGTAAATAGAGACCTTTCTGCCTTGCTACTCATTTATTGTGTAATCTATCTTTGGATTGTGATGCATAATTCTTCATGAAATGCTGTCTTTCTTTAGGGTCTAATCTTGCTCATAGGAGCACTTGGCAATGACCTCTAGGATTTTCTTCACAATGTATTCTTTGCTCTCCCCTTGATGCCTTGCTGATTACAGATGTGGAAGCAGAAAACTGGTGCAAATGGGGGTTGCAATAGAAGAGTGCCTATTGAAAAGGGTCACTCATGTATTTGCTATGAACTTGGATGCCTTTCCCTGAAAACTTGGAACATTTTAAGGGAAGTGTTCTCCTTTATCAGTGGATAGAGGACAGCTTGAGATTAGTAGAAAAGGTATTTGCGGATTTGTACAATATTCCAGACAAATATTTAGTTCCTAAGGAAGGCAACACAAACATTTCTAGTGCTGAAAAACCATCACATGACAAAAAGATCAGATCTTCTCCTGAAAATTCAAAAAGTACAAATGCAGCAAGCAAAGAAGATGCAAAAAGTATTCTCTATATGAGGCACCAAGTACTCCCAGAAGTTCTAATGACTCAACCCATATTCTAAGTCCAGTGAATACCAATTCGCACACTCCAGATACTTTTAATGAGGATGTTGACACATTGCAAATATCCTTGCCATATAGTCCTTAAGCAGAAATATAGCTGAGATATGTTGACTTTTGTAACTGAATGTTGACACATTACAAACATCCTTGCCATATAGTACTTAAAATGCTACATGAAAATTAAAGAAATGGTAGAATTGAAATCTAATAATGAGAACAGATGTTTGTAAAAAAAAAAAATGGGTTTAAAACCCCTTAAACTGTTACAAAAGTCATCTGGAGAGAGCTGTGAATGGTGCCAAGCCAACAAAAAACAGACCTCACGACCAACATGGGAAATTCGCAGAAATGGTAGCTTTCTTAGTCTGACACGGAGTTCAGCCTCGCTGATTACAGATGCGGAAGCAGAAACTGGTGCAAATGGGGGCTGCAATAGAAGAGTGCCTATTGAAAAGGGTCACTCATGTATTTGCTATGAACTTGGATGCTCTTCCCTGAAATCTTGGAACGTTTTAAGGGAAGTGTTCTTCTTTATCAGTGGATAGGGGACAGCTTGAGATTAGAAGAAAAGGTATCTGGGGATTTGTACATTATCCCAGACAAATATTTAGTTCCTAAGGAAGTCAACACAAACATTTCTAGTGCTGAAGAATCATAATATAGCAAAAGATCAGATCCTCTCCTGAAAATTCAAAAGATTCAAATGCAGAAAGCAAAGAAGATGCAAATAGTATGCTATAGATGAGGCACCAAGTTCTCCCAGAAGTTCTGATGACTCACCTGGTCACCCTGTACTCTAAGCCCTGTGAATACCAGTCCACACACTCCAGATCCTTTTAATAAGGATGTTGACGCATTGCAAACATCCTTGCCATATGGTCCTTAAGCAGGAATATAACCAAGATATTTGGAAAGCTTATTAACATATATAGCGTGTTGGGTGATGATTGGAGGTCATTCAGCTAGTACAAGGCTATCCCAGTTATTGAGAAGTTCTTGTTTAAAATTGAAAGTGGAGACCAGGTCAAAGGCCTTCCCTTGGTTGGAAACTCATTGCAAGATTGTATCCAGGAGATAGTGACAACTGGAAAGTTATCCAAGCTGGAGCACTTTGAAAAAGATGAAAATATATGGACAATCACCTTATTTTGTGAAGTTTGGGGTATTGGTCCCACCACTGCCCTGAAGTTATACGAGAAAGGATATCATACACTAGATGATCCAAAAATGAGGATTCATTAACAAATTTACAAGTAATAGGGTTAAAATGTCTTGATGATATCAAGTAGAGGATTCTATGTCGTGAGGTGCAAGAGATGGAGCTTCTTCTTCAGAAGTTGGTCAGGATATTTTGTCAGCAGTGATCATCATCTGCAGAGGATCATTTAGACTTTGAAAAGATTCATGTTAGGATTTAGATACTATAATTACACATCCTGATGGGACGAGTCATAGATGTTTTTTTTTATTATTTTTAAAATCAAAATATGTAAAGTGTTTAAAGGATATGAAGTTCTTAAGAGAGGATTTGGTTTTCAGTACTCACAGTAAGGAGGGTACTGATTCTGGTGTTGCACTTGGTCTATGCACATATCCTGGACATGAGCTGCGGCACCACATAGATTTGAAGGTATACCCAAGGTACATATGTGCATTTGGAGTTTTGAACTAATAGCTTGGACAGGGAATGATGTGTTAAATAGGAGGTTGACATTGTCGGCAGAATCTGAAGGATGCCAGCTTGATGATACAGGGCTGTTTCCAGCAACTCACAGTCCAGGTGGTAAATGGGGCAAGAGAGCCAGTTGAAGTTTGAAATTAAACACAGAGAAAGAGGTGTTTGATTTCCTGGGATTTCCTTGGCTTGAACCACATGAAAGGAATCTGTGAGCTGTGAATAGTTTGTATAAGCATGCTGTACATAGGATCTACCATGCTTGGTTCTGTACCATAATAAACTGAAAACTCCCTCACTCTTATGTTGGCCGAGAGAATTTTTTTGGCATGCTTTCCTTGTAAATTATGATATAAAAACAGGTCATAGAGAGAGATTTTTCTTTGGCGTGCTAGCCTTGTAAGATATGTAATTCAAACAAAGGGTTTAACTAGGAATGGCAACGGGGTAGGGTGTGTTCGGATCAGGGGTGCCTTGTTCCCCTCTTTGGGGCAGGGAAAACCTGTTCAGGGCAGGAGTGGGGCTGGTGGGGTTTGGGACGAGTTGGAGGTATTTTCCATCCTAATGAGTTGGTTTTGACATTAATGAGGTAGAGATGAAAGAAAAAGGGGAGGGGACAATCATGAGAGTGCTAAGAGAGAGAGAAAACAAGTGTTTTAGGGGATGATAATAGATCATGTACAAAAACAAATTATAAGGAGAACATGTCTAAAAAAGATTAACTTTCATATATATATATATATATATATATAATTTAAAGGAAGGGATGTTATTTGAATTCATGATAGAATTGAATTGGAGGTCACTTCTTGAAGTTATTTACAATCATGTCCTTTGCTAGTTTCAGTATTCGTTGCATTGTAATGTAGCTGTCTTGATGAGTACTTGTGCAGTTAGTCTGTGGCACTGGGTAATCTGCACTGTTTTGGAAAGTTTTTGGCTGCTTTCACCTTCTGCTTTTGTTGGCAATGAGTAGAAATTTATCCTTCTGCATACTGATTAAAACAGTATTATTGGATTGCTTACTTAAATTTTGCCCTTATCTGCATTTCTTGGTTAATGTAAGTAGTTGATAGTTGTTTATTCTGCCATCTCTCTGTAGCTGTCAAACTTATGAAGGTGGTATTTCTGGGGAACCAGGTGCTGAAGCTCATGGTGGGTATGTTTCATGCTGTACATATTTTCTCTTCCCTACATATCTTTTGAGCTGATTATCACAGCTTGCACTCAAGGTTGCTTCTCACATATTTGACTACTTGATTATTAGGTACACCTTTTGTGGGTTTGCCACAATGATTCTGATAAATGAGGTTAATCGTTTGGACTTGGCTGGTTTACTAGTAAGGCAATCTTGTCTCTCTTTGTGATGTTTGGTACAAGTTATTTCATTATCTGGCTTTATATAACTTGTGGAACAATTTTGCTGTATTGCATGTGCGTTTATTTGTTGAGCATTTCCCTTCTGATGCTTTCTGTGAACATTTTTGTTATTCTACTTTATCAAATGTCTGCTACTGTCTAGGATTGGGTGGCATTTCGACAAGGTAGGGAGGGTGGATTTCAGGGAAGAACAAATAAATTGGTTGATAGTTGCTACTCATTTTGGCAGGTAATTTTTTCCTTCCTGCCAATTCTTCAGTGTTCCTTCTTATTTATAGTGGAATTAATACAAAGAGAGTGATCAGGGAGGAGCGTTTGCATTATTACAAAGGTTACATGCTATTCTTGATGAACAACTTGCGAATTATGGCCCACAAACTGGTGTAGCCTCTGATATATCTGGAGGGGAAGAAAGTTCAGATGGGACTCAAGTTGATGATAAGACTTGCCATTTTAAGCTGGGAGGTGAGATGTTTTTTAAATTCTCTATTCTTTATGAATAGGTTAAAATTTGCACTTGATGTTTGTAGTTCTTGTACACTTCATATATTATGAGGTTTATGTTCAAGTCTTTGTTCTTACTTGTCTGCAGGCACGAATGCTTCCTGTCCAGTAAATTTAAACAGTATTGGTTATAATTTTGTCAAAGAACCTGGAGAAATGGAAGCTCTTTATCACAGATGGTCTTTGCAACAATATATACTGTTATGTGCACAGGTGCAAACTTGACCTTTGATTAAATGTTGTGGTAACTTGATGCTTGATTGGTTAATTTTGTATGTGCATCTGCCTGATTATTGCCTTAGGATTTGCTCATGAAAGGTCTGGAAAATAGGCTGTCTTTTAAGAATTTACTTTTCAGCTTTTCAGTGCTATAACTAAGTCCCTTACCTTTAATATTTTTGTGGGGTGTTCAACTATCAATTTTAAGTTTCTGAAATGAGTTTTTAGCTCTTTAGACCATGGGAACCGGGAAGAGTTGGTGGCTTTTGCTTAAGAAGGTAAATAAAAGTAGAACGTGGTGGATATCTTAAGCACTGAAGGAAACAAAGTTTGAGGTTTTTTTTTTTCCTCTATGCATGGATTTAGCAAATTACCTGAACTGGAAATGCTACTCTAGCAATTTAGGCTGTCTTTTAAGAATTTACTTTTCAGCTTTTCAGTGCTATAACTAAGTCCCTTACCTTTAATATTTTTGTGGGGTGTTCAACTATCAATTTTAAGTTTCTGAAATGAGTTTTTAGCTCTTTAGACCATGGGAACCGGGAAGAGTTGGTGGCTTTTGCTTAAGAAGGTAAATAAAAGTAGAACGTGGTGGATATCTTAAGCACTGAAGGAAACAAAGTTTGAGGTTTTTTTTTTTTTTTCTCTATGCATGGATTTAGCAAATTACCTGAACTGGAAATGCTACTCTAGCAATTTTAAGCACTTTTCAGGTTCTGAAATAATTATAATTTCCAAAGTTTTTGCAACATTTAACTAATGGCCGCTCCAAACATTCCAATTAATAAAGTGCCATATGAATGTTCAATATCCTGAATTGCATAATGGCATCTTTTGACTTTGATGATGTTGTATCGTATGGTTGGTGTTTTTGGGCGAATGATTTTGTATTGGTTGTTGATAAATTGTTTTGACATGCTATTTTGTATCCTACTTCCAAGGGGTTAATATCCTGGCATAATTTGGTTGACACAGGACATGGAGGGTGGATTGAAAGACAAGCCCGGGAAGCACAGGGACTTTTATCACACGTGTTATTCTCTAAGCGGTCTCTCATTGTCTCAACATAGTTGGTCACAGGATGAGGATACTCCACCGTTGCCAAATGCAGTAATGGGTCCTTATGCCAATCTCTTGGAACGCACCCACCCTCTCTTCAATGTTGTCTTAGATCAGTACTATGAAGCACATGAGTTCTTTGACACGCCCTAAGCAAATTTCTTACTGTTAGGTTTGTCAATCTGCAGGACTGAAGTGTATAATGCAAATGTATACTACCCTACAAATTGTTTCTGTTAGGTTAAGAGAAGCAAATTATGAACATGAATTATACCATGGAATCAGGTATGGTGAATTGCAATTTGGAATTGATTAACTATGAACTTGCCATGGGAGTGTATTAAAGAAATGTGATGACAATGGAGTACTAGTTATTTTCAGATTTTTAAAGATTTATTTTACTCTTTTGTTTGAAGACTTGGAAGTATTTTTTTGAAGAGTCCAATAAGTCCAAGAAAATGAGCCTTACTAAACGAGTTGTCGTTGGGCTCATTTGGGACCAAAAGTCTGGTTGTACCTAACTATACTATTGTCAGATTTTGCCCATAGCATAAGCTAATGAGCTGGAACACTGCTTTCTATACATATAATAGTAGCTGGGGTCAATTATTTGTGTAACATAAAAAAGGATTTGGGTCCCGTTTACAGTGACCTTCTGAAAGTAACATTTTGCATTTCTGATTAGATTTGCTAAAGCTTTTGTTCCCACCGCCCTGCGACTTTTTGGTTTTGGCTTTTTGGGTGAAGCTTCTTCTAATTTATTTGTTTGCGTATAGTGTTTAAACTTTAAAGTCTCATTTTTTTTTTTAAGAATATCTCTAGTACTTTCATCCACTTTCAGCAAATCAGCATTCGACACCAGGGCTGAGAGAGTTCAAATACGTGGGCCTTAATTTGAGAAATAATCAGGATTTGAAAGAGTTCAAGACCAATTAAATTTTTGTTTTCTGTTTGATAATAGTCTCATAATGCCACTATTCTTTTATGTATTTCACAGTTCATATTGCAACTTCCAACCAAAGAGGCCGGGAAGAGTTGCAATCGTATTCATGGGTTTTTTTCTTTTCTTTTGGGATGCAATCATAGGGCGTATGTGGGTGGGTTTTTTTGGTTCAATAATAAAGAAGGAAAAATGAGTAGATAAACCTCATACAAAAAAATTAGTTGGGTTTGATCCTCTCAACAATTTCACATTTTTTTTTTCATATAATTTTTATAGATTAAAATATATACATTCCCACATCAGACGTGGATATGTGTGTGAAATATTAGATATATAGTACTAGTGTGAAAAAATATTCTTCTAAGAATGTATAATTCGGAATTGGTGAGTCATTACTTTACCACTTTCCCGCATGTTAAGATGATAGAAAAAATTGTGGCATAAAAGTTGTGTTTTTAAACAATCTTAAAAAATTAATGTTTTTATTTGATTTAAAAGATAATTGGATTTCTAATTATTTTAAGAAAATTTATTTTTATTGGATTTAAAAAAATAAGTTAGATAAAAGTAAAGTTATACCTTTTGAAAATTGAACAAAAATTAAGTAAACTAAATAAATACATTAATTTATAATACCACTAAAATTTTACTTCTATTATCTTCGAGTGTAGTGTGTACTATACAACAACAATAACAAATCCTTAATTATAAAATTTTGGAATCGGATGTAATACTCAATAGTCTATCTTCAATTGGCTTCAAAAAAAAAAAAAAAAAAGAAAAAAAAGAAAAAAAAATCTATCTTCAATTATGTACTAAAAAAAAAGATTCAACTATGTAATTTTATTATATGCGAATATAACCACTACTATATTTTGCTTTTTCCAAAAGCCATTATGAGAGTTAAATAAGCTTGTTTGATTTATTTATTTATTTATTTATTTTCACAATGGCCTTTTTCATGGGAACACTCTTTCAGTCTTTTGGCAAGTCAGGTTTTATGTTTAAGCAAGAATGCAATCCATGCTTAAGCGAAAACTGAAAACTGCCAATTCCTCACTCTACCACTCATTCAGCCCCTCTTCTTCCCTCACTTATATTTAAAGATAATCCCAAAGGTATGTCTATAAACTCAGACCAAAAAATGGACACGAAAGAAGAAGAAGAAGATCACAAAGAAGAAGAAGAAGATGATGTACAAAAAAAGGAAACCATCTCAGATCAATCACATCACACCATCCATGGCGCTTCACCTACTCAATCCCACATCGACAAAGAAGAAGAAGAAGAAGAAGAAGGAGAAGAAGGACAAGGAAAGTACACCATCTCAGACCAATCATCACTATCATCACCTCCTCAATCCCACATAGACCACAAACCCACATCACCACCAAAAGCATATACCCCATCATCCTCAGTCTCTTCTCTTTGCTCCAACTCCAACCCATCCTCTCCTCCCACTTACAGCCATGAATACAAACTCTCCTCCGCACCCAACAGAACCCCACCACCAAAACCGCTGGCCCCGGTGGCTAACCGGTCGTTCAAGGCTGACCCACTTGTGTTCACCACCAGGGTGGACCCAGAAGCCCAACACGGCTACACCAGTGTTAGAGAAGTTCAAGAAGGTGTTGTTGTTGTTGATAGTGGTTTTGGTGTTGGTGGTGGTGGTAGTAGAAGACTGAGACCAGATCCGTCTATTCTCAAGAAGACGAGGAGGGACAACAACATGATGAAGAAAACGTTTTTGGGTTTAAGGATTTGTGCGTTTGTGTTTTGCTTGATCTCCTTTTCGGTTATGGCGGCTGACAAGCAAAAAGGTTGGGCTTTGGATTCCTTTTACTGGTACAAGGAGTTCAGGTAATGTTTGTCTCTCTGTCAGTTAGTCAGTCAGTTACTCAAAGAAAAAAAAAACACTTCAAAGAAAGAATGAAATTTGTTTCCAAAACAAGGTTTTTAGGCAGTACCCTTTATTTTGTTTTGAGTTTTTGGATCATGGGTCTAAAATTGTTTGGATTTTCAGCCACTGTAATTTTGATTGGTATTGTTAAATTTGTGATTTTTATGTAATTGCAGGTACTGTCTGGCAGTGAATGTCATAGGCTTTGTATACTCAGGGCTACAACTCTGTGATTTAGTCAAGTATTTCACCACCGGAAGACACATAATCCACCACCACTTCCGTCGTTACTTTGATTTCTCTATGGACCAGGCAAGTCTTTGTTTAGGACTAATGGCTGAGGACTTAATTTTGTGTCAATTATTACACCTAACCCTGACCCATCTTGTGGTATATAGACATATAATATAGACTAGATTATGAATTTAAGATTTAGCATATTATGGGGACCACAGCTTGTAGAAAATGTGGTGCATTTAGGCCCACAGAGTATTTGGATTAATGTGATGTTTGCAGTATTAATTTGCACAACCAGCTCAGAGAATCTAATAAATCCCAAATCTCTCTTCTGGCAGAATAAGAGATTTGTGAATAAATCCTGCCTACACCAAATGAGTTGCTAACTTCTGTACTTCAAAAAAAGTATGAGTTCTTTTTACGCGCTCTTTGTTGGACATGGTCCATGGAGAATTTGCCTTAGATCACATAATTTCAGACCATGTTCTTGTTGACTTTCCTCGACCACCTTTTTGTCACCTTTTCTCTGCCTTTTCCCCATGGTTTTATGCTGCCTTTGCTTTCTCCTATTCTGTTTATATAATTGCCACTAGGAAGAAAGTTATCACTCTCTAAAGTCTAAAGCAAAGAATATTCATGGTGGGTTTATAATCACTTTATTAGTGTGTCAAATAGCTTTCAAATGCTTATTGAGTAAGTAGTATTAGGCATAAGTTTAGATTAACTTTAATCTTTTTAGATTATTATTTTATATATAGCTTTTTAAAACCACTTTTACTCAAACCCACCCATATAATTTTTAGAAGGAGAAAATCAAGATACAAATGCAAGGGATGGAATGGAACAAAATTCTTTCCTCTTTAACTTCTAGGACTGAAAGTAATTTATGCAGCATGTCATTTTCAAGTCTCATAGTCATAAAAAATGAGTACTAAATAGAAGAGGAGGTGCTTTAGCTCAAGTTCCTTGCCACCTCCTTTTTCCCATTATTCCAGCAGGTCTATAGATTAAGCTCCCTCTCACCCCAAAATCATATAGTGGGGGACTTGAAGATCCCTTGAAAAGAATACGGATACCACTGGGCCACTGGACTCTGTTTACCCATAAATTCAGCGCTTACATAAAAAGATACACATAAATATAATAGACATATACACCTTTTCAAGGTTCAGCTGTATTTCTACTTAGATTAGTTTTTTTTTTTATTTTTTTTTATTTTTATAAAGTAAAATAAACCAATGAAAAGAAGTTATACCAAACGAAGACATAATTAATTAAGAGCATGTTTATATGATTCATTCCAAGAATTCTATACTAATATGCAGAGCAAAATTCTGCTCTTCTTGTTTTGATATGGCAGATGTTGACTTATCTTCTTATATCAGCCTCATCATCGGCTGCCACCAGAGTTTATGTTTGGCAATCCAACTGGGGTGAAGATGAGTTTCCTAAAATGGCAATTGCATCCGTGGGATTGTCCTTTGTTGCATTTCTGGCCTTTGCCTTGAGCTCTCTCATTTGTGGTTATACCCTTGTAAAATTTCATAGTTAAACACAATTTGCCAATGCCTGGCCATATCAGTAAATCATACCAAGTCCGACTTATGAAGAACTAGTCTTTCTATTCCCTGAAAAACTAGTTTGTTGAAAAGAAAAATTAATGAAAATGAAATGTTTTAAAGCTTTGTATGAAAGTAGATGCTTGTCTTTATTTTGAAACTATGGATGATTGTCACAGCCCTTTGACAGACCATTCAAACAGCTTCACAACTCAACTAATGTGATGCTGATTTTGGGTATTCATCAACTTTTAGAAAGTTTAAGGGTTCTGAGAAATCACAGAAAGCTGCTTTATATACATGGATAGAAACATGGCGAATTGTAGTTTTTTAGCTTCTCACATCAATGGGAGATTCCATCGTGAGTTTAATAAGTGGCATCAACTATTATGTGACAGGAAGGGACATTGTTATTGAAATTTTGAATATTTACCTTACCAAAAAGCTACTGCTGAACTAACATAACATCCCAAAGTTAATTCCTTTCACTCCCATATTATCACAAAATCACAAAAGAAAACGAACCCACGTTTGGATAAGATCATCAGTGTGACTGTCACTACCCTAACAGGGGATAAACCTTGGTCTAGGTGCACTCCCCCAATTGAAGTCCTGAAAGATTGAGGGGTTGGTAGCATGGCTAGAGGGCAAGTTTAAACCCTTGTCAAGAATGCCCAGAGCTAAGAATGACTTAAATGCTCAACATGATTTTGGACCTTGGCAGCATAATGAGACTTTAGATGGCATGACACCTTGATAGTTTACGCTAAAGGATTTTTCAGTTTTACATGATGGCCTACCTCTAAGAGTCACTCATCACAAAACTACCAAGTACTTGGCAAGTTTGGCCTCCCTGGCCATATGATTCAGTTTAGAGAAAATGGACGTCTTAACAAGCTCGACCAAGTATTTGATTGGTTTCTATCTAGTGTAGCTTGGACAAAACTGACCCTTTGGCCCAGATTGCCACTCCAAAATGCCTAAGCAGATGAACTATTGTCATCTCCAATATAGAAAAATAGGAGTTGTACAGCAGCCTTTTGGCAAGAACCAAAATAGCCCCATCTAAAGCGACATCTGTTCAACAGGGCTTGCGTCCCCATGGCCAAGCAAAGAACTCTGATGCCTTTGAATGGATCCCTTTGATCTTTAAAGTGGTATGATCTTAGACATTACTTCAGTAATTTTTAATCGTTGCAAGCATGACCTACAAGCTTTCCTTTCCGCCCTCTGCTTTGCTTAAGTTATTGAAAGCTGGGGGCACTTGAAGGGAGGAAAAGCTCCCAGAATGGGTAAACCCACCAACAGGCTCAAAGTGCCTAATCTCAGCAGCCTAACACAATGAATACAGCCTACAACAGTGATCCATGACATACTGAAAAGGCACCCTACTCCTACTGAGCTTATGGCCATTTGGTTGAACATGTTCTTGGGCGTGACTTTTCAGTTAGAACAGCTTGGCATGGCCAAACACCTTCTAGAACGGCCAAACCTTTCATTCTAGGTGGTCTACTTCAGCTAGGGATCAGTGGAGAGCTAGCGTGGAGGTTCGTTGTTGGCCTCATTTTCCTCAAGAGGAGCATTTGAAGGAAACTCACTGTCACATTCAACATTAATTATGGCTCACATACCCGTTTGCATACAATGCAACATCATAAGGGCCTTTGTAGTCGGGACAAACCCCCAAAAAAACCCTTAAGATCATGTCTTTTCAATTGTGGGGGGGGGGGGGGGGGGGGGGGGGGTTGTTGTTGTCAGATTCTTGGCCTAACTTCATGAGAAGCGTTTACCCACCTCCACCCCTTGGACCCTATAAATACCCAATCAAGTAAAAAATGAAGGTATGCATTTCGTAATCCCATTACATTGCAAAATTTTCAATGGAATTACTTTGTGATTTTCTTCATTGACTTGTTAAGTGCCTTTGACTAATCACATTAATCGTTCTTTGGTCTAGTGAGTACGTCTATTTCTTTTAGCAGCTATTTATACTGATGAGTCTGTTCCATTTCTCATTTCAACCGGCTACAACATGTTATACATGTTAGTATTTTAGAAATATAGTAGCACAAACTTAAAGCTAACAGCTAGCTATATAAGCAAACTTCTAATTTGTTGAATAGAAATTATGGAAGGAATTTCAATTATAATTCAGTTGGTGACTGAGCGGAAGCTGAAGTTCTCGTGTCACATTGTCATGTTAAAAAGATATAGCAGCTGATGGGTTAGCCGAATATGGGTTGAATTGGTATAACAACATAATCAATGGTGGACTTAAGCGTGAATTTCCATTAATGTACTGGTGAATGAGATTGGATTGGCTATTTCTAGAGATATGCTAAAGCTGTTTAATGTTGATACTGCACTGGACCTAACAGATATGCCAAGTATTGAAATTCAGAAATCCTTTTAACAGATGTTCCCAGTTTGCTGCTGCTATTGCTGTTTTTATTGCTATTTTTGTTTTGGAAGAGTTGCCTCTTATTGAAAATTGCTAGTGTATTTTATTTAATATTTGAATGCTTCTAACATAATGGATTGGTTGCATGCAAGAGGAAAGGGCCAAAAGAGAACGGGACAATTAATGGATGACCTCATTACCTATTTCATATATATATATATATATATATATATATATTTGCCTATCTTTCTGTCGCTAGCGCTTGGATTTGGTCTTCAAGAAACAAAAATGTCCTGCCTCAGTATAACTTTAAATATAAAGTTGGACAAAACATTGGTTAGGTAATTGCTGATCTAAGTTATCCGAAGAATTGTTTAGTTCTTTAAAGGGTGTTTTTGAGGCTCTGATTAACAGTCTCAGCCACTCTTCTTCTCCTTCAATTTGCTTCTAAAAAAAAACCCAAGAATGGCATTGTTACGAGGCAATGAAATTTGACATAGTAATTATTATAGGCTTAATCAATCAACCTCATGGAAGACTCTGTCTAGATTCATATCACCTATCATAATAATTATCTCATGCATGCAGTATATATATTGTCTCTCTTAAAAATATGTAGATCCTACACTGTGTGGGACGCACATGTTAATTATGAGAGATGATGCGAATGACAGATACACAAGATACCTTATCCACCTGCCAAATTGAAGACTAAATTTGTTTTCGACAAAATCAGGGCAATGTGATAGGGCAGTGAAGGCGGTGAAAGAAGGCAGGCATGTTGTAACAATTATAGGTCCTGTAACTGCACCAGCAACCATATATGTGCTCACTTCTAAAGGGTCTATATTGGAGAAGCTGAATCCTTACTGGTTGGGAGGGTGAAACCGGTGATTGATCCCAAAGGCCTATTTCCATTTTTTGAAGACTGTTGAAGCATTTTCCTACACTGACTCTAGCAAAGCGCCTAGGAAAGTGGTCATTTATCCGATCCCATAAGAGAGAACAAATTAGTTAACAGCAATGTATGGAAATAATATTTCCTTGTGTGTGCATGAGAAATTAGGACGAGTAATAAAAGGGTGTGGCTATAAACTATTACATTTTGTTTGAGATGTTCTACTTTGCATGCTTAGTATTGTTTCTATTTTCCTAGGTGCTTGTTTTGTGTAGGATTTTAGTTGGAAACTAGTCGCAAACTCACACGATGCATAACAAAATGTAATATAATTATTTTATAAGAATATAATGTAAAATTTGTAGCTTAAATAGTGCGTATGTTATTTTAAAGTATTTTCTATTTTTATAAGTTTTATGTAGTGAAACATATAATGTATTTTGCATTTAACAACAGTACATTAAAAGATTTTTTTTTTTTAAATTTTTAAATATACCATAATCAATTGACTAATTTGAACACATCCAATAATATTTTTTTAAAAAAGTACAACCTCATTCCATGGAACACATGTAACATGTTACAACTGAGTTTATAATTTATTATATAAGTTTATAACTATAGCATTTTTTTCCTCAAATATGAGTATATATTTGTATTATTGAAACTTGAATTTTAAGGTAAGTTTTTTTTGAATATTTATCATATTTATTGTTTTTTTTAGGGCCCATGTCTCGAATTTCTAGTGCCTACTTTCTTTGTATTTTTAGCCCAAAACTAAAGAGTTTGGCCCTAATAGAATAAAATTTCATACTTTTCAACCCAAAAAATTAAGGAAAAAAAAGAAAAGAAAAGAAAATTTGAGCCCAAAATTGAAAAGGCAACTTACAAAAAAAATCAATTTAAGGCTCAATTAGTCCAAAATGGACCAAGCAGACCGAATGAACCGAAGTGGACAGAAATGGACTGAAGTGGACAGAAATGAACCGAATGGACCAAAGTGGACTGAATTGGACCGAAGTAGGTATACTTCAACTCAAAATTATTAAGAGTCAGTAAGACATAGAAAAGCAAAATTATATCAAGCATGATAAGCCCATAAATTTTGGTTATAATTTTTTTTTCTTCGTCTGTATATATTAAGAGGATTTGAAAAGTTAATTATTGCTTTTTTTATTATCAAAAATACCCCTAATTTAATTAATCTATTCTTATTCCTTAAAAAGAGAAATAAGGTTAAGATAGTAAATCAACTAAAATTTTCCCACTACCTTCACACTTTCCACTTCCCAGCCCTACTACCTAGGGATGGCAATGGGGCAGGGCGGGGCCGAAGGATGGGATCTTCGCCCCTGCCCCGCATGGATTTTTCTTGCCCTATCCCCGCCTCGCCCCGCATGACGGGGAAAATTTCTTGCCCCATCCCCGTCCCTTAAGGCCCTGCGAAGACCCGTGAAGCCCCGCCCTACACCATAAAACTTTATTTCTTGTTAATTTTCCCTACAACTATTATCATTTTTTCAAATAAAATGACATGTTTCAATAATAAAAATATACTTGAAATTATAAATAAATTTATCCTATCAAATCAAACTAATTTTTGGCAAAAACTAAAATAATATTATCTAAATGTTTAACAAGACAATATTCCAACAAAAATCTCATAGTATGACACAATAAAAAAATCCAAACTCCTAATACATAACAAAATAAAAATTGCCTAGTTCTTCAAAAAGAATCTCCTCCCATTTTGTGACTATTTCATAGAGAATAGGACAAAGTCTCAAACCTGTACCTTATATTTTTTAATAAAAATATAGAAAACAAAATTAAATTGTATATAATTTTTGTGTGGAGAACGAGAACGAATAGCTAGAGCTAGTACATGATTGATGCCATCATATCGGCAATCAAACCAATAGGGAAACATATTCCTCATCATCTCGTTCTCCAAAAATTAAAAAACAAAAACCCAGCTTGTAAAATAGATATGGATTTTGACAAGCATAAAGAAGCAGTGTTGTTAAGCAGCCAAATGCCCACACAAAATTACAAAAACAATGACACAGTCACAAATATTTAGAGCCTCGGACCTGTACCTCATTAAAAAAAAATTATATTATGTTCATGATGAAAAGTAAGTTGAGAAATACGTATGAATCATGAATGAAATTAGTAATTCAATAGTATATAAATTTGTTTCTAATAAAGACAAAAAAAAAAACGTTAAAATTGGTACCTTATTTCCAACTTTGCTAGAGAGAAAAAAGAGGTAGAGTCACGTTAGGTAGAATAAAATAAATTGATGATATTTTTGTTTAAATAGTAGGGTTTTAGGGTATGAAAAAATTACAATTTAACCCTTATTAATGCGGGGCGGGGCGGGGTGGGGAAAACCCGCACGGGGTGAAGCGGGGAGGGGCGGGTCAAGCGGGACGGGGCAAAATTGCCATCCTTACTACTACCCCACGTTTCTAACCCAAAATAAGAACTTCCCACTTCCCAGCCCCACTATCCCACGTTTCTAACCAAAAATAAGAAAGAAAGGCTACCCACCCACAGCTCCTATAAAAAAAAAAACTACCAACGGTTCCAATAAAAAAAAATTCCATAAAAAAAAAAAAACTCACATCACATAAAATTAAAAAAACACTAGCCTTTGAGCATCTACTCACATCACATAAACATATTTGTTATATTAAGAGGATTCAGAAAGTTAGTTATTGTTTTTTTTAATGTCAAAAATACCCATAATTTAATTAATCTATTCTTATTCCTTAAAAAGAGAAATAAGGTTAAGATAGTAAATTAACTAAAATTTTCCCACTACCCTCACACTTTCCACTTCCCAACCCCACTACCCCACGTTTCTAACCAAAAATAAGAAAGAAAGGCTACCCACCCACGGCTCCTATAAATAAAAACTATCAACGGTTCCAATAAAAAAAAAAAAAAATACTTACATCACATAAAATTAAAAAAACACTAGCCTCTGAGCAATTACTCACATCACATAAACTTATTTGTTTATATTAAGAGGATTCAGAACGTTAGTTATTACTTTTTTACTGTAAAAAATACCCCTAATTTAATTAATCTATTCTTATTCCTTAAAAAAAAAAGAGAAATAAGATTAAGATAGTAAATCAACTAAAATTTTCCCACTACCCCACACTTTCCACTTCCCAATCCCACTACCCCACGTTTCTAACCAAAAATAAGAAAGAAAGGCTACCCACCCACGGCTCCTATAAATAAAAACTATCAACGGTTCCAATAAAAAAAAAAAAATACTTACATCACATAAAATTAAAAAAACACTAGCCTCTGAGCAATTACTCACATCACATAAACTTATTTGTTTATATTAAGAGGATTCAGAACGTTAGTTATTACTTTTTTACTGTAAAAAATACCCCTAATTTAATTAATCTATTCTTATTCCTTAAAAAAAAAAAGAGAAATAAGATTAAGATAGTAAATCAACTAAAATTTTCCCACTACCCCACACTTTCCACTTCCCAACCCCACTACCCCACGTTTCTAACCAAAAATAAGAACTTCTCACTTCCCAGTCCCACTACCCCACGTTTCTAACCAAAAATAAGAAAGAAAGACTACCCACCCACGGCTCTTATTAAAATAAAAAAACTACCAACGGTTCCAATAATTAAAAAAAAACTTCCATAAATTTTTTTAAAAAAAATACTCAAATCACATTAAATTAAAAAAAAAACTAGCCTCTGAGCAATTACTCACATCACATAAAATTATTTCACCACAAATGCTTAACACTCATCACACCCCTAGATTTTTTTTTTTTTTTTTTTTTTTTTTTGTGATTAGAAAATATATTTGTAGGAGCACAATTTGGTTCCTAAGCCCAAAAGGTAAAAGGATTTAGGCCTAAAGAGCTTAATACAATGAATTTGTAGAGAGTGAGTTTGAAAACTAGGTTCTAATGAGTTGGATAACAATTATAGTAGATCCAGATGACAAGAAAGTAAAGATAAACTAGTTTTACCCAAAGAAAATCGTCCTCGGCACAATCCGAGGAGATTAGTTCTTGTATATATTTCTTTTGAATTTGATTACAAGTCCAATTTTTGTGGTTACAGTGTTTTTCTCCCTCAATTCTCCGATCCCCCTTCCTCAGGGTATTCTTTCTCTTTTATACTATCTTCTTTCTTTCATCTCCACCCTTCACATGTAGACTAGGTTTCTGGTGTTGATCCCTGTCCCATTAGCACATTTCTGAAGTCTCTGGGAGTAGCTGTAAGGCTCAAAATTACTATTCAGGTATCACTTTCACATTAATGCGGCCAAAGAGTTAGCTACAGAGCATTTAATACGGTGATAGCAGCTTTCTCTTAAATATTTCATAGCTTCCCTTAGTCCTGTGCTTTCATGATGTGTATCCTTATCAATAGAATCTCTCGAAATGTTGCTCTGGATGGTAGACCACACCTTCTGACCTCTGCTTTGCTCAGCCGAGGAGGCATTCCTCCTCGGACCACCTTCTTGGACCCTTATGACTAGACCCCATTTCTTCATTCACTAATGCCTGACTTCCATGACAGCGTTTACCCATCCTCGAACTACTAGATGTCCTCGGATCGGGCCCCCGGCCCAATATATATATATATACTACTGGGCCTATCATTTCTACAATAGCCCCTCGAAATTCTCCTCTTTTACTCCTCGAGAAGAAAGGAGGATTTCGATATCACTTCAATTACCCTACTCTTATCATACGTCATCTTTGTCTACGCAAGTACCTTTTCAACTGCCTAACGCACGCTCTTGACGCTTCGGCATCCGAGACGTGCCTTCATTAAATTTCTGCGGCTCCATGTTTCCAACGTTCTACGGTACGATACGGATCCAACGGCTGGAAATTTTATTGGAACTCAGGCGGGAATTCTCCTGCTTGTCTCTCTCTCTGATACAAATATTGCTTGAATACTTCATTCACTTCACTTTTGCACTCATAAATATCAAGAGCCAGTTCGAGGAGAGATTCTTCCCTTGTGTAAGTCATTTAAACATTTTCATTTACTTTCTTTTCTACTTTTCTTTACACAGAGCCCTTTTCTCCTTGGCCCTCTTAATTTCCCTTTACCATCTTAGTACCTTCAACCCTCTTTCATATATGGGTAGATTTGCTTACTTCGTAGACTCCGCAGAGAGTATAGAGAGCTTTAAAGCTCAATATAGAATCCCACCTGGAGTCTCCATTAGATACTGTAAGGAAGGGGACTGGCACGCATACAGGCAGAAGGAAGAAGTGGTAATCTCGATAATTGCCTTCATAGAGGGAGGGATGAGGATCCCCATGGGCACAGTCACTAAGGATTACCTAAGGGTTCATAAATTAGCCCCCACCCAATATGCCCCAAATATGTTTAGGATTTTAGGTAGCGTAAACACCCTTAATGAGAAAATGGGCTTAAACCTTACCCATCACGATGTCAACTGGGTTTACAACCTTCACCACTTAAAAGGGCATGGATATTACCTAAAAACTAGGTACCTTATGGTTAGGCTCTTCTCATGCCTCCTTGAATCCAACAAAGGCATGAACAAAGACTTTCTAATTATTTCAAGGGAGTGGCACGATGGCCTCCACTGCCCGATGAGAGAGGGGATACTAGGTGGGGTTTTTAGGTCTAGATTTATTATTTTAAAGTCACCCTTTTCTCCTTTTGACATATTCTGTACCCATTTTTTTCCGTTTGTGTTTGTAATTGAACTTTCTTTTGATTTGTGCCATTTTTTTTTTGACGATGTTTTTTTTTGTTGTTTTCCTAATGGTTTTGCAGATAAGCACGCCGCTGTTCCGAATTTCAATCTCGTTTACCAACCAAACCTAGACAAGATACTTAAAGTAGAGGTTTTCGTTCACAGTGACGGTCAGTTAAGAGCGGCCCACCTCATCCTCGGCTATAACCCTCTTTCGTCTATTTTCCAAGCATCGAAGTGCGTGATAAAGGCGAAGGACCCGCGTTTGCAGCTGATAAACATTGCCGCCCCAGGTTTCCTCAATCCGGGCCTTGCTCTTGAAGGGGTACTTGAAGTGACCTTGCTGCCCCAGTATACAGCTGAGGAACCCACCCTTTCCCAGCTTGCTATCAAAGAAAAGGAAGGGCAAGAGATAGTTGAAGTCTTAGATTCTAGAGACGACTTTGAAGTTTTCAACCAGCCCCAATCTCTAGAGCCTTAGGTCGGCGACTCTAGCCACCTTCTTTAGCCTAAGTAAGCAGAAACCAAGAAGATACAACGTTCCTGAAGCAATGGGGATACAGCGCAAGCCCAGGGCTAGCCTTCTAGAGATCATGGAGTCTCAAGCAGGGGGCAACGCACCCGAGGTGGCCGGTCAAGCTAAACACCCCTCTCTTCCCACTCCTCATGACCCTCAGCCCTAACTTGCAGACAAGAAGAGGAAACGGGAGCAGAAGGGGAAGGATGTGATGGAAGAGGGCTGAGGTGTCCCTCCCAAAAAAGAGTGAGCCTCAAAGAGTGGCCAAGGTAGCCAAGACTACCCAGACGAGGTCCTCGAGCGATGGGGCACCTGGAGACAGGGGACGTGACCTTCGCACCAAGGTTCTAAACTGGAATCCCCCCTAGTGTTGGGCGGATCCCCTCTCCTTGCGAACTCCTCAATAAGGGACTTCCAGCAGGGGAAGGCCGGGTACGTAGTAGACGCCATAGAGCAGACCTTGCTACTACCTAACGACATGACCGATCTGAGGACCATGAAGAGACACGAGGTGTTTTTGGGTTTGAAGAGAGACCTCACCATGGTAAGTCTTTCAAGCTAATCTCCCTTTCTCTTTACTGTTCTATTATTCATTTATTTTACTATTTCTTTTTTATTTTTTTATTTTATTTTTTCCTTTGCTCACTGCTACATTTCCTTTGCAAGCTGTTTAAGTTACTTTCAGGGCTGAGGAGTTGGTAAATATCACTTATCGACAAATGAAGGACGAGGAGGGCATGCGTATTGCTGCTATTAAGGCCTTTAATGTGGCCGAGAAGAGGGTCAAGAAGCTGAACGCTAAGCTCACCGAGGTTGAGAGAGAGAAGCAAAGCGCTGAGGCCACTCTGGAAGGGGCGGAAAGGTAGGCCGAGACTCAGCGCAAGCAACTCTGCCTGGCCGAGGATGAGCTTGCTGCAGCTAAGGAGCAAATAAAAGTGTCGAAGAAAAAATTGGAGGACATTGAGAAGGCTAGGGACTAGGCTGAACAAGTTGGCTACGACGTTGGGGTAGTTGAGACTGAGGAGGCCTTTAGGGCTGAGGTCTCGGGGGTATGTAGAGCATACTACCTCCAGGTGTGGAATGAGGCCCTCAACCTAGCTGGGGTTGAGGCCTCCTGGGCACTTAGGAGAGCAGAGAATGTTTACTACCCCCTTGCAATTCGAGCACCAGACTCCTCAGTCTCCCAGGATGATGCAGCCCCCAAAGATCCGAGCTCTATTGACGAGATTTTGGCCAAGGACCTTCCTCCTCCCAGCAGTCCTCCAAAAGGAGCAGAGCAAGCTGGCGCAGCTGAGAAGGAAAAAGAAAACCCCAAGGAGGTCGCCTCTAAGACTACAAAGCCTTCAGTTGCACCCAAGGATGCTTCTGAGGGAGGGGTGGTTTCCCAAAGCCATGAGCTGGTTTTGGCCATTTTCCCCATTCCAAATAATGAGGAATCCAAGGGTAAAGGCCCAGCATCCTCAACAGCAGCAACTGCCCAGAGTATTAAGACTCTAGCCAAAGACAAGCTTGTAATAAAAATGAAGCCATGAGTTTTTTTTTTTTTTGAACTGTTGTTTTTGTTTCCAGAATTTGTAATCAATTGACGTTTTTGTAAGGCTCAGCTTAATGATAATTATAAGCTTTTCCTTCATACTTGTGGTATTTGCATGAATCCTAACATAGTTTTTGTTTCATTGCACACTTAATCAATGTGACAATGAGATATAGCTCCATTTAGTTATCTGCATAAGTGATAACATAGTTACTACATCCCACATGATGAGCAATAGGACAGGCTAAACCTACTAAGTCTACAATATTAACAAAGTATACCCTTAACTTCAAAAACATACACAATGGTAGAGCATCCATACATGTCGGGCTCCACCTAACCTTCCACTTATCAGTAAGTCTAAGGAACTAGAAAACATAGATATACTTACAAATGCCTTAAGTGATGCTCAAGAGTGTCCATTTGATCAAGTTACTACAATGAAGGTCTTTGCCAATCAGCATGGTTGGTTCTGTTTACCACATAAACCAACAATAAGAAGTATTAATTTATCCATGGTATGTGGTTCGAGGAACCAGACATGACCAAGGTTCTGTTTAACACTTAGAGAAATGATATGAAGTATCAATTTACCCAAAGTATGTGGTCTGAGGAGCCATACATGACTAAGATTCTGTTTAATACTTAAACAAATAATAGAAAGTATTAATTTACCCAAAACATGTGATCCGAGGAACCAGGTATGACCAAGGTTCTGTTTAACACTTAGAAAAATGATATGAAGTATTAATTTACCCAAAGTATGTGGTCCAAGGAGCCAAGCTTGACTAATTTTCTGTTTAATACCTAGAAAAATGATAGGAAGTATTAATTTACCCAATGTATGTGGTCCGAGGAATCAGGTATGACCAAGGTTCTATTTAACAGTTAGAAAAATAATATGAAGTATTAATTTATCCAAGGTATGTGATTCGAGGAACCAGGTATAACCAAGGTTTTGTTTAACACTTAGAAAAATAATATGAAGTATTAATTTACCCAAGGTATGTGGTCCGAGGAACCAGGCATGACCAAAGTTTTGTTTAATACTTAAACAAATAATAAAAAGTATTAATTTACCCAAGATATGTGGTTCGAGAAATCAGGCATGACCAAGGTTTTATTCAACACTTAGAAAAATAATATGAAGTATTAATTTATCCAAGGTATGTGGTCCGACGAACTATACATGACCAAAGTTCTGTTTAACACTTAGAAAAATGATATAAAGTATTAATTTACCCAAGGTATGTGGTCTGAGGAACCAGTCATGACCAATGTTCTGTTTAATACATAAACAAATAATAAAAAATATTAATTTACCCAAGGTATGTGGTCCGAGGAACCAAGCATGACCAATGTTCTGTTTAACACTTAGAAAAATGATAGGAAGTATTAATTTATCCAAGGTTTGTGGTCTGAGGAATCAGGCATGACCAAGGTTCTGTTTAATACTTAGAAAAATGATAAGGTATGTGGTCCGAGAAATCAGGCATGACCAAGGTTTTGTTTAATACTTAAACAAATAATAGGTATAACGCATAATGTCTTAAACAAAAATATGACAGAAATGATTTTCATTAATAATAATATCTTCACAGGTTATTTACATTCCAGGGGCGTGTGTTGACACCCTATTTTGCAATCCGTATTTAACCTCACATGGAGGGTAAAAAGGTAATTTCACATTGAAAATATGCATCTTGATTCTGGTCATTAGATCCTTAATCTCATTTCACCAAAGTGATCTTGATGTTGTAACGATTAAATCAATTGGTCATGAGCCCTAATTGGACCATTAGATTGAAAGTTATCATCAAATCAAGTTTTAATGGCTGAGATGCACTATTACAAATTAAGTCTGACTATATGTGATTATGAATAATTGATTTCAATTGGTTATAAATATAATCAATTTGAGATCGATGATGTGTCATAATTTGATTGGTTAAGACTACATTTTATGGTAGAGTTGTATACACCTAATTAACTAGATAGTTAAACATTAATTATTCAATGAGTAATTTGTGCAATTATCTTTTAATTAGAGTAAATTTAGAGCCAATTAAGTCTGAAATGGGAGTGATTGGAGCAATTTAATGTTAATTGGGAGCTAATTTGGGGACCTATTAATGTTAATTGTGTTGAAACCATTTTCTAACAAGTGACCTCTGCTTACCATTTCATTGATATCTCTCAGAATATTTTGAATCTGTGAATGAGGTTATTTTTCCCAGAAACTAGACATCCGGGGCTTTAATTTGAGCACAAGAATGAGACAATTCCGATCAGAATTAAGGCAGATATGATTTTTCAAAATTGGCTCTATAGGCTGTGACAGCAGCTACGGGAAAACCGAATTTTGGCTTGCTCCTCACTCCCACCAATCTTTCCATTTAATGCACCAAATTTCCCCAAAGGCTAGAATGAGGTCTAGGTTCATGATTCCTTGTCAACTCTCATTAAATGGCCTTCCATTCATATTTCCTCCACTACTACTATATAAACCCCCCTCTCCTTCATTCCAAGACACAAAAAAATCTCCTCTCTCTTCTCTTCTCTTGAGTTCTAGTGAAATTGAGTAATCTTGTCATATCTTGGTCTTCCTGAGACTCAAGGTATTGAGTGAGACTCATTCTCCCTCTCCTAGCTCTTCTTTTCCTCCACCCTTAGGACCTCCATCAAGATTCCCCTCCTCCACTATATGGATCCTGCATGAAGGTATAATCTCCTTCCCTAACTGTTTGTTTATGTTGCCATGACGAGAATTTAAGATTAAAGCATGATAATTCCCTTGAATATGTTTGAATGTTCTTAATTGTTCTTATGTGTTCTTCACATGTTCTTAGTTGTTCATCACATGTTCATGCATATCACTAGATTTAATCTTAAATCCACATCAAAAATATGAAAAACATGTTTATTTAATAATTCTTTCAAATCTTTGAATCTAGGTTATCACCATCCACACACATTCACTAGAATTTATTTTTCAATCCAAATGCAATGCTTAATAAATTGAATTAGGGTTTATCACATGCACACACATTAAATTCAACATGTAAATTGATTGACATATTGGATGATATGATATGAATGTTGGCCACCATAGTCTAGAAGACCGGTTTCACCGGGAAAGGTGGGTGCCTAACACCTTCCTACCTTGTAACATAGCCTCCGAACTTAGATCAAGGGTTGATAGACCAATGTTTATCCTTGTAATTTTCAATTTTTAGATTGTAACTAGGAAATAAAGCCATGTACTTTATCTTAGATTGTATCTAGGACTAAAGCCATGTAATTTTCTTATGATCAATGTAAATTCAATTTCAAATTAATAAAATGAGGAATTTTTTTCAATTATGGTTTTCTTATTTTTCCAATAATTAAATAAGTGGCGACTCCATTGTAAAATCCTTAATCTAAAGGGGAAAATATAACTAGTCGAACCTCCATTTTGAGAGGCATTAACACGACTCTACCCATTCATATGGGTTTGGCCCAACATCCTATAAAAACGGGCCGGGGGTGCGGTCTCTCACAGCGTGGTATAACATTTTCATCTAAATCTTTGAGGTAATATGCACCTATTCTTGCCATCGAGGTAACCTCACATTTGAGTTGTAACTCTTATTGAGCTTCTGTTAATAATACGCCAATTGAACCATGGCATTTTCTCTTCGCTCTTCAATCAAATCCAAACTCTTCTCTAATAACTCGTCATTGTTGTTTAGAGTAAAAGAGCTCATTCTCAACGTTGGGAATCCGGTTTCTAGAGGAATCACTGCCTCGGCCTCTTAAGTCATTGAAAAAGGGGTTTCTCCTGTTGACTTACGAGGGGTAGTGCGATATGTCCAAAGGACATGTGGCAGCTTTTCTACCCATTTACCCTTGGCATCATCCAACCTCTTTTTGAGTCCATTCACTATGACCTTATTGATAGCCTCGGCCTGTCCATTCCCCTATGGATACGTCGGGGTGGAATACCTATTCTTAATGCCTAGGTCGAAACAGTACCTCTTGAAGGCTTTGCTATCAAACTGAAGACCGTTGTCTGAGATGAGGGTATGAGGAATCCCAAACTGAGAGACAATATTTTTCCACACGAATCTCTGGGCATCCATGTCCCTGATATTTGCCAGTGGTTCAGCTTCAACCTACTTGGTGAAGTAATCCGTGTCGACCAGCGGCCATCTCTTATTTCCTGTTGCTCGAGGAAAAGGTCTCACAATATCTAAGCCCTATTGAGCAAAAGGCCAAGGGTTAGAAAGAGGATTGAGGACACCCCCTGACTGATGAATATTTGGGGCAAACCTCTAACATTGGTCACACTTCTTCTACCCATTTACCCTTGGCATCATCCAACCTCTTTTTGAGTCCATTCACTATGACCTTATTGATAGCCTCGGACTGTCCATTCCCTTATGGATACGTCAGGGTGGAATACCTATTCTTAATGCCTAGGTTGAAACAGTACCTCCTGAAGGCTTTGCTATCAAACTGAAGACCGTTGTTTGAGATGAGGGTATGAGGAATCCCAAACTGAGAGACAATATTTTTCCACACGAATCTCTGGGCATCCATGTCCCTGATATTTGCCAGTGGTTCAGCTTCAACCCACTTGGTAAAGTAATCCGTGTCGACCAGCGGCCATCTCTTATTTCCTGCTGCTCCAGGAAAAGGTCTCACAATATCTAAACCCTATTGAGCAAAAGGCCAAGGGTTAGAAAGAGGATTGAGGACACCCCCTGACTGATGAATATTTGGGGCAAACCTCTAACATTGGTCACACTTCTTTAAGTACTCTTGTGCTTCCTTCTGCATGTTTGACCACCAATATCCCTGAGTGAAGGCTCTATGAGGTAAGGATTTGCCTCATGTGTGGCTTCCACAAATCCCTTCATGTAACTCTTCTAGGAGTAGCTCTACTGCCTCGGGGTGTATGCATAGCAAATACGGCCTAGAAAAAGAGTGCTTGTACAACTTTTGGTCCTCGGACAGCCAAAATCGAGGAGCCTTCCTTCGCACTTTGTCAGCCTCGGCCTTCCCCTTGGGCAAGATATCCTCCTTAAGGAATAGCACAACAGTATTCTTCCAGCTAGGTCCCACCCTAATTTGATGAATCTGGACTATCTCTCTCTTCATTTCAGTAGGTTTGCACAAGTCTTTAATAAGGATAACCCGAGGTATGCTCTGCGCCGAGGAAGTTGCGAGAGTGGCAAGAGAATCGGCATGGGTATTCCTATTTCTAAGGATTTGTAGTAAGGTGAAAGACTTGAACCTTGATTGCAAGCGCCTAACCTGATTCAAATATTCTTGCATTTTCACATCCCTGGCCTCCAACTTTCCCTTTACCTGGCCAACAACCAACCTTGAATCTGAAAATATCTCCACTGTTTTTCCTCCCATTTTCTGAACCATAGTCATCCCTACCAATAGAGCCTTATACTTAGACTCATTATTTGTGGCCGAGAAACCTAACCTTAAGGATTTTTCAATAATGATCTTCCTAGGAGAAATTACAACTAGCCCCACTCCAGATCCTCTTTAATTTGTTGCACTGTCAATGTATACCCTCCAGGATAAAGGCTCCTGCCAGGAGACTATGCCAACTGATTTTCCATCCATGTTCTGATTCTCTACTTCCTCTTCCAATGGGGATTAGCAAACTTGACCACCAAATCTGCGAGGACCTTACCCTTGATAGAGGTGCGGGGCATATACTTAATATCAAAATCTCCTAGGATCGTACCCCACTTGGCAATCCTTCCTGTGTAATCAGTACTCCGAAGTAGTGATCGAAGTGGAAGTTGGGTTAAAACAACAACTGTGTGGGATTGGAAGTAGTGGGGAGCTTATGTGTAGCATGCACCACTGCCAAAATGGCCTTTTCCAGTGGTAGGTAACGAACCTCGGCCTTATGTAGTGACTTGCTCACATAATAAAATAGTCTTTGTACTCCATTATCGACTCGTATCAGTATTAAGCTTACCGCATGAGAGGCTACAACAATATAAGCAAACAGATCTTCCTCTTCCTCGGGCCGGGACATAATAGGTGGCCGAGAAAGGTATTCCTTCAGCTGCTGGAAGGCCAGGGCACCCTCCTCGGTCCATTCAAACCCCTTCCACTTATGCAACAACTGAAAGAAAGGCTTACACTTGTCTGCTGACCGAGAGATGAATCGGTTTAGAGCAGCAATCATCCCTGTCAATTTCTGGACCTCTTTGAGATTCCAAGGAGGTTGCATATCGTTAATTGCCTTAATTTGATCAGGGTTGAAATCAATCCCAACGTGAGTGACCATGTAGCCTAGAAATTTACTTGAGCCAATACCAAAAGAACATTTGGAAGCATTAAGGCGCAGTTTATGCCTTCTTAGTATTTCAAAAATATTCTCGAGGTCTCTCACATGCTCGGATACCACCTTACTTTTCACCACCATATCATCTATATAAACCTCAATGTTTTTGCCTGATTGTGGCTCGAACATTCTGGTCAGCATCCTCTGATAGGTAGATCTCGCATTCTTCAATCCAAATGGTATCACCTTGTAGTGGTAATTTCTAGTAGGAGTAACAAAAGCTGTCTTCTCCTGACCACTCAAAGCCAATGGTATTTGATGGTACTCCTGAAAGGCATCCAAGAAGCTCATCTGAGGATAGCCTACCGTTGCATCCACTAACTGATCTATCCGAGGCATGGGGAAGGGGTGTTTTGGGCAGGCCTTGTTCAAATCTGTGAAGTCCACACATACTCGCCATTTTTCGCTCTTCTTCTTCACCACCATAGTATTGGCTAGCCATTCAAGGTAAAACACCTCCTTAATAGCCCCAGCCCGTTTAAGCTTGACCACCTCTTCCTTGATGGCATTAGAATGGTCCTTAGATGAGCGCCAATGTGGTTGTTTTTTGAGGATGACAGACGGATTGACATGAAATGATGGCATATGAAGTTTGGATTCAACCCCGGAGCTTTATAGGCGCTCCACGCAAACACATCAAAATTCCTCAAGAGAAACTCTATTAGCTCTTTCTTTTCCTGGGGAGGCAATTGATCTCCGACCTGGAAAAACTTCTCCTCGTCACCACCAATGATGACTTTTCTTAATTCCTCACATTTGGCCCCTTCCATCTCCACATCCGTAGATGACACTACGATTTTTGATTGCTATAGACCTTGCTCGATTGAGGCCGAAGACTCAACTTCACCTTGATGTCTGATCGCAGCTACCAAACATTGTCTAGCCATAGACTGGCTCCCAACCAGCTCCTCGACCTAGTCCCCGGACGGATGCTTCACCTTTAAGTGTAGGGTGGAGGAAATAGCCCCCAGGGCATGAAGCCAGGGTCTTGCCACAATGGCCGTGTAGGGAGAATAAACATCCACCACAATGAAGTCCACCTCCACCACTTTTGAACTTGCTTGCACGGGTAGCTTCATCGGAAAAACTCAATGCTGGTTGGACCTCCATCCTACCCCTCTTCGGCTCAGGGTTGGAGTCCTCGGTGGGTGGTCGAGCTACAAACATCGCCTGGGAGGGATGAGAACTGGTCCTTCCTGGAGCAACGAGGATAACATTAATTGTACCCAAAAGTGGTCTTGAAGAAGTATCTCTCTGAGATCCCAATCTTGCCAGGCCCCCTTGCCCATTGGGTTGATATAAAAATTGCTTTAACTTTTCTTCTCTGACCAGTTGCTTCAGATGACTTCACAAAATTCTACAATCTTTTATGGTATATCCTTGCTCCTGGTGGTATTGGCAATGAAAGCTTTGGTTACGCTTCATAGGGTTTTCCCCCATCTTATTTGGCCATTTAAAGTATGACTCATTCTTAATCTTTTCCAAGACTTGATGCACTGGTTCCCGGAACATCGTGCCAACCACCTGAGTAACAGTAGACCTAGATTTCCCAGCAAAGTCTCTTTGGGGCCGATTATTGTTGTATCTGTTCGACCTGAAATCCCTCCTATCCTGAGAGATAACCTTAGCCTTCCCCTTCCCTTGCTGTTGGTCTTCCCGACCTGCTTATATTCGTCAAGACGGTCTATGAGCTAACGTACACTCCTAGCAGGCTTCCTGGTCAACGACTTCCTCAAATCATGCTCGGCAGATAAGCCGACCTTGAAAGTCCTTATAGCCACGTCATCAAAGTTCTCATCAATCTCATTGAACATCTCCCAGTATTTGTCAGAGTATGTTTTCAGAGTTTCCCCTTCTCGCATAATCATGGACAACAAGGAGTCTAAGGGTCGAGGAACCCTACTGCAAGTAACAAAGCGAGAACCAAACGCTCTAGTAAGCTCCTTAAAGGAGTTAATAGAACCCCTTCTCAGACCATCGAACCACCTCATTGCCACAGGTCCCAAGCTAGACGGGAACACTTTGCACATCAGCGTTTCATTCTTTGAGTGAATAACCATTCTCTAGTTGAAGTGGCTAACATGCTCCACAGGGTCTGATCTGCTATTATACAGGGTAAATGTTGGCTGAGTGAACCGTCGAGGAAGTTTTCCTCTCTCAACCCTACGGGTAAAAGGTGATTTGGAAATCTGATTGAGAGCCCTACCCATAGCATCATTCCCCAGGCCTTTACAAGGCGAACTCTTCCTTCTCCGCCTATAATGGTGATCCTCATCACATGAAAAAGACTCACTGGGGGGAGTTCTAGACCTGGGGCGGTAGATATTATCATTATCATCATTAGAAGAGGGACCAGAACTTGATGGAGTTCCCCCACGTCGCTCATGGCATAACCTCCTTCGCAAACGGTCAATCTCCAGTTGCATGCTCCTAGTGTTCTCTTCATGAGAGATGTGACTCCCATCTTGAGATTGGCTCTTACTAGTATGCGTAGTATGCACACTAACCTCTCGGTCCCTTCTCCGCTCAAGGTTAAGAAACTGGTCTTGACATTGGGAACCAACAGACTCCCCTCGATTCGGACTTGAACCTACAATAACTGAATGTTAAACTCACTACAATACAAGAATTCTCCACAAACGGCGGCAATATTAATTCCAAATTATAATTTATGAACTTTTACAAAAAAAAATAGAATAGTCTCGCGTGTGCTCAGAGGTTAGTAACATATTATGACGTTGACATCGCTTTTATATGTTATGTTATTAAGTTGTGATTAGATCAACGTCATTTTTACACGGACAAGGACTATATCACAAATACTATTTTTATGACGCACAAATGAAAACATGCCATATTAACAATGGAAAAAAAAATGTTGTCTATGAAACAGCAAATTGAACCTGACAAAACCAACTTGCCTCGTTTCCAGATCATTTCGTCCTTTTGGTAGTTAAGTGGGCTCGGAACTGAAAAATGAAGAACTGAAGAAGAGTCTTTGTGGGCTATTTTTAGGCCCAAACGATATAAAAAAGAAAAAAGAAAAAGAAGTCACTGTCTAGGGAAAACTTGAACAACTTAAATTGTTGAATCGACATATGTAATTAGAGGACTGGCTATGTTTATTTCCAATAACAATACATAAAAAAAAAAAAAAAAAAAAACAATTTCAATTTGGCTTTTGCTCTTCTTATCTCTTAGGACCATTGGCCTTGATTGTGAGTGACAAATGACAATCCACTTACAAAAATAGAGTTCTAAGGCTGAATCTAATTTCCACTTTTTACTATGTGTTATTAAGTGCAAGACGTAGTGCATAAAAAGGATACATATATTTGCTTTTTTTTGTTGTTAATAAAAGTGACTTACATAACTACTACATTTACTTTTAGTAAAAAAGAAGAAAAAAAGAAGAAGTCATTGTCTAGGGAAAACTTGAACAACTTAAATTGTTGAATCGACATATGTAATTAGAGGACTGGCTATGTTTATTTCCAATAATAATACTTAAAAAAAAAAAAATTTCAATTTGGCTTTTGCTCTTCTTATCTCTTAGGACCATTGGCCTTGATTGTGATTGACAAATGACAATCCACTTACAAAAATTGAGTTCGAAGGCTGAATCTAAATTCCACTTTTTACTATGTGTTATTAAGTGCAAGACGTAGTGCATAAAAAGGATATATATATTTGTTTTTTTTTTTTGGTAGAATATTTTTGCTTTTAGTAAAAAAGTACTAGAACTTTCAGCAACACCAAAGCCCACTATTTTACTAGAACTATGTGTTATAATGGCAAAAATATTCTCATGCTTACTATTTTACACAGATATTTATTATTGATGTATTGATGTACACATATTAAAAAAAAAAAAAAATTGTTGATATCTTAAAAATAAAAATGAAAAAGTTGATGTAAAAAAATAGATAAGAGAAAATAAAAGCTCTTTTACAATTGTATTTACATTAAATTACATCTTCGAATTGCAAAATCAAGGCTAAGAAAGACCTAGCATGGTAACTCCTGCATTATGGCAAGAAGTGAAAAAATGAAATCATTTTAGGGCATATATTAGTAAACTATTTTAGAAAACTTTTTATAGAAAAAAAAAAAGAAAAAATGACTAACTTTTTTGACAATTTATTCAATTTTTCATAAAAATTTCCTAAAATAGACACACATTAATCATACGCTTAATTATTTACTGACTTGACAAACTCATCCCATTTCTACCATTTCAGTTTCAAATTATGAGGAATAACAAATTTTGGAGTTTTTGCTAAGGTTGTGCGCATGAGAAGAGTTTAGGAATTTTAATTTATAGTATTTAGCATTTTTTTATTATTAATGTTTTATACACTTCAGGTTTGGGTTTTTTTTTTTTTTTTTTTTTTTTATAAATTTTTTTTATTGATACTTGGGAGATTTTTTGTAATTAAATTATTGAAGTTATTTTTGGATTTTATTTGGTGTAATATTCTTTGAGGATAGTTGCTAATCAATACGAAAGCCTTACACTCCTGATGGTGAAACTTTGTGGGACATGGTCTCATCTCATGCACTAATTTCCCCCAATTGAGACTCACTCGTAAATCACATGATTTTCTTCTTTTGGGGTGACAAGATAATCGAATATGAACAGATCTAGGACTTCATCATGCATGATCAGATGATCTATTAAGTGGGACCAACTTACCTAATTGCTGATCTAATTCTAACTTACCTTAGGAATTGAGTAATCCTTTTTGAAATTCTTTTCAGACTGTGATTAATAGTTTCATCCACTCTTCTTTTTTCTTCTTCTTCAATTTATATACTTAAAAAAAAAAAAAAAAAATCCATAAAAAGCATTTTCACTAGGTAATGAAAACTGGCATGGACTATATTATAGGCTTGCAATTGGTCAATAAATCATTGAACCTCATGAGAGAAGTTGTGTCTAGATGCAAATTTTTCTGTCCATAACCTGTGAAAAAAAACATCCCAACCACCTTTCAGTCACTTAATTACAAAGAAACATCTCAAAGTGAGTACCTTTCACTCCTATATTGTTAAGAGTCACAAAAGAAAAGGAACCCGAGTTAGGATAAGATCATCATTTTGAGTGTCACTACCAAGCCATCTCCTCTTTGTAACACAGACCCAACTCCTTCTCTTTCTCCCTGCAAGTTTCTTCAGCATACAATATAATGGCAGCTCCTCCAACTGCTTCAATACCCTCTAAAAATAAGGCCTGGGCCTACTCTGAATATGGAAAGGCTGTTGATGTTTTGAAGCTGGACTCAAATGTAACCGTGCCAGAAGTGAAGGAAGACCAAGTACTGGTCAAGGTTGTTGCTGCATCTCTTAACCCTGTCGATTCTAAGAGGATGCTTGGGTATTTCAAGGAAACTGACTCTCCTTTACCAGTAAGACCTTCTCCCCCCAATCTCTCTCTTATTTCAGAAGTTTATGAATATGTTGTTTGTTGTTGTTGTTATCATCTCTTTTATGAAGATTTACATAAAAGCTGTCTGGGTTGTCTCCATTTTAATTTTACTCCTTTATCACTATTTAAGAATCAGCACAACCACACCAATTTTAATACCCGTGTATAAATTCAACTAAATTGTGAATGTATTTAAATGTTATTAGGTGTGGTAAATGCATTGAATTTTAAGTAAAACGTTAATGTGACAATTTTTTATTGAAAGATGTAAAACATGAGTTTTACAACTCATCCTTGGACTCTTTTAAAATATATAATTCTCAAAAGATGTATGTTATATATTATATGGTATCCATGGCTGTGTATAATGCTTAAATGGGATTGTCTCCATTTTGCTTTTGATTTTTTAAAGTATACAAATTTTTTAGGAGCTTGTGCATGAATTATAGATGAGCCTGAACTACATACGAGGTGGTTTTGCTTCATAAAGTTTCTCTTGATCATAATCAGCTCGATTTAATTGAGAAAGGGTAGCCAAGAGTTTTGTAGTTCAACTGGTTAGCAACCCTGATGTTTCAATTGAGATAACCATCTTTCGAATCCCCCGTTCCCTACTATCAAATTATGAAATTAAAAAAAAAAAAAAAAATTGAGAAAGGGGTAGAATCTAGAAAGAAAAACAACATAGAGTTAAGATTTGAGGAGTGAAAATCTTTGAGTGACCAAATTAAAAAACTTTGATGAGTGATATAAAATTATTATAAGACTAATTCAAGATTCAATTGAAGTATTTTGTAAACCAACAAGTGTATACAAAAAGTGTTTATCAAATTTAATAAATATGTACTAGGATTAGGGGTGTCCAACCCACACCCACACCTACACCTACACCTACACCTAGACCTGACAGATCAACTTGATTCGGAGGTACTTGAACCAAAGACTACTTAATGTAAGTGTTGGCTCAGTTGACTATGGGTTCTCATTGTCAAAACCTGACAAGCTCAGGTCGAGTGGCAGATCTTCCATTTGGAAACTCGATGAATCCGACTCGTTCAAAACTGCAAGTGCTACACCTTGGTTTTGTAGTTCTTTGCTCGAGCTTTGTCGTTGTTCTGCTGTTAGTTGATCCAGCTTTGCTTGAGAGATTTGATGGAAATCATGTTAATGGCTAGATATTGTAGCCTATGCGCTTGTAGAGAAATTGAAGTTCTCAATAAGTTTGCTTTTAACATGGACAACCAAATTATTTTTAAGAAACTCAACTTTGATATTTGAAATGATGTATTTGAGAGTTGAAGTTTCAACAAGAGAATGAAAAAGTTGCTTTCTAAACTATCAACATATTTTCTTTTTTAAACAAATGTATCAATAGTTCTTAACTTGGTTGTACCTTAATTTTAAAAATTAAATGACAATAATGATTAACAGTAAACAATCCTGGTTCTTAGTAATATTAACTGCGGTTAATTATTTTCAAATTAAATTTAACAAATTATGAATTTAACGTAAATTTATTAAAGTAATAACTTTATTCTGAATGAATATATATATGTTTATTTATTTTAAAAAATAATTACAAATTTCACCTATAAGGAGTCTAAAAACAATTTGGTGAAATGAGCTAGAGTAGTTTTAGAAGAAACTTATGTATTCTTGCTATGGTTTGATATGAAGAAAAGTACCATGGCATGAAAGATATATGGTAGGACTTCACCAATGGTTACATCTTGCAAAAGTATAAAAGAAAAATGTCAATTTTTATTTGACATTTTGGTTGAGTCGTCATTAGAGACTAGGAGAAGCTCGTCTTATTTCAATTTTTTAACTGATTGGACATAAAGTTAAAAGTTGAAATAAGATTGTGAATGAGGACCATTATAGAATAAGTCTCAAGAGACAATTTTGAGTTTCTCAAAGAATAACAAAAAAATAGAGACAATTTTGAGGGCCGCAAGTTTCAAATATTAGAAACTTGAACTCCTTCTACAAGCTTACATATTAAAAAAAAAAACAAAAAATCAACTTTGAGGGTACCTCTGTCACTAATCTGTGAGAACTGTCATTGATTTTTTTTTTTTTTGGGGGAGAAAAAGAACTGTCATTGAATTAAGGTTACAAGAATTCTGCACATTGTCTTAATATGGTCCGTGGCAAGGATTTGATTTGATTTTTTTCCTAATAATAAGTGGGGGAGGGGGGGTTTGAATATTTTAGTATCACTAATGAGTACAAAATCCACTAGTTTCTCCAAAAAAAAAAAAAAAAAAAAAAAAATCCAATAGTGCATGAATCACTTATTAATTTATAAAAATCTTAATATCAATAACTATATATTTTTTTAAATTTTATTTTTATAGTAAGATTATCATTTCTTCTTATTGTTGTTATTATTTTGTATAGATTGTTGTGGGCTATGATGTAGCTGGGGTAGTGGTGAAAGTGGGAAGCCAAGTGAAGAATTTCAAGGAAGGAGATGAAGTATATGGAGATCTCAATGAAAAAGCTTTAGACCACCCAAAAAGCTATGGCTCTTTGGCGGAGTACACTGCTGTTGAAGAGAGACTATTGGCTCTGAAACCCAAGAATCTAAGTTTTGTTGAAGCTGCTAGCCTTCCCCTGGCTATTGAGACTGCCTATGAAGGCCTTGAACGAACTGAATTCTCTGCAGGTAAATCCATCCTTGTTTTGGGTGGTGCTGGTGGAGTTGGAACACAGATTATTCAGGTATATCTCCACTCTCATTGATATTCCAATGCCCTCGTGTTAACCTTGTGAATGGTTAGTCTTTTCATCCTTACTCTATCTCAGATATGATAATCCTTGTATCTCCTTTTGATTCTTTGAATGTCTGGGGCAGCTAGCAAAGCATGTTTTTGGTGCATCCAAGGTAGCAGCTACTTCAAGCACTGGGAAACTGGAGCTATTGAAGAGTTTGGGAGCTGATTTGGCCATTGATTATACCAAGGAAAACTTTGAAGAACTTCCGGAGAAATTTGATGTCGTATATGATGCAGTTGGTAAGATTTTGAATTTGTTTTCGCTTCGTCATAAGCATAATTTGATCCATGAATTCTATACTTAGAATTGGGTCTTGTTTGGGGGGAAGGGGGGTGTCCTTTGACAATATTCAACCTAAACAATTGTTAAACTTGTGGCCTTTTTGTGTCTAACTTTGTGTTTAGAATGGTTTCCATCTCGAAAACAAAAGGTTGGTGAAAGACTAATTTTTGTGCATTACCTGCCAATCTAATTGTAGTTTTCTATTCAACAAGTAATGATTACTTGTAACATATCGAAGACTAATTTTTGTTGTGCGCAAAAACAGGGCAGACTGATAGGGCAGTAAAGGCAGTGAAAGAGGGCGGGCATGTTGTGACAATAGTAGGCCCTGTAGTTCCACCAGCAACTATATTTGTGCTCACTTCTAAAGGGTCTATCTTGGAGAAACTGAAACCTTACCTGGAAAGTGGGAAGGTGAAGCCAGTGATTGACCCCAAAAGCCCGTTTCCATTTTCTAAGACTGTTGAAGCATTTTCCTACCTTGACTCTAACAGAGCCACCGGGAAAGTGGTCGTATATCCAATCCCATGAGAAATAACATCTAGTTTCAGCAATATATGTAACTAATATATCCTTGCATATGTATTAGGTATTATGTAAAAAGGGGTACGGACATATATTGTTACATGTTTGAGATGTTCTACTTTGCATTCCTACTATATGTGTTGGATTTTAGTAGGAAATGAATATAGAGGAGGATAAGAACAAGAAGAATGTAATCTATTTAGAAATATCACTTATGAAGTTGAAGTATGATGTTTGTTTAGGTCCAACAGAGTACCTTCTAGTGCATTTTACTTCGACCAAACCATATAGCAGCACTCCAAAAGCTTAACATTCCCTTTCCTACAAGCATGAAAAACCTTTACAAAGAGTAGTGTGGGAGTGTTAGAATAACATAAGACCAGCTGTCTATATGGTATAGTCCCTCTTTTTTATTTTATTTCACTTCTCTTCTGCTTCTTTTAGTCAACAGCATCAACCCCATTTTTACAAAATGAATTGGTCCAAGCATTTTATGCAAATGATACGAATAGACATATGAAAAGGCATAAATGGTAACTAAAAAAAGATTAATGTTAAGTATACTAAAAATTTTACTAGATAAACTTTACAAATGGATGTGCCAGAAATATCATAAAATAAAAATACATACATTTTTTTTAAACGTTTTTTGACATGTCTCCAATCATATTCATTATCTGGTTAGTTGTAAGTTATTGTAATAAAATTGGTACTAGTTTAAGTACCATTGCATGCATAGTAGGAGTAATATCTAATTGAAATGACACGTTCCCATTTTATTGTTATTTCTACAAATAATACATTAATTGGATAAGAATTTTGCAATTGTCTTGCACACTAAATTATATATGCAACACCTTTCAAGCATTAACGTTGGGAGTCCAAGCACCAACAGTAGTAATCAGACCTTGAAATTTCCAATAGTTGTTCTGGGGTCATCTTTTCAAGTTCGCTTTGCCTCCATAATGCAAAATTATTTTGATTTTGTGAGTCGGAAGCCAGTGGATGATCCTCTCTTATGTGAACTTGGGATCTCATTCTCTTGTAAAGCCTCATTGATGCAGCACAGTCCTCATAAGGGTCTTCATTGCCAGTTTGAATGTCATACCTAAACACTGAAGCTTCTTTATTACTTCCTCAGAGTTTATATATTTAAAAAGAATAACAAAGGCTAAAAAATGAAAAAAAAAAAAAAAAAAATCTCATGTAGGTTACTTACCCGATATATTCTTGTGCTAAATATTTGAGAGAGTTGCTGAGTTTGTTTGTTTGCATCAGTGGAGGATATTTTGCTGTATCCCTGTTGTCACATTTTTTCCTTGTACATCTCAAATGAAATACTACTAGTATCTTAACATGGAGGTGCTAATGCTATACCTATCATGTTTTTTAATTAAATTTAGACAAATTACCATATTGAATTTAATTGTCATTAACTAATCAATGCAGCCATGTTTGAATTTCACAAGTGATGCTAGAGCCTCAGATTATTTTACAAACTATTGATGTGACATGCTCTACATTAGCTTTTAAAAGACTGAAATACACCTCAAATATTAGAATTAATATTTAATTACAAGTCTTAAAAATAAATAAATAAATAAATAAAAGATGCCGTGAGGTCACATTTCAGTCTTACATAAATCTTATAAGCCGGACGTATAAGATACTTTCTCCTCTCCTCCCTCTCTCTCGGGTTTGGGAGACTTTTTGGATCGGTGGGCCAAGAAGTGTTGGGTGCACGGCACCAATGGGTCCAGCCCATGTGGTAGCCTATACAAGGGCTTGCACCAAGAATTCTACTTCAAGTAGAATTAGGAGTCAGTGAACTCCTAGGAGAACAAAAGAACTAATTCTATTTAAAATATAATCCTATTTGAAATAGGAGACTGTGGTGGGTGGTTTTAAAGAATCCTTATTTGACTTGTACTAGGATTTGTGTGCTACTAGAAGTCTACGATTGGGTTTATATATAAAGAAAATACTTATTAGGTTTTGGGTGAGCGGCCAAGAGGGAGCCGCTTAGAAAAAGAAGACAGCAAAGAGAGAGCTGTGCGTGAAGAAGAAAAATAGAAAGGAGAGAGCAAAGTGTTGTTGAGATTTTTTTTTAGCCATGAGACACACAAGAATTATTTTAATTGATTTCATAATAGTGAAATTATTCGGAGTTTGTCCCGTGATTTTTCCTTTCAAGGAGAAAAAGATTTTCAAGTAAATATTTGTGTTTTTGTGTGTGATTGTTATTTTGGGATCTACTTATTTTGCTGAAACTGAAAACTTTTTACTGAAAAATACCGTAAATAAAGGTAAAAGTTAGCTAAAATAGTATAGTGAGATCCATGAATAGTACCAAAAAGTGCAATGAGACCTATGAATAGTAGCAAAAATAAGCTAAATAGTAAAATATGTTGGCAAATTTTCATGAATAGTAGTAAAAATAAGCTGAATAGTAAAATATGTTGGCAAATTTCATCCATGCCAAACGCTCCCTTAGAGTGAGATTTCGTTTGGCTTTGGGAGTTTCTATGCAGTGCAGCAATTGGTTTGAAACTGAATCTAGAAATACCTCTTTAAAGAAAGAAAACTGGTGTGCGGGTGTGACTTGGCTGGAAATGGGTAAGTCACCGTAGATGCAGAAAGAGAAGGGATAGTCTGGTGAAAACTGTTAGTGTATAGCTTAGACTAGTTTAGCCCATTGGGCTTAGCCCAGTATACTGTACTTGTAGTTTACTCCTTTTACTTGTACTGCACACATATCTAGCCTATATAAGGCTCTCTATTGTAGATTATTATATACATCAATATACAGACTATTCAGTCTTTCTCACACTTTATATTCTTAACATGGTATCAGAGCCATTCCTCTGACTTTCTGGTTCCTATGGACATCTCCGGCGTTCTTCCGCTGCCCTCGCCTTCATCCAGTAGCCACTGTCAAAAGCGAGTCACCGCTGTCGCGCCCACAGCCCCAGCAACTCTCGGATCTTATTGTTCTGCTCATCCAACTGTCAAAGTAAAGGCATTGAGTGACACAACAGACAATTCCGAGCAAAACCCAACCAAGAACGGCCAGAAAGCACTTCACACGCGCCCCCACGCGCCGCCTGAATATTCTGCCTCACGAGCACGCGCTCCACGCGCCTCCACGCGCCGCCACGCGCCGTCACTCTCACTCACGCGCCCCACGCGCCAGACCAGACGTCCTCCCACGCAACGCACGCGCTCCACGCGCCAGCTTCGTTTCACGGACTGCCACATCAGCCCTAGTGTGACGTCACACTGCCACGTCAGCACACGTCATCCGTTGACTTGACCAGACCAGACCGTTGACCGTTGACCGTTGACTTTGACTTGACCGTTGACCGTTGACCAAGTCAAAAATTTTCAACAGGACCTGTCTTGCTCAGTTTTTCACGTAGATTCTGATTTTGGGCTCCGTTTCTGCATTTGAGGTATCTAAATCTCACTTTTTGGTCATTTTCTTCATTATGGCTCAACAAAGTGAACGAGATATCATACGTCCTATCACCATCATGTTGGATGGTCCTACTAGCTATCATGCATGGTCTCAGAATATGACCGTCTTTCTCAAGGGTCATAAACTGTGGAGATATGTGACTGGTTCAATTCCTAAGCCAGTACCAGACCCTAAGTCCAAAGCCACAGCTGCTGAAGAGTCTTCCAAGACTGCTGTTACAACAGATGATTATGAAGAACGTCTAGAGGAATAGGAGAGTATTCAGAGTAAGATCTTATCTTGGTTTATCAATACCTCTATTCCCTCCATTCATAATCTTCTTCCTCGTCTTGAAACTGCTGAGGCTGCTTGGAAATTTTTGGCCGATCGTTATAACTGCACTAATGATTCAAGCTTGGAGTTCCACATTGAATCAAAACTTTATCAAATGCGCCAAGAGACAGGTCAGTCTATTTCTGATTTTTATTCTCAGACTTCTACTATGTGGGAACATCTCTCTGCTGCAGATCCTCCACTAGTGTGTTCTAAGGACATTGAGCTCTTTGTTAAATATCGGGATTGCCGTAGATTTATGCACTTTATGATGGGTTTACGTGAGGATTTTGAGCCTACTAGGGCTTCTCTACTTAGCCGGTCTCCTACTCCTTCTCTTGATGCTGCAGTAAAGGAGCTCATTTCTGAGGAGAATCGTCGGCCTACTTATCACATGACATCATCTGATCATGTATTGGCTACACCCTCACCACAGCCTCCCATTGCTGCATTCACTGCTCCTCCGCGAATAAACTCCGGGCGTCCCACCTCTCAGTCTTCCAAAGGTACTCACTGCAAATTCTGCCGTGCCAAAGGCCATGACATCTCTGTCTGTCGTAAGCTACAGAAATTTGTGCAAGAGCAGAATAAAGCTTCTCTTCCTCAGGCAGCTGCTGTATGTCCTTCAGATCCATCGGTTCCTACAGGTCCATCTTTGGCTTCCTCACTTACTACGGCTGATATTGAGGCAGTTGTTCAACAGGTTTTATCCCGCACTTTCACTGCCCTTTCTGTCACCTCAGGTAAACAACCTTGGTTTTTTGATACTGCATGTTGTAACCATATGACTCCTGATGAATCCCAATTTTCTGATAAGGCACCCTTAGAACATCCAATCACCATTTACACTGCTGATGAAACTCCTATGCCTATTAGTCATAAAGGAACAATCTCTTCTCCTTGTTTATCCCTTAGTGACACTTTTCATATTCCAAAGTTATCCCTCAATTTGCTTTCTGTTGGTCAACTTTGTGAATTAGGCGTAGATCTTCTATTTACTAATCATGGTGTGGATGTGCAGGATCCCCGGACGGGTCAAGTGCTTGGGACAGGCCGTAAGGTTGGTCGCATGTTTGAGGTTCATGACTTGAAGATTCCTTCACAAGTTGTTTCTGCAGCCGCTACCACTGCCACCTCCTCACCTGATCTATGGCATGCTCGTCTTGGTCATCCATCCTTATCTCGTCTTCAATTATTAGCTTCTCAAGGTCATTTAGGTTCAGTTCAGTTTCAAAAATTTGATTGTACTTCCTGTCATTTTGGCAAACAAACAAAATTGCCTTTTAATAAAAGTGACTCCTTTTCTTCTGCCCCTTTTGATCTTATACATTCTGATATTTGGGGTCCTGCACCTGTTCCCACTAAGGGGGGATCTAAATATTTTGTCATATTTGTGGATGATTTTTCTCGTTATACTTGGATTTATCTGCTTCACCATAGGTCTGAACTTGTGTCTATTTACTAAACATTTCATAAAATGATTGAAACACAGTTCAATCGCACCGTTAAAGGCTTTCGCTCAGATAATGCTCAAGAATATAATGATAAATCTTTCCTATCCTTTTTAGACAGACATGGTACTCTTCCTCAGCGGTCTTGTCCTTACACCTCTCAACAAAATGGTCGTGCAGAACGAAAACATCGTCACATTCTTGATGTTATCCGCACTCTTCTCATTTCTGCCTCTCTTCCTGAGCGCTTTTGGGGTGAGGCCGCACTCACTGCTGTGCACACCATTAATCGTATTCCTTCACCAACTACACACAACAAATCACCATTTGAGCTTCTCTATGGTCAAACTCCTCACTACTCCTCTCTTCGGGTTTTTGGTTGTGCTTGCTTTGTCTCTCTTCCTCCTCATGAACGAACAAAGCTCCAACCTCGTACTCGTCTCTGTTGTTTCCTTGGTTATGGTGTGTCTCAAAAGGGGTTTCGCTGCTATGATCCCATTTCTCATCGTCTTCGTGTCTCCCGTCATGTTGAGTTTTGGGAACATCGTCCTTTCACGAGTCTTTAGCAGTTTCCTACATCTTCTTCCTCAGAGTCTCCCATTTTTACTGATCTTTTCCTCCCTCTCTATCCTGAACTTGTGGAGGATTCTTCAGCATCGACTGCCTCTCCAGACGACTCATCTCCGGTTCTGTCTCCGGCATATGACCCGCCTGTCTTGGATCCTGTGGCACCACCCTCTCCTGAGTCTCCTATTGGTCCTGAACTTCGTCGTTCCACTCGGGTAAGCATTCCTCCCCCTTATCTCACTGATTATCATTGCTCTTTTGCTCTTGCCACTCTCTATGAACCTCACACCTATCGTGAGGCTCATACTGACCCTCTTTGGCAACAAGCTATGAATGAAGAACTAGATGCCCTTCATAAAAATCACACTTGGGATATGGTTGATTTGCCTCCTGGTCAGTCTGTAGTAGGTTGTAGGTGGGTTTACAAGATCAAGACCAAGGCTGATGGATCTGTTGAACGATACAAGGCTCGCCTAGTTGCCAAGAGCTTTACTCAGGAGTATGGTATTGACTATGAGGAAACATTTGCTCCTGTTGCTCGTCTTACATCTGTTAGATGTCTCATTGCTGTGGCTGCTGTTCGCCGTTGGCCTCTTTATCAAATGGATGTGAAGAATGCTTTCCTCAATGGAGACCTCCATGAAGAAGTGTACATGCAACCACCCCCTGGCTATCCACATTTAGGCAATCAAGTTTGCCGCCTTCGCCGTGCTCTTTATGGCCTCAAGCAGGCTCCTCGAGCTTGGTTTGAAAAGTTTAGCTCAGTTGTTGCTCAGCAGGGTTTCACTTCGAGTCCTCATGACACTGCTCTCTTTGTTCGACGATCCTCTGCTGGTATCACTCTTATTCTTCTTTATGTTGATGATATGATTATTACTGGAGATGATTCTGTAGGTATCCGCTCTCTTCAGAACTTCCTTAGTCAGCATTTTGAGATGAAAGATCTGGGCACTCTCAGCTATTTTCTTGGGCTTGAGGTTACCTCATCCTCTGATGGATACTATCTTTCCCAGGCTAAATATACTTCTGATCTTCTCTCCAAAGCCGGTGTCATTGATAACAAGACTATTTCCACTCCTTTGGAATACAATGCAAAGCTCACACCCTTCGACGGTGAACCTATATCCGATGCTACTCGCTATCGTCAGTTGGTTGGCAATTTGATCTATCTCACTGTTACTCATCTGGATATTTCACATGCCGTGGGTATGGTTAGTAAGTTCATGGATGCACCGCGTTCTGTCCACTATGCTGCTGTTCTTCGGATTCTCCGATATGTCAAAGGCACACTTTATCATGGTCTGCATTACTCCTCTCGATCTTCTCTCGAGCTTCATGCTTACTCAGATGCTGACTGGGCAGGTGATCCGACTGATCGATGCTCTATCACAGATTTCTGTTTCCTGTTAGGTACTTCTCTGGTCTCGTGGCGCAGCAAGAAGCAGGATGTGGTTTCCCGTTCCAGTACTGAGGCTGAGTATCGTGCCCTTGTCGACACCACTTGTGAGCTTGTTTGGCTTCGTTGGCTCTTGGCTGACATGGATGCTCCACAGCCCACTGCCACTCCTCTTTATTGTGACAATCGTAGTGCTATCTACATTGCTCATAATGATGTCTTCCATGAACGCACTAAGCATATTGAGATCGATTGCCACATCACTCGCCAGCATCTTAAGAAAGGAAATCTCAAGTTATTCTCCATCTCCTCTGCTGACCAGCCTGCTGATATCTTTACCAAGACTCACCCGCCTGGTCGTCTTCGAGATCTTATATCCAAACTCCAGTTGGCTTCCTCCTTACCACCTCGAGTTTGAGGGGGGATGTTAGTGTATAGCTTAGACTAGTTTAGCCCATTGGGCTTAGCCCAGTATACTGTACTTGTAGTTTACTCCTTTACTTGTACTGCACACATATCTAGCCTATATAAGGCTCTCTATTGTAGATTATTATATACATCAATATACAGACTATTCAGTCTTTCTCACACTTTATATTCTTAACAAAAACGATTCATTGTTTTTTTATTTTTTAAATATATTTATTCATTTAAGACTTGTAATTAAATTTTCGATTTAATATCTTGCATCTGTTTTTTAAAAACTGATGTGGATCATGACACATCACTAATATATAAAAAATTTGTAAAATAGTTTGTAACTATAGCATTATTCAAATTTCATTGGCTAACTTAATATAGCTCTAACATGCTAATGTGGTGGACTTTTTTTTTCAACTCCTGTTTACATGGACTTGCTATCTTTTATGGATCACTCATAGTCAATAATATCGTCATGTGAAATTTGGTGTGTTTGTAGAATTGTTATATTCCTTTATTTTTATTTTATTTTATTTTTCTATTTTTTATTTATCAGTTACTGGTGTACGTTTAGTCGAAGCTGAAATGATACGAAAGAACCATCAAAACTTTGTTACATTCCTTGAAGAGCTTTACCTCATCATTGTTGCTGGGTAATCTATCTGTAAAAGGTCAAGGTCATGATCCAAAATATGACCCACAAGAATACTGGCTTTTCCATCAGTAGGTCTAAGCTTCCACATTGGTTCACCATTGTAGAGGAAGTCTTGAATCTTCCTCTGCGCTTGGCTCAGAGGCAATGCCTCCCTGAAGTATTCTGCTTGAATGCCTGTTGTTTGATACCTATAAATTATTCAAAAAAAAAATGTAAATTATAGTGTTAGACATTTGTGGGTTGAATACATGTTACTGACCCGACTAATCTATTGAGAATCCATAATCGACCCAAAAAATTTGGACTAAGATTTTGTTGTTGGTAAATATATATGGGTTGAAATCAGGAGAAGCATGGTGGAGACCTATTCATACCTGTAGTTTGTGACTGGAATTTTTGGCTTGACATAAGCATGGAAAATTATGCTTTCATATTCATCAATGAGGCAGACCCTTGCACAGAGATCTAGGGAGCCATCACTGCCACCACTAACCATTTTGCAAGCGAGTGCAACTACTTGTGGCCTTCTTATTTGACCAGTATCGATTACCAAATTTTCAAAAATGCTCAAGTTAGCCAATTGAGCAAGTAGTCCCTAGAACCAGAAAAAAGCACAAAAGGATTTATATTCAACTCGATCAGCATCAGAAATACTTGATCTTAGTGCTAGTTGAAAGATACAGCACTTACACTGGGGAGTTGGCAAATTTCTTGGTGAAACCTGAGTATATCCGGGTTATTGAGGATAACTAGGCAGAATTTGCATCCTTGATTGCTGAAAATACTTTTGCAAGCTTCTTTTGGCAATGGGCCTGTTAGAGGAGAGTAATTATCACAAGCTATCTTCAATGGAATCAAGATGTTTGAAGTTTAATAGAAAAAATGAAGATTATTACCAATAAGATGTTCCCTTAGAGATTCAAAAGATCTGCAATGTTTCTTACAAATTCCGCATGTGGGTTCATGAACTGAATGATTGGAGGTTCTCATGTGCTCCACTAAGTGCTCCATTTTGGTGAATTGCTTAAAGCATGCAGCACACTTGTTCCTTTTTGTGATTATCCTTGTGTTTAAGTTAATACATTTCAGCAACATCAAGTTAGTAAAACAATAAGTGTGCGTTTGGCTCCAAATTAAAAAAATCAGCTTATTTTACTATTCAGCTTATTTTTGTTACTATTTATGGGTCCCACTACACTTTTTGGTAATATTCATAAGTCTTACTGTACTATTTCAACTAACTTTTACCTTAATTTATTGTAATTTCAACAAAAAATTTTCAGTTTCAACAAAATAAGTGAATCCCAAATAGATCATAAATGAACTTTAAGTAACTAATCCAACTAACTCTACTTTATTGTTCAAGGGGAGTTAGTGAACAAGCTGTATGTTATTTTATTTATGTGAGTAGTGTGGTTGGTTAAGTAGTGAATTTCACATTAGATACTATTGAGAAGAAAGAGCGGTTAATATAACATAGTTGAGCTCATACTCTTTGGGTTTAGGCATTTTGAGTTAAGTGTGTTTTTATATGTTATATTAACTACTCAATTGGAGTTTTCCCAATGTATTTCTTTCCCCAGCAACATGAGTATACAAAGGCACTTAACGAGTCTCCCCAAGGTATGGGTCCCACTAGGTAGAATGAGAAAGACTCACATGTTCTCTTTCCCATGGTTGAGGGTAAGGATTCTAGTAGCGGTGAGTCAAAGTAATTGTGTATTGGTGACTCCCATAGTTGTGTTGGTGCAAGCTTTTAGTAGTGGTGATCCAAGACAATTGTGAATCGGTGACTCTTATAGTTGTGCAAGAAAGACTCCCATGTTCGCCTCAAGCATGGTTAAGTAAAGAGCACACCATTGATGTTGGTTCTAGCTATGGTGAGTCAAGGTGATTGTGTATTGATGACTCTCATAGTTGTGCAAGGAAGGCTCCCATGTCCGCCTTAAGCAGTTGAGTAAAGAACACACTATTGTATTTCTCTCCCCAACAATATAAGTATAAAAAACGCATAATTGACCATTGTTTTATGCATGGAAATTCTTCAAGAAATGAAACAAAAGACATTTTTCCCTTTTTTTTGAATTGTTTGGGCTCTGCAGTAACTATTCTCTCCTTATTCCCCATGAATAGAAATTTTAAAGAATAGAGATGTCAATTCCATCTAGCTTTTCTCAATTTATGATTCTAGTGTTTGGGCGAGAAATTATGACTTTTGAAAGATAAAAATGAAGACATTACTAATTTCTGTTGGGTTATAGATTGACCCTAGTTAATTAATTCAATTATCCAAATTGATTTATTAAGTCAAATTACAGGCAATATCATGGAGGCACGAACAAATCACCAAATAATCTAGAATGTAGTCACAGTGATTTGTTGACTAATGAGAAAAACCTTTCACAAGGAAAAAACTCTACGGATAATTTTCATGTCACCACTCCTAAGAATTACTAATCAAAATCAAGAGATTACAAGTATAAGGAATCTTACCCCAAACCTGACCTATCCCAAAGTACCTACTTATAGTAGAATCCTTACGCCAATCTCTAATTGGTCTTGATTTTGTAGAGACTTCTTCCCTTTGTGCGGATCCCAGTACATGACTCACTCCTAGGAACTTGAAGCTTGTTATTGGATGCAAAGTTCTTCAATACACTTGTAAAGAAGAAAGCATTTGATCACAAAACCTTAAGGCGCATAAGAATGTAGTACTTCACAATAAGTGTACAGATTCTCTAATTGAGTCTCTGTGTATTATGATGATGACTTTAAAATAATCATTTTATATCCCTTGGAAGTTTTGTGAACGAAACCTTAGAAATCCAAGTCATCATGGGCAGAAAAACAGATTTGAAAATTTTGGATTTGCGAAGCTAGCTCGATAGATCGATAGGTATCAAGAGTATCGAGGTTTTTCATTAATTTTCGATAGAAGCCTTGTATCGAGCTTGTGTTGTGGAGTACTATTTTCACTTATATCCCCTAGAAGTTTAGTGAACAAAACCCTAGAAGTCCAAGTTATTATGGGTCGAAAAATAGATCTGAAAATTTTGGATTTGCGAAGCTCGATAGATCGATAGGTATTGAAAGGTATTGAGGTTCTTCATTAATTCTCGATAGAAGCCTTGTATTGAGCTTGTGTTGAGGTTCATTATTTTTAGCTTTTCTTATATGTTTCTTTGTGCAGTCTTCATGTCTTCAATACTACCACTTGTTATAGCTAAGAGATATACTTTATGATATTCTAGAATCCACTTATAACTACCTAAATACAATTAAAATGTGTTTTATCAAAGGATATGTCAACACATGAAAAATATGACCCTAATAATTTCTAAAAATTTTATGGGGCATTGTCAAGGATGGCTATGTAGAGCCTCAAGAAGAAGCAAATTTGAATGATGTTGAGAAGGATGAATGACAGCCATAAAAATAACGTGAAGGACTTTCTATTTCTTCATAAAGGAAGTTTTTAAGTGATTTTCCCATGTATTATCGATGCCTTCAAAGCCATAGATGCATAGAAATTTTGAAGAATAAATTTCAAGGCAACAAAGTTAATGAGCATTAAACTTCAATCTCTCTAAAGAGAATTGGAGAATGCTAAAATGAAGGGAGATAGAACTTAGAAGGTATGGGATATTATATTTCAAGAATTATGGAAGTTTTTAATCAAATGCATTCATATGATGAAAATATTGCTAATCAAAAGATTGTAGCGAAAGTTTGTTGCATCAAGGTATGTTTTCTTTCAGAATCTAGAAAACATGTGGTTATGATATAGAGTAGATCCGTACTCTTTTTTGTTGCGTATTTCCAGCATGAGATGTGTGACGTATTCTCAACAGAAGTTTCTTGGAATTAGAAAGAATTGCAGAGATTACCTCTTATTTCTAAAGCAGATCAAGAAGACGCATAACACTAATCAGGCCGAGAAGACAATGAAGAACTTTCACTGTTGCAATCTCCAATCAACTTAAAGATTAGAACCATCATACCCCAGGTTATCTTCATTAGAGCTCCTCCAAGAAAGTTTAGAAGCTTGAGAGACATGTTGGGCTTTGTGGAGCCTAATTGTGTTTGATCCAGTTGACGACCCGACCCGACCCGAAATAATGTTGCGTGGTTTTTAATGAGAGATTTTTTGAGGTTTAGTCCATGGAGTGGAGGCTTGGGCCGATAGGCCTAAGTCGTAGCGCTCATTGTGAATTCTGTGCGTAGGATGTAGAAAACGCAGTTTTGCTGATTAGGGTTCATTGTTGTAGTTTTTGAGAGAGAGAAAAACTGTAAGTCGCACTTGTATTTTTTCCCTGATAATAGTGAAATCCCTGCAACTCCGTGGATGTAGGCAAATTGCTGAACCATGTAAATACTGTCTTGTGCGTGTGATTATTTTTCTTTAGCGTGTGTTTTCTCTATTTTGTTTCTCACATGTTTGGGAATTTCGGGTTAATTCCCTACAACTGGTATCAGAGCTTAGGGTTAGGTTTGAGTGGTAGCACTGGCAGAGGAAGCAGGAAAGGCGTCTGGAATAGAAAAGTTTGATGGCACAGATTTTGGATTTTGGAGGATGCAAATTGAGGATTATTTTTATGGGAAGAAGTTGCATCTGCCGCTTCTAGGGTCAAAACCTGCAACTATGAAGATGAGGAATGGGCTCTTCTTGATAGACAGGTATTGGGAGTTATCAGGTTAACTCTGTCTAGGTCTATTGCACATCATGTTGTAAAGGAGAAGACCACAGCAGATCTGATGAAGGCTTTGTCTGGTATGTATGAAAAGCCGTCAGCAAACAACAAGGTGCATCTGATGAAGAAACTGTTCAATTTGAAGATGGTAGAGAATGCATCAGTAGCACAACATCTGAATGAATTTAATACCATCACAAATCAATTGTCGTCTATAGAAATTGATTTTGATGATGAGATTCGTGCACTGATCGTTTTGGCTTCTTTGCCAAACAGTTGGGAGGCAATGAGGATGGTAGTAAGCAATTCTAGAGGAAAGGAAAAGCTGAAGTACAATGACATACGAGATTTAATTCTGGCTGAGGAGATTCGCTGAGGAGATGCAAGTGAAACCTCAGGATCTAGTTTTGTCCTAAGCTTTGAGACAAGAGGCAGAGGTAATGACAGAAATTCAAGTTGGGGCAGATCAAAATCCAGTAATTTTAATCGGAACAGAAGTAAATCTAGATCAGGCCAACAAGTACAATGCTGGAACTGTGGGAAAACAGGTCACTTTAGGAGGCAATGCAAAAGTCTTAAGAAGAAGAATGAAGATGATTATGCTAATACTATAACAAAAGAGGTACATGATACATTACTTCTTGTAGTAGACAGTCCACTTGATGATTGAGTTTTGGACTCAGGAGCTTCATTTCATACCACTCCAGACCGAGAAATCATACAGAATTATGTTGCAGGTGATTTTGGTAAGGTGTATTTGGCTGATGGTGCAGCCTTGGATGTTGTAGGTATGGGAGACGTTCGAATATTGTTGCCCAATGGGTCTGTTTGGTTATTGGAGAAGGTTCGACATATTCTTGACCTGAGGAGGATTCTGATTTCTATTGAAGAACTTGATGATGAAGGGCATGCAATACTATTTTTTGGTGGTACTTGGAAGGTTACAAAGGGAGCCAGAGTATTGGCTCGTAGAAAGAAGATTGATACTTTATATATGACCTCAAGTCCAAGAGACACAATTGCAGTTGTTGAAGCAAGTACTGATACAAGCCTATGACACCGCAGACTTGGTCACATGAGTGAGAAAGGGATGAAGATGCTGTTGTCAAGAGGAAAACTACTAGAATTGAAGTCCATTGATTTTGACATGTGTGAAAGCTGCATCTTAGGAAAGTAAAAAAATGTGAGCTTCTTGAAAACTAGCAGGACATCGAAGGCTGAAAAATTGGAGTTAGTACATACTGATTTGTGGGGGCCTTCTGCAGTTGCATCCCTTGGAGGTTCAAGGTACTACATCACTTTCATTGATGATTCAAGCAGAAAGGTATGAGTTTATTTTCTGAAAAATAAATCTGATGTATTTGAAACTTTTAAGAAGTGGAAGGTCATGGTTGAGACAGAAATAGGTTTGAAAGTAAAATGTTTGAGGTCAGATAATGGAGGAGAGTACATAGATGGAGGGTTCAGTGAGTATTATGCTGCACAAGAAATTAGGATGGAGAAGACCATTTTTGAGACACCATAACAGAATGGTGTGGCTGAGCGCATGAACAGAACTTTCAATAAGTGTGCTAAGAGTATGAGGTTGCATGTTGGATTACTAAAAACTTTCTGGACTGATGCTGTTAGCACTGCAACTTACCTGATAAACCAAGTACCATCAGTTCCTATGGAGTTCAGACTTCCTGAGGAGGTTTGGAGCGGTAAAAAGGTAAAGTTTTCACATTTAAAAGTTTTTGGTTATGTTTCTTATGTTCATATTGATTCTGATGCTCGTAGTAAATTTGATGCAAAGTCTAATATATGTTTTTTCATTGGCTATGGTGATAAGAAATTTGGCTATAGGTTTTGGGATGAACAAAACAGGAAAATCATCAGAAGTAGAAATGTGATATTTAATGAATAGGTTATGTACAAGGACATGTCAACTGTAGTGTCAGATGTTACAAAGATAGATCAAAAGAAATATGAGTTTGTCAACTTAAATGAATTGACTGAAAGTACTGTCCAGAAAAGGGGTGAAGAAGATAAGGAGAATGTAGATTCACAGGTAGATCAGAGTACACCTGTAGTTGAAGTCCGTAGATCTTCTAGGACCATTAGACCTCCACAGTGTTATTCACCCACTCTAAATTATCTCCTGTTGACTGATGATGGTGAGCCAGAGTGTTATGAAGAAGCCTCGCAGGATGAAAATTCAAACAAGTGAGAATTAGCCATGAAGGATGAGATGGATTCCTTGTTAGGGAATTAGACATGGGAATTGACTGAATTGCCAGAAGGAAAGAAGGCTTTGTACAACAAGTGGGTATACAGAATAAAGAATGAGCATGATGGCATAAAGCGTTACAAGGCCAGATTAGTTGTCAAAGGGTTCCAGCAGAAGGGCATTGACTACTCAGAAATATTTTCTCCAATTGTGAAGATGTCAACAATTAGACTGGTACTGGGAATGGTGGCTGCAGAAAATTTACATCTTGAGCAGTTAGATGTGATGACGACATTCCTTCATGTGAAGACGACATTCCTTCATGATGGCAGCAAACGTTACAAGGCTAGATTAATTGTCAAAGGGTTCCAGCAGAAGGGCATTGACTACTCAGAAATATTTTCTCCAATTGTGAAGATGTCAACAATCAGACTGGTACTGGGAATGGTGGCCGCAGAAAATTTACATCTTGAGCAGTTAGATGTGAAGACGGCATTCCTTCATGGTGACTTGGAAGAAGACATTTACATGATTCAGCCAGAAGGGTTCATTGTTCAGGGACAATAGAATCTAGTCTGTAAACTGAGAAAGAGCTTGTATGGCCTAAAACAAGCTCCAAGACAGTGGTACAAGAAATTTGACAGTTTTATGCGTAAAATTGGGTTCAAGAGATGTGAAGCTGATCATTGTTGCTATGTTAAGTTCTTTGGAAATTCTTTCATCATTTTACTGTTGTATGTGGATGATATGCTCATTATAGGGTCTAGCATTGAGGAGATTAATAATCTAAAGAAGCAATTGTCAAAATAGTTTGCAATGAAAGATTTAAGAGTTGCAAAGCAAATCTTTGGTATGAGAATCATTAGAGACAAGGCTAATGGTACATTGAAGCTTTCACAGTAAGAGTATGTGAAGAAAATTCTCAGCAAGTTCAAAATGAATGAAGCTAAACCAGTGAGCACACCCTTGGGTATTCATTTCAAACTAAGTAAAGAACAGTCACTGAAGACAGGAGAAGAAAGGGACCATATGAGTAAGGTGCCCTAAGCCTCAGCTATTGGCAGCTTGATGTATGCTATGGTATGTACAAAGCCAGACATTACACATGTAGTGGGAGTTGTGAGTAGATTCATGAGTAGGCCTGGAAAGCAGCATTGGGAGGCAATCAAGTGGATTCTGAGATATCTGAGGGGTTCATCAGATACATGTCTTTGCTTCACAGGTGCAAGTTTGAAATTGCAGGGTTATGTAGATGCTGATTTTGCTGGTGATATTGATAGTAGAAAGAGTACTATTGGGTTTGTTTTTACTCTGGGTGGTACAGCTATATCCTAGGCTTCAAATATACAAAAGATTGTTACTTTGTCTACTACAGAAGCTGAGTATGTTGCAGCAATTGAAATTGGAAAGGAGATGATTTGGCTACATGGTGAATTGGGTAAGAAGCAGGAGATGGACATTCTACACAGTGACAGTCAGAGTGCAATTTTTCTTGCCAAAAATTTGGTTTTTCATTCAAAGTCGAAGCATATACAGATAAAATACCATTTTATCCATTAATTGAAGTTGATAATACTTGAGAAGATTTGTGGATCTAAGAACCCGGCAGACATGTTGACTAAGGGTGTCATTATTGAGAAGCTGAAGCTCTGTGTAGTTTCAGTTGGTCTTCTAGTTTGAGGACAGGAGGATGAGTTGCAGGGATAAGGGATTGTTTTTGGAGGATTGCGGTTGATGTTGGTGATTGAACTAGTCTCCAAGTGGGAGATTTGTCGGGCTTTGTGGAGCCTAATTGTGTTTCATCCGGTTGACGATCTGACCCGACCCGAAATAATGTTGCGTGATTTTTAATGGAAGATTTTCTGAGGCTTAGTCCATTGTGAATCCTGTGCGCAGGATGAAGAAAATGCAGTTTTGGTGATTAGGGTTCGTTGTTGTAGTTTTTGAGAGAGAGAAAAATGGTACTGCCGCACTTGTATTTTTTCCCTGATAATAGTGAAATCCCTGCAACTTCGTGGATGTAGGCAAATTGCCGAACCATGTAAATACTGTCTTGTGCGTTTGATTATTTTTCTTTGGCGTGTGTTTTCTCTATTTTGTTTCTCACAGGTTTGGGAATTTCAGGTTAATTCCTTACAAGACATCTATGAAATGTGTAATTTTTCAGTTATTGAACCAGATGATTTTGAACAAGCAAGATGTTTGGGTGAAAGTTATGAAAGAGGAAATGAAGATGATCGACAATAATAAGACACGGGAGTTAGTTGACCAGCCTCATGATAGAGACATCATTGGAGTAAAATGGGTTTAAAAACATAGGTCAAACTTGATGGATCCATGCAAAAGCACAAGGAAAGATTCACGGCCAAAGGATATTTTGTGCAACCGTATAGATTTCTACTATACTTTTGGTCCAATTGCAACATTAAACACTATACATGCACTTGTTGCTTTAATTGGCTGCACAAAAGAAATGATTCTTTTTCTACTTTGATGTTAAATTTGTGGTTTTGAATAACTTTTATTGAAGAAACTTATGAGGAACAACTAGCAGGATTCGATTTGTCTTAAGGGGGAAAATGGTGGGAGGATGTGGAAAAGTGAGAAGATAAAAAAGATTTAATTATCCCTCATTTGTATTTGGTTGGAGGGTTAGAAAGATGATATATTTGTATATGGATGACACTTTACTTTAAAAAAAAGTACAAAAAACCAAAATAAATGAGAGAAAATAAAAGGATGAAAAAAACACCCAAAACATATATAAATATAAAAAATAAAAAAAAAGGAAGAAGAGAGATTGTTGCCCAGGGTACAATTTTGTCCAAAATGAGAGAGACAAAAGCAGTATGAGGTTGCACGATATGAAATAGAAGAATAAGAAGGGGGGGGGGGGGTGTGGGGAGGAAAGAAAAGAGAAGAAGAAGATAAAAAACACAAACACAAGCCAAAAGAAAAAAGCAAGAACGTGGGGTCAAATTTTTCCGAAATGGTAGTCTCATCTTTTCTCTCCCATTTTCTCCCTATTTGGGGAGATTTTTCCGAGATTTTTTTTCTCTTTACTATTCTCTCCACTTTTTTCTATTATCCCTAAAATCAACCCAACCAAATGCCTCATGCATAGTATAGCCAAATCAATTATATTATTTTAGCAAAAAGAGTTTACATAAAAGTGAAAGTGAGGTTGTGTTGTATGTTATTATTAAGATTAAAGGTACTTTAGATTTCTTAATTTGGTGCTGAGTGATAGTATTTTTTGGGTAAATTCCTTCGTTTGGGCTTTGTAATCTTTTTTTTTTTTTTTTGGTTGGTAAAATTTACTATTTTGTCACATAATTTCATAATTAGCGCTAATTAGGGTTTTGTGGGCATTTTTCTAGCCACCTTAGGACTTCTTTTACTATTTAAGCATATTATTGCCTACAAGACAATTCATATTCAATTTAATAAAAATATAAATGATTTGTTTCTCTTTTTTGGTAGATTCCAAACTATCTTGTAGATTTAAGGAATTCTTGTAGATTTGAGCTATTCCTTGTGGGTTCGAGGTTATCTCCTTGGTATTAGAATTTAGGAAGGTTATGATGGAGACTATTATGAGATTGATGGTTTGAGATTACTTTATTTATCTTTTTCTTGGAATGTAGATATGCCATGACAATAGAGGGATATTTAGTCAAAAGAACTATATTGAAAATATTCTTAGAAGATTCAAGATGTTTGGATGCAAATCTGTAACAACCAATTTGCAAACCAGTGACAAGTTGGTGAAAGAATCTTCTTTAAAAAAAAAAAAAAAGGGTTAGTGAAAGAAGATGGGACATTTATAAAATTTTCACTTATTGAAACTTGAGTGGCCACTACAAAATGTCTAGACATCATTATCCATGAAATACCACTTTATTGTAGAAATAGTTGAAAACAATGTGATAAGATTGAAGATTACAAGACCAATGACCGAATTGCTGGCATTTTAACATATATAGGCACTTGCCAAAGAAAAATTTCTTCACTTAAAAGGAAATGCTTGGATTTTGACGGAAAATGCATTAGGGGAGAATGTTGAAGTTAGTGTATTTTCAGCTACCTTAAGTTAGTAAAGTAATAAATGAAGTTTAAGTAACTATTAATTTTTTTTTTTGTTGAGAAACCAAGTAACTATTTAATCAACTCTACTTTATTGTGCTGTGAACAAGCACCAGTATAAAAAATGCATAGTTGGCTAATGTTTTACGCATGTAAGACAACGATTTATAGTAGTCTTCAAGAAATAAAACTAAAAACGTTTTTCTTTGTAAGTATTTGAGCTCTGTTGTAGCAACTCACGCCAATTTTTATCTCTAGCTATCATCATCAACCTATTTCACTAAATCCCAACACATTTGCTTCAATCCTTGCAAGGATCATGTATTTAAGAGATTTATATTTGATTTACAACTTAATCCAGGGTTTTAAAACCCAAATTGTTAACTTGAAAAAGAAGAGGTTTAAAGTTTTAAGATTGGATCAAGGTTTGACTTAAGGTTGAATTGTAATAAAAATATATAGACTTTCAATTTTTGAAAACTAACAACATTGACTAAAAAATTTAAAGAAATTTAAACATTCAAATGTGAATTCACAATTTTATAAGACAAATAGAAAATAATATAGAATAAATCAATAAATAATATCTAATTTATTGAAAAAACATAAACAAGCACAAATAAAACCTAGGATAGAGCCATCCAATTCTCAAGTTAGTTTCACCAACCTTGTAACCAATTGAACCAATCCCTCTAATCAAACAAGTCAATACTTGTAGCCAAACACTAGTCCACTAGCTAGCCTAGTACTTTATAGCTTGTTTGGATGGATGAGGAGTAGAGGAGAGTAGAGTAGAGGGAGAGAGAGTAAGTTAAATTACCTTATTTTGATATTTTTTTATGGGAGGAGGGGGAGGGATTTAGAGGGGTTCTAACTACTTCTAACCCCTCATTTTTAATTCCCCCAAATTGGAGAGATTTGAAGGGAGAGTAGAGTATAGAAATGCTTGACCAAATGAATTACCAATTTACCTTTACTATATTAACAAAATTACAAAATATGAAAATGTTAATTATTCCCCTCCCCCTTACTTAATTTTAAGAACATCCACATAAGGTGGAAGATAACCATTCTCCTCTACTCTCTTCTCCACTACTCTCCTCCTCTCTACTCCCCTCTCCTCTCCTCTCCTTCTAAACTTCCAAACATAGCATCAATCTTCTTGGCTTGCTTCAACACTTCCTTTGTAAGTCGATGGTGTATGACATGCTTGGTGCTTGATAGTGTGTGTTTGTGTTTGAGAGAGAGACCCTTGACTTAGGCATGGGCATCTAGCAACATGCTTTGAATGATCAATGAAATCAATGATAATTGGAACTATAGTTTTTTTTTTTTTTTGATAAGATAATTGGAACTATAACTGTTAAAACATAAATCCTATTGTGAATTGATTTTTCTGTATTGTGTATTATATTGTGTATTTTAAGATACACAAAAAACCTAATAAAATTTATAAAAAAATTGATAAATATACATATATAAATGGTATATATTCATTATAAATTCAAAAAATATTCAACTAATGATTAAATTAATGATCACTTATATAATAAGTGTGGGGCCGGGGAGCTTATGATCTGGCCCACGCTCTATTAGGGCTCAGGGTCCATGCCGAGGAGGGTATGTGCCAAGGACAAATGGGGAAAGGCCGGTGTGTCTAGTGGAACAGCCGAGGATGACCCTGTCCTCGGCACTACAGGACTTCAAGGGGAATAGCAACGTCTCGATGATGGCTATCCCCAAAAAGCCCCCAGAAGGAGATACGAGTAGAATGGGACCCACGTTGGGGGTACGGTGTGAAATTGGTTCAGGATAAATATGTCATCTCCGCATTAAATACACCCACCAGCGTCCTGACCGTGTTAATGAGAGAAGACGCCTGGTCAGGGTGACTTCGATCGTCGCAACTAACAGAAAGCAAGATGGGATAGTCGATGGGACGGGTACAGAAGTTAGCACCTGCCTGACCAACAAGTGGAGGGCTAAGATCAACCAAGAAGGGCTATATAATGTGAAGGTTAACGCATCAAAAAGGGGGAGGCTGGGAAAAATGGCCAAAACCAGAGCCTCCCAGCCCACCTCTAGGAGAAAGACTCCCAGAGCGTACACGATTTATTTATGTATGAACACCACGGAATACCACCGACTTGTGATCAAGGCTTAGCCTTTCAAACCCACGCTCTATAAATGATATTGTTTGAGCCTTTTTACGTGCGAACCCAGTATTGTTTTGGGTCGTTCCAAATCTTGTCCTTACAATAAGATTTAACAAAGCAAATGAAATTAATAAAATTAATATGTTTATTGTAAGGACACGATTTGGAACGACCCAAAACGATACTGGGTTCGCACGTAAAAAGGCCCAAACAATGTCATTTATAGAGCGTGGGTTTGAAAGGCTAGGCCTTGATCACAAGTCGGTGGTATTCCGTGGTGTTCATACATAAATAAATCGTGTACGCTCTGGGAGTCTTTCTCCTAGAGGTGGGCTAGGAGGCTCTGGTTTTGGCCATTTTTCCCAGCCTCCCCCTTTTTTGATGCGTTAACCTTCACATTATATAGCCCTTCTTGGTTGATCTTAGCCCTCCACTTGTTGGTCAGGCAGGTGCTAACTTCTGTACCCATCCCATCGACTATCCCATCTTGCTTTCTGTTAGTTGCGACGATCGAAGTCACCCTGACCAGGCGTCTTCTCTCATTAACACGGTCAGGACGCTGGTGGGTGCATTTAATGCGGAGAGGACGTATTTATCCTGAACCAGTTTCACACCGTACCCCCAACGTGGGTCCCATTCTACTCGTATCTCCTTCTGGGGGTTTTTTGGGGATAGCCATCATCGAGACGTTGCTATTCCCCTTGAAGTCCTGTAGTGCCAAGGACAGGGTCATCCTCGGCTGTTCCACTAGACACACCGGCCTTTCCCCATTTGTCCTCGGCACATACCCTCCTCGGCATGGACCCTGAGCCCTAATAGAGCGTGGGCCGGATCATAAGCTCCCCGGCCCCACAATAGCCCCTCAAAATCCTGCTATCCGACTCTTCGGACGGATAGGAGGCTTTTGATGATATCGGATATCTGTCAATGCCTGTCAATCCTTGTCACTTATTGGTTCCCAAGACTTTTCATCTGCCTGAGACACGTTCCTGGTGCAGTTGGAAGGTGAGACGTGGCCTCATTAAATGCGGGCGGCTCTGTGTTTCCCACGTTTAACGGCATGATGAAAATCAAACAGTGGTAATTCCTTGGTCTTTATGGGCGGGAAAATTTGTGTAGTTACCCTAGAAAGTATAAATGATTTTTTTTGGAACGGGTCCGCCTCTTCAGTTTTGCACTTAAGAGTTCCAGCGCGTATACCCTGGGTTCATCTGAACTTTCGCCCAAACTCAAGTCTATCTCCAGCACAAAAAGCCTATCCGAAGCGTCTTTCCTCTTTTATGTAAGTTCCCTGCCTCCATTAACTCGTTTTTTTCTCTTTTTTGGGTTTATTTTTTCTCTGGTTCCTTTCCTTCTCCCGTTGCTGGTTGAGTTTGTTTAGTAAATCATAGAAATGGTTAAATCAAGACTAAGAAAATTAGTCGATACTGAAGAGGCGATGAACAAGTTCATCGCCGATTACAAAATTCCTCCCAACGTAAGTCTGAGGCATTGTAAGATGGGGGAGTGGCACTATAAGAGAGAAACGGGTGAGGTAGTAATTCCCGTCCTCGCCTTTGTAGAGGGGGGTATGAGAATGGGGCCGGTAACGAGGGGTTACCTCAGGCACTTCCGATTAGCCCCCACCTAGTGCGCTGGCAACATGTTTAGGATTTTGGGTTGCGTGGATGCATTAAACGAAAAGATGGGGCTAAGACTGACCCACCATGACGTGAATTAGTGCTATAACCTCCAAAATTTGAAGGGGAAATCATTCTACATGAAGACGAGAGACGAAAGGGTTCGACTAATCCAGTGCCTTCCCGATTCCAACAAGGGATTAAACAAGGATTTCCTTATCGTCTCCGGTGAATGGCATGATGGTAATCCGTGCCCCATGGTAGAAGGAGAACCAGGTGGGGTATAAGGAATGGAAGGGCGCTGACCCTTTGCACCATTTTTAATCTGATGTGGCTCGGTAACTAACCATGCATATATTTTTTCTTTTGTAGATCCACACGCTTATAAACGGCATTTTCACTTAGTTAACCGGGTGGACTTGGAGACTGTTCTACAAGCGGCGGTTTTCGTAAATGACGGAGATGGTCAAGTCCGAGTCGCTCACAAAATATTAGGGTACCCTCCTGTTCAGAAGTCATTTGGCGACCCTAGGCACGTGATCAGCGCCAACCGTCCTCAGCTTCCAAAAATCACCGTGGTCGAGACAGGATTTCTAATCTCCGAAATACCATCTGTCCCAGAGAGCATCCCACCGGTGGGCCCCTCCTCGTCTCACCAAGTAGCGGAGGACGAAGGCGAGTTAGATCGGTCCGAGGAAGGCTTTGGGGTATTTGACCTAACCAACCAATCCAAGGATCCTTCTGGTGATTTAGGTGACCCAGCTTTGTCCGAGGCGGAACTATCATCAGTAGGCACATCTTCGCAAGCCGAGATGGGACTCAAGAGAATGCCCCAGCCCAGCCTATTCGAACTCCTCGAGGGTCAACCGGGGGAGGGTGCGCAGGGAACGCCGCAATCTAATGTTCCGCCCTCACCACCTCAGCCCCAGACCATCCAAACTAGGTCGTCCTCCACCAAGTCACAACCACAATCCCCCTGCCTCAAACTTCCTGCTCCTTCCCAAACAGCTCTGCCTCCTCGGCTGGAAGGCACTGATTCAAAGAGAAAGAGGAGCCCCAAGGGCAAGGAAACCATGGATGGGGGAAAATCCCAACCTTCTAAGGAGAGGGAGGAAGCCCCTCGTACGAAACAACTGAAGATTGGGCACCAAAGCAAGGGTAAAGAAACTGAGTCCCAATCTTCCCAAAGCAAGGGAAAGGAGATCGAGGCCTAATCCTCGCCAAGCGCCTGGCTTCTCGCCCCAATGCTCCACGGGGGTCCATTGCTAGAGACCGCGTCCATGAGGGACCTTGGAGATGGCGAGGGAGACGCGGGACCTTGGAGATGGCGAGGGTGGTTATGTGGCAGACGCACTAGGGAGAGCCGTGCTGCTTCCCACCGACATGGATGGGCTGAAGAAAATGAGGATGCAAGAGGTCTTCCTCAGTACGAAGAGGTACTTGGGCATGGTAAGGCTCTTGAAACCTAGAACTTTGTTAACTCCCACTCCCGGTTTGTCATTTACGATGTATTTATCTCCCTTGACAGGCTCTCCAGGCCACCTATAGGATGGAGGAAGAGGTGAACAATCAGAGTAAGGCGGCCGAGAGTGAACGCTCCAAGCGCTTAGTGGCCACACGGACTCTCAAAGCTTCTGAGGACGACCTCGCCAAGACCAAGACTGCCCTAACAGAGGCGATCCGAGCAAGGGACAGCGCCTCGGCGGGTTTAGCCAGCGCCCAAAAACAGGCTGAGGACCAAACAAAACGTCTGCTAGATGCCGAGGATCAGTTGCAAATAGCTAAAGAGCTAGTCAAGGACTTAAATAAAAGACTGGCCACGGCAGAGCATGAAAAAGGTGTGGCGGAGTATGCCCGTGACGAAGCCATAAGGGCCAAGCAAGAGGCCGAGTTTGCCAGAAACGAGGTTGAGGCTGCAAAGGAAACGGCCGAGGATGATGGTTATAATGTGGGGGTAGCTGAAACCCAAGCCATCCTTAAAGCCCAGATTCCTGGAGTATGCAGGCTTTACTACTCCCAGGTTTGGGAAGAGGCCTTGAAGCGGGCTGGGGTGAATGGTTCATCTGACTTGTGGAAAGCGGAGAACATATTCTACCCTACAGCCATCCGCGAGGCCACCTCCACCAGCTCCGCAGCTGTGAGCGACCAACATGAGGAAGGGGTCACTCAATCGGAAACCGTACGGGTCGGCGCCTCTCCTGCGGAGCCGCTCAAAGAGGGAGAGCTTCAGGATGTGATAGAAGCATCTCAGCATACGGATCCCGAGGTACCCAAAGAGGTTGTTGAGCCTGTGCTTGGCACTCAGATGCCTAACGCCGAGGAGCCAGCCATACTTGCCCAGCCCCTACAGACGATTCCCCTTTCTGTGGTCCCCAAGAGTACCGACACTGATCCTGCTCAGTCTTCCCCAGAAGGGACAGTCCTCCAGGGCACCGGAGCTGATCCCGTTCCTCCTTCCCAGGACGTGGCCGATGCAAAATTAAAGAAGTAGAAACCCCGACCAGGCTTCGTATTTGTTTTTAGTTTAACGATTAACTTGTTTCTTTTTCATTTTGAAAACTTTGTAATCTGTTAGTAGTTTGAACCTGTTGAACCCGTATATGAAATTCTTTTCTTCCTTTTTCCTTTTGGTTACTGGTTAGTTGCCCTTGTCGATACTTACTATTATTTATGAATTTTGAACTAATTATCTTAACATGTATGAATAGTTGTGCATGCGATATATTTAGAATCATATTTCAAAACACTAGCTTACCTGCACCTATAGAGCTTTGAACCCATGTCTGATCCTCATTCAATGGAGGTAGTCACGTGTAGTGTTAGGTCCTGCTTAGTATCTAGGTTTCTTTAAAGTAGTTGGTTTCCCCGTAGGTTTGAGTCCGAGGACCATGCAATACCTTGGTTCTGTCCAAAACTTGATTTTGATAAGTAGTTGGTTTCCCCATAGGTTTGAGTCCGAGGACCATGCAATACCTTAGTTTTGTCCAAAACTTGATTTTGATAAGTAGTTGGTTTCCCCATAGGTTTGAGTCCGAGGACCATGCAATACCTTGGTTCTGTCCAAAACTTGATTTTGATAAGTAGTTGGTTTCCCCATAGGTTTGAGTCCGAGGACCATGCAATACCTTGGTTCTGTCCAAAACTTGATTTCGAGAAGTAGTTGGGGGAATTAACCTCTCGGTTATGGCACGAGACCTTGGTTTACGGGGAATTAGCTCCTCGGCCAAGCCCCTAGAACCATCCGTGCTACTGATGCTACGAAGCGCAGCCCCTAATAAAGAAACATAGCCCCTGGTGGAACTTTACGCTAAAACAATACAACCAGCTGTTTAGAAGTGACAAGGGGATTGTTTCGACCTACCGCTTGTGCCAACACACAAGCCTTTCCCACAGACGACGCCAATTGTAAGGATACGATTTGGAATGACCCAAAACGATACTGGGTTCGCATGTAAAAAGGCCCAAACAATATCATTTATAGAGCGTGGGTTTGAAAGGCTAGGCCTTGATCACAAGTCGGTGGTATTCCGTGGTGTTCATACATAAATAAATCGTGTACGCTCTGGGAGTCTTTCTCCTAGAGGTGGGCTGGGAGGCTCTGGTTTTGGCCATTTTTTCCAGCCTCCCCCTTTTTTGATGCGTTAACCTTCACATTATATAGCCCTTCTTGGTTGATCTTAACCCTCCACTTGTTGGTCAGGCAGGTGCTAACTTCTGTACCCGTTCCATCGACTATCCCATCTTGCTTTCTGTTAGTTGCGACGATCGAAGTCACCTTGACCAGGCGTCTTTTCTCATTAACACGGTCAGGACGCTGGTGGGTGCATTTAATGCGGAGAGGACGTATTTATCCTGAACCAGTTTCGCACCGTACCCCCAACGTGGGTCCCATTCTACTCGTATTTCCTTCTGGGGGCTTTTTGGGGATAGCCATCATCGAGACGTTGCTATTCCCCTTGAAGTCCTGTAGTGCCGAGGACCCTATCCTCGGCTGTTCCACTAGACACACCGGCCTTTCCCCATTTGTCCTCGGCACATACCCTCCTCGGCATGGACCCTGAGCCCTAATAGAGCGTGGGCCGGATCATAAGCTCCCCGGCCCCACATTTATAATATACACATTCAAATTGATTAAACTCCCATAAAAAAAAATTAAAAAATTAACTAAACTCAAAAGTAATAATACATGACATATGAGCCAAAATAATATATATATATATATATATATATATATATATATATATATATATATATATATATATATATATTTTGATGATATTTATCATTATGCCTAATTAACTCCATCTAAGTCAATATTATCATTATGTTCATCACTTTGCGAAATTATTTATTTATTGACATTTTCTTCGAAATTCATCATCATCATCAACAACATTTACTATCTCTTTTTTTTGTTTTATTTTAATAATTTTTTCTTTATATTTCTTCCTATTATTCTAGCTTCTTAGACTTATAACAATAATAATAAAAATAAAAATAATTAAATTTTCACTTAATAACTTTGAGGTTAACAAAAATAAAAATAATTTTTCTTTAAATTATATTTTCAATTTTCCTTTCTTCATAGTATAGAAAAAAATTTGCAAAAAAAAAAAAAAAAGGTGAAGTGTAAAGTTTGTACTCCAAAGTTTGTAAGGAAAAAGAAAAGCTCATGGATATGTTATTTTATTGAGCTTAATTAAATAGCCTAATAATTATGTGCTAAAAACAAATCTAACAATTTGTTGGACTAAAATAAAAGCACAAATTTTAACTAAAAAAAAAACCAATTTTAAACCTACATATCTATATATCGTACGATACGTACAATTTTATGATACGATACACACTTGTGTATTATATGATTCATGAGTACTTCTAATACAGAACATTTTATATATGATATGATACGTATAGATTTGTTAGACTGGTTTGTTTGATCATGATTAGAATGATTTCCAACTGTTTTTATTTTTATTTTCGTTATATAGACAAGTAGTCACTAGTCAGTTCCTGATTAACCCACTTCGATTGAGCTATCTTGTGCAATTTTTAAAAATATGCTCTAATAATGTGTGTGTGCATATATAAATGAGTTTGGTTCAAGTTACACCTAGTGTAACTTTAAACAATGTTACACAATTTTATAACTTTTTATTTTGAAAATCTCATTGTTGGATTACATGTTTTATATATTCTTAATATGCATGTCAAATTTTGTAACAATCAGATATTATTTACCATAAAGTCATATTTTATGTATAATTTTAAATTACAAAAACTTGAAATCTAACATTTGATTGATAAACATAGTTATTGATATTTGATTTTCTTGAAAATCTACAAGCATGGAGAGTGTAAGAATAAAATATAGTCTAACAGTAGATTTGTCAAATTTTGTAACAATCAGATATTATTTACCTTAAATTCATATTTTATGTATAATTTTAAACTACAAAAACTTGAAATTTAACATTTGATTGATAACATAGTTATTGATATTTGATCTTCTTGAAAATTTATAAGCATGTAGAGTATAAGAATAAAATATAGTTTAATGGTAGATTTGTTAAAATTTAGATGTAATGAAAAAATATTAAATGGTGCAATTTTGCTTAAAGTTACACTGCTTAATATTTTTTCCATTGCATGTGAGTTATTCATACTAGATGGATGAAGAGAATGGATTCCAAATTGTGTTTAGGCCAATAATGTTAGCTGAATCTTTCGAGTTTCTATCTTTGGACCAACGTCCAATTCGATTGTCCTTTATTTGAAGTGATCCAAAACCAAAAGTTTCGGACCCACTGAATTATCAACTAGAATAATTTTTTGGCTACCTGGTGTTATTTCTCTCTCCTTCTTTACAATGCAAGTAGCTTTCATTTGAAGTACATTTCTCCAACTGCATCACTTTGTGATGAGAAGTAGCATTTAGGGGTGTGCAAAAGACTGGGAAACTGAAAAAACTGCTTCAAACCGACCGAATTGTTGCCAGAATTTTGGTTCGGTTTTATTATATTAAAAACTGAAATTTTCGATTCGGTTTTCAGTGGTAGATTTTCCTGCACTGAACCGACATAAACCGAACTGAATATCTTATTATATATTATTATATTATATTTTATATTAAATATATAATATAATGTTTGTAAATATTTGGGGCTTTGGGCCTCTGTTAGTTTATATATTCTTTATTTGAGCCTCCGTTAGTTTATATGTGCTTTGGGCCTCCATCATTTTATTTTAAAACATTTGGGTCTTGGCTTTATATTTTATCTGATCAAAATCACCAGATCCATCCGGCCTGGGCTTTTCATTTTAATGATTTTATCTTTTTAAACATGGCTATTTAAAACCCATTATATTAACCTAATAAACTTAAATTAATTTGAAACCCTACCTCACATTCACGCCTCCATCTCTCTCACACTCACGCCTCCATCACACACTCTCTCTCTCACACAGCCTCTATCACTCCCTCTCACATACACCGGCCTCCATCAGACATCAGTCCACATCTGCCGCCGGCCTCCACGACTACTCCTCACACCGGCCTTTGCGTCTCTCATGGTATGATTCTTCTCTTTTATTTCTATCCTTTCTTTTTCTTTGTCTGTCTCTGATATATATCATGAGAGTACCATCTGGCTTGCTGGGGCTTCTTCTTCTGCAATATTTCGCTTAAATTTCTTTGTTTCACATATTCCAACACCTCAAATGGTTACACTTCACTTTTCTAAGTTTTCTTGCTTCCTTTTCAAACCAACTGAAATCGCAATAAAACCGAAACAGATTGATTCCCAATTATTTTGGTCGGTTTCAGTTGAGAATTTCACAAACCAAAATTTTCGGTTTCGGTTGGCCAAACACAAAAAAAGGCCGAACCGAACCGATTACACCCCCAGTAGACTCTGTATATCATTATAGTTTTCATCAAAATAGTTTCTAATTAAGATGTGCACCATAACAATACCTGAAGAAGTGTCTTTTTCATTATTGTTTTCCATAATGTGACGGAAAGAGGTTATAATTGAACGTTTAAGCACTTATACATGAACCTTTATATATATATATATATATATATATATATATATATATGAACTTTTGGAGGCATTTCAAGTAGGTTTTCTTTTCAAATTCATATTATCAAACTATAAGTTTCTTTACTTTTACTGACCTCATATATTTTCATTACCTTCATGCTTAACTACATTCTATGACCAAAATCCTAAAGCATTAGGGTTTCATGCTCCGGTTTCATCATTGGAAACATTATCGGTGTAATATATTGCATTTAGTAACGTTTGCCTAATCATTTTTGATGTAGAACAGACTGTACATGCCTTCTTGGAGTAGCAGGGATGCTGGAAGTTACAACACAAGATCAAAGGGGGGTGCCAGTAGAGGCCATAGGGGGATGCCAGTAGAGGCCATCGGGGCGACAGTGTCGGAATTGCATGAAATTTGGCAGGTTGAAGGGAAACGACATTCTAATCCAAACTTATGATGAGCGTTGCCCAAATTTAGGCAAATTCCTTCGTTAAGGTATCGAAAACCGTGTAATATTTGTTTTTCCTTAATAACTTTTAGTTTAAAAGTCAGAATAAGGTCTTGTCTATTTTGGGATGTCTCTTAGAGACAATATTTTCAATTTTCGCAATTATCTAAATTTTGCTATTTTTGGCATAAATCACTATTTTGCCACCTAATTACATGATTAGCACAAATTAGGGTTCTAGGGTTTCTTTTACTATTTAAACATATTGTAGCTTTCAAGTTAATTCAGTTTTCAAATTTATAAAAGTACAGACTTTGTCTATTTTTTTTTTCTCTGGTGGATTCTAGGACCTTATCATCTTGTGGATTTAAGGGACCCCTCGTGGATTTGAGGTTTTCATTTATAAGCTAACGTGTTTAGTTTCTTTTTCCATTCATAAAGCAACGTGTTTGTTTTCTTGTAACTTTCGTGACATCACTTTTGCATGGAATTTATTTGCCATTAACAAAGTGAGCAAACAGAAATTAGGTGAGACTTTCATTTATAAGGCCAATATATGATCATTTTAGGACATATGTCATACCCTTGTGGTGTTTAGAGGAATACTAAACGTGTTATACCTATGTGGTGAATAGAGGAATACTAGACACAAGCCAAACCCACAAAAATAAAGGGAGGCTTGACCTTATATCAAAGTATGGTGACAAATAAATTCAAAATTGAATGCTTGAAAATGTGTGAAAATACGAGCTATTTAGACCCCCAAATTAAAGTTATGGCTCGATTGATTTTACTCTAACTTAATACTAAGTGCGGAATAGAGTAAATGCGAGCGGATACACAAACAAGCTACTCTAACCCATAAACATTATAACACAGCAGTAAAATGAAAGGTAAAAGAGTAGGGAAGAAGAATGCAAACATAAGATAACACGTCGATGTGTTATCGAAGAGGAAACCGAAGAACTCTGCGAAAAACTTCTCTGCCGCTCTCTAAGTGGTAATCGATCCACTAGACAATCAGTTGGGATACATGGGTTAGCAAGAGACCCTTCAAGCCTAATCTACCCGATGTATCTAAACCCTCCAAGCTCCAACTCCAACAAGGCTTCTTGGAATCGTGTCTTGTCTAGCTCTCCGGATCCCGCAACAAGCTCCATGTTGCATCTATCATCCTTGGCTTCTTCCAATACTTCCTAGCAGCACCAAAACCTCACTGAACACTCTAAAAGGGTGTGGTAAGTGTTTGAGTTATTAATCTCTCAATGGTATGGAAATGGAGAGGTAGGAGTTGAGGAAAATCCACAAGCAATTGTGTAGAGGATTATGGGTATAACAATTTCTAACTCTCAAGGTTTGTGGTTAGGGTTTTCTCTCTGAAGCACTCCTCAACTTTTGTGGGTAATGTGGGTATATATAGTGTGGGTACAGAAAGTGTGTATCAGATAGCACAGTCTGGCAAAACAGAATGTTTCGCGAGTGTCTTGCGAGAAGGCTTACCTGTGTGCTACTCGCGAAACACAGCTGTCTCCATCTGTCCTGACTCTTCGCATTCTAGTCATGTGCAGGGCACATGCATCATTTCGCGGGATGCTTAGTTGCGAGCTACCTGCGAAAACTCTTCTGTCTTCAATTGCTTAAGTCTTCACACTCTCTCTCTATCACACAACCCTTACAAGTAAATCTCACAATAAATATAGGGTACAAAAGATTGAGTAAAATTACAATCAAATTTGGCACAGAATTAAAGCCAACAAAACATATAGTTGTAAATTACAACTTTACAAAAATGATAGTCATTGACCTTTGTTGATACCTATTTTCGCGACACATTTTCTATAAGCCCAATTCAACCAAGCCCGACTTCCTTGTGGGCTCAATTCATGTATTATATTTTATTTTATTCTTTTAAGCATGGCCCAAGCCCATGCGATTTATTAGGGAAATTGAGGAAGTGTGATTTAGAGGGTATGGGTCGGTTCCTTTCGGACCTTTTGCATGAGCTCAGCCCATGCGTGCTACCAAGTGGGCAAGGGACACTGGTAGTACCTCAGGCTCATGGAGGAGGTCTTGTATCCAAAATTTCCACCCCAAAATAGCTTTTATGCTCTGGGTGACTGTGGCCCAACTTTTCTGCTCTACCATTTTTTTGCCTAAAACACATAGTTGACCCTAAGTGGCTGGCCTTGTCTGCTGCAACAACCAAATGCAGACTCCAAGGGCTGGCCATGTCTAGGAAACATCAGCCTATGAATTAATGTCACTCAATTTCCCAAATTATGTAAAAAGCAAGCCAACTCTCTTACCCAATTAAAGCAAATCTGACCATAACCTCTTTGATTGAGACCTTGGGGTTCAAAGCTTTTTCTATTGACCAAAAACCAGTCACTTAAAGCACCCCAAACTCAATACAAAATGCCACAATCAGATTCAAAAGGGAGCAACCACGTTCTACCCACAAGCTGAAACTTTAGAGCAAAAGCCCATTCAACCAGTCAACAATCTCCCAATTCCGAAGCTTGGGGGTGGAAATATGGGTACAGGGGAACCTTCCCTCTCTTCCTCACGACCTCCCTCAATTTCTTCTTCTGTGTAATTGTAGGTCAAAGTTTCAGACCTGTTATGTTTTTATGTTTTTTCTGCATTTTTGTTGTTAGCATTTTGATTCTCTCTTGTCAAAGCACCATTAGCCTTTGTTTTTTATACATTGTGAATTTTGGGCTTGATTTTCCATAAACAAACACTTCTAAAGAACCCAAGGAGAGATTTGGGCTGTTTTCGCATTTTTGGCCCTTGTCGCAAAACGTCCCCGACAACCTTTTAAAGAAAATTTAGGATCATAATTATTTTTTTGCCACAAGGCTTACAACTTTGATGTAGCATACTGTAAATGACGGAGAAAAAATAATCGACTCATGTGAAAGTAATAGGCAAATACTCACAATTTATTATATCAAAATTGTAGCAAAAAAACTATGGGCTTACTAGAGCAACCTTGTCTTTTTTGGTAGTTTTTTTTTTTTTCTAAAAAATTCAATCAAGGGATGTTACCTTTTTTTTTTTTTTCCTTGCCAAACACCCTTGGGCTCCTTGAGGGGCATGAGATGATTAACCTAAACCTCCGAATTCGAAGGAAAGGGAAATCTCTATACTATACCCTCAGTATATATAATACCTTAACTTTTTTTTTTTTTTTTGATGAACTATAATACCTTAACTTAGTTCTAGTTATAAAGGAATGAAAAATCTGATACACCTACCACACGAAATTATTCTCTCATCACTATCATCTGATTTGACCAACTCACTGGTTGGTCTCTCAAGTGTAACGAGTAGTTTTTCTTTCTTGCCGTTATTGGCTCTATATATTCCGATGATTGTATACCCTTCCGGTGACGGTATATCCTAAAGAGTAAAGAGTCTGTACCAGTTGGGACAATGACTTCTTCCATTAATATTTGATGCCCACCAACAATTCCATTAAAGGCAAGCATTGTCTTTGAAAACCCAAATGGTTAAATGAAAAGCTGTCTACTCTGTTTTGGTCAGAAGAAAAGTCGATTAGAGATGTACAAAGCCTAGATGCTCGAAGAGGTGACCATAGATCTTTTACATAGCTGAGTCCAGTTTTTATATTCTAGGATATCCAATTACTATTCTGAATGATGTTCACAGCAGTCTAGATCTGCTCCATGCACCTTACAGTGGACCTCAATTATTCCATTGTGTTATTAGACTAGTTACATCCCAATAGTAACTTGTCTCTGTAAGTATTGGTCTCCTTCATATATACATGTAACATGCCAATGCACTTGAGAGTACAGTTTAGACCCCTCTGTTTTATTTTAGCAAAATTAAGTCGACCTATTAGGTTAATCAATTATGATATATTGATTTATGATTAACAGGCAACAACAACAAATCACAAAAAAATATAAAATGTTATAAGTAAAGAATATATATAGTAATTTGTTGACGACCTGAAAGACCTATGCACGTCATTCAAAGGAAAAAACACACCCCCAGAGGAAAGTTTCACTATTTACAATTAAAGTTTATGATAGAAAAAAAACCCCTTAATTCTAATGTTACATTGCGTAGAACTTATGGTCGTGACCCCACAAACAGCTCCAAGCACTCTCAGACTCTTCTATCATAAATTCTCCACACAAACTCCATTTATGACTGAGGAGCGACTGTAAATTTCTTGACAACAACTAACCATAGTGGCTCTGTGGCTTCAGTTATCAATTACCAATGTTCAACTAATGTATTCCAGATTTTCTTCTTGAACTTCGGTATGTGGTGATATAAATTAAAGTGGACTAACCGCAAATCCGCGCTTTGCACATGATAATTATTTTTATGGTAGTTTTATTAAATGTTTTTTTATTATTTAAACTTATTTAATAAAGAGTAATGTATATCGTAATCATATTTTTATTTACTAAAGGAACAATCATAAATGTAATATAGGAACAATCATAAATCATAAATATAAATTTTGTTGTACCAAAATGAAAACAATACAAAAATATTCAAAAGGCAAAAAATGAAAATATTCATTTTTTAATAAAAGTTATTTATAACATTTTGTGAATCATTAAAAAAATATAAAATTTGGAAATTATTCTTTTAGTTTTAAACATAAACCATATTTTTTTTGCATACAATCCAAAATACCGAAAAATGTAACTAAAAAAATTAATAAAGCTTAACAATGATTAATTAGACCAATTAGGAAAACAATTTGTTGTTGATAATCTATTAAGGTTATTTTTTTTTTTTTTTGTAGAAGTTGTAATTTTGTCTACCCAAAACATATTATCAAATAAACAATTATTAGCAAAATCTAAGAATTAAATTACTATATATGCATTGTTATAAAATGATAATAATAATTAAAATAAAATTGCAAAAGCTAAAATTTGTCACCCATTCGATTATTTTCGTTTGGCTAGCCTTTACTTTTTTCTAAATAAATGACATTATAGAATACTTCTAATACAATTATTAAGAGTATTTTGTCCATCACAAAGGATTAAAAAATAAATAAAAATTAGTAAAGTCTCATAGTTTAACATCTAAATTGAACACTATAAAAAATCATGCTATGTAATAGAATAAATACCAAATTATCCAAATCATGCTATATAATAGAATAATATTATATTTTATATATTATATTTAATTCTTTATAACGCAATAGGATAATATTTAACAATTAAAGAGAACAAAAAAAAACAATAATTTAAAAAACAAAATTAAATCGCATTAACCCAAAGTAGAGTTTTAAAGAATATAAAAAATTATCAACCTAAAGCAAAGATGCAAGAAAAATAAAAAATCCACCAAAAAATTGAGAGAGAGAGAGAGAGAGAGAGAGAGAGAGAGAACTTTTTTTTTTTTTTTTGTAAGGGAAAACTATGAATAGAATGGAAAAGATAATGACAAATTTATAGTAAAAAGGTGTGAATAAGAAGAGACAAAAATAAAAGAAGATAAAGGGAAAGAGGAAGAATGATATTAATGTAGATGGTAGTGGAGAGATGAAAAGGGAAGGGAGGGAGGAATGTTGGAGAAGTAGTTGGGAGATGAAAAGATAAGGGAGGGAGAAATGTTGAAGAAGTGTAAATATTAAAAAAATTAATGTTAAAAACAATTATAGGAAAATTGGAAAGAAAAAAGATAATGACGTGGACGCTAATATGGCTTAACTGGAGCGTAGCAATAATAAATGCTACGTTTCAGCTTTTAGATATATATAAAAATAAATTAGGGTTTTGGAACTTTAGATGCACAACACTATCTCTCTCTTCTTTCAATTTGAGTCAACTATAATAAACCCTAATATAAATTTTCATGTAGGGTTTGAATTCCAACTTAATGAGCCTTTAAAAGAATCAAGAATCTCGATTTTTAATTGATTGAGAGTCAATCGATAGAAAAATACTGATAAATCAAGAGTCGATAAAGATATAATTGAGATTCAAGAGACTGCCTTGATTTGAACTGATTCTTGAACTTTGTTTACACTTAAAAAGTTCATTGTTCCAACTCAACGAAACATTACATTGCCATATATAGATTTGTCAACACTAACCTAACACCACCAATTAATGTTGAACCAACTATGCATTGTCTCATAGTCATAGAAACTCTACATAATTAACTTTATCAGCATGTCTGCATAATCAAAATAAAAATTTGAAAGATAAAAACTTAACTGGGGTCTCTTTGCCGATTACTCTTAGCTTGAATGTGGTGCCTCCACATAGATAGTACTGCAGTAGTCAGTGGAGCACTTTGGACTTTGGACTGCTACTGCTAGTCAGTGGAGCACCTAATTAGTTGTGCTGCCTGAAGTAATAAGCTTTGTATACTTTGGACCTTTCTATTCTGGCTCAGGCCATGTGTATTGCTTGATCTTAACTGTACATGTCCAACCCCAAGGCCACATATCAATTCTCTTTAATTACATACATAGAAAATTGACTAATTTTCCTGAGTTTAGTTGCCACCCTAAATAATTAATGTTACTTTTTATTCTAAATAATTAATTATATAAACCAAAACTTTATGAATGTTACATAAAACTAGAATATAAAAGTTAATTTTTTTTTCAACTACATAATTACTAGTTCACGATTATTAAAAAAATCATAATAAATCAACCCCCAAAATATTTATGCATATTAAAGCATCTACATCATCATAGAAAATAATTCAACATGGCCACACAAAAAATATTTTGACTCTGGCATCTTTAATTTTAGGTACGGAAAATGTTTTCCATCCAAAACTCATTATTTTCCTTTTAGACTAGGCTACTAATCTTTTTTGTTGACCTGAGTTTTCTATCATACTAAATACCAAAAAATATTTATTAAAAAAAAAACATTTTTCCTTGAAAGAAACAAACACGTGACAATTTTAACTTCATCAGTGTCTTTGACACTGTCCTCAGTTGGCAAACAACAGATAAGATTTGAAAAGACATTAAAACGGATGTCGTCCAACAATTTATGGTAAAAATGACATAATACGGCCAAGAAGAATATTAAGACTTGTTGTTTACAAATCATTGTGACCATGGTTATAAAGACCGTTAAAATTTATGAATCTGATGGGATATATGGTTATTATTTCAAGTCCAATCCGAAATTTGAAAATTTTGAACTCATAGCAAACTACAATTTTTAATGTCTTTGGAGCTCGTTGCAAAATATAATTTTTATGTTTTTATTGTTTATTTTTTTAAATGCATTGCAAATTATGTGTTAATTATATATGTGTGTGCGCTTTTCATTTGGCTAACTTCGATATAATTATTTACTGACTTGTCAAACTCACCCCATTTCTACCATTTCAGTTTTAGATTATGAGGAACAACAAATTTTGGAGCTTTTGCTGAGGCTGTGCGCTTGAGAAGAGTTTAGGAATTTTAATTTTTAGTATTTAGTGTTTTGTTGTTATATATTATTGTTTTATGCACTTTATGTTTGGATTTTTTGTTTTTTTTTTTCATTTATACTTTAGAGATTTTTGGTAATTTAATTATTGAAGTTAGTTTTGGATTTTATTTTGTGTAATATTCTTTGAGGATAGTTGCTAATCAATAAGAAAGCCTTACATGCTTGTACCGTGAAACTTTGTAAGTGTGCCTCTGTTGTTATATGGCTTGCTCATACCTTGGGCTTGGGGTGTGACATGGTCTCATCTCATACACTAATTTCTCCAAATTGAGACTCACTCGCAAATCACATGATTTCCTTTGTTGGGGTGACAAGTTAAGTTATAACTTCCCCCAAGATCTCTATAAACTCTCAAAGTTAGTAGATTTCTCACTTATCTTAAATTTGATAAGGTACTGGTCTTTATATAGGAGATCTTGCGGTTTGAATGATAGCCCCAGCAAGACCGGTGTTGTACATGTGATATTACTCATTGCCGTCATATGGTGTAGGATTGATGAGCTCACACCGGAGACTCCTTTTTTTCATTCAGCAAAAAAAAAAAGAAAGAAAGAAAGAATGGGTATCATTGTTTTGTACCACTCCTCATGGGAGACATGTTACTTCAGTAGAGGAAGTGAGAGCGAGTTTAGGGGAATTCACTCCCAAATTCTAAAGCAGTGGACTTGTATGGTAAATCCCAATTTTGATGAACGTAGCTAAAAATTACAAAGTGTTGAGTAAAAATCACTATGGACAAGCCACTTGTGTGGACGTCCATTATTCGTGTAAACAATCTCATGGACAATAGCTCATTTTTATTTCCTTATCAAGTCTCAAATTGACCGAGTCTTGTGGTTTGCTAATTCAAGGCGAATCAATAAGTATCATCATCAAGCAAAGATGCTATTCAGAAAATCACCATTTGAGTGTCACTACTAAGCCATCTCTTCTTTTCGTAACACAGACCCAACTCCTTCTCTTTCTCCCTGCAAGTTTCTTCAGCATACAATACAATGGCAGCTCCTTCAACTGCTTCAATACCCTCTAAAAATAAGGCTTGGGTCTACTCTGAATATGGAAATCCTATTGATGTTTTGAAGCTGGATTCAAATGTAACCTTGCCAGAAGTGAAGGAAGACCAAGTACTGGTCAAGGTTGTTGCTGCATCTCTCAACCCTGTCGATTCTAAGAGGATGCTTGGGTATTTCAAGGAAACTGACTCTCCTTTACCAGTAAGACCTTCTTCCCAATCTCTCTCTTATTTCAGAAGTTTATGAATACATTTTTTTGTTGGTGTTATCATCTCTTTTATGACGATTTTCATCAATGCTGTCTGAATTGTCTCCATTTTAACATATATAGGGTCATAAAAAGCTTAAATTATACAAAATCTAATAAAAAGATAATTTCAGATATTGACAAAAAAAAGAAAAAAAAAAGTTTTATAATTTCATTTTATGAGATTTCATATTTTGAAATCGTTGTGTACGTAATATAGTCATACTATCAATGCTGCATTTCATGACCATCCTGTGTTCAACATGGAGCCGTCCCTAATGTTATATATTATATGGTATCATGGATGTGTATAGTGCCTTAAATGGGATTGTCTCCATTTTGCATTTCATTTTTTAAAGTTAACTAAATTTTTCGGAACTTGTGTGTGAATTATATATGAACTTTAACTACATACTAGGTGGTTTTGTATAATGCACTTCATAAAGTTTCTCTTGATCATAATTAGTTTGATTTAATTAAGAAAGAGGTAACCAAAAATCTTGTAACTCAATTGGTTTGCATCTCTTGGTATTTCTAATAAAGATATTTTTAAATTCCTCAATCCCCTACTATCAAATTATAAAAAAAAAATAGAAAAATTTGAGAAAGGGGTGGAATCTACAAAGAAAACAAAAGAAAAACAACATAATAAGTTTTGAGGAGTAAAAATCTTTAAGTGACCAAATTAAAAAAAATTGACGAATAAGTTTTTGTACTTATTATATATATAGTGATATAAAATAATTATAAACCTAATTCAAGATGCAAGTGAAGTATTTTGTAAACCAATAAGTATAAACAAAAAATGTTTATCAAATTTAATAAAGTGCCAATCCACATCCACAACTAGACCTAACATATCAACTTGATTCAGAGGTACGCGAGCTAAAGATTGCTTAATGGGGGACTGTGAGTTCTCGTTGTCAAAATCTGACAAGCCCAAGTCGAGTGGCAGATCTCCCATTTGGAATCTCGATGAATTCGACTTGTTTGAAATTGCAAGTGCTACACCTAAACTTAATTTGTCGTTTTTTGCTTGAGCTTTGTCGTGTGCCGTCGTTAGTTGATCAAGCTTTGCTTAATAGATTTGATGGAAATAATGTTAATGGCCATGTTGATGTAAAACCAGAGTCTAAAATGACCAGTGGACACGCTAGCTAGGATTAAAAAAAATATTGGGCACTTTTACAAAAACAAAAAACATTAAAAGTTAGGTACAAAAGGAAATAAAATATAAACATTGAATATTTCCATCTAAAATTGTAGCCTATGCGTTTGTAGAGAAATAAGATCATTAATTGTCAAATATGAATTGAAGATTATCAACCAAAAAAAGAAAAAGAAAAAAAGAATTGAAGTTCTGAATAAGTTTCCTTTTAATATGGACAACCAAATTGTTTGTAAGAAACTCAACTTAGAGATTTGAAATGATATGTTTGAGAATTGAAGTTTCAACAAGAGAATGAAAAAGTTGCTTTCTAAATTGTTGACATATTTTCTTTTTAAATAAATGTATCAATAGTTCTTAACTTGGTTATACCTTAATTTTAAAAATTAAATAACAATAACGATTAATAATAACAATCCTAATTCTTGGTATTACTGCAGTTAATATTAAATTAAATTTAAAAAATTGTGAATTTAACATAAATATATTAAAGTAATAAAATTATTCTGAATGAAGTCAAATATGAATAATAAATTAATAATTAAGAATTAATTATATATTAAAAATAATTATAAATTTCACCAATAAGGAGACTAAATTTTTTTTTTAGTGATACGAAAGCAGAAGAAACTTATATATTCTTGCTATGGTTTGATACGAAGACAACCATGACATGGATGATATATTGCAGGACTTCACCAATGATCACATCTTGGAAAAGTTAAATGCAAAAGGAATACAATCCTGCCATTTCAGTTAAAGCAAAGTATAAAAGAAAAATGTCGATTTTCATTTGACATTTTGGATGAGGAGTCGAGAGAGACTAGGAGAAGCTAGTCTTATCTTAATATTTTGACCGATTGGACATAAAATTAAAAGTTGAAATAAGACTGTAAATTGAGGACCATCATAGATGAAGTTTCAAGAGACAATTTTGAGGGCTGCAAGTTTCAAATATTGGAAACTCCCTCTACAAGCTTACATGTTTAAGAAGAAATTCCAAGCCAATATTAATAATATTGCTTGTTGGATTGCTTTTTGTAAGTGGGATGGGCTTAGGTTCCAACACCTCTCTTCTTTCCTTGATTGGGTCTCCTCTCCTAGGGCTCAAGAGATGATCTCGGGCTCTTTCTCCGTCTTTCTCCTTGATTTATAATATTCTTTTTAACAAAAAAATTAAAAAAAAAAAATTGAAAGAAAAAAAATTTCAACTTTGAGGGTGGCACCCTCACTAGATTTGGGAATAGAGTCATTCAATGAAGGTTACAAGCTAGGAAGCACTTGCATGGATATGGGTGTGGGTGCGGTGTGACGACATGACAATTTTTGAAAAAGTAAGACATGGGTGCGGCGGAATATGTTTATTAATTAATTATTAAATATATTTTTATTTATATTTTCTATATGTTGTTAAACATTTTTTTTTCATATAATGTTAAATATATATATATATATATATATCAATTTAAGAGTAATAATAGATAATAAAGTGAATATATAACTATTAAATGATGTTTTGAAATTAGAATATAAAATTGAAAAAATAAAGGCACAAATTAAAATAATAGTATAGACTTGATAATGAAATAAAATGCGTGTGTATCTAATTCATATATCAAATTGGATTTGGGAGAAGGGTCCAAGACTTAATAAGTTTGAGAGTTCCCAAGCCTAGTCACATGCCTAAGCCCACAAAACTAAAAAGAATAGATATATGGTAAACACTAAACAAGTAGAGAAAACAAAGCAACGTTTCAAAAAAAAAAAAGAAAAAAAAAAGGCAACGAAGAAGAATCGCTAAGAATTTTTTAGTTCAACCGTCAGTTTGAATGTATATGTTCAAATCCCTCCTCCTATTGTAATTAAAAATAAAATCTTCTCAAAAAAAAAAAAAAAAAAAAAACCCAAAAGAAAAGAAAAGGTCCCATGGCCAACTATCTATTATTTTAAACAGCCCATGGGCCTTGAGGCCCTTGACAAAGCAAGCCGAACCCCAAAGGCCCAAATAATTGAAGACGAATAAAGTACAAAAAAACTAAATCTGGCAGCCCAATTCATTCAAAATCTCTACCGCTCAGACTGGAAGAGGAGAAGAAGTTGAAGAAGAAGAAGAAAAGGGAGATGAAGGACCGGAGGTGAAGAAGAAGAAGATCTGAGGTGTCCCGGCCATATCAGATTAAAAAAAAAAAAAAAAATTGTGTGGGACGCACGTGCAGCTGTATCCCCGCAGTGTTCGACCCAGCTACTCTTTAGCCACACCCGTGCTTCCTAGGTTACAAGATCTTCCTATGTGTTCATTGCCTTGATACCGTCCATGGCAAGGAATTAATTTAATTTTTTTCCCTTTTAATAAGTGGAGGGGGGTTTGAATATTTTAATATCACCAATGGGTTCAAAATCTACTAGTGCATGAATCACTTATTAAATTATAAAAATCTTAATATCAACGACTATATATATATTTTTAAATTTTATTTTTATTAGTAAGATTATCATTTCTTCTTATTGTTGTTATTATTTTGTATAGATTATTGCTGGCTATGATGTAGCTGGGGTAGTGGTAAAAGTGGGAAGCCAAGTGAAGAATTTCAAGGCAGGAGATGAAGTATACGGAGACCTCAATGAAAAAGCTTTAGACCACCCAAAAAGCTATGGCACTTTGGCCGAGTACACTGCTGTTGATGAGAGACTATTGGCTCTGAAACCCAAAAATCTAAGTTTTGTTGAAGCTGCTAGCCTTCCCCTGGCCATTGAGACTGCCTATGAAGGCCTCGAACGAACTGAATTCTCTGCAGGTAAATCCATCCTTGTATTGGGTGGTGCTGGTGGAGTTGGAACACACATTATTCAGGTATATTCTTCACTCTCGTTGATATTCCAATGCCCTCATGTTAGTCTTTTCATCCCTATTGTGAGTTTAGTATTTAAAAGTTTTTTGCTCTCACTGTATCCCAGAATCATCTTTAATGTTCAATATAAATTTGTGGCCTTATACATACTCATCTATCTCAGATATGATAATCCTTGTATGTCCTTTTTTATTTTTTTGACGTCTGGGGCAGCTAGCAAAGCATGTTTTTGGTGCATCCAAGGTAGCAGCTACTTCAAGCACTGGGAAACTGGAGCTATTGAAGAGTTTGGGAGCTGATTTGGCCATTGATTATACCAAAGAAAACTTTGAAGACCTTCCAGAGAAATTTGATGTCGTATATGATGCAGTTGGTAAGATTTTGAATTTGTTTTCATTTCATCATAAGCCTAATTTGGTCAATGAATTCTATACTTAGAATTGGGTCTTGTGGGGGGTGTCCTTTGACAATAATCAATAATCAACCTAAACAATTGTTAAACTTGTGACCTTTTTGTGTCTAACTATGTGTTTAAATTGATTTTCATTTCTAAAACAAAAGGTTGGTGAAATTGCTCATGATATTTATTTTTGCATTACCTGCCAATCTAATTGTATTTTTCTATTCAACGTGTAATGATTACTCGTAATATTTCGAAGACTAATTTTTGTTGTACACAAAAACAGGGCAGACAGATAAGGCAGTCAAGGCAGTGAAAAAGGACGGGCATGTTGTGACAATAGTAGGCCCTGTAATTCCACCAGCAACTATGTTTGTGCTCACTTCTAAAGGGTCTATCTTGGAGAAACTGAAACCTTACCTGGAAAGTGGGAAGGTGAAGCCAGTGATTGACCCCAAAAGTCCGTTTCCATTTTCAAAGACTGTTGAAGCATTTTCCTATCTTAACACCAACAGAGCCACCGGAAAAGTGGTCGTATATCCAATCCCATGAGAAATAACATCTAGTTTCAGCAATATATGTAACCAATATATCCTTGCTTATGCATTAGGTATCATGTAAAAAAGGGTGTGGACATATATTGCTACATGATTGATATGTTCTACTTTGCATTCCTACTGTATGTGTTGGATTTTAGTTGGAAATGAATAAAGAGGAGAACAAGAACAAGAAAAAGTAATTTATTTAGAATGGTGTTTGTTTGGGTCCAAAGTACCTCCTAGTGCATTAATTTTACTTCGACCAAAACATAAAGCAGCACTCAAAACCTTTACATTCCCGTTCCTACAAGCAAGCAAAACCTTTACACAGAGTAGTGGGAGTGTTTTTTTTTTTGTTTTTGTTTTGTTTTGTTTTTATTTTTATAAACTTTAATCTTTATTGAAAGCTACAAAAACTAACAAGAACAGCAGTTACAAACATCCGCTAAGGCAACTGGCAGACTGTGATTATGAAAGCAGAAAGACTTAAAAGAAAGAAGACACAATCTGGCTGCTTTATGAGCAGCAATGTTCCATAACCCAACAGAAAGATCAAGAACTCTTTCAAATTTAAAATATTGCAAACGATATTACTAATGGACCAATCGGTAATGGATTCGGCAGAGAGGGATCCAATTACTACTAAAAAGAGTAATGTTAGTTATATTAAAAATTTTACTAAATAAACCTTAAAAATTGATAAGCCAAAAATCACAAAATAGAATTACATACATTTTTTTTTAATGTTTATTGACATGTCAACAATCACTTTCATCAACTGGTAAATTTGTAACTTATAAAAAAAAAAAAAAAAAAAAAACTGGTAAATTTGCAAGCTTTATTGTAATAAAATTGGTAGTGCGTAGTTTAAGTATTTTATTAATTTAAAAACAATTTCTTTTATGCAAACAATTTCTCATTTAGTCCTTTGTCTTTAATATTTTTGTCAAATTGTTCATCATGTCCTTTATTGTTGTTAAGTCCAGTAAAAAGACGCTTTTATCACATATGTGAATTGCATCTATATTAGAAAGCCACAATGAAATAATTTAAGGATTAATTTTGGGGTGCCAAATAAACATTACAAATTAATCTTCAACTACGGTATTGTTGATAGCAAAAAATTCGTAATTTATGGACTGCATTGCAAATAATCACATAGTTTAAGGTGTAAATCTTTTTTGTTTAAGATAAAAGTTAAATCACAAGCTCTGTTGTAGATTTATATTTGGTAAAATGCTCAAACATAATATAACACGCAATAAAAACATAAAATATAGTTGTTTCATATACATGATACATAGATTTATTTGGGGGAGTGGGGGGGGGGGGGGGGGGGGCGTAATACATCTAATATTCTTAATTTCTTAAACATTATTTTCAAGCCAAAAAAAAAAATCATCCATGTTGTACCATGGCATACATAGGAGTAATATCTAATTGAAAAGATACGTTCCCATTTTATTGTTATTTCTACCAATAATACATTAATTGGATAAGAAGTTTGCAATTGTCTTGCACACGTAATTAGGTATGCAACACCTTTCAAGCACTAACCTTGAGAGTCCAAGCACCAACAGTAGAAATCAGACCTTGAAATTTCCAATAGTTGTTCTGGGGTCATCTTTTCAAGTTCGCTTTGCCTCCATAATGCAAAATTGTTTTGATTTTGTGGATGGTCCCCTTTTTTGTGAACTTGGGATCTCATTCTTTTGTAAAGCCTCATTGATGCAACACAGTCCTCATAAGGGTCTTCACTGCCAGCTTGAATGTCATACCTAAATACTGAAGCTTCTTTACTTCCTCAAGGTATATATATATTGAAAATGAATAACAAAGAATGAAAAAGAGAAAAATAAAATAAAATAAAATAAAATCTCATGCAGGTTACTTACCCAAGATATGTTTTTGCTAAGTATTTAAGAGAGTTGCTGAGCTTGTTTGTTTGCATCAGTGGAGGATATTTTGCTGTATCCCTGTGGTCACATTTTTTTATTGTACATCTCAAATGAAATACTCCTAGTATCTTAACATATATGGAGATGATATATGATGTGCATGAAATATATAAAATAAAGTATTCTCATATCTGCATATCTAGCATTACTTTCATGTTATCTATTATTTGTCTTATAGGTGATAAAGGAATTACATGCTAATAGGCTTTATTTGAGGTAGAATAATGGTCAATTAAGTCAAGCCAATTTGAGAGATCCAGCCCAAGCATGAAGTGAAGCAAGCAAAGATATAAGAAAAGAATAAAAGCAGGCTGGGCAAGTCCAACAAGGTGTGAAGGAAAGAAAAAGAAAAATAAGAAGAGTGGGACTAATGTTAATCTGACGTGGAGAAGAAAAGTAGAGAAAAAAGAAATTGAAGGCTTGTTTTCGTTGTTGATATACAGATGGGCTTGACGCGGGCCACTTGATTTCTTCACCGAAACACGTACCTGAGAGTTCTTGCAATGGACTACGTTGGGATTTTATTAATAAGGCTTTAGGTCAGACAAGTCAACCTGGAAGAAAATCTGGACTTTGAATGTTCCCCCAAAAGTCAGAAATTTCATTTGGAGGGCGTGCTCGGACTGCTTACCTACTCGAGCCAATCTGCATAGAAGGAAGGTTCACGTTGAGGTGGTGTGTGGTTTGTGTAAGCAGAAACCTGAGACCACGGGGCATATTTTGTGGGAGTGTCCACTTGCCAGGAATGTTTGGGCATTGGTAAGGGGAAAGATTCAGAAGTGCAATAATGAGGCTCGGGATTTCTTCCTACTGTTCGGGTTCATGGTGCAAAGCTTAGATCAACGTGACCTTGAACGTTGGGCTACAGTGGCATGTTCTATTTGGAATGCCCGAAATAAGGTCTATTTTGAACATAAACAAACCCACCCAAGGGCTATCTTGAACGGTGCAGAGAGTCTACTAGATGAGTACCAAAAACTGATGGCGTCTCAGAGATAATTGGTTAGTATGGGTCTTTTCTTAACTACGTTAGTGTAGCCTCAGTCTATGGCCAGCTGCCTGTAGCTGGCCTTGGAATTATACAAGTTTTCTTTACAGAGTTAATTGTTTTAGTATGGGTCCTTTCTTAGCTACGGTAGTGTAGCCTCAGTCTATGGCCAGCTGCATGTAGCTGGCCTTGGACTTATACAGTTTTTGCTTTATACGTGTATTTCTTTTTAGTTTAATAAAATTTCTGACTTGTTCTCAAAAAAAAAGAAGGCTAGTCCGAATTGTATTAGGAGTGACTTCTCTTATATAATGCTTTAGGTTAGTTTGTTTAAGGAGGATGGCAAGGGCTGAATGTATAGAGCCGCAGCTACCTTTTCGGGTTTTTTCCATGACAGTTAGTTTTATTTATTTGTCTAATTTAATGCTTAGTATTTTATTTTTGTATTTTATTTCAATTACTATGAGTAGCTAGATTTTTAATTAAGGTTGAGGATGAAATCTTGTTAAGAATTATCAGGTTTTATTTATGTGATTTGATCTTTCTCAAAACGGTTGTTCTTTAATTGTTTAAATTATTCTTGCTTTATCTCAATTGACTAAGGTAGGATTTTAAATATGAGTTCAATCATGTTTCTCTCATGATTTAGGATTTATCTTAATTAATTGAATGATTGGTTTATTATTTTTTGATTTTAAAATTGGATATCTCTTGTGATTTGTTTGTCAATTGATACAATTAACCGTGAATATCTCGTAATTGCGGTTCTTTTAATCCTAAGAATCTCTTTATACGAAAAAAAAAGCATTGAATTGCTCAAATTGCGATCCAACCTTACAGTTCTGAGATCCATGGTTGGTTTTTATGGTTCCTTTTTGTTTTGGCCAATATCAGCCAAAATTGAAAATTCCACCAGCAACATTTTGGATTTTATTTTTATTTTTCATATTTGGAATCAAATGGTTTGAGAGAAGAAGAAGATGAAGAAGAAGAAGAAAGCACAAATCCAAGTTGAACAAACGAAGAACTTATCCCTCACAACAGGTAGCCTTTATGTTGTGGGCCACTTGAACGCCCCTTCTTCTTTCTTCTTCTTTGTTTCATCCTCACCTCCACATTTCTCTATTGTTCTTCTCTAGTTTTTGGCTAATTTCCCTTTTGCTATTTTTGTTTTTTCAACTTTCTTTTGTATTGACTTTTAGAATGTGTTTGGTAGAATGGATTTTAGGGAGGATGAAAAAAAAAAAAAAAAAAGAGAAAAAAAAGGAGGGGAAACTTTTTGAAGGGTGTTTGGTTGGGAGGGAGGGAAAATGTGTAGTGGGGCCCAAATGTTTTCTCCCTAGGTCCCCTAGAAAACTAAGGGGAAGAAAATAACTCACCTAGGTTGACCAAACTACCCATGTGCATAGTGCACATGGGCATTGTTCCTACCCCTCCTCCTTTTTTTTTTTTTTCACTTGCGCTGCGCATACACAATTATTTTGGCTAAAAAAGTATGTTACTTTTTTGTTTGCAAATACACAATTTTTTTGCTAAAAAAATGTGTAGCTTTTTTATTTTATTTAATGGGGACATAATTGTAAATTTATACAAACTTCACTTTTCCATCCTCTCATTTTTCTTTTCAACCAAACAAATAAGTTTTCTATCTCTCAACTTTTCCATCCTCGCAACCAAATACAAATAGGAGAAAATTAAATTTTTTCTATCTTCTCCTCATTTTCTATCCTCCCACTTTTCTACTTCTCCAACCAAACAGATCATTAGTTTTATGAGCCCAAGCATGTGACTAGCATTCAAAACGACAATGGAGAGCTAGAAAATTGAAGGGTAGGAGTGGATAGTGTTAGAATATACTTCCTTTTAATTTTGAGCCCTTCCACCATGTGATAATGATATGTCTATATCATGTTCTCTCTTTTTCTTTTTGTGAGCGTGGTCTTCTTTTCTACTTTTTTTTTTCCATTATTTTTGGCTTCATACTATAATTATAATATTCTAAAAAATGTAGTTGTCATCATTATTATTATTGGGTAGAAATTTGGGTTCGATATTAATATATTGGTTGAAATATCTTAATGAATTATATAAATTTTGACCAATAATATATAAATAAATATATTTTCTTATAAAAAGAAATATATGTCTCTATATTTAATTGGAAAATTTTAGTTAATTTTTTATATACTAATTTAATATATTTATTCATATTTTAATTTAATTATGACGTATAACGGTCCATGGTATTTTTATAATCTTTTTTCTTTTAAAATATTTTTTTATCAGTTACTAGTATTCCTAGCTATATATGGAGTGTTTAGTCAAAGCTGAACTGTTGATGATACTATATATCTATGAAGCACGGGTGTGTTTCGAAACTCGGGTGCGGGTGCGGGTGCGGGTGCGGGTGCGGGTGCGGGACTCGGCGATTTTTGAAAAAGGTGGGTGCAGGTGCGGCGGGACTCGGCAATTAAAAAATTATTAAAAATATTTTTTTTATATTTTCTATTTATTTTTACTATTAAAATATTCTTAAAAAACACATTAGATTCACAAAACAAAGAAAGAAGAAGGCAAAAAATACAAAACAAAAAAGAAATGTCCTACCCTCTCACCTAATCATGCCATATCAGATCATGCACTGTACCCATCTCAACCAACACGTGTACATCAAGGTAAAATGACCAAAACAGCCACATGACTTTGGGGTAATCAAAGTCTTTTTATATTGCAACTCTTTGTCACAGGCCAACAGAGTAGCATTTGTGTTGTGGAGACGTTGAGACGGAGAGCAGAGACAGAGAGGCAGAGAGTGATTCAGTGAAGCCGAGCACACGCACACCGCAGAGAGCACAGAGAAGAGAGATGAGTGACAGAGTGAGAGAGAGTGTTTGAATTTCGGCCTAAATCGGCCGTTTTGGCTTGAACTTGCCATTTTAGTGGTTTTGGCCGATACAGCCAATACGTCTCGAGTTGGCGCAAATCAGCGAGAATCGGGTTGAGTCTCAGCCACGTCGGTGCGAGTCGGCAAAAAAAAAAAGAAACCACGTGGCAAACGTGGTCCGACGCGGCACCGACGCGCGGTCAGCGGCGTCCTAAGCGCGTCGCCGCTACGTGCCGTGTTGGACGCGGATGCGACACCTCTGGAGTCGCGTCCGTGCATCCCAGCTATATATAGAACTATCAAAACTTTGTTACTTTCCCTGAAGAGCTTTAATTACCTCATCATTGTTGCTGGGTAATTTATTTGTAGGAGGCTAAGGTCACGATCCAAAGTATGACCCACAAGAATACTGGCTTTTCCATCAGTAGGTCTAAGCTTCCGCATGGGCTCTCTATTGTAGAGGAGGTCTTGAATCTTCCTCTGCGCTTGGCTCAGCGGCAATGCCTCCCTTAAGTATTCTGCTCGAATGCCCATTGTTTGATACCTATAAGTTATTCAAAAAATGTAAATTATAGTGTTATATATATGTGTGTGAGAGAGAGAGAGAGAGAGAGAGAGAGAGAGAGACTGACCCAGATTTAACCATTGAGAATCCATAGCTCATCCAAAAAATGTGGACTACGGTTTTATTTGTTGCTAGTAAATATATATATGGTTTGAAATCAGGAGAAGCTTGGTGGAGACGTATCCATATATACCTATAGTTTGTGGCTGGAGTTGGTGGCTTGACATAAGTATGGTAGATTATGCTTTCATATTCATCAATGAGGCAGACCCTTGCACAGAGATCTAGGGAGCCATCACTGCCACCACCACCAACCATTTTGCAAGCGAGTGCAACTACTTGTGGCCCTCTTATTTGAACATTATCGATAGTCAAATTATAAAAAATGCTCAAGTTTGCCAATTGAGCAAGCACTCCCTAGAACAAACAAAAAGGACAAAAAGATTTATATTCAACTCGATCAACATCAGAAATACTTGATTTTAGTGCTAGTTGAAAGATACAGTATTTACACTGGGGAGTTGGCAAATTTCTTGGTGCAACCTGAGTGCATCTGGGTTATGGAGGATAACTAGGCAGAATTTGCATCCTTGATTGCTGAAAATTCTTTTGCATTCTTCTTTTGGCAGTGGGCCTGTTAGAGGAGAGAAATTATCACAAGCTATCTTTAATGGAATCAAGCTGTTTGAAGTTTAAAAGAAAAATTGCAGATTACCAATAAGATGTTCCCTTAGAGATTCAAAAGATCTGCAATGTTTCTTGCAAATTCTGCATGTGGGTTC